>CM059790.1:48513277-49238277 GCA_030435695.1 Brachymystax lenok tsinlingensis | reverse complement strand
CACTCCGGTAAAACACACTGCTTTGAGGAAACACACGGTGCCGACTCTCTGTCTCTCTGTCTCTCTGTCTCTCTGTCTCTCTGTCTGTCTCTCTCTGTCTCCAGTCTCTACAGCAGCAGTTGGAGGTGATTAACGGCCATGATGAGCTGCTGGCTGACATAGTCAACCTGTGTGTTGATTACTATGAGAACAGGATGTACCTGACCCCCAACGAGAAACACATGCTGCTCAAGGTACGCTACTGTCTGGCTGGCAGGCTCCGGCCAACATGGCACCCTATTCCCTATATAGTGCACTACTTTCTGTCTACAGGACCCATAGGGACCCATTTGGGCTGTACCTGTCTGTTACTTCTAGGTGATGGGGTTTGGTCTGTACCTGTCTGTTACCTCTAGGTGATGGGGTTTGGTCTGTTACCTCTAGGTGATGGGGTTTGGTCTGTTACCTCTAGGTGATGGGGTTTGGTCTGTTACCTCTAGGTGATGGGGTTTGGTCTGTACCTGTCTGTTACTTCTAGGTGATGGGGTTTGGTCTGTACCTGTCTGTTACCTCTAGGTGATGGGGTTTGGTCTGTACCTGTCTGTTACCTCTAGGTGATGGGGTTTGGTCTGTTACCTCTAGGTGATGGGGTTTGGTCTGTACCTGTCTGTTACTTCTAGGTGATGGGGTTTGGTCTGTTACCTCTAGGTGATGGGGTTTGGTCTGTTACCTCTAGGTGATGGGGTTTGGTCTGTACCTGATGGATGGCAGTAACAGCAACATCTACAAAATGGACGCCAAGAAGAGGATCAACCTGACGAAGATCGACAAGTTCTTCAAGGTGAGCCGTAGGAGAGGCTGTTGCTGTGGCTCTATCAGAGTTGTGTGTGTGACTAGCCCAAGGACTGGATGTTTTTCAGACTGAATGTGACGCTGACATTTCACCCTCAATCAACATTGAAAATCCCATTTTTATGTCGACGTGTGTTCATAAACTGTCTGTGTCGTGAATTAGGGGTTCATGGGCCTTACTGTCTGTGTAGTGAATTAGGGGTACATGGGCCTTACTGTCTGTGTAGTGAATTAGGGGTACATGGGCCTTACTGTCTGTGTAGTGAATTAGGGGTTCATGGGCCTTACTGTCTGTGTAGTGAATTAGGGGTTCATGGGCCTTACTGTCTGTGTAGTGAATTAGGGGTACATGGGCCTTACTGTCTGTGTAGTGAATTAGGGTTCATGGGCCTTACTGTCTGTGTAGTGAATTAGGGGTTCATGGACCTTACTGTCTGTGTAGTGAATTAGGGGTTCATGGGCCTTACTGTCTGTGTAGTGAATTAGGGTTCATGGGCCTTACTGTCTGTGTAGTGAATTAGGGTACATGGCCTTAGTGGCCTACTGTCTGTGTAGTGAATTAGGGTTCATGGGCCTTACTGTCTGTGTAGTGAATTAGGGGTACATGGGCCTTACTGTCTGTGTAGTGAATTAGGGGTTCATGGGCCTTACTGTCTGTGTAGTGAATTAGGGGTTCATGGGCCTTACTGTCTGTGTAGTGAATTAGGGGTTCATGGGCCTTACTGTCTGTGTAGTGAATTAGGGGTACATGGACCTTACTGTCTGTGTAGTGAATTAGGGGTACATGGGCCTTACTGTCTGTGTAGTGAATTAGGGGTACATGGGCCTTACTGTCTGTGTAGTGAATTAGGGGTACATGGACCTTACTGTCTGTGTCGTGAATTAGGGGTACATGGGCCTTACTGTCTGTGTCGTGAATTAGGGGTACATGGACCTTACTGTCTGTGTCGTGAATTAGGGGTACATGGACCTTACTGTCTGTGTCGTGAATTAGGTACATGGGCCTTACTGTCTGTGTCGTGAATTAGGGGTACATGGGCCTTACTGTCTGTGTCGTGAATTAGGGTACATGGGCCTTACTGTCTGTGTCGTAGTGAATTAGGGGTACATGGGTCTTACTGTCTGTGTCGTGAATTAGGGTACATGGGCCTTACTGTCTGTGTAGTGAATTAGGGTACATGGGCCTTACTGTCTGTGTCGTGAATTAGGGGTACATGGACCTTACTGTCTGTGTCGTGAATTAGGGTACATGGGCCTTACTGTCTGTGTCGTGAATTAGGGTACATGGGTCTTACTGTCTGTGTCGTGAATTAGGGGTACATGGGCCTTACTGTCTGTGTAGTGAATTAGGGTACATGGGCCTTACTGTCTGTGTCGTGAATTAGGGGTACATGGGCCTTACTGTCTGTGTCGTGAATTAGGGTACATGGGCCTTACTGTCTGTGTCGTGAATTAGGGTACATGGGCCTTACTGTCTGTGTCGTGAATTAGGGTACATGGACCTTACTGTCTGTGTCGTGGAATTAGGGGTACATGGACCTTACTGTCTGTGTCGTGAATTAGGGTACATGGGCCTTACTGTCTGTGTCGTGAATTAGGGTACATGGACCTTACTGTCTGTGTCGTGAATTAGGGTACATGGGCCTTACTGTCTGTGTCGTGAATTAGGTACATGGGCCTTACTGTCTGTGTCGTGGAATTAGGGTACATGGGCCTTACTGTCTGTGTAGTGAATTAGGGTACATGGGCCTTACTGTCTGTGTCGTGAATTAGGGGTACATGGACCTTACTGTCTGTGTCGTGAATTAGGGTACATGGGCCTTACTGTCTGTGTCGTGAATTAGGTACATGGGTCTTACTGTCTGTGTAGTGAATTAGGGTACATGGGCCTTACTGTCTGTGTAGTGAATTAGGGGTACATGGGCCTTACTGTCTGTGTAGTGAATTAGGGGTACATGGGCCTTACTGTCTGTGTAGTGAATTAGGGGTACATGGACCTTACTGTCTGTGTAGTGAATTAGGGGTACATGGGCCTTACTGTCTGTGTAGTGAATTAGGGTTCATGGGCCTTACTGTCTGTGTAGTGAATTAGGGGTTCATGGGCCTTACTGTCTGTGTCGTGAATTAGGGGTACATGGGTCTTACTGTCTGTGTCGTGAATTAGGGGTACATGGGCCTTACTGTCTGTGTAGTGAATTAGGGGTACATGGGCCTTACTGTCTGTGTCGTGAATTAGGGGTACATGGACCTTACTGTCTGTGTCGTGGAATTAGGGGTACATGGGCCTTACTGTCTGTGTCGTGAATTAGGGTACATGGGTCTTACTGTCTGTGTCGTGAATTAGGGGTACATGGGCCTTACTGTCTGTGTAGTGAATTAGGGGTACATGGGCCTTACTGTCTGTGTCGTGAATTAGGGGTACATGGGCCTTACTGTCTGTGTCGTGAATTAGGGGTACATGGGCCTTACTGTCTGTGTCGTGAATTAGGGGTACATGGGCCTTACTGTCTGTGTCGTGAATTAGGGTACATGGACCTTACTGTCTGTGTCGTGAATTAGGGGTACATGGACCTTACTGTCTGTGTCGTGAATTAGGGGTACATGGGCCTTACTGTCTGTGTCGTGAATTAGGGGTACATGGACCTTACTGTCTGTGTCGTGAATTAGGGGTACATGGGCCTTACTGTCTGTGTCGTGAATTAGGGGTACATGGGTCTTACTGTCTGTGTAGTGAATTAGGGGTACATGGGCCTTACTGTCTGTGTCGTGAATTAGGGGTACATGGGCCTTACTGTCTGTGTAGTGAATTAGGGGTACATGGGCCTTACTGTCTGTGTCGTGAATTAGGGGTACATGGACCTTACTGTCTGTGTCGTGAATTAGGGGTACATGGGCCTTACTGTCTGTGTAGTGAATTAGGGGTACATGGGTCTTACTGTCTGTGTAGTGAATTAGGGGTACATGGGCCTTACTGTCTGTGTAGTGAATTAGGGTACATGGGCCTTACTGTCTGTGTAGTGAATTAGGGGTACATGGGCCTTACTGTCTGTGTAGTGAATTAGGGGTACATGGGCCTTACTGTCTGTGTAGTGAATTAGGGGTACATGGGCCTTACTGTCTGTGTAGTGAATTAGGGGTTCATGGGCCTTACTGTCTGTGTAGTGAATTAGGGGTTCATGGGCCTTACTGTCTGTGTAGTGAATTAGGGGTACATGGGCCTTACTGTCTGTGTAGTGAATTAGGGGTACATGGGCCTTACTGTCTGTGTAGTGAATTAGGGTACATGGGCCTTACTGTCTGTGTCGTGAATTAGGGGTACATGGGCCTTACTGTCTGTGTCGTGAATTAGGGGTTCATGGGCCTTACTGTCTGTGTCGTGAATTAGGGGTACATGGGCCTTACTGTCTGTGTCGTGAATTAGGGGTACATGGGCCTTACTGTCTGTGTAGTGAATTAGGGGTTCATGGGCCTTACTGTCTGTGTAGTGAATTAGGGGTTCATGGGCCTTACTGTCTGTGTAGTGAATTAGGGGTTCATGGGCCTTACTGTCTGTGTAGTGAATTAGGGGTACATGGACCTTACTGTCTGTGTAGTGAATTAGGGGTACATGGGCCTTACTGTCTGTGTGTAGTGAATTAGGGTACATGGGCCTTACTGTCTGTGTAGTGAATTAGGTACATGGACCTTACTGTCTGTGTAGTGAATTAGGGGTACATGGGCCTTACTGTCTGTGTCGTGGAATTAGGGGTACATGGACCTTACTGTCTGTGTCGTGAATTAGGGTACATGGACCTTACTGTCTGTGTCGTGAATTAGGGGTACATGGACCTTACTGTCTGTGTCGTGGAATTAGGGTACATGGGCCTTACTGTCTGTGTCGTGAATTAGGGTACATGGGTCTTACTGTCTGTGTCGTGAATTAGGGGTACATGGGCCTTACTGTCTGTGTCGTGAATTAGGGGTACATGGGCCTTACTGTCTGTGTCGTGAATTAGGGGTACATGGACCTTACTGTCTGTGTCGTGAATTAGGGGTACATGGGCCTTACTGTCTGTGTCGTGAATTAGGGTACATGGGTCTTACTGTCTGTGTCGTGGAATTAGGGGTACATGGGCCTTACTGTCTGTGTCGTGAATTAGGGGTACATGGGCCTTACTGTCTGTGTCGTGAATTAGGGTACATGGGCCTTACTGTCTGTGTCGTGGAATTAGGGTACATGGGCCTTACTGTCTGTGTCGTGAATTAGGGGTACATGGACCTTACTGTCTGTGTCGTGAATTAGGGGTACATGGGCCTTACTGTCTGTGTCGTGAATTAGGGGTACATGGGCCTTACTGTCTGTGTCGTGAATTAGGGGTACATGGGCCTTACTGTCTGTGTCGTGAATTAGGGGTACATGGGCCTTACTGTCTGTGTAGTGAATTAGGGGTTCATGGGCCTTACTGTCTGTGTAGTGAATTAGGGGTACATGGGCCTTACTGTCTGTGTAGTGAATTAGGGGTACATGGGCCTTACTGTCTGTGTAGTGAATTAGGGGTTCATGGGCCTTACTGTCTGTGTAGTGAATTAGGGGTACATGGGCCTTACTGTCTGTGTAGTGAATTAGGGGTACATGGACCTTACTGTCTGTGTAGTGAATTAGGGGTACATGGGCCTTACTGTCTGTGTAGTGAATTAGGGGTACATGGGCCTTACTGTCTGTGTAGTGAATTAGGGGTACATGGGCCTTACTGTCTGTGTAGTGAATTAGGGGTACATGGTGATAAGCCTCAAGGCTTTCTCATGTAGAGGCTGGGATTTTCTGAAATGGCTTTGACTAACTGACTGGTCTTCGTCTGTCCTCATCAGCAACTGCAGGTGGTACCTCTGTTTGGTGACATGCAGATTGAGCTGTCCAGGTACATCAAGACCAGCGCACACTTTGAAGAGAACAAGAACAGGTGAGGCCTTATCTCTCTCTCGCCCTCCCCACGCCCCCTCTCTCCCCACACCCTCTTTATTTTCTCCTCTCTCTCTCTCCTCTCCTCTCATCTCTCTCTCCTCTCTCCTCTCTCTTCTCTCTCCTCTCATCTCTCTCCTCTCAACTCTCTCTCTCTCTCTTCTCTCTCTCTCTCATCTCTCTCCTCTCATCTCTCTCCTCTCATCTCTCTTCTCCTCTCTTCTCCTCTCCTCTCTCTTCTCCTCTCTCCTCTCTTCTCCTCTCTTCTCCTCTCTTCTCCTCTCTTCTCCCTCTCCTCTCCTCTCTTCTCCTCTCTCTCCTCTCTCTCTCCTCTCTCTCCTCCTCTCTCTCCTCCTCTCTCTCTCCTCCTCTCTCTCCTCCTCTCTCTCCCTCCTCTCTCTCCCTCCTCTCTCCTCTCTCTCTCCCTCTCTCTCCTCCTCTCTCTCCTCCTCTCTCTCCCTCCTCTCTCTCTCTCTCTCTCTCTCCTCCTCTCCTCTCTCTCCTCTCTCTCCTCCTCTCTCTCTCCTCTCTCCTCTCTCTCTCTTCTCCTCTCTTCTCCTCTCCTCTCTCATCTCTCTTCTCCTCTCTCTTCTCCTCTCTCTTCTCTTCTCCTCTCTTCTCCTCTCTTCTCCTCTCCTCTCTTCTCCTCTCTTCTCCTCTCTCTCTCTCCTCTCTCTCTCCTCTCTCTCTCTCCTCTCTCTCCTCCTCTCTCTCTCCTCTCTCTCTCCTCTCTCTCCTCCTCTCTCTCCTCCTCTCTCTCTCCTCCTCTCTCTCTTCTCCTCTCTCCTCTCTCCTCCTCTCTCTCTTCTCCTCTCTCTCTTCCTCCCTCTCATCTCTCTTCTCCCTCTCTTCTCCTCTCATCTCTTTCCTCTCATCTCTCTCTCTCTTCTCCTCCTCTCTTCTCCTCCTCTCTCTCATCTCTCTCTCTTCTCCTCTCTTCTCCTCTCCATCTCTCTTCTCCTCTCATCTCTCTCCTCTCATCTCTCTCTTCTCCTCTCTCCTCTCATCTCTCTCCTCTCATCTCTCTCCTCTCATCTCTCTCCTCTCATCTCTCTTCACCTCTCTTCTCCTCTCCTCTCTCATCTCTCTCTTCTCCTCTCTCTTCTCCTCTCTCTTCTCCTCTTCTCCTCTCTCTTCTCCTCTCTCCTCTCTCCTCTCTTCTCCTCTCTTCTCCTCTCTCTCTCCTCCTCTCTCTCTCTCTCTCTCTCCTCTCTCTCCTCCTCTCTCTCCTCCTCTCTCTCCTCCTCTCTCTCCCTCCTCTCTCTCCTCTCTCTCCTCCCTCTCTCTCCTCCTCTCTCTTCTCCTCTCTCTCTCCTCCCTCTCTCTCCTCTCTCTCCTCCCCTCTCTCTCTCTCCTCTCTTCTCTCCCTCTCTTCTCCTCTCTCTCATCTCTCTCTCTCCTCTCTCTTCTCCTCTCTCTTCTCTTCTCCTCTCTTCTCCTCTCTTCTCCTCTCTCCTCTCATCTCTCTCCTCCTCTCTCTTCTCCTCTCTCTCTCTCCTCTCTCTCCTCCTCTCTCTCCTCCTCTCTCTCTTCTCCTCTCTCTCCTCCTCTCTCTCCTCCTCTCTCTCCTCCTCTCTTCTCCTCTCTTCTCCTCTCATCTCTCTCTTCTCCTCTCTTCTCCTCTCATCTCTTTCCTCTCATCTCTCTCTTCTCCTCTCTTCTCCTCTCATCTCTCTTCTCCTCTCATCTCTCTCCTCTCATCTCTCTCTTCTCCTCTCTCTCTCTCCTCTCATCTCTCTCTCCTCTCTGTTCCCAGGTGGTCATGTACCTCAACAGGCAGCAGTCCTCAGTATAATATCTGTGAGCAGATGGTTCAGATCAGGGAAGACCACATGAGGTTCATCTCTGAGCTGGCTCGCTACAGTAACAGTGAGGTGAGTGGTCCAGTACCTAGACGGCATCCCAAATAGCACCCTATTCCCTATATAGTGCACTACTATAGACCAGGGCCCTATTGCCTATATAGTGCACTACTATAGACCAGGGCCCTATTCCCTATATAGTGCACTACTATAGACCAGGGTCCTATTCCCTATATAGTGCACTACTATAGACCAGAGTCCTATTCCCTATATAGTACACTACTATAGACCAGAGCCCTATTCCCTATATAGTGCACTACTATAGACCAGGGTCCTATTCCCTATATAGTACACTACTATAGACCAGAGCCCTATTCCCTATATAGTGCACTACTATAGACCAGGGTCCTATTCCCTATATAGTACACTACTATAGACCAGAGCCCTATTCCCTATATAGTGCACTACTATAGACCAGGGTCCTATTCCCTATATAGTACACTACTATAGACCAGGGTCCTATTCCCTATATAGTACACTACTATAGACCAGGGTCCTATTCCCTATATAGTGCACTACTATAGACCAGGGCCCTATTCCCTATATAGTACACTACTATAGACCAGAGTCCTATTCCCTATATAGTGCACTACTATAGACCAGGGCCCTATTCCCTATATAGTACACTACTATAGACCAGGGTCCTATTCCCTATATAGTGCACTACTATAGACCAGGGCCCTATTCCCTATATAGTGCACTACTATAGACCAGGGCCCTATTCCCTATATAGTACACTACTATAGACCAGGGTCCTATTCCCTATATAGTGCACTACTATAGACCAGGCCCTATTCCCTATATAGTACACTACTATAGACCAGGGTCCTATTCCCTATATAGTGCACTACTATAGACCAGGGCCCTATTCCCTATATAGTACACTACTATAGACCAGGGTCTCTATTCTATATAGTGCACTACTATAGACCAGGGCCCTATTCCCTATATAGTACACTACTATAGACCAGAGCCCTATTCCCTATATAGTACACTACTATAGACCAGGGTCCTATTCCCTATATAGTGCACTACTATAGACCAGGGCCCTATTCCCTATATAGTACACTACTATAGACCAGGGCCCTATTCCCTATATAGTACACTACTATAGACCAGAGCCCTATTCCCTATATAGTGCACTACTATAGACCAGGGTCCTATTCCCTATATAGTACACTACTATAGACCAGGGTCCTATTCCCTATATAGTACACTACTATAGACCAGAGCCCTATTCCCTATATAGTGCACTACTATAGACCAGGGTCCTATTCCCTATATAGTACACTACTATAGACCAGGGTCCTATTCCCTATATAGTACACTACTATAGACCAGGGTCCTATTCCCTATATAGTACACTACTATAGACCAGGGTCCTATTCCCTATATAGTACACTACTATAGACCAGGGTCCTATTCCCTATATAGTACACTACTATAGACCAGGGTCCTATTCCCTATATAGTTGTCATGATAATTTTGTACTCAAGTTTATGAACATTAACTTTAATTAAACAACTCCGTCTGTAACCCAGAATGTGTAAGATCCTGGTTGAAATAAGACAGAATGCCCAGTCTACAATGGTCTAATATCAAAATGTTTATTCACGCGAGCTCTGCATTACAAAGGTGAACACAGTCTTTATATTGTACAAGTTGAATACAAAATATACAAATGCCCCACCCTCTCTAGGAAATAATATTTTCCCACAGTACACATTCAGCATTACACCATCTGGAAACATAAGTCAATTCCAGACATCCTGTCAGTTCCTCCCTTCCCAAGGTCGAGAAGGCCTCTTCTCCTAATCTAGTTTCACAAAGAATTCTTTGTTCTCACAGACTCCTTCTGGCCAGTCGTACCATCCTGTTCCACTCTCCACACAATATTCATTTCTAGACACACACACACATCAATTGAATTACCATTTGTCTTATAACCCTATCTTTATTGCATACATTTTAAAAAAGGAATATTCTTAGTATTTTCTTAAATGTACAAACATTTAGTCATTAAACATATAATCCATAACAATAGAGCACTACTTTAGACCAGAGCTCTCTCTAGGTGGAGACAGGGTCTGTTATGTCCTAATGAAGGTGTCTCTCTCTCTCTAGGTGGAGACAGGGTCTGTTATGTCCTAATGAAGGTGTCTCTCTCTCTAGGTGGAGACAGGGTCCGTTATGTCCTAATGAAGGTGTCTCTCTCTCTCTAGGTGGAGACAGGGTCTGTTATGTCCTAATGAAGGTGTCTCTCTCTCTCTAGGTGGAGACAGGGTCCGTTATGTCCTAATGAAGGTGTCTCTCTCTCTCTCTAGGTGGAGACAGGGTCCGTTATGTCCTAATGAAGGTGTCTCTCTCTCTCTCTCTCTAGGTGGAGACAGGGTCTGTTATGTCCTAATGAAGGTGTCTCTCTCTCTCTAGGTGGAGACAGGGTCCGTTATGTCCTAATGAAGGTGTCTCTCTCTCTAGGTGGAGACAGGGTCTGTTATGTCCTAATGAAGGTGTCTCTCTCTCTCTAGGTGGAGACAGGGTCTGTTATGTCCTAATGAAGGTGTCTCTCTCTCTCTAGGTGGAGACAGGGTCTGTTATGTCCTAATGAAGGTGTCTCTCTCTCTCTAGGTGGAGACAGGGTCTGTTATGTCCCTAATGAAGGTGTCTCTCTCTAGGTGGTGACAGGGTCTGTTATGTCCTAATGAAGGTGTCTCTCTCTAGGTGGAGACAGGGTCTGTTATGTCCTAATGAAGGTGTCTCTCTCTAGGTGGAGACAGGGTCTGTTATGTCCTAATGAAGGTGTCTCTCTCTCTAGGTGGAGACAGGGTCCGTTATGTCCTAATGAAGGTGTCTCTCTCTCTCTAGGTGGTGACAGGGTCCGTTATGTCCTAATGAAGGTGTCTCTCTCTAGGTGGAGACAGGGTCTGTTATGTCCTAATGAAGGTGTCTCTCTCTCTCTAGGTGGAGACAGGGTCTGTTATGTCCTAATGAAGGTGTCTCTCTCTCTCTAGGTGGAGACAGGGTCTGTTATGTCCTAATGAAGGTGTCTCTCTCTCTAGGTGGAGACAGGGTCCGTTATGTCCTAATGAAGGTGTCTCTCTCTAGGTGGTGACAGGGTCTGTTATGTCCTAATGAAGGTGTCTCTCTCTAGGTGGAGACAGGGTCTGTTATGTCCTAATGAAGGTGTCTCTCTCTAGGTGGTGACAGGGTCTGTTATGTCCTAATGATGGTGTCTCTCTCTAGGTGGTGACAGGGTCTGTTATGTCCTAATGAAGGTGTCTCTATCTAGGTGGTGACAGGGTCCGGTCGTCAGGAGGCCCACAAGACAGACCATGAGTACAGGAAGCTGTTTGACCTGTCTCTGCAGGGGATGCAGCTACTGTCCCAGTGGAGCGCACACGTCATGGAAGTGGTGAGGAACCTTCATACCTGACCCCTGACCTCACACCCGTCCAGGGTTAGGGTTGGGCACTAAAACAACACGGCTCAATAGGACACAATCATTGATCAGGGTTCATGCAGATTGATCTCACTAAAGCTGTAATATAATGCAGTGTCCTTGCAGTGACTTTAAGATGTTTGAGTTAGCTCGTGTTCTGAAAGCTGTTTTAATCTCAGCGTTTATAACACGGTGTTGGTGAGGATGCTGACGACTCTTCCCCCTGCAGTACTCCTGGAAGCTGGTCCATCCAACGGATAAGTACTCTAACAAGGAGTGTCCTGACAACGCGGAGGAGTATGAACGAGCCACGCGATACAACTACACCAGCGAGGAGAAGTTCTCCCTGGTGGAGGTCAGTCAGCCTTACCCCTTATTAGTTGGACCCACAGGTCTGGTCTACAATATTAAACTCGGTTGTTGTCCAATCCAGGGGTTGTGTTAATGCAGAATTCTGTGTTTTTCACACATACTTTTTTGGGCATTCTGAAAACAGACTATGTCTGTCAACTTTAAAATGTTTATATTTAAATAGACTGATTATCTGAAACGTGTCGTCCATCCTCCAGGCCACATGCTTTCTCTCTGCCTGTCTGCCGGGAGGGGCCACATGCTTTCTCTCTGCCTCTCTGCCGGGAGGGGCCACATGCTTCCTCTCTGCCGGGAGGGGCCACATGCTTTCTCTCTGCCTGTCTGCTGGGAGGGGCCACATGCTTCCTCTCTGCCGGGAGGGGCCACATGCTTTCTCTCTGCCTGTCTACTGGGAGGGGCCACATGCTTTCTCTCTGCCTGTCTACTGGGAGGGGCCACATGCTTCCTCTCTGCCTGTCTACTGGGAGGGGCCACATGCTTCCTCTCTGCCGGGAGGGGCCACATGCTTCCTCTCTGCCGGGAGGGGCCACATGCTTCCTCTCTCTGCCGGGAGGGGCCACATGCTTCCTCTCTGCCGGGAGGGGCCACATGCTTCCTCTCTGCCGGGAGGGGCCACATGCTTCCTCTCTGCCGGGAGGGGCCACATGCTTCCTCTCTGCCGGGAGGGGCCACATGCTTCCTCTCTGCCGGGAGGGGCCACATGCTTCCTCTCTGCCGGGAGGGGCCACATGCTTCCTCTCTGCCGGGAGGGGCCACATGCTTCCTCTCTGCCGGAGGGGCCACATGCTTCCTCTCTGCCGGGAGGGGCCACATGCCCCCCCTTTCTCTCTGCCTGTCTGCCGGGAGGGGCCACATGCTTTCTCTCTGCCTGTCTGCTGGAATGGGGTTTGTGGCGGGAATAGCTGTTGTATAAAACCGCAGGAATTTATGAAAAAGCCTGAATGAATGGAATGGCAACATAAACAATGACGAGTCAATTAACGACAAGAACCCTGCTATGGTTATAACCACTCCGCAAATCAGAATGAAAGTCCGAGACTGCAGAGACATCTAGGGTACTACAGGGAAGAGTGGAGAGGAGATGTATCCATGTACACTACCGATCAAACGTTTTAGAACACCTACTCATTCAAGGGTTTTTGGAGAATAATAGTGAAGACATCAAAACTAAAAAATAACACATGGAATCATGTAGTAACCAAAAAAAGTGTTAAACACATCAAAATATACTTTATATTTGAGATTCTTTAAATAGCCACCCTTTGCCTTGATGACATATCTTGGTATCTCTCTGAGGTGTCTCTAATTAATCTGTCTCTGACTAACCTGTCTCTGAGGTGTGTCTCTAACTAACCTGTCTCTGAGGTGTGTCTCTAACTAACCTGTCTCTGAGGTGTGTCTCTGACTAACCTGTCTCTGAGGTGTGTCTCTGACTAACCTGTCTCTGAGGTGTGTCTCTAATGAACCTGTCTCTGAGGTGTGTCTCTAATGAACCTGTCTCTGAGGTGTGTCTCTAATGAACCTGTCTCTGAGGTGTGTCTCTAATGAACCTGTCTCTGAGGTGTGTCTCTAATGAACCTGTCTCTGAGGTGTGTCTCTGACTAACCTGTCTCTGAGGTGTGTCTCTAATTAACCTGTCTCTGAGGTGTGTCTCTGACTAACCTGTCTCTGAGGTGTGTCTCTAATTAACCTGTCTCTGAGGTGTGTCTCTAACTAACCTGTCTCTGAGGTGTGTCTCTGACTAACCTGTCTCTGAGGTGTGTCTCTAACTAACCTGTCTCTGAGGTGTGTCTCTAACTAACCTGTCTCTGAGGTGTGTCTCTAATGAACCTGTCTCTGAGGTGTGTCTCTAATGAACCTGTCTCTGAGGTGTGTCTCTGACTAACCTGTCTCTGAGGTGTGTCTCTAATTAACCTGTCTCTGAGGTGTGTCTCTGACTAACCTGTCTCTGAGGTGTGTCTCTGACTAACCTGTCTCTGAGGTGTGTCTCTGACTAACCTGTCTCTGAGGTGTGTCTCTGACTAACCTGTCTCTGAGGTGTGTCTCTGACTAACCTGTCTCTGAGGTGTGTCTCTAATTAACCTGTCTCTGAGGTGTGTCTCTAATTAACCTGTCTCTGAGGTGTGTTAGTGACTAACTCTGAGGTGTGTCTCTAATTAACCTGTCTCTGAGGTGTCTCTAATTAACCTGTCTCTGAGGTGTGTCTCTAATTAACCTGTCTCTGAGGTGTGTCTCTAATTAACCTGTCTCTGAGGTGTGTCTCTAATTAACCTGTCTCTGAGGTGTGTCTCTAATTAACCTGTCTCTGAGGTGTGTCTCTAATTAACCTGTATCTGAGGTGTGTCTCTAACTAACCTGTCTCTGAGGTGTGTTCTAATTAACCTGTCTCTGAGGTGTGTCTCTAATTAACCTGTCTCTGAGGTGTGTCTCTAATTAACCTGTCTCTGAGGTGTGTCTCTAACTAACCTGTCTCTGAGGTGTGTCTCTAACTAACCTGTCTCTGAGGTGTGTCTCTAACTAACCTGTCTCTGAGGTGTGTCTCTAACTAACCTGTCTCTGAGGTGTGTCTCTAACTAACCTGTCTCTGAGGTGTGTCTCTAATTAACCTGTCTCTGAGGTGTGTCTCTAATTAACCTGTCTCTGAGGTGTGTCTCTAATTAACCTGTCTCTGAGGTGTGTCTCTAATTAACCTGTCTCTGAGGTGTGTCTCTAATTAACCTGTCTCTGAGGTGTGTCTCTAATTAACCTGTCTCTGAGGTGTGTCTCTAATTAACCTGTCTCTGAGGTGTGTCTCTAATTAACCTGTCTCTGAGGTGTGTCTCTAATTAACCTGTCTCTGAGGTGTGTTAGTGACTAACTCTGAGGTGTGTCTCTAATTAACCTGTCTCTGAGGTGTGTCTCTAACTAACCTGTCTCTGAGGTGTGTCTCTAACTAACCTGTCTCTGAGGTGTGTCTCTAACTAACCTGTCTCTGAGGTGTGTCTCTAACTAACCTGTCTCTGAGGTGTGTCTCTAACTAACCTGTCTCTGAGGTGTGTCTCTAACTAACCTGTCTCTGAGGTGTGTCTCTAACTAACCTGTCTCTGAGGTGTGTCTCTAATTAACCTGTCTCTGAGGTGTGTCTCTAATTAACCTGTCTCTGAGGTGTGTCTCTAATTAACCTGTCTCTGAGGTGTGTCTCTAATTAACCTGTCTCTGAGGTGTGTCTCTAATTAACCTGTCTCTGAGGTGTGTCTCTAATTAACCTGTCTCTGAGGTGTGTTAGTGACTAACCTGTCTCTGAGGTGTGTCTCTAATTAACCTGTCTCTGAGGTGTGTCTCTAATTAACCTGTCTCTGAGGTGTGTCTCTAATTAACCTGTCTCTGAGGTGTGTCTCTAACTAACCTGTCTCTGAGGTGTGTCTCCTAACTAACCTGTCTCTGAGGTGTGTCTCTAATTAACCTGTCTCTGAGGTGTGTCTCTAATTAACCTGTCTCTGAGGTGTGTCTCTAATTAACCTGTCTCTGAGGTGTGTCTCTAACTAACCTGTCTCTGAGGTGTGTCTCTAATTAACCTGTCTCTGAGGTGTGTCTCTAATTAACCTGTCTCTGAGGTGTGTTAGTGACTAACCTGTCTCTGAGGTGTGTCTCTAATTAACCTGTCTCTGAGGTGTGTCTCTAATTAACCTGTCTCTGAGGTGTGTCTCTAACTAACCTGTCTCTGAGGTGTGTCTCTAATTAACCTGTCTCTGAGGTGTGTCTCTAACTAACCTGTCTCTGAGGTGTGTCTCTAACTAACCTGTCTCTGAGGTGTGTCTCTAACTAACCTGTCTCTGAGGTGTGTCTCTAATTAACCTGTCTCTGAGGTGTGTCTCTAATTAACCTGTCTCTGAGGTGTCTCTGAGGTGTGTCTCTAATTAACCTGTCTCTGAGGTGTGTCTCTAATTAACCTGTCTCTGAGGTGTGTCTCTAATTAACCTGTCTCTGAGGTGTCTCTAATTAACCTGTCTCTGAGGTGTGTCTCTAATTAACCTGTCTCTGAGGTGTGTCTCTAATTAACCTGTCTCTGAGGTGTGTCTCTAATTAACCTGTCTCTGAGGTGTGTCTCTAATTAACCTGTCTCTGAGGTGTGTCTCTAACTAACCTGTCTCTGAGGTGTGTCTCTAACTAACCTGTCTCTGAGGTGTGTCTCTAATTAACCTGTCTCTGAGGTGTGTCTCTAATTAACCTGTCTCTGAGGTGTGTCTCTAATTAACCTGTCTCTGAGGTGTGTCTCTAATTAACCTGTCTCTGAGGTGTGTCTCTAATTAACCTGTCTCTGAGGTGTGTCTCTAATTAACCTGTCTCTGAGGTGTGTCTCTAATTAACCTGTCTCTGAGGTGTGTCTCTAACTAACCTGTCTCTGAGGTGTGTCTCTAATTAACCTGTCTCTGAGGTGTGTCTCTAACTAACCTGTCTCTGAGGTGTGTCTCTAATTAACCTGTCTCTGAGGTGTGTCTCTAATTAACCTGTCTCTGAGGTGTGTCTCTAATTAACCTGTCTCTGAGGTGTGTCTCTAATTAACCTGTCTCTGAGGTGTGTCTCTAATTAACCTGTCTCTGAGGTGTGTCTCTAATTAACCTGTCTCTGAGGTGTGTTAGTGACTAACCTGTCTCTGAGGTGTGTCTCTAATTAACCTGTCTCTGAGGTGTGTCTCTAATTAACCTGTCTCTGAGGTGTGTCTCTAATTAACCTGTCTCTGAGGTGTGTCTCTAATTAACCTGTCTCTGAGGTGTGTCTCTAACTAACCTGTCTCTGAGGTGTGTCTCTAACTAACCTGTCTCTGAGGTGTGTCTCTAATTAACCTGTCTCTGAGGTGTGTCTCTAATTAACCTGTCTCTGAGGTGTCTCTGAGGTGTCTCTAATTAACCTGTCTCTGAGGTGTGTCTCTAATTAACCTGTCTCTGAGGTGTGTCTCTAATTAACCTGTCTCTGAGGTGTGTCTCTAATTAACCTGTCTCTGAGGTGTGTTAGTGACTAACCTGTCTCTGAGGTGTGTCTCTAATTAACCTGTCTCTGAGGTGTGTCTCTAATTAACCTGTCTCTGAGGTGTGTCTCTAATTAACCTGTCTCTGAGGTGTGTCTCTAACTAACCTGTCTCTGAGGTGTCTCTAATTAACCTGTCTCTGAGGTGTGTCTCTAATTAACCTGTCTCTGAGGTGTGTCTCTAACTAACCTGTCTCTGAGGTGTCTCTAATTAACCTGTCTCTGAGGTGTGTCTCTAATTAACCTGTCTCTGAGGTGTGTCTCTAATTAACCTGTCTCTGAGGTGTGTCTCTAATTAACCTGTCTCTGAGGTGTGTCTCTAATTAACCTGTCTCTGAGGTGTGTCTCTAATTAACCTGTCTCTGAGGTGTGTTAGTGACTAACCTGTCTCTGAGGTGTGTCTCTAATTAACCTGTCTCTGAGGTGTGTCTCTAATTAACCTGTCTCTGAGGTGTGTCTCTAACTAACCTGTCTCTGAGGTGTGTCTCTAATTAACCTGTCTCTGAGGTGTGTCTCTAATTAACCTGTCTCTGAGGTGTGTCTCTAATTAACCTGTCTCTGAGGTGTGTCTCTAATTAACCTGTCTCTGAGGTGTGTCTCTAATTAACCTGTCTCTGAGGTGTGTCTCTAATTAACCTGTCTCTGAGGTGTGTCTCTAATTAACCTGTCTCTGAGGTGTGTCTCTAATTAACCTGTCTCTGAGGTGTGTCTCTAATTAACCTGTCTCTGAGGTGTGTCTAATTAACCTGTCTCTGAGGTGTGTCTCTAATTAACCTGTCTCTGAGGTGTGTCTCTAACTAACCTGTCTCTGAGGTGTGTCTCTAATTAACCTGTCTCTAATTAACCTGTCTCTGAGGTGTGTCTCTAACTAACCTGTCTCTGAGGTGTGTCTCTAATTAACCTGTCTCTGAGGTGTGTCTCTAACTAACCTGTCTCTGAGGTGTGTCTCTAACTAACCTGTCTCTGAGGTGTGTCTCTAATTAACCTGTCTCTGAGGTGTGTCTCTAATTAACCTGTCTCTGAGGTGTGTCTCTAATTAACCTGTCTCTGAGGTGTGTCTCTAATTAACCTGTCTCTGAGGTGTGTTAGTGACTAACCTGTCTCTGAGGTGTGTCTCTAATTAACCTGTCTCTGAGGTGTGTCTCTAATTAACCTGTCTCTGAGGTGTGTCTCTAATTAACCTGTCTCTGAGGTGTGTCTCTAACTAACCTGTCTCTGAGGTGTGTCTCTAACTAACCTGTCTCTGAGGTGTCTCTGAGGTGTCTCTAATTAACCTGTCTCTGAGGTGTGTCTCTAATTAACCTGTCTCTGAGGTGTGTTAGTGACTAACCTGTCTCTGAGGTGTGTCTCTAATTAACCTGTCTCTGAGGTGTGTCTCTAACTAACCTGTCTCTGAGGTGTCTCTAATTAACCTGTCTCTGAGGTGTGTCTCTAACTAACCTGTCTCTGAGGTGTGTCTCTAACTAACCTGTCTCTGAGGTGTGTCTCTAACTAACCTGTCTCTGAGGTGTGTCTCTAATTAACCTGTCTCTGAGGTGTGTCTCTAATTAACCTGTCTCTGAGGTGTGTCTCTAATTAACCTGTCTCTGAGGTGTGTCTCTAATTAACCTGTCTCTAATTAACCTGTCTCTGAGGTGTCTCTAATTAACCTGTCTCTGAGGTGTGTCTCTAATTAACCTGTCTCTGAGGTGTGTCTCTAATTAACCTGTCTCTGAGGTGTGTCTCTAATTAACCTGTCTCTGAGGTGTGTCTCTAATTAACCTGTCTCTGAGGTGTGTCTCTAATTAACCTGTCTCTGAGGTGTGTCTCTAACTAACCTGTCTCTGAGGTGTGTCTCTAATTAACCTGTCTCTGAGGTGTGTCTCTAACTAACCTGTCTCTGAGGTGTGTCTCTAATTAACCTGTCTCTGAGGTGTCTCTGAGGTGTCTCTAATTAACCTGTCTCTGAGGTGTGTCTCTAATTAACCTGTCTCTGAGGTGTGTCTCTAATTAACCTGTCTCTGAGGTGTGTCTCTAATTAACCTGTCTCTGAGGTGTCTCTAATTAACCTGTCTCTGAGGTGTGTTAGTGACTAACCTGTCTCTGAGGTGTGTCTCTAATTAACCTGTCTCTGAGGTGTGTCTCTAATTAACCTGTCTCTGAGGTGTGTCTCTAACTAACCTGTCTCTGAGGTGTCTCTAATTAACCTGTCTCTGAGGTGTGTCTCTAATTAACCTGTCTCTGAGGTGTGTCTCTAACTAACCTGTCTCTGAGGTGTGTCTCTAACTAACCTGTCTCTGAGGTGTGTCTCTAACTAACCTGTCTCTGAGGTGTGTCTCTAACTAACCTGTCTCTGAGGTGTGTCTCTAACTAACCTGTCTCTGAGGTGTGTCTCTAACTAACCTGTCTCTGAGGTGTGTCTCTAATTAACCTGTCTCTGAGGTGTGTCTCTAATTAACCTGTCTCTGAGGTGTGTCTCTAATTAACCTGTCTCTGAGGTGTGTCTCTAATTAACCTGTCTCTGAGGTGTGTCTCTAATTAACCTGTCTCTGAGGTGTGTCTCTAATTAACCTGTCTCTGAGGTGTGTCTCTAATTAACCTGTCTCTGAGGTGTGTCTCTAATTAACCTGTCTCTGAGGTGTGTCTCTAATTAACCTGTCTCTGAGGTGTGTCTCTAATTAACCTGTCTCTGAGGTGTGTCTCTAACTAACCTGTCTCTGAGGTGTGTCTCTAACTAACCTGTCTCTGGAGGTGTGTCTCTAACTAACCTGTCTCTGAGGTGTGTCTCTAATTAACCTGTCTCTGAGGTGTGTCTCTAATTAACCTGTCTCTGAGGTGTGTCTCTAATTAACCTGTCTCTGAGGTGTGTCTCTAATTAACCTGTCTCTGAGGTGTGTCTCTAATTAACCTGTCTCTGAGGTGTGTCTCTAATTAACCTGTCTCTGAGGTGTGTCTCTAATTAACCTGTCTCTGAGGTGTGTTAGTGACTAACTCTGAGGTGTGTTAGTGACTAACTCTGAGGTGTGTCTCTAATTAACCTGTCTCTGAGGTGTGTCTCTAATTAACCTGTCTCTGAGGTGTCTCTAATTAACCTGTCTCTGAGGTGTGTCTCTAACTAACCTGTCTCTGAGGTGTGTCTCTAACTAACCTGTCTCTGAGGTGTGTCTCTAATTAACCTGTCTCTGAGGTGTGTCTCTAATTAACCTGTCTCTGAGGTGTGTCTCTAATTAACCTGTCTCTGAGGTGTGTCTCTAATTAACCTGTCTCTGAGGTGTGTCTCTAATTAACCTGTCTCTGAGGTGTGTCTCTAATTAACCTGTCTCTGAGGTGTGTCTCTAATTAACCTGTCTCTGAGGTGTGTCTCTAATTAACCTGTCTCTGAGGTGTGTTAGTGACTAACTAACTCTGAGGTGTTCCTTCCCTGCAGGTGATGGCCATGATAAAGGGTTTGCAGGTTCTGATGGGTCGTATGGAGTCGGTGTTTAACCACGCTATCCGCCACACCATCTACTCGGTCCTGCAGGACTTCGCCCAGCTCACCCTGAGAGACCCGCTCCGGCAGGCCATCAAGAAGAAGAAGAACGTGGTACAGAGGTACTACGGAGAGAGACACACACACACACACACACACACACACACACACACACACACACACACACTGTTGTACTAATCAAAATGTTTCTCTCCCCAGTGTTCTGCAGGCCATCAGGAAGACCATCTGTGATTGGGAGGCAGGACATGAGCCCCACAATGACCCCGCCCTGCGAGGAGAGAAAGACCCCAAGGGAGGCTTTGACATCAAGGTTCCTCGGCGCGCCGTCGGGCCCTCCAGCACACAGGTCTGTCTGAGCCCCCTCTCTCAGCCACTCTCTCTTCTCTTAATCAGCCCTTCTCACATCATCGTGTCCTGTAAAGCACCCCGTACATATCGTCAGTATCCCCAATGACCTTCACATACTGCTCTAATCTGGCTGAAATAGAGTCCGCTGTAACACAGCATCAGATCACCGAGATATGTCATATCTACTAGAGCCTTAGTCGTCCCGTAGCTCAGGGCTCTAGGAATATATCAATAATCTCTCTTCCAGAGAGAGCTCTATGCAATGTGTATTGATCCAGCCTGAAGCCATGTTGTGTGTCTCATCAGGCTGGGTATTAGAAGTGTGCCTGTTCCAGTATCTCAGAAACGGCCGGCCTCCTGGGCTTTTCGTTTAATGTCCTCTTCCTCTACCCTCCTCTCCTCTCTTCCTCTCCTCTCCTCTCTTCCTCTCCTCTTCCTCTTCCTCTCCTCTACCCTCCTCTCTTCCTCTCCTCTATCCTCCTCTCTCCTCTCCTCTCTTCTATCTTCCTCTCCTCTTCCTCTACTCTATCCTCCTCTCCTCTATCCTCCTCTTCCTCTCCTCTATCCTCCTCTTCCTCTCCTCTATCCTCCTCTTCCTCTCCTCTATCCTCCTCTCCTCTATCCTCCTCTCTTCCTCTCCTCTATCCTCCTCTCCTCTTCCTCTCCTCTTCCTCTCCCTCTATCCTCCTCTCCTCTCTATCCTCCCTCTCTTCCTCTCTCCTCTATCCTCCTCTCCTCTTCCCTCTCCTCTTCCTCTCTCCTCTATCCTCCTCTCCTCTTCCTCTCCTCTTCCTCTCCTCTATCCTCCTCTCCTCTTCCTCTCCTCTATCCTCCTCTCCTCTATCCTCCTCTCTTCCTCTCCTCTATCCTCCTCTCCTCTTCCTCTCCTCTATCCTCCTCTCCTCTACCCTCCTCTCCTCCTCTGTAGCTGTACATGGTTCGTACCATGCTGGAGTCTCTGATAGCTGATAAGAGTGGTTCTAAGAAGACTCTCCGCAGCAGTCTGGAGGGACCCACCATCATGGACATGGAGAAGTTCCACAGAGAGTCCTTCTTCTATACACACCTGCTCAACTTCAGCGGTAAGGAGTTTACAGAACCATCCTGCTCTGTCGGTCTCTCTGTTCCCTCTCTAACCCCAACCCTCCCTCTGTCCCCTCTGTCTGTCCCCCCTGTCCCCTCTCTAACCCGGTGTCCCCTCCCTACCAGAGACCCTGCAGCAGTGCTGTGACCTGTCTCAGCTGTGGTTTAGAGAGTTCTTCCTGGAGCTGACCATGGGGCGCATCCTCCTCTCCTCTTCCTCTCCTCTTCCTCTCCTCTATCCTCCTCTCCTCTTCCTCTCCTCTTCCTCTCCTCTATCCTCCTCTTCCTCTCCTCTTCCTCTCCTCTATCCTCCTCTCCTCTATCCTCCTCTCTTCCTCTCCTCTATCCTCCTCTCCTCTTCCTCTCCTCTATCCTCCTCTCCTCTACCCTCCTCTCCTCCTCTGTAGCTGTACATGGTTCGTACCATGCTGGAGTCTCTGATAGCTGATAAGAGTGGTTCTAAGAAGACTCTCCGCAGCAGTCTGGAGGGACCCACCATCATGGACATGGAGAAGTTCCACAGAGAGTCCTTCTTCTATACACACCTGCTCAACTTCAGCGGTAAGGAGTTTACAGAACCATCCTGCTCTGTCGGTCTCTCTGTTCCCTCTCTAACCCCAACCCTCCCTCTGTCCCCTCTGTCTGTCCCCCCTGTCCCCTCTCTAACCCGGTGTCCCCTCCCTACCAGAGACCCTGCAGCAGTGCTGTGACCTGTCTCAGCTGTGGTTTAGAGAGTTCTTCCTGGAGCTGACCATGGGGCGCAGGATCCAGTTCCCCATCGAGATGTCCATGCCCTGGATCCTCACAGACCACATACTGGAGACCAAGGAGGCCTCTATGATGGAGTAAGGAGGACATACACACACACACACACACAGAGTAGTGTCTTCCATCCAGAGCCAGTCTCATGAAGTCTCTGTCCTCCAGGTATGTGCTGTACCCTCTGGACCTCTATAATGACAGTGCCCACTACGCCCTGACCAAGTTCAAGAAGCAATTCCTCTACGATGAGATTGAAGCAGAGGTATCTAGTTCACCATTAGACTAGTCATCACTACAGCAGAGGGATCTAGTCATCACTACAGCAGAGGGATCTAGTTCACCATTAGACTAGTCATCACTACAGCAGAGGGATCTAGTTCACCATTAGACTAGTCATCACTACAGCAGAGGGATCTAGTTCACCATTAGACTAGTCATCACTACAGCAGAGGGATCTAGTTCACCATTAGACTAGTCATCACTACAGCAGAGGGATCTAGTTCACCATTAGACTAGTCATCACTACAGCAGAGGGATCTAGTTCACCATTAGACTAGTCATCACTACAGCAGAGGGATCTAGTTCACCATTAGACTAGTCATCACTACAGCAGAGGGATCTAGTTCACCATTAGACTAGTCATCACTACAGCAGAGGGATCTAGTCATCACTACAGCAGAGGGATCTAGTTCACCATTAGACTAGTCATCACTACAGCAGAGGGATCTAGTTCACCATTAGACTAGTCATCACTACAGCAGAGGGATCTAGTTCACCATTAGACTAGTCATCCCTACAGCAGAGGGATCTAGTTCACCATTAGACTAGTCATCACTACAGCAGAGGGATCTAGTTCACCATTAGACTAGTCATCACTACAGCAGAGGATCTAGTTCACCATTAGACTAGTCATCACTACAGCAGAGGGATCTAGTTCACCATTAGACTAGTCATCACTACAGCAGAGGGATCTAGTTCACCATTAGACTAGTCATCACTACAGCAGAGGGATCTAGTTCACCATTAGACTAGTCATCACTACAGCAGAGGTATCTAGTTCACCATTAGACTAGTCATCACCACAGCAGAGGGATCTAGTTCACCATTAGACTAGTCATCACTACAGCAGAGGGATCTAGTTCACCATTAGACTAGTCATCACTACAGCAGAGGGATCTAGTTCACCATTAGACTAGTCATCACTACAGCAGAGGGATCTAGTTCACCATTAGACTAGTCATCACTACAGCAGAGGGATCTAGTTCACCATTAGACTAGTCATCACTACAGCAGAGGTATCTAGTTCACCATTAGACTAGTCATCACTACAGCAGAGGGATCTAGTTCACCATTAGACTAGTCATCACTACAGCAGAGGGATCTAGTTCACCATTAGACTAGTCATCACTACAGCAGAGGGATCTAGTTCACCATTAGACTAGTCATCACTACAGCAGAGGGATCTAGTTCACCATTAGACTAGTCATCACTACAGCAGAGGGATCTAGTTCACCATTAGACTAGTCATCACTACAGCAGAGGGATCTAGTTCACCATTAGACTAGTCATCACTACAGCAGAGGGATCTAGTTCACCATTAGACTAGTCATCACTACAGCAGAGGGATCTAGTTCACCATTAGACTAGTCATCACTACAGCAGAGGGATCTAGTTCACCATTAGACTAGTCATCACTACAGCAGAGGTATCTAGTTCACCATTAGACTAGTCATCACCACAGCAGAGGGATCTAGTCATCACTACAGCAGAGGGATCTAGTTCACCATTAGACTAGTCATCACTACAGCAGAGGGATCTAGTTCACCATTAGACTAGTCATCACTACAGCAGAGGTATCTAGTTCACCATTAGACTAGTCATCACTACAGCAGAGGGATCTAGTTCACCATTAGACTAGTCATCACTACAGCAGAGGTATCTAGTTCACCATTAGACTAGTCATCACTACAGCAGAGGGATCTAGTTCACCATTAGACTAGTCATCACTACAGCAGAGGGATCTAGTTCACCATTAGACTAGTCATCACTACAGCAGAGGGATCTAGTTCACCATTAGACTAGTCATCACTACAGCAGAGGGATCTAGTTCACCATTAGACTAGTCATCACTACAGCAGAGGGATCTAGTTCACCATTAGACTAGTCATCACTACAGCAGAGGGATCTAGTTCACCATTAGACTAGTCATCACTACAGCAGAGGGATCTAGTTCACCATTAGACTAGTCATCACTACAGCAGAGGGATCTAGTTCACCATTAGACTAGTCATCACTACAGCAGAGGGATCTAGTTCACCATTAGACTAGTCATCACTGTGTACCTGTGCACAATGTGTTATTCATTATTATTCTACATTTTGACTCTGAATGATATCGTATTGCCTTGCCAGCTGTAAACTGTAGGTGATTTTGATTTGAATGGTGGTCTTGCATGAGGCTGTGTTTCCAATCACTAACCTGAATTACACCTTTTGTCTTGCAGGTCAACCTGTGTTTTGATCAGTTTGTCTACAAGCTGGCTGATCAGATATTTGCCTACTACAAGATTCTAGCTGGAAGGTATGTTAAACCTCTGAATCAATACTGTTCAATAACTGAAAATACGGGACGGACGGCTGACATGTTTTCTGTTTGCTCTTGCAATATTCTTAAAGTTTATGTGAATTTAGCAATAAAACTGTATTCATTGTCAAATATTAGTTTGGTGATCCCTGTCTGTAGTACGCAAGACTACTCTGCTTTCAAATGGCAGCATGTTATTGAAATGGCAGCAGTTTTACGGGCGCCCAACCAATTGTGCTATTGTGGGGGTTTTTCTCACGTTATTTGTAACTTATTTTGTACATAATGTTTCTGCAACCGTATCTTACGGCAGAAAAGACCTTCTGGATATCAGGACAGCGATCACTCACCTCAGATTAGACAAGGAGTTTTTCAACAACAAGCAAGAGGCACATGACATTCTCCAAACACCCGGCAGGGCCAACATCCCACTTATTCGCAAGAAGAAGCAACGCAGGTACAGAGGGCAAAGAGCCGGATGCCTGGTCAGGACCCGGAGGAGGCGATTGGGAAAGCTGCCGTTACCGTCAATACTACTGGCCAACGTGCAATCATTGGACAATAAATTAGACGAGGTACGATCACGAATATCCTACCAACGGGACATTAAAAACTGCAACATCCTTTGTTTCACGGAATCGTGGCTGAATGACGACATGGATATTCAGCTAGTGGGATACATGCTGCACCAGCAAGATAGAACAGCACACTCCGGTAAGATAGAACAGCACGCTCCGGTAAGATAGAACAGCACGCTCCGGCAAGATAGAACAGCACGCTCCGGCAAGATAGAACAGCACGCTCCGTAAGATAGAACAGCACGCCCGGTAAGATAGAACAGCACGCCCGCAAGATAGAACAGCACGCCCGCAAGATAGAACAGCACGCCCGCAAGATAGAACAGCACGCTCCGGCAAGATAGAACAGCACGCTCCGGCAAGATAGAACAGCACGCTCCGGCAAGACAGAACAGCACGCTCCGGCAAGACAGAACAGCACGCTCCGGCAAGACAGAACAGCACGCTCCAGCAAGATGGAACAGCACACTCCGGCAAGACGAGGGGGGGCGGTCTGTGCATATTTGTAAACAACAGCTGGTGCAAGAAATCTAAGGAAGTCTCTAGATTTTGCTCACCTGAAGTAGAGTATATTGTGATAAATTGCAGGCCACACTACTTGCCTAGAGAGTTTTCAGCTATACTTTTCATGGCTGTTTATTTACCACCACAGACAGATGCTGGCACTAAGACCGCACTCAGTCAGCTGTATAAGGAAATAAGCAAACAGGAAACCACTCACCCAGAGGCAGCGCTCCTAGTGGCCGGAGACTTTAATGCAGGGAAACTTAACAGATTCTAACAAATCTCCATCAACATGTTAAATGTGCAACCAGAGAAAAAAGAAATCTAGATCACCTGTACTCTACACACAGAGACGCGTACAAAGCTCTCCCTCGCCCTCCATTTGGTAAATCCGACCATAATTCTATGCTCCTGATTCCTTTCTTACAAGCAAAAATGAAAGCAGGAAGCACCAGTGACTCGGTCAATAAAAAAGTGGTCAGATGAAGCAGATGCTAAACTACCGGACTGTTTTGCAGCACAGACTGGAACATTTTCCAGGATTCCTCCGATGGCATTGAGGAGTACACCACACCAGTCACTGGCTTTATCAATAAGTACATCGAGGACGTCGTCCCCACAGTGACTGTACTTACATACCCCAACCAGAAGCCATGGATTACAGGCAACATTCGCACTGAGCTAAAGGGTAGAGCTGCCGCTTTCAAGGTGCGGGACTCTAACCCGGAAGCTTACAAGAAATCCTGCTATGCCCTGCGACGAACCATCAAACAGGCAAAGCATCAATACAGGGCTAAGATTGAATCATACTACACCGGCTCTGACGCTCGTCGGATGTGGCAGGGCTTGCAAACCATTAGACTCCAAAGGGAAGCAGCCGCGAGCTGCCCAGTGACAAGAGCCTGCCAGACGAGCTAAATCACTTCTATGCTCGCTTCGAGGCAAGCAACACTGAGGCATGCATGAGAGCATCAGCTGTTCCAGACAACTGTGTGATCACGCTCTCCGTAGCCCTCAAAGTCAAAGTCACCATTATTAGTCAGTTGTACAACCGAATGCCTTCAACTGAAATGTGTCTTCTGCATTTAACCCAACCCCTCTGAATCAGAGAGGTGCGGGGGGCTGCCTTAATCGACATCCACATCTTCGGCGCCTGGGGAACAGTGGGTTAACTGCCTTCTTCAGGGGCAGAACGACAGATTTTTACCTTGTCAGCTCGGGGATTCAAACTTGCAACCCTCCGGTTACAAGTCCAACGCAATAACCACTAGGCTACCTGCCGCCCTGGTACCCTGCACCCAAATACAAACAGCCTCTGTACCCAAACACAAACAGCCCCTGCACCCAAATACAAACAGCCCCTGCACCCAAATACAAACAGCCCCTGCACCCAAATACAAACAGCCCCTGCACCCAAATACAAACAGCCCCTGCACCCAAATACAAACAGCCTCTGTACCCAAACACAAACAGCCTCTGTACCCAAATACAAACAGCACCTGTACCCAAATACAAACATCCACTGCCCCCAAATACAAACAACCCCTATACCCAAATACAAACAGCCCCTGCACCCAAATACAAACAGCCCCTGCACCCAAATACAAACAGCCCCTGCACCCAAATACAAACAGCCCCTGTACCCAAATACAAACAGCCCTGTACCCAAATACAAACCCCCCCAGTAGGAATAACATAGTGTAGTGTTCATAGGACTGGTGTAGTGTACTATAGTGTAGTGTATTGTTCATAGGACTGGTGTAGTGTACTATAGTGTAGTGTGTTGTTCATAGGACTGTATGTAAAAAAATGGCGCCGGAAGAAATGGCAGCCATTTACAGGCGCCCAACCAATTGTGCTATTGTGGGGGTTTTTCTCACGTTATTTGTAACTTATTTTGTACATAATGTTTCTGCAACCGTATCTTACGGCAGAAAAGACCTTCTGGATATCAGGACAGCGATCACTCACCTCAGATTAGACAAGGATTTTTTCAACAACAAGCAAGAGGCACATGACATTCTCCAAACACCCGGCAGGGCCAACATCCCACTTATTCGCAAGAAGAAGCAACGCAGGTACAGAGGACAAAAGAGCCGGATGCCTGGTCAGGACCCGGAGGAGGCGATTGGGAAAGCTGCTGTTACCGTCAATACTACTCGCCAACGTGCAATCATTGGACAATAAATTAGACGAGGTACGATCACGAATATCCTACCAACGGGACATTAAAAACTGCAACATCCTTTGTTTCACGGAATCGTGGCTGAATGACGACATGGATATTCAGCTAGTGGGATACATGCTGCACCAGCAAGATAGAACAGCACACTCCGGTAAGATAGAACAGCACACTCCGGTAAGATAGAACAGCACGCTCCGCAAGATAGAACAGCACGCTCCGGCAAGATAGAACAGCACGCTCCGGCAAGATAGAACAGCACACTCCGGTAAGATAGAACAGCACACTCCGGTAAGATAGAACAGCACACTCCGGTAAGACGAGGGGGGGTGGTCTGTGCATATTTGTAAACAACAGCTGGTGCAAGAAATCTAAGGAAGTCTCCAGATTTTGCTCACCTGAAGTAGAGTATATTGTGATAAATTGCAGGCCACACTACTTGCCTAGAGAGTTTTCAGCTATACTTTTCATGGCTGTTTATTTACCACCACAGACAGATGCTGGCACTAAGACCGCACTCAGTCAGCTGTATAAGGAAATAAGCAAACAGGAAACCACTCACCCAGAGGCGGCGCTCCTAGTGGCCGGAGACTTTAATGCAGGGAAACTTAAATCAGTTCTACCTAATTTCCATCAACATGTTAAATGTGCAACCAGAGGGAAATAAATTCTAGATCACCTGTACTCTACACACAGAGACGAGTACAAAGCTCTCCCTCGCCCTCCATTTGGTAAATCCGACCATAATTCTATCCTCCTGATTCCTGCTTGCAAGCAAAAATGAAAGCAGGAAGCACCAGTGACTCGGTCTATAAAAAAGTGGTCAGATGAAGCAGATGCTAAACTACAGGACTGTTTTGCAGCGCAGACTGGAACATTTTCCAGGATTCCTCCGATGGCATTGAGGAGTACACCACATCAATCACTGGCTTTATCAATAAGTACATCGAGGACGTTGTCCCCACAGTGACTGTAAGTACATACCCCAACCAGAAGCCATGGATTACAGGCAACATCCGCACTGAGCTAAAGGGTAGAGCTGCTGCTTTCGAGGTGCGGGACCCGGAAGCTTACAAGAAATCCTGCTATGCCCTGCGACGAACCGGCTACACCGGCTCTGACGCCCATCGGATCTGGCTGGGCTTGCAAACCATTAGACTCCAACAGGAAGCACAGCTGAGAGCTGCCCAGTGACACGAGCCTACCAGACAAGCTAAACTACTTCTATGCTCGCTTCGAGGCAAGCAACACTGAGGCATGCATGAGAACATCAGCTGTTCCGGACGACTGTGTGATCACGCTCTCCGCAGCCGATGTGAGTAAGACCTTTAGACAGGTCAACATTCACAAGGCCTCAGGGCCAGACGGATTACCAGGACGTGTTCTCCGGGCATGCGCTGACCAACTGGCAAGTGTCTTCACTGACATTTTCAACCTCTCCCTGACTGAGTCTGTAATACCAACATGTTTCAAGCAGAACACCATAGTCCCTGTGCCCAAGGAAGCGAAGGTAACCTGCCTAAATGATTACCGACCCGTAGCACTCACGTCTGTAGCACCCATGAAGTACCTTGAAAGGCTGGTCATGGCTCACATCAACACAGCGTGTTTAACTTGTCTAAAGTAGGGTATCTTTATGGTGGTCTTATTGTTGATATGGTGTGTTTCTCTCTGTCCTTCTCCTCAGTCTGCTGCTGGACAAGCGACTGAGAGCGGACTGTAAGAACCAGGGAGCCAACATCCCCTGGCCCGCGTCCAACCGCTACGAGACCCTGCTGAAACAACGCCACGTTCAGGTAACTCCCTGACCTCTGACCTCTAACCCTCCAACCGCTACGAGACCCTGCTGAAACAACGCCACGTCCAGATGACCCTTGACCCCTAACCCTCCAACTAGAGGTATTCACGGGTGCAACAGACCTGAGATCCAAGCGGGTCCGCGTCCTGAATTCTTTAAAAAATATATTTTATTGGATCTGGGTTGGGTATGTGCAAATTATGATTTACCCATGATAGAGGAATTTGTATGACTAAATGATTACACCCTGAAACTGTATAACTGTGTGAAATGTATTAGAATTATAAGACTATAATTCTATAATGTGTGTGCAAGGACAAGTTTAGACTAGGACATTGTGTTACTATTCCGCGATATAAGCAGGGTGTAGTCGAGATAACACAGGAGAAGAGGAACTGTCGACAGACGACTTGTGAAACCAATAACAGTAATAGGGCCTCCCCACACAGGGAGGGGATCAACTGTTAAAAAGTGTTTAGCTTGCAGAAGACTAGGAAACATGTTGCAGAAGTGTGATCAACAAGGCATGTGTACTGTGGAAAAATACATCCCGCCTGAAGCAGGGTGGAGTGCATATAAAAAGACTGTCCTCATTTAGGGGCAGAGCGCTCTCTGAATAAAGGACCGATCGAATGCAGATTGAGTTTTCTCCGTCTGTCTCTTGGAACGGAGGCCTTTACAACCCTCAGGATACAGAGTTATCACATAGTTCAGTTAGAACGTTGAGATTCTCATGACAACCGACTGGACCCGCTCCTCTGTTAATGTGTGAGGTGATGAGAACTGTGTCAGCCAATTACAAAAACGAATAGCTTATGTCCAGCTGAAACTGGTTCTGGTCACTCGCCTCACGTGCGCCTGCTTCTGAGGAGACAGAGGGAGTGAAAGGATACTCCCCCCACTACTCCCTCCACTACTCCCCCCACTAATACTCCCCCAATACTCCCCCTAATACTCCCCCCACTACTCCCCCTAATACTCCCTCCAATACTCCCAGTGTTGCCGGTCTCTTTACTTCACGTAGTCCTTGTCTGTCTGGGTCTCATGTTGGTTCCTCTCCTCTCTAGCTGCTGGGTCGTTCCATAGATCTGAACCGTCTGATCACCCAGAGAGTGTCTGCTGCTCTCTACAAGTCTCTGGAGCTGGCCATCAACCGCTTCGAGAGCGAAGACCTCACATCCATCGTGGTACGACCTGCTTTAAGTGTGTTTGTGTTTTATGCATTGACTGTTTTCTCTGTAACAGGAACTAGAAGGTCTGATGAACATCAACTGTATGACCCACAAGCTGTCTTCTCCCCCTCCTTGTAACAGGAACTAGAAGGTCTGATGAACATCAACCGTATGACCCACAAGCTGCTGTCTAAGTTCCTGACGCTGGACAGTATGGACGCCATGTTCCGGGAGGCCAATCACAATGTCTCCGCCCCCTACGGACGCATCACACTCCACGTCTTCTGGGAACTCAACTACGATTTCCTCCCCAACTACTGCTACAACGGATCTACTAACAGGTAACACAACTACACACTACTACTACTACTACTACACACTACAACTACACACTACTACTACTACTACTACACACTACTACTACTACTACTACACACTACTACTACTGCTACAACTACACACTACTACTGCTACAACGGATCTACTAACAGGTAACACAACTACACACTACTACTACTACTACTACACACTACTACTACTACTACTACACACTACTACTACTACTACTACACACTACTACTACTGCTACAACTACACACTACTACTGCTACAACGGATCTACTAACAGGTAACACAGCTACACACTACTACTACTACTACTACACACTACTACTACAACTACACACTACTACTACTACTACTACTACTGCTACAACGATCTACTAACAGGTAACACAACTACACACTACTACTACTACAACTACACACTACTACTACACACTACTACTGCTACAACGGATCTACTAACAGGTAACACAACTACACACTACTACTACTACTACAACTACACACTACTACTACTGCTACAACTACACACTACTACTGCTACAACGGATCTACTAACAGGTAACACAACTACACACTACTACTACTACAACTACACACTACTACTGCTACAACTACACACTACTACTGCTACAACGGATCTACTAACAGGTAACACAGCTACACACTACTACTACTACAGCTACACACTACTACTACTGCTACAACTACACACTACAACTACACACTACTACTGCTACAACGGATCTACTAACAGGTAACACAACTACACACTACTACTACTACTACTACACACTACTACTACTACAACTACACACTACTACTACTGCTACAACTACACACTACTACTGCTACAACGGATCTACTAACAGGTAACACAACTACACACTACTACTACTACAACTACACACTACTACTACTGCTACAACTACACTACTACTACTGCTACAACGGATCTACTAACAGGTAACACAACTACACACTACTACTACTACAACTACACACTACTACTACTACTACTACTACTACTACGGATCTACTAACAGGTAACACAACTACACACTACTACTACTACTACACTACTACTGCTACAACCACACACTACTACACACTACTACTGCTACAACGGATCTACTAACAGTACACACTACTACTACTACAACTACACACTACTACTACTACTACAACGGATCTACTAACAGGTAACACACACACTACTACTACTGCAGCTACACACACTACTACTGCTACTGCCACACACTACAACTACACACTACTACTGCTACAACGGATCTACTAACAGGTAACACAACTACACACTACTACTGCTACAACGGATCTACTAACAGGTAACACAACTACACACTACTACTACTACAACTACACACTACAACTACACACTACTGCTACAACGGATCTACTAACAGGTAACACAACTACACACTACTACTGCTACTAACGGATCTACTAACAGGTAACACAACTACACACTACTACTACTACAACTACACACTACTACTGCTACAACGGATCTACTAACAGGTAACACAACTACACACTACTACTACTACAACTACACACTACTACTACTACAACTACACACCACTACTACTACTGCTACAACTACACACTACTACTACTACAACTACACACTACTACTACTGCTACAACGGATCTACTAACAGGTAACACAACTACACACTACTACTACTACAACTACACACTACTAGCTACAACGGATCTACTAACAGGTAACACAACTACACACTACTACTACTACTACACACTACTACAACTACACACTACTACTACTGCTACAACTACACACTACTACTACTGCTACAACTACACACTACTACTGCTACAACGGATCTACTAACAGGTAACACAACTACACACTACTACTACTACTACTACAACTACACACTACTACTACTGCTACAACTACACACTACTACTACTGCTACAACGGATCTACTAACAGGTAACACAACTACACACTACTACTGCTACAACGGATCTACTAACAGGTAACACAACTACACACTACTACTACAACTACACACTACTACTACTACTACTACTACTACAACGGATCTACTAACAGGTAACACAACTACACACTACTACTACTGCAACTACACACTACTACTACTGCTACAACTACACACTACAACTACACACTACTACTGCTACAACGGATCTACTAACAGGTAACACAACTACACACTACTACTGCTACAACGGATCTACTAACAGGTAACACAACTACACACTACTACTACTACAACTACACACTACTACTGCTACAACTACACACTACAACTACACACTACTACTGCTACAACGGATCTACTAACAGGTAACACAACTACACACTACTACTGCTACAACGGATCTACTAACAGGTAACACAACTACACACTACTACTACTACTACAACTACACACTACTACTACTACTGCTACAACGGATCTACTAACAGGTAACACAACTACACACTACTACTACTACAACTACACACTACTACTACTGCTACAACTACACACTACTACTACTGCTACAACTACACACTACTACTACTACAACTACACACTACTACTGCTACAACGGATCTACTAACAGGTAACACAACTACACACTACTACTACTACAACTACACACTACTACTGCTACAACGGATCTACTAACAGGTAACACAACTACACACTACTACTACTACAACTACACACTACTACTACTACAACTACACACTACTACTACTGCTACAACTACACACTACTACTACTGCTACAACTACACACTACTACTGCTACAACGGATCTACTAACAGGTAACACAACTACACACTACTACTACTACTACAACTACACACTACTACTGCTACAACGGATCTACTAACAGGTAACACAACTACACACTACTACTACTACTACAACTACACACTACTACTGCTACAACGGATCTACTAACAGGTAACACAACTACACACTACTACTACTACTACAACTACACACTACTACTACTGCTACAACGGATCTACTAACAGGTAACACAACTACACACTACTACTACTGCTACAACGGATCTACTAACAGGTAACACAACTACACACTACTACTACTACAACTACACACTACTACTGCTACAACGGATCTACTAACAGGTAACACAACTACACACTACTACTACTACTACAACTACACACTACTACTACTACAACTACACACTACTACTGCTACAACGGATCTACTAACAGGTAACACAACTACACACTACTACTACTACTACAACTACACACTACTACTACTGCTACAACGGATCTACTAACAGGTAACACAACTACACACACACTACTACTACAACTACACACTACTACTACACACAACTGCTACAACGGATCTACTAACAGGTAACACAACTACACACTACTACTACAACTACACACTACTACTACTGCTACAACTACACACTACTACTACTGCTACAACTACACGGATCTACTAACAGGTAACACAACTACACACTACTACTGCTACAACGGATCTACTAACAGGTAACACAACTACACACTACTACTACTACTACACTACACACTACTACTACTGCTACATCTACTACTACTACTACTGCTACAACGCATCTTACTACTGCTACAACTACACACTACTACTACGGATCTACTAACAGGTAACACAACTACACACTACTACTGCTACAACTACTACTGCTACAACGGATCTACTAACAGGTAACACAACTACTACTACTACAACTACACACTACTACTACTGCTACACACTACTACTGCTACAACGGATCTACTAACAGGTAACACAACTACACACTACTACTACTACAACTACACACTACTACTACACACTACTACTGCTACAACGGATCTACTAACAGGTAACACAACTACACACTACTACTACTACAACTACACACTACTACTACACACTACTGCTACGGATCTGCAACAGGTAACACAACTACACACTACTACTGCTACAACGGATCTACTAACAGGTAACACAACTACACACCACTACTACTACAACTACACACTACTACTGCTACAACTACACTCTACTACTGCTACAACGGATCTACTAACAGGTAACACAACTACACACTACTACTGCTACAACTACACACTACTACTACACACTACTACTGCTACAACGGATCTACTAACAGGTAACACAACTACACACTACTACAACTACTACAACTACACACTACTACTGCTACAACTACACACTACTACTGCTACAAGCGGATCTACTAACAGGTAACACAACTACACACTACTACTACTACAACTACACACTACAACTACACACTACTACTGCTACAACTACACTCTACTACTACTGCTACAACGGATCTACTAACAGGTAACACAACTACACACTACTACTACTACACACTACAACTACTGCTACAACGGATCTACTAACAGGTAACACAACTACACACTACTACTACTACAACTACACACTACTACTACTACAACTACTACTACTGCTACAACGGATCTACTAACAGGTAACACAACTACACACTACTACTACTACAACTACACACTACACTACACACTACTACTGCTACAACGGATCTACTAACAGGTAACACAACTACACACTACTACTACTACAACTACACACTACTACTACTGCTACAACTACACTACTACTACTACACTAACGCTACTACTGCTACTCTACTTACTACTACTACTACTACGGATCTACAACAGGTAACACAACTACTACTACTACTAACTACTACTGCTACAACTACACACTACTACAACGGATCTACTAACAGGTACACTACTACTACTACTACTACAACTACACACTACTACTACACTACTGCTACAACGGATCTACTAACAGGTAACACACACACTACTACTACTACTACACACTACTACTACTACTACTACTACTGCTACAACGGATCTACTAACAGGTAACACAACTACACACTACTACTACTGCAACTACACACTACTACTACTGCTACAACCACACACTACTACTACTGCTACAACGGATCTACTAACAGGTAACACAACTACACTACTACTACTACACTACACACTACTACTACTACTACAACGGATCTACTAACAGGTAACACAACTACACACTACTACTACTGCAACTACACACTACTACTACTACAACTACACACTACAACTACACACTACTACTGCTAACGGATCTACTACACACAACTACACACTACTACTACTGCTACAACGGATCTACTAACAGGTAACACACTACACACTACTACTACTACTACAACTACACACTACAACTACACTACTGCTACAACGGATCTACTAACAGGTACACTACTACACAGGATCTACTAACAGGTAACACAACTACACACTACTACTGCTACAGCGGATCTACTAACAGGTAACACAACTACACACTACTACTACTACAACTACACACTACTACTACTGCTACAACGGATCTACTAACAGGTAACACAACACACTACTACTACAACTACACACTACTACTACTGCTACAACTACACACTACTACTACTGCTACAACTACACACTACTACTACTACAACTACACACTACTACTACTGCTACAACGGATCTACTAACAGGTAACACAACTACACACTACTACTACTACAACTACACACTACTACTGCTACAACGGATCTACTAACAGGTAACACAACTACACTACACTACTACTACAACTACACTACTACAACTACACACTACTACTGCTACAACTACACACTACTACTACTACAACTACACACTACTACTGCTACAACGGATCTACTAACAGGTAACACAACTACACACTACTACTACTACTACTACAGCTACACACTACTACTACTACAACTACACACTACTACTACTGCTACAACGGATCTACTAACAGGTAACACAACTACACACTACTACTACTGCTACAACGGATCTACTAACACTACACACACTACTACTACTACACACTACTACTGCTACAACGGATCTACTAACAGGTAACACAACTACACACTACTACTACTACAACTACACACTACTACTACTACAACTACACTACTGCTACAACGGATCTACTAACAGGTAACACAACTACACACTACTACTACTACACACACTACTACTACACTACTACAACGGATCTACTAACAGGTAACACAACTACACACTACTACTGCTACAACTACACACTACTACTACACACAACTACCAACGGATCTACTAACAGGTAACACAACTACACACTACTACTGCTACACACACTACACTGCACACTACACACTACTACTGCTACAACGGATCTACTAACAGGTAACACAACTACACTACTACTACAACGGATCTACTAACAGGTAACACAACTACACACTACTACTACTACACAACTACACACTACTACTACAACTACTACACTACTACTACACACTACTACTGCTACAACGGATCTACTAACAGGTAACACACACACTACACTGCAACTACACACTACTACTACACACTACTACTACAACGGATCTACTAACAGGTAACACAACTACACACTACTACTGCCAACTACACACTACTACTACACACTACACACTACTGCTACAACGGATCTACTAACAGGTAACACAACTACACACTACTACTACTACAACTACACACTACTACTACTACAACTACACACTACTACTGCTACAACGGATCTACTAACAGGTAACACAACTACACACTACTACTACTACAACTACACACTACTACTACACACTACTACTGCTACAACGGATCTACTAACAGGTAACACAACTACACACTACTACTACTACAACTACACACTACTACTACACACTACTACTGCTACAACGGATCTACTAACAGGTAACACAACTACACACTACTACTGCTACAACGGATCTACTAACAGGTAACACAACTACACACTACTACTGCTACAACTACACTACTACTGCTACAACTACACTACTACTACTGCTACAACGGATCTACTAACAGGTAACACAACTACACACTACTACTGCTACAACTACACACTACTACTACACACTACTACTGCAACGGATCTACTAACAGGTAACACAACTACACACTACTACAACTACACACTACAACCACACACTACTACTGCTACAACTACACTCTACTACTACTGCTACAACGGATCTACTAACAGGTAACACAACTACACACTACTACAACTACAACTACACACTACAACTACACACTACTACTGCTACAACTACACCTACTACTACTGCTACAACGGATCTACTAACAGGTAACACAACTACACACTACTACAACTACACACTACAACTACTGCTACAACGGATCTACTAACAGGTAACACAACTACACACTACTACTACTACAACTACACACTACTACTACTACAACTACACACTACTACTGCTACAACGGATCTACTAACAGGTAACACAACTACACACTACTACTACTACAACTACACACTACAACTACACACTACTACTGCTACAACGGATCTACTAACAGGTAACACAACTACACACTACTACTACTACAACTACACACTACTACTACTGCTACAACTACACACTACTACTACACACTACTACTGCTACAACGGATCTACTAACAGGTAACACAACTACACACTACTACAACTACACACTACTACTACTGCTACAACGGATCTACTAACAGGTAACACAACTACACACTACTACTACTACTACTACACACTACTACTACTACAACTACACACTACTACTACTGCTACAACTACACACTACTACTGCTACAACGGATCTACTAACAGGTAACACAACTACACACTACTACTACTACTACTACACACTACTACTACTACAACTACACACTACTACTACTGCTACAACTACACACTACTACTGCTACAACGGATCTACTAACAGGTAACACAACTACACACTACTACTACTACAACTACACACTACTACTACTGCTACAACTACACTACTACTACTGCTACAACGGATCTACTAACAGGTAACACAACTACACACTACTACTACTACAACTACACACTACTACTACTACTACTACTACTACTACAACGGATCTACTAACAGGTAACACAACTACACACTACTACTACTGCAACTACACACTACTACTACTGCTACAACTACACACTACAACTACACACTACTACTGCTACAACGGATCTACTAACAGGTAACACAACTACACACTACTACTACTACAACTACACACTACTACTACTACTACAACGGATCTACTAACAGGTAACACAACTACACACTACTACTACTGCAACTACACACTACTACTACTGCTACAACTACACACTACAACTACACACTACTACTGCTACAACGGATCTACTAACAGGTAACACAACTACACACTACTACTGCTACAACGGATCTACTAACAGGTAACACAACTACACACTACTACTACTACTACACACTACACTACACACACTACAACTACACACTACTACTGCTACAACGGATCTACTAACAGGTAACACAACTACACACTACTACTGCTACAACGGATCTACTAACAGGTAACACAACTACACACTACTACTACTACAACTACACACTACTACTACTGCTACAACGGATCTACTAACAGGTAACACAACTACACACTACTACTACTACAACTACACACTACTACTACTGCTACAACTACACACTACTACTACTGCTACAACTACACACTACTACTACTACAACTACACACTACTACTACTGCTACAACGGATCTACTAACAGGTAACACAACTACACACTACTACTACTACAACTACACACTACTACTGCTACAACGGATCTACTAACAGGTAACACAACTACACACTACTACTACTACAACTACACACTACTACTACTACAACTACACACTACTACTACTGCTACAACTACACACTACTACTACTGCTACAACTACACACTACTACTGCTACAACGGATCTACTAACAGGTAACACAACTACACACTACTACTACTACTACTACAACTACACACTACTACTACTGCTACAACTACACACTACTACTACTGCTACAACGGATCTACTAACAGGTAACACAACTACACACTACTACTGCTACAACGGATCTACTAACAGGTAACACAACTACACACTACTACTACTACAACTACACACTACTACTACTACTACTACTACTACAACGGATCTACTAACAGGTAACACAACTACACACTACTACTACTGCAACTACACACTACTACTACTGCTACAACTACACACTACAACTACACACTACTACTGCTACAACGGATCTACTAACAGGTAACACAACTACACACTACTACTGCTACAACGGATCTACTAACAGGTAACACAACTACACACTACTACTACTACAACTACACACTACTACTGCTACAACTACACACTACAACTACACACTACTACTGCTACAACGGATCTACTAACAGGTAACACAACTACACACTACTACTGCTACAACGGATCTACTAACAGGTAACACAACTACACACTACTACTACTACAACTACACACTACTACTACTGCTACAACGGATCTACTAACAGGTAACACAACTACACACTACTACTACTACAACTACACACTACTACTACTGCTACAACTACACACTACTACTACTGCTACAACTACACACTACTACTACTACAACTACACACTACTACTACTGCTACAACGGATCTACTAACAGGTAACACAACTACACACTACTACTACTACAACTACACACTACTACTGCTACAACGGATCTACTAACAGGTAACACAACTACACACTACTACTACTACAACTACACACTACTACTACTACAACTACACACTACTACTACTGCTACAACTACACACTACTACTACTGCTACAACTACACACTACTACTGCTACAACGGATCTACTAACAGGTAACACAACTACACACTACTACTACTACTACAACTACACACTACTACTGCTACAACGGATCTACTAACAGGTAACACAACTACACACTACTACTACTACTACAACTACACACTACTACTGCTACAACGGATCTACTAACAGGTAACACAACTACACACTACTACTACTACTACAACTACACACTACTACTACTGCTACAACGGATCTACTAACAGGTAACACAACTACACACTACTACTACTGCTACAACGGATCTACTAACAGGTAACACAACTACACACTACTACTACTACAACTACACACTACTACTGCTACAACGGATCTACTAACAGGTAACACAACTACACACTACTACTACTACTACAACTACACACTACTACTACTACAACTACACACTACTACTGCTACAACGGATCTACTAACAGGTAACACAACTACACACTACTACTACTACTACAACTACACACTACTACTACACACTACTACTGCTACAACGGATCTACTAACAGGTAACACAACTACACACTACTACTACTGCTACAACTACACACTACTACTACACACAACTACTGCTACAACGGATCTACTAACAGGTAACACAACTACACACTACTACTGCTACAACTACACACTACTACTACTGCTACAACTACACACTACTACTACTGCTACAACGGATCTACTAACAGGTAACACAACTACACACTACTACTGCTACAACGGATCTACTAACAGGTAACACAACTACACACTACTACTACTACAACTACACACTACTACTACTGCTACAACTACACACTACTACTACACACTACTACTGCTACAACGGATCTACTAACAGGTAACACAACTACACACTACTACTGCTACAACTACACACTACTACTACACACTACTACTACTACAACGGATCTACTAACAGGTAACACAACTACACACTACTACTGCTACAACTACACACTACTACTACACACTACTATTGCTACAACGGATCTACTAACAGGTAACACAACTACACACTACTACTACTACAACTACACACTACTACTACTACAACTACACACTACTACTGCTACAACGGATCTACTAACAGGTAACACAACTACACACTACTACTACTACAACTACACACTACTACTACACACTACTACTGCTACAACGGATCTACTAACAGGTAACACAACTACACACTACTACTACTACAACTACACACTACTACTACACACTACTACTGCTACAACGGATCTGCTAACAGGTAACACAACTACACACTACTACTGCTACAACGGATCTACTAACAGGTAACACAACTACACACTACTACTACTACAACTACACACTACTACTGCTACAACTACACTCTACTACTACTGCTACAACGGATCTACTAACAGGTAACACAACTACACACTACTACTGCTACAACTACACACTACTACTACACACTACTACTGCTACAACGGATCTACTAACAGGTAACACAACTACACACTACTACAACTACACACTACAACTACACACTACTACTGCTACAACTACACTCTACTACTACTGCTACAACGGATCTACTAACAGGTAACACAACTACACACTACTACAACTACAACTACACACTACAACTACACACTACTACTGCTACAACTACACTCTACTACTACTGCTACAACGGATCTACTAACAGGTAACACAACTACACACTACTACAACTACACACTACAACTACTGCTACAACGGATCTACTAACAGGTAACACAACTACACACTACTACTACTACAACTACACACTACTACTACTACAACTACACACTACTACTGCTACAACGGATCTACTAACAGGTAACACAACTACACACTACTACTACTACAACTACACACTACAACTACACACTACTACTGCTACAACGGATCTACTAACAGGTAACACAACTACACACTACTACTACTACAACTACACACTACTACTACTGCTACAACTACACACTACTACTACACACTACTACTGCTACAACGGATCTACTAACAGGTAACACAACTACACACTACTACTGCTACAACTACACACTACTACTACACACTACTACTACTACAACGGATCTACTAACAGGTAACACAACTACACACTACTACTGCTACAACTACACACTACTACTACACACTACTACTGCTACAACGGATCTACTAACAGGTAACACAACTACACACTACTACTGCTACAACTACACACTACTACTACACACTACTACTGCTACAACGGATCTACTAACAGGTAACACAACTACACACTACTACAACTACAACTACACACTACAACTACACACTACTACTGCTACAACTACACTCTACTACTACTGCTACAACGGATCTACTAACAGGTAACACAACTACACACTACTACAACTACAACTACACACTACAACTACTGCTACAACGGATCTACTAACAGGTAACACAACTACACACTACTACTACTACAACTACACACTACTACTACTACAACTACACACTACTACTGCTACAACGGATCTACTAACAGGTAACACAACTACACACTACTACTACTACTACAACTACACACTACAACTACACACTACTACTGCTACAACGGATCTACTAACAGGTAACACAACTACACACTACTACTACTACAACTACACACTGCTACTACTGCTACAACTACACACTACTACTACACACTACTACTGCTACAACGGATCTACTAACAGGTAACACAACTACACACTACTACTGCTACAACTACACACTACTACTACACACTACTACTACTACAACGGATCTACTAACAGGTAACACAACTACACACTACTACTGCTACAACTACACACTACTACTACACACTACTACTGCTACAACGGATCTACTAACAGGTAACACAACTACACACTGCTACAACTACACACTACTACTACACACTACTACTGCTACAACGGATCTACTAACAGGTAACACAACTACACACTACTACTACTGCTACAACTACACACTACTACTACACACTACTACTGCTACAACGGATCTACTAACAGGTAACACAACTACTGATACAACATCTACACACTACAACTACACACTACTGCTACAACTACACACTACTACTACACACTACTACTGCTACAACGGATCTACTAACAGGTAACACAACTACACACTACTACTGCTACAACTACACACTACTACTGCTACAACTACACACTACTACTGCTACAACTACACACTACAACTACTGCTACAACTACACACTACAACTACTGCTACAACGGATCTACTAACCGGTAACACAACTACTGCTACAACATCTACACACTACTACTACAACTACACACTACTACTACAACTACACACTACAACTACACATTACTACTACAACTACACACTACTGCTACAACTACACACTACTACTACACACTACAACTACCTACTACAACTACACACTACTACTGCTGCTACAACTACACACTACTACTACTACACACTACTACTACACACTACTGCTACTGCTACTACTACACACTACTACTACAACTACACACTACTACTACTACACACTACTACTACTGCTACTACTACACACTACTACTACAACTACACACTACTACTACTACTACTACACACTACTACTACACACTACTACTACTGCTACAACTACACACTACTACTACAACTACACACTACTACTACTGCAACTACAACTACACACTACTACACACTACAACTACACTACTACTACTGCTACTACTACTATTGCTACTACTACACAGTACTGCTGGTACTACTGAAGGACTGAAATCCTGCAGCGCCCGCAAGGTCCCCCTGCTCAAGAAAGCACATATGCAGGACAACTGGGTGAAAGTGTTGTGGTCAGATGAGACCAAAATGGAGATCTTTAGCATCAACTCAACTTGTCGTGTTTGGAGGAGGAGGAATGCTGCCTATGACCCCAAGAACACCATCCCCACCGTCAAACATGGGGGTGTTTTTCTGCTAAGGGGACAGGACAACTTCACACATCAAATGGACGATGGACGGGGCCATGTCCCGTCAAATCTTGGGTGAGAACCTCCTTCCCTCAGCCAGGGCATTGAAAATGGGTCATGGATGGGTATTCCAGCATGACAATGACCCAAAACACACGGCCAAGGCAACAAAGGAGTGGCTCAAGAAGAAGCACATTAAGGTCCTGGAGTGGCCTAGCCAGTCTCCAGACCTTAATCTCATAGAAAATCTGTGGAGAGAGCTGAAGGTTCGAGTTGCCAAACGTCAGCCTCGAAACCTTAATGACTTGGAGAAGATCTGCAAAGAGGAGTGGGACAAAATCCCTCCTGAGATGTGTGCAAACCTGCTGGCCAACTACAAGAAACGTCTGACCTCTGATTGCCAACAAGGGTTTTGCCACCAAGTACTAAGTCATGTTTTGCAGAGGGGTCAAATACTTATTTCCCTCATTAAAATGCAAATCAATTTATAACATTTTTCACATGTGTTTTTCTGGATTTCTCTCACTGTTCAAATAAACCTACCATTAAAATTATAGACTGATCATTTCTTTTGTCAGTGGGCAAACGTACAAAATCAGCAGGGGATCAAATACTTTTTTTCCCTCACTGTATGTATATACATACATACATACATACATACATACATACATATGTATACACACACACACACACACAGTTGAAGTCGGAAGTTTACCTATACCTTAGCCAAATACATTTAAATTCAGTTTTTCACAATTCCTGACATTTAATCCAGTAAAAATTCCCTGTTTTAGGTCAGTTAGGATCACCACTTTATTTTAAGAATGTGAAATGTCAGAATAATAGTAGAGAGAATGATTTATTTCAGCTTTTATTTCAAAAAGATCCCACCATGTCATGGCGTGAACCATTTTACCAGCACAAAAAGATCCCACCATGTCGAACAAACTTATAAAATGACATCGAAACTTCCTGTTTCCATCACAGCTCTTTTTTATACGATATGACATCACTTGCATGGAAACGTTGTTAGTGAAACCCCACTCCCTCTCTCTCTAGGTTTGTCCGCACGGTCCTGCCGTTCTCGCAAGAGTTCCAGAGGGACAAGCCACCCAACGCCCAGCCCCAGTACCTGTACGGGTCAAAGGTCAGTTCGACCCTAACTCTCAGCCCCAGTACCTGTACGGGTCAAAGGTCAGTTCGACCCTAACTCTCAGCCCCAGTACCTGTACGGGTCAAAGGTCAGTTCGACCCTAACTCTCAGCCCCAGTACCTGTACGGGTCAAAGGTCAGTTCAACCCTAACTCTCAGCCCCTAGTCTGGCTATGTATCATTAGAGCTGTAATGTCTCCCTCTCTCTCCCTCTACAGGCTCTGAACCTGGCGTACAGCAGTATCTTTGGTTTCTACAGGCACTTTGTTGGTCCTCCTCACATCAAGGCCATGTGTCGTCTGCTGGGGTACCAGGGCATCGCTGTGGTCATGGAGGAACTGCTCAAAGTGGTCAAGAGCCTGGTGAGAGGTGGGAGGGAGGAGAGGGGGGACGGAGCATTTCCTGTTACCATGGCGTTAGGTAATGGGCTACTTCCTTGATAGTAGTACCATTCTCTTCACTGATCAGTGAAAATACAACAATACATTCAACTCCTGTCTTAACCCTCACCCCCTGAACAATACATTCAACTCCTGTCTTAACCCTCACCCCCTGAACAATACATTCAACTCCTGTCTTAACCCTCACCCCCTGAACAATACATTCAACTCCTGTCTTAACCCTCACCCCCTGAACAATACATTCAACTCCTGTCTTAACCCTCTCCCCTGAACAATACATTCAACTCCTGTCTTAACCCTCACCCCCTGAACAATACATTCAACTCCTGTCTTAACCTCCCCCTGAACAATACATTCAACTCCTGTCTTAACCCTCACCCCTGAACAATACATTCAACTCCTGTCTTAACCTCTCCCTGAACAATACATTCAACTCCTGTCTTAACCTCTCCCTGAACAATACATTCAACTCCTGTCTTAACCCTCTCCCCTGAACAATACATTCAACTCCTGTCTTAACCCTCTCCCCCTGAACAATACATTCAACTCCTGTCTTAACCCTCACCCCCTGAACAATACATTCAACTCCTGTCTTAACCCTCACCCCTGAACAATACATTCAACTCCTGTCTTAACCCTCACCCCTGAACAATACATTAAACTCCTGTCTTAACCCTCTCCCCTGAACAATACATTCAACTCCTGTCTTAACCTCTCCCTGAACAATACATTCAACTCCTGTCTTAACCCTCTCCCCTGAACAATACATTCAACTCCTGTCTTAACCCTCTCCCCTGAACAATACATTCAACTCCTGTCTTAACCCTCACCCCCTGAACAATACATTCAACTCCTGTCTTAACCATCTCCCCTGAACAATACATTCAACTCCTGTCTTAACCCTCTCCCTGAACAATACATTCAACTCCTGTCTTAACCCTCTCCCTGAACAATACATTCAACTCCTGTCTTAACCCTCTCCCCTGAACAATACATTCAACTCCTGTCTTAACCCTCTCCCCTGAACAATACATTCAACTCCTGTCTTAACCCTCTCCCCTGAACAATACATTCAACTCCTGTCTTAACCCTCTCCCCCTGAACAATACATTCAACTCCTGTCTTAACCCTCTCCCCCTGAACAATACATTCAACTCCTGTCTTAACCCTCTCCCCTGAACAATACATTCAACTCCTGTCTTAACCCTCTCACCCCTGAACAATACATTCAACTCCTGTCTTAACCATCTCCCCCTGAACAATACATTCAACTCCTGTCTTAACCCTCTCCCCTGAACAATACATTCAACTCCTGTCTTAACCCTCTCCCTGAACAATACATTCAACTCCTGTCTTAACCATCTCCCCCCTGAACAATACATTCAACTCCTGTCTTAACCCTCTCCCCTGAACAATACATTCAACTCCTGTCTTAACCCTCTCCCCTGAACAATACATTCAACTCCTGTCTTAACCCTCTCCCCCTGAACAATACATTCAACTCCTGTCTTAACCCTCTCCCCCTGAACAATACATTCAACTCCTGTCTTAACCCTCTCCCCCCCTCAGCTCCAGGGCACCATCATGCAGTATGTGAAGACTTTGATGGAGGTGATGCCTAAGATCTGCCGTCTCCCACGTCACGAGTACGGCTCCCCGGGTGAGTCATGAGAGGGTGCTTTCTTCAATGTCTGACAGATCTTTATATAATGAAAAGGTTTTAGCAAGGCAGAGTAGACTAGTCGCTAGCCATTTAAAGTGTCCTTAATTAATTTGTTTCTCACGTGCCTGTCTCTCCTCCCTGCCAGGTATCCTGGAGTTCTTCCACCACCAGCTGAAGGACATAGTGGAGTACGCGGAGTTGAAGACTGTCTGTTTCCAGAACCTCAGAGAAGTTGGCAATGCTCTGCTCTTCTGTCTGCTCAGTGAACAGAGCCTGGTAAGAACCTTAACCGCAGCGCCACCTTGTCAGTGATTGATAAAACAACTGATAGCCAGCCATTCTTCTTCACTGGGCTAGATAGGGCCTTTAGAAAGTATTCATACCCCTTGACTTATTCCATATGTTGTTACAGCCGGATTAGTGTAGTGTAGAGGCAGCAGGTAGCCTAGTGGTTAGTGTAGAGGCAGCAGGTAGCCTAGTGGTTAGTGTAGAGGCAGCAGGTAGCCTAGTGGTTAGTGTAGAGGCAGCAGGTAGCCTAGTGGTTAGTGTAGAGGCAGCAGGTAGCCTAGTGGTTAGTGTAGAGGCAGCAGGTAGCCTAGTGGTTAGTGTAGAGGCAGCAGGTAGCCTAGTGGTTAGTGTAGAGGCAGCAGGTAGCCTAGTGGTTAGTGTAGAGGCAGCAGGTAGCCTAGTGGTTAGTGTAGAGGCAGCAGGTAGCCTAGTGGTTAGTGTAGAGGCAGCAGGTAGCCTAGTGGTTAGTGTAGAGGCAGCAGGTAGCCTAGTGGTTAGTGTAGAGGCAGCAGGTAGCCTAGTGGTTAGTGTAGAGGCAGCAGGTAGCCTAGTGGTTAGTGTAGAGGCAGCAGGTAGCCTAGTGGTTAGTGTAGAGGCAGCAGGTAGCCTAGTGGTTAGTGTAGAGGCAGCAGGTAGCCTAGTGGTTAGTGTAGAGGCAGCAGGTAGCCTAGTGGTTAGTGTAGAGGCAGCAGGTAGCCTAGTGGTTAGTGTAGAGGCAGCAGGTAGCCTAGTGGTTAGTGTAGAGGCAGCAGGTAGCCTAGTGGTGAGTGTAGAGGCAGCAGGTAGCCTAGTGGTTAGAGTGTAGAGGCAGCAGGTAGCCTAGTGGTTAGAGTGTAGAGGCAGCAGGTAGCCAGCAGGTAGTCTAGTGGTTAGAGCGTTGGGCCAGGTAACCAGCAGGTAGTCTAGTGGTTAGAGTGTTGGGCCAGGTTTTCCTCCAGGACTTTGCCTGTGCTGAGCTCTATTCCGTTTCTTTTTATCCTGAAAAACTCCCCAGTCCTTAACGATTACAAGCATACCCATAACATAAAGCAGCCAACACCATGCTTGACAATATGAAGAGGTAGTACCCCAAACATAATGCTTTGTATTCATTAATTATATTATATTGAACATGGATTAAATTAATGATCCCTTCATTCTAGCCTGATAGCTAACCCTCATACTGGCTACCACCAGCCGCCTTTCATTCTAGCCTGAGAGCTAACCCTCATACTGGCTTCCACCAGCCGCCTTTCATTCTAGCCTGAGAGCTAACCCTCATACTGGCTTCCACCAGCCGCCTTTCATTCTAGCCTGAGAGCTAACCCTCATACTGGCTTCCACCAGCCGCCTTTCATTCTAGCCTGATAGCTAACCCTCATACTGGCTTCCACCAGCCGCCTTTCATTCTAGCCTGAGAGCTAACCCTCATACTGGCTTCCACCAGCCGCCTTTCATTCTAGCCTGAGAGCTAACCCTCATACTGGCTTCCACCAGCCGCCTTTCATTCTAGCCTGAGAGCTAACCCTCATACTGGCTTCCACCAGCCGCCTTTCATTCTAGCCTGAGAGCTAACCTCATACTGGCTTCCACCAGCCGCCTTTCATTCTAGCCTGAGAGCTAACCTCATACTGGCTTCCACCAGCCGCCTTTCATTCTAGCCTGAGAGCTAACCCTCATACTGGCTTCCACCAGCCGCCTTTCATTCTAGCCTGATAGCTAACCCTCATACTGGCTTCCACCAGCCGCCTTTCATTCTAGCCTGAGAGCTAACCCTCATACTGGCTTCCACCAGCCGCCTTTCATTCTAGCCTGAGAGCTAACCCTCATACTGGCTTCCACCAGCCGCCTTTCATTCTAGCCTGAGAGCTAACCTCATACTGGCTTCCACCAGCCGCCTTTCATTCTAGCCTGAGAGCTAACCCTCATACTGGCTTCCACCAGCCGCCTTTCATTCTAGCCTGAGAGCTAACCCTCATACTGGCTTCCACCAGCCGCCTTTCATTCTAGCCTGAGAGCTAACCCTCATACTGGCTTCCACCAGCCGCCTTTCATTCTAGCCTGAGAGCTAACCCTCATACTGGCTTCCACCAGCCGCCTTTCATTCTAGCCTGAGAGCTAACCCTCATACTGGCTTCCACCAGCCGCCTTTCATTCTAGCCTGAGAGCTAACCTCATACTGGCTTCCACCAGCCGCCTTTCATTCTAGCCTGAGAGCTAACCCTCATACTGGCTTCCACCAGCCGCCTTTCATTCTAGCCTGAGAGCTAACCCTCATACTGGCTTCCACCAGCCGCCTTTCATTCTAGCCTGAGAGCTAACCTCATACTGGCTTCCACCAGCCGCTTTCATTCTAGCCTGAGAGCTAACCCTCATACTGGCTTCCACCAGCCGCCTTTCATTCTAGCCTGAGAGCTAACCTCATACTGGCTTCCACCAGCCGCCTTTCATTCTAGCCTGAGAGCTAACCTCATACTGGCTTCCACCAGCCGCCTTTCATTCTAGCCTGAGAGCTAACCCTCATACTGGCTTCCACCAGCCGCCATTCTAGCCTGAGAGCTAACCCTCATACTGGCTTCCACCAGCCGCCTTTCATTCTAGCCTGAGAGCTAACCCTCATACTGGCTTCCACCAGCCGCCTTTCATTCTAGCCTGAGAGCTAACCCTCATACTGGCTTCCACCAGCCGCCTTTCATTCTAGCCTGAGAGCTAACCCTCATACTGGCTTCCACCAGCCGCCTTTCATTCTAGCCTGAGAGCTAACCCTCATACTGGCTTCCACCAGCCGCCTTTCATTCTAGCCTGAGAGCTAACCCTCATACTGGCTTCCACCAGCCGCCTTTCATTCTAGCCTGAGAGCTAACCCTCATACTGGCTTCCACCAGCCGCTTTCATTCTAGCCTGATAGCTAACCCTCCATACTGGCTTCCACCAGCCGCCTTTCATTCTAGCCTGAGAGCTAACCCTCATACTGGCTTCCACCAGCCGCCTTTCATTCTAGCCTGAGAGCTAACTCCTCCATACTGGCTTCCACCAGCCGCCTTTCATTCTAGCCTGAGAGCTAACCCTCATACTGGCTTCCACCAGCCGCCTTTCATTCTAGCCTGATAGCTAACCCTCATACTGGCTTCCACCAGCCGCCTTTCATTCTAGCCTGATAGCTAACCCTCATACTGGCTTCCACCAGCCGCCTTTCATTCTAGCCTGAGAGCTAACCCTCATACTGGCTTCCACCAGCCGCCTTTCATTCTAGCCTGAGAGCTAACCCTCCATACTGGCTTCCACCAGCCGCCTTTCATTCTAGCCTGAGAGCTAACCCTCATACTGGCTTCCACCAGCCGCCTTTCATTCTAGCCTGAGAGCTAACCCTCATACTGGCTTCCACCAGCCGCCTTTCATTCTAGCCTGAGAGCTAACCCTCATACTGGCTTCCACCAGCCGCCTTTCATTCTAGCCTGAGAGCTAACCTCATACTGGCTTCCACCAGCCGCCTTTCATTCTAGCCTGAGAGCTAACTCCTCATACTGGCTTCCACCAGCCGCCTTTCATTCTAGCCTGAGAGCTAACCCTCATACTGGCTTCCACCAGCCGCCTTTCATTCTAGCCTGATAGCTAACCCTCATACTGGCTTCCACCAGCCGCCTTTCATTCTAGCCTGATAGCTAACCCTCATACTGGCTTCCACCAGCCGCCTTTCATTCTAGCCTGAGAGCTAACCCTCATACTGGCTTCCACCAGCCGCCTTTCATTCTAGCCTGATAGCTAACCCTCCATACTGGCTTCCACCAGCCGCCTTTCATTCTAGCCTGAGAGCTAACCCTCATACTGGCTTCCACCAGCCGCCTTTCATTCTAGCCTGAGAGCTAACCCTCCATACTGGCTTCCACCAGCCGCCTTTCATTCTAGCCTGAGAGCTAACCCTCATACTGGCTTCCACCAGCCGCCTTTCATTCTAGCCTGATAGCTAACCCTCATACTGGCTTCCACCAGCCGCCTTTCATTCTAGCCTGAGAGCTAACCCTCATACTGGCTTCCACCAGCCGCCTTTCATTCTAGCCTGATAGCTAACCCTCATACTGGCTTCCACCAGCCGCCTTTCATTCTAGCCTGAGAGCTAACCCTCCATACTGGCTTCCTAAAGACTTATTTCATACAGAGTGAGTCCATGCAACTTATTATTTTATTACTGAACTTATTTCGACATTCCATAACAAAGGTGTTGAATGCTTTTCATTTTTAATTAATTTGTAAAAATGTCTAAACATCATTTCACTTTGGCATTATGGAGTATTGTGTGTAGGCCATTGACACAATCTCAAAGGAATCCATGTTAAATTCAGGCTGTAACACAACAACATGTGGAGAATGTGTGCGAATACGTTCTGAAGGCACGTGCTGTGATGATCCCCCTCATACATGACTTGAGGGTATGTGTTTCCTCCCAGTCTCAGGAGGAGGTTTGTGACCTGCTTCATGCCGCACCATTCCAGAACATTCTGCCCAGGGTCCATGTCAAAGGTAACAATGTCTTTATTTATTCCATACTGTGCTGCGTGTTGGTGTCAGACTAGTGCGTCTGTCTGAGTGGATCAGTGAAGCTCTTGTCTCTTCTCAGAGGGTGAGCGCCTTGATGCCAAGATGAAACGCCTGGAGGCTAAATACACAGCCCTGCACCTGGTTCCCCTGATAGAACGCCTGGGAACGCCACAGGTACCATCACACTGCCGTAGTTAACACCAGCCCTGCACCTGGGAACCCCACTGCCTTAGTTAATACCAGCCCTGCACCTGGGAACCCCACTTCCTTAGTCAACACCAGCCCTGCACCTGGGAACCCCACTGCCTTAGTCAATACCAGCCCTGCACCTGGGAACCCCACTGCCTTAGTCAATACCAGCCCTGCACCTGGGAACCCCACTGCCTTAGTCAATACCAGCCCTGCACCTGGGAACCCGACTGCCTTAGTCAATACCAGCCCTGCACCTAGGAACCCCACTGCCTTAGTCAATACCAGCCCTGCACCTGGGAACCCCACTGCCTTAGTCAACACCAGCCCTGCACCTGGGAACCCCACTGCCTTAGTCAATACCAGCCCTGCACCTGGGAACCCCACTGCCTTAGTTAATACCAGCCCTGCACCTGGGAACCCCACTGCCTTAGTTAATACCAGCCCTGCACCTGGGAACCCCACTGCCTTAGTTAATACCAGCCCTGCACCTAGGAACCCCACTGCCTTAGTCAATACCAGCCCTTCACCTGGGAACCCCACTGCCTTAGTCAATACCAGCCCTGCACCTAGGAACCCCACTGCCTTAGTCAATACCAGCCCTGCACCTAGGAACCCCACTGCCTTAGTCAATACCAGCCCTGCACCTGGGAACCCCACTGCCTTAGTTAATACCAGCCCTGCACCTGGGAACCCCACTGCCTTAGTTAATACCAGCCCTGCACCTAGGAACCCCACTGCCTTAGTTAATACCAGCCCTGCACCTGGGAACCCCACTGCCTTAGTTAATACCAGCCCTGCACCTAGGAACCCCACTGCCTTAGTCAATACCAGCCCTTCACCTGGGAACCCCACTGCCTTAGTCAATACCAGCCCTGCACCTAGGAACCCCACTGCCTTAGTCAATACCAGCCCTTCACCTAGGAACCCCACTGCCTTAGTCAATACCAGCCCTGCACCTGGGAACCCCACTGCCTTAGTTAACACCAGCCCTGCACCTGGGAACCCCACTGCCTTAGTCAATACCAGCCCTGCACCTAGGAACCCCACTGCCTTAGTCAATACCAGCCCTTCACCTAGGAACCCCACTGCCTTAGTCAATACCAGCCCTGCACCTGGGAACCCCACTGCCTTAGTTAACACCAGCCCTGCACCTGGGAACCCCACTGCCTTAGTCAATACCAGCCCTGCACCTGGGAACCCCACTGCCTTAGTTAATACCAGCCCTGCACCTGGGATCCCCACTGCCTTAGTCAATACCAGCCCTGCACCTGGGATCCCCACTGCCTTAGTTAATACCAGCCCTGCACCTGGGAACCCCACTGCCTTAGCTAATACCAGCCCTGCACCTGGGAACCCCACTGCCTTAGTTAATACCAGCCCTGCACCTGGGAACCCCACTGCCTTAGTTAAGTACTGCACCATACTTCTGTGGCTGTACACTGAATCTCATGCTGTCTCTACCCTCTTCATCTCCCTCCCTCCCCCTCTCACCCCTCTCTGTCTCCCCGTCTCCTCCCTCCCCCTCTCACCCCTGTAGCAAATAGCCATAGCTCGTGAAGGTGACCTGCTGACCAAAGAGCGTCTGTGCTGTGGCCTGTCCATGTTCGAGGTCATCCTGACTCGCGTCCGAGGGTTCCTGGACGACCCCATCTGGCGCGGCCCGTTGCCCAGCAATGGCGTGATGCACGTGGACGAGTGTGTGGAGTTCCACCGGCTGTGGAGCGCCATGCAGTTTGTTTACTGCATCCCTGTAGGAGCACACGAGTTCACCGTGGAGTGAGTAGTGACACAGCATCGGTCTAGAAGGATCTCTGAGGGGTTTACACTGCTCTGTATAGAGGGGGGTGGTCTCTGAGGGGTTTACACTGCTCTGTATAGAGGGGGTGATCTCTGAGGGGTTTACACTGCTCTGTATAGAGGGGAGTGATCTCTGAGGGGTTTACACTGCTCTGTATAGAGGGGGGTGATCTCTGAGGGGTTTACAATGCTCTGTATAGAGGGGGGTGATCTCTGAGGGGTTTACAATGCTCTGTATAGAGGGGAGTGATCTCTGAGGGGTTTACACTGCTCTGTACGGTCTCCACTGGGCTGGGTATATAACCTGTGTTGTATTTTCCAGGCAGTGTTTCGGGGACGGTCTCCACTGGGCTGGGTGTATGATCATCTCCCTACTGGGTCAACAGAGACGCTTTGACATCCTGGACTTCAGCTATCACCTGCTGAAGGTGCAGAAACACGATGGAAAGGATGAGATCATCAAGAGTGTGGTGAGTGGAGGGTCCTTCAGACCCCAAACATGTTCATTAGTGCAAAACGTTTTGCAACGAGAACTAACATTTCTCATTGGATAAGTTCTGGTCAGTCCCTTACCTTTGCCTCCTAGTCAATATGACCATGGACACATTTCTGACTTAAGGGGGTGTCATGTTTTGGGTCTTTGTGGTATCCACCTCTGTCTTCTAGATCAGATCAATGATTTATATCTTAATCATCATTAGCCAATTCTAATGATTTCTTTCCCTCCTCAGCCTCTTAAAAAGATGGTGGACAGAATCCGCAAGTTCCAGGTCCTCAACGATGAGATCTACGCCATTCTGAACAGGTACCTGAAGTCCGGTGATGGAGAGAACATGCCAGTGGAGCATGTCCGGTGCTTCCAGCCTCCTATCCACCAATCCCTGGCCAGCAACTGAGATTGACCGGTGCACTGTCCAATAACATGGACGTTTCCTATAGTACCATCCTCTGTCAGACTAGACACAAAGGATGTGTCTGAAATGGCACCCTATGCCCTATATAGGACACTACTTTATATAACTGCACTACATAGGGAATAGGGTGCCTTTTGGAACGTAACCCATCAGACTAGACACACAATATTCCTTAATCTGCTTCTTCCACCTTTAGGTTTTAAAGCAGCAGTGGACCATGAGACTAAAGCCTTGTTCACACTTAATGCTCAAATCCAAACAGCAAGTGACCCGATCAGATGTGTGTTCAGACAGCAGTCATTAGCTGACATGGCTACGCTAGTTGTCATAGTAACTGCAGTGGTGGAGATGAGTTTGACACCCCTGTAAGAAGTCTACAGGGGTTATAGCTAACTAGCTAGCCACACGAGTCAACTAGCTAGCCACACGAGTCAACTAGCTAGCTAGCTAGGTAGCCACACGAGTCAACTAGCTAGCTAGCTAGGTAGCCACACGAGTCAACTAGCTAACTAGCTAGGTAGCCACACGAGTCAACTAGCTAGCTAGCTAGGTAGCCACACGAGTCAACTAGCTAACTAGCTAGGTAGCCACACGAGTCAACTAGCTAGCTAGCTAGGTAGCCACACGAGTCAACTAGCTAGGTAGCCACACGAGTCAACTAGCTAGCTAGGTAGGTAGCCACACGAGTCAACTAGCTAGCCACACGAGTCAACTAGCTAGCTAGGTAGGTAGCCACACGAGTCAACTAGCTAGCTAGGTAGGTAGCCACACGAGTCAACTAGCTAGCTAGCTAGGTAGCCACACGAGTCAACTAGCTAACTAGCTAGGTAGCCACACGAGTCAACTAGCTAACTAGCTAGGTAGCCACACGAGTCAACTAGCTAGCTAGCCACACGAGTCAACTAGCTAGCCACACGAGTCAACTAGCTAGCTAGGTAGGTAGCCACACGAGTCAACTAGCTAGCTAGGTAGGTAGCCACACGAGTCAACTAGCTAGCTAGGTAGGTAGCCACACGAGTCAACTAGCTAGCTAGCTAGGTAGCCACACGAGTCAACTAGCTAGCTAGGTAGCCACAGTAGTCAACTAGCTAGCCACACGAGTCAACTAGCTAGCTAGGTAGCCACACGAGTCAACTAGCTAGCTAGGTAGCTATTTGGCTTTCTAGCACATTCACTCATTTGTTTCTAAACAAATAACAAGCTAGTTAGCTACCACACGTTCTCGTCAAACTGGCAGAGTAGCTAGCAAGCAACAAGATATGTTGGGGAAATAAATCAGATTTGACCGTTCAGACAAGTCCCCTACAAATGTATCTTGAAATATCTGATTCCATGTGGTTTTTGGCTGTTCAGACTGCAGGAAACAGATCGGAATAGGATGAGTCACTTCAAACTGCCAGTGTGAACAAGGCTTGAGGGCTTTCCTTACATACTGTTTGTACCCAATTGTGCCTTATGATCTTAATAGCTATTTTCATTGTTTTTTTGTTCTGTGTTTTACTGAAAACTATTATTTAAGGGGTTTGCGGTGGTGGGATTATAATTGGTGAACAGTGGCCAGTAGTCAATGAATGGGGATGTGAAGTAGTATGTTTTCTATGGCGTGTTAAACATTAGCAGCTTAAAGGAAATCTGGAAAGTAACCAAGCTCCTACTTATAACCATTTATTCACTGTGCCTTTTTAATTCAATAAATATATAACAAACCTCTGCTTGTTGAGAGCATTTTTTGCAAACAATACCAAACAAAAAGGTTAATGGTGATTTTCAGAACTCTTCCTTTCAAGTATCATAGTGACTGACCAGACAAAGACCTGGGATCTCCACAGGGGTTGAATACGGATATATTACCAAAATAAACCTGCTGATTTGTAGGCACTCAGTGCATGTTTAAACGGATCTGTACAGAAAGTATAAAGAGTTACATGTGGAGTAGAATATTGACGAGATGAATCTCCGACTGCCACGTAGTCAGATATCCAGGGGGATGAGATGACGCTCCGACTGCCATGTAGTCAGATATCCAGGGGGAAGAGATGACGCTCCGACTGCCATGTAGTCAGATATCCAGGGGGAAGAGATGAATCTCCGACTACCATGTAGTCAGATATCCAGGGGGATGAGATGACGCTCCGACTGCCACGTAGTCAGATATCCAGGGGGATGAGATGACGCTCCGACTACCATGTAGTCAGATATCCAGGGGGATGAGATGACGCTCCGACTACCATGTAGTCAGATATCCAGGGGGAAGAGATGACGCTCCGACTACCATGTAGTCAGATGTCCAGGGGGAAGAGATGACGCTCCGACTACCATGTAGTCAGATTACCAGGGGGAAGAGATGACGCTCCCGACTACCATGTAGTCAGATGTCCAGGGGGAAGAGATGACGCTCCGACTACCATGTAGTCAGATGTCCAGGGGGATGAGATGACGCTCCGACTACCATGTAGTCAGATGTCCAGGGGGAAGAGATGACGCTCCGACTACCATGTAGTCAGATGTCCAGGGGGATGAGATGACGCTCCGACTACCATGTAGTCAGATACCCAGGGGGAAGAGATGACGCTCCGACTACCATGTAGTCAGATATCCAGGGGGAAGAGATGACGCTCCGACTACCATGTAGTCAGATATCCCGGGGGAAGAGATGACGCTCCGACTACCATGTAGTCAGATATCCAGGGGGAAGAGATGAATCTCCGACTACCATGTAGTCAGATATCCAGGGAAACAGAAGGCAAATACAATCAGTTGGCCCATCCATGTCACAGGTTTTTTTTCGATTGTCTTAAGGTTTCCAAACAAACGCAACAAAACATCCACACCAACGTAATGGTCCTAGACCTAGTCAGTAGAACCAGACCACTAGCTAGTTCCTCTAAGAGGCTGTCATGGTACCATTCCTCCTGGACAGGCTGTCAAACGGCAGGCCCGCCTCCCTCTCCTCCAGGTCCATCTCATTGTGCAGCAGTTGGTAGCTGCCATGTGTTGCCACTCCGTTAGCTGCCGGCCCCTCGTCCTTCCTGATGGACACAGCCAGCGTGGACAGGCTCACACCGAGGTCCTTGAAGGCATGGAGCAGGAAGATACCAACTATAATGGTCAGGAACCCACTCAGAGTCCCGATAACGTCAGCAGTAGCCATGTGCTCCCACTCCTTGAAAAGGATAGCAGAGCACGAGAGGACTGAGGTGGTGAAGAACACGTAGTAGATGGGTGTGACCAGGGAGGTGTTGAAGATATCCAGAGCCTTGTTCAGGTAGTTGATCTGGGTGGAGACGCAGGCCACCAGCCCGAGCAGCAACACCCAGGCTAAAGGGTTCCCCACCACGGGCCTCCCAGCTATGGACCTCTTTGATGGCGATGCCCAACCCCTTCACACACGACACAGACAGCGCTCCTATCACAGAGCAGATGGTAATATACACCATGATGTTGGTCTGGCCGTGCCGAGGGCCCACCACCACGATGAAGATGAGCGCTACGATGATGACGATGGTGGCAAACGCCAGGAAACCTGAGGAAGGAGGACAAGCCTGGATCATTGGAAACATAAATGAAGGAGATGCTTTCACCCAATGAGTGGTCCCAGGAATCAAACCCACTACCCCGGCATTACAAGCACCGTGCTCTACCAACTGAGCTACAGAGGACCACTTGTAAAGGGGATTGAAAGAGCAGGCAGGGATAAAGTCAATCCAGGGAGAAAACGTCTTTACATTTTAAATCAGAGACGGCACCAAATGTTCTGTAAACAGGCTTGTAGGAAGTCACAACATCCGCTGCTACAGAATCTGTGTGTCCTCGAATCTAGTCTGAAGACAAACTTTAACCGTAACATTCGACACTGTCAGTAGTTCGGTTCTAATTCTGAGTAAACAACTCAACGGACACTTTAATTCTAACCCCAGAGGATCAATACAGCTGCATTCAGACAAAGCATGTTTCCACCACCACCAGTATATATACACTCCAGTTTAGGCCCTTCTCTCCTGTCCTTACATCTATTATGGTTCGACAGGAAGACGAATGGGGTAATAAACCATCGTTTCTCCCTTAAGGGGATCTGGTCTAATCCACAGGTCTCCACCCGTATCCCCTCTAGCGAGCCTGTGACTTCCTCCCGTTCACCCAGCACATTCCAAAGCCATCTGGCTCCTACGGATAACCATTCACTTCTGATGTAAAACCCCAGTCTCTAGGACACCGATAAACAGGTCAGAACAGCAGGACCTAGAACAGATAATTATAGACTAGCCGTAAAACTACTGTATTAAATATGGTACTTAAACATACATGGTCAACTCCTATTTCCCTTCCCACTGGAATGTCTCCGCCTCCACACACAATCATGTTAATTATATATCAATTCATAAGTCACTCAAATACAGGAAAACAATTACTAAATTTCCCATTACAATCATGTTGACAAAAGTTACAGCATAGAATGAAGTGGCACTGCGCTCTGTCCCAAATGATCTCCCCTGTCTGACCACCTCCAATGGGTAAAGCCTGTCTGTCCGGTACCGACCTGGGTGGACCAGTTTCTGAGCCATGTGGTCCAGGCTGCTGATCTCCTCCTCTTGAGGGGCGTGGATCACCATGGTAGTAGAGCCCAAGATACTGAGCAGACAGCCCAGCTTCCCGTGCAGGTTCAGACGCTCTGTCAGGAAGTACGACGACAGCACAGCACTGCCGCAAAACATAGAAGACACACATCAATGACATAGAACACACACACACAGCACCACAATGCAATGACATAGAACACACACACTGTTACGTCACGAACACAGCACCGCAATGACATAGAAGGCACCACACTGTTACATCATGGACACACACCTGGTACAACAGTAAATATCTTGCTAAAGAGATTCAAATATTATGGCTTGACGTCTACAGGGGTCATAGCATGGTAGTTTAGTTTATAGTAAGAAGTCTACAGGGGTCATAGCATGGTAGTTTAGTTTATAGTAAGAAGTCTACAGGGGTCATAGCATGGTAGTTTAGTTTATAGTAAGAAGTCTACAGGGGTCAGCATGGTAGTTTAGTTTATAGTAAGAAGTCTACAGGGGTCATAGCATGGTAGTTTAGTTTATAGTAAGAAGTCTACAGGGGTCAGCATGGTAGTTTAGTTTATAGTAAGAAGTCTACAGGGGTCAGCATGGTAGTTTAGTTTATAGTAAGAAGTCTACAGGGGTCAGCATGGTAGTTTAGTTTATAGTAAGAAGTCTACAGGGGTCATAGCATGGTAGTTTAGTTTATAGTAAGAAGTCTACAGGGGTCAGCATGGTAGTTTAGTTTATAGTAAGAAGTCTACAGGGGTCATAGCATGGTAGTTTAGTTTATAGTAAGAAGTCTACAGGGGTCAGCATGGTAGTTTAGTTTATAGTAAGAGGTCTACAGCACACTGAGGGCCCGCAGAGGGGTGACCTACCTGCCCAGCACACTGAGGGCCCCCAGAGGGGTGACCTACCTGCCCAGCACACTGAGGGCCCCCAGAGGGGTGACCTACCTGACCAGCACACTGAGGGCCCCCAGAGGAGTGACGAGAGTAGCAGGAGCGAAGGCATACGCTGCAAAGTTAGCCCCTTCTCCAGCCGCCACTGTGGAAACACACAGATATATCAAGCCCACAATACAAAGGTGGACAGAAATACAACTTGTAAAAACAAAACCACAGAAAACAGGAAACCCTCATGGAAACTGGGAACTGAAACACGTGTATCACGTCATCTCAGGGTAGAAATGTTCACTTACTTGATAATAAGCCAGCCCACCAGAGCCCTTCTTTAAGATATGCATGTCCGCCCTGGCCTAAACAGAAAAACAACAGGACTATATTACTATTCAAACATATTCAAATGTGTGTTCAATAATAACATGTCATGCAGTGGAGTCCCACCCTATCAGTTGGACTGTCAAGCTCTAGGGCGTTATGGTAACAGCCAGTGTTACATGTTCTGATGTCGTCACACTGAAGGTTTGGCAACAGTGAACTTTGACACTGTATGACGCTAGCGACATCTTTATCTGGTCTGTGTCCCAAAGGGCACTACTTCCAATGAGCCCTGGTCTAAAGTAGTGCACTACATAGGGAATAGGGTACCATAGAGCTCTGGTCTAAAGTAGTGCACTACATAGGGAATAGGGTGCCATAGGGCTCTGGTCTAAAGTAGTGCACTACATAGGGAATAGGGTACCATAGGGCTCTGGTCTAAAGTAGTGCACTACATAGGGAATAGAGTACCATAGGGCTCTGGTCTAAAGTAGTGCACTACATAGGGAATAGAGTACCATAGGGCTCTGGTCTAAAGTAGTGCACTACATAGGGAACCATAGGGCTCTGGTCTAAAGTAGTGCACTACATAGGGAATAGGGTACCATTTGGGTGTTCCACATTCTAAGCTGGACTCGCAAGACAAGGCAGGATGGCAACAATTCACTTCACACCCAGGTACCCACCCACACCTGTCAAACAGCTAGGCAACTCTAGGGCTGGGTTTTAGTGTGGTTAAAGTCCCTCTCAGTCAGCGACATTCAACCGAGCCATACTGAGCCATGGTGCAAAGGGATTTTTCTGCCATGGAAATCCTTGGGCGGGCCGGCTAAGTGTGTCGAGTCCAAACTGTACAATTTAAATAATAATAATAATTAGGGATTGTAAAAGGACTCAGATGTAAAGTACGGAGAGAAAATAATGGGCCTATATATTTTTTCATAATCTTTGAGAACTACCAATCACCGAAATAAAAGCTAGACATTCAGGGACAAATGAAGGTTTAGTGTTATTATGTTTGAGCAAAACAACACAGCATTAGCCAAAATGTGCTTTAAAACCGCAACATGTTCTTTCAGCTCCATAGAGACATTTTTTTAAAAAGTTCTCTAAAACTCAAGCCCCTTTTTGATCCAGAAAGAAAACGTATATAAACGTACCCGCTCTCGAGGCCTGCCTCAAATGTAATTCAACCTAACGATATGCCATACAGAGCTGCAGTACATGTGACAGTATATCTAAGTGCCATACAGAGCTACAGTACATGTGACAGTATATCTAAGTGCCATACAGAGCTACAGTACACGTGACAGTATCAGCCAATGTAAATACACTTGATCGTCATGCTTATCGGTCGATAGGTTAATTTGCTCAAGTTAGTGGAATTAAATTGAAGGTGTATATTTTCATTTAGTATCTTATTCCTCATTCGACCATAGAAACATGGAGACAATTATGTTTATAAAGATGGACTCGTATGCCATTGAAGCCAGCATTTAATTACCGTTCACCATTGGAGTACATAGCCAACCTTCTGATGACTGTAGCCTATCAGCCCGTCGCCCACCACTTTACAACGGAGCGTCACCTTCCTTCAAAGCAGCTTAGCCATAGCAATGTGGAGGCAGTTATTCTATAAAGATTTCCTCATGCCATTAACCAGAATTTCTCTCCTGTTCTATTGATTGTCATATCAACTTTCTTTCATTGTCCAGAAGACAAAAGGCACAACCCTAGTCATTTTATACTGAACAGAAATATAAAATGCAACATGTAAAGTGTTGGTCCCGTGTTTCATGAACGGATATTAAAGATCCCAGAAATGTTCCATACGCACAAAAAGCTTATTTCTCTCCAATGTTGTGCACAAATTTATTTACATCCCTGTTAGTGAGCATTTCTCCTTTGGCAAGATAATCCATCCACCTGACAGGTGTGGCATATCAAGAAGCTGATTAAACAGCATGATCATTACACAGGTGCACCTTGTGCTGGGGGGGCAATGAAAGGCCACTCCAAAATGTGAAGTTTTGTCACACAACGCAATTCCACAGATGTCTCAAGTTTTGAGGGAGTGGGCAATTGGCATGCTGACTACAGGAATGTTCACCAGAGCTGTTGGCAGAAAATGTAATGTTTATTTTTCTACCATAAGCCTCCTCCAACATCATTTTGGAGAATTTGCCAGTATGTCCAACCGGTCTCTCAACCGCAGACCGCGTAAACCACGCCATCTCAGGACCTCTACCTGCGGGATCCTCTGAGACCAGCCACCCGGACAGCTGATTAAACTGTGGGTTTTGCACAACTGAAGAATTTCTGCAGAAACTGTCAGAACCCGTCTCAGGGAAGCTCATCTGCTCGTCATCCTCACCAGGGTCTTGATCTGACTGCAGTTTGGCATCAGTGGACAAATTCTCACCTTCGATGGCCAGTGGTACGCTGGAGAACTGTGCTCTTCACAGATGAATCCCGGTTTCAACGGTACCGGGCAGATGGCAGACAGTATGGCATTATGTGGGCAAGCAGTTTGGTGGCGGTGGGGTTATGGTATGGGCAGGCATAAGCTACGGACAACGAACACCATTGCATTTTATCGATGGCAATTTGAGTGCACAGAGATACCGTGACGAGATCCTGGAGGCCCGTTGTCGTGCCATTCATCCGCCGCCATCACCTCATGTTTCAGCATGATAATGCACGGCCCCACGTCGCAAGGATCTGCACACAATTCCTGGAAGCTGAAAATGTCCCAGTTCTTCCATGGCCTGCATACTCCCAAGACATGTCACCCATTGAGCATGTTTGGGATGCTCTGGATCAACATGTACGACAACGCATTCCAGTTTCCCGCCAATATCCAGCAACTTTGCACAGACATTGAAGAGGAGTGGGAGAACATTCCACAGGCCACAATCAACAGCCTGATCAACTCTATGTGAAGAAGATGTGTCGCTCTGCATTAGGCACATGGTGGTCATATGTTGACTGGTTTTCTGAATGGGAGGTGTCCTTTAATTACGAGTTGAGAAATAAAAATAGCTATTTGTAATTGTGGCCATCAAAACAGTTAACACACGTTGGCAGTTAGAATTGTTATTTGTTGCGCAATGACTGGGCTAACCAATGACTGGGCTGACCAATGACTGGGCTGACCAATGACTGGGCTGACCAATGACTGGCTTACCAAAGCACATTTCACTCCAGTACCAGCTTTTTGAGGAGCTGCTCTCGCGTTGTCTGACAGGTGATAGGCTATTCCGCTCATCACACTAGGCCCGGTATGCCGTGCGCGTGATAAGTGAGATACATGACTATCGAGAATACACACGCAGCAATTTAATTCCACTAAATTATGCAAATGTATGTATTTTCACCATCTAACCGATTAATGGTTAACATTCCTAGACTGAACACAATAACACTACCTGCTCTGCACTGTCCCTTCCTGGTCAGGCGGAGTAGTCCTTTCTTCTTCAGGATGAAGCTTCCTCCTATGAAGATGCTGGAGCTGATGGCTAGTCCCAGGCCGATGTAGAAATCATACTTCCCTCTGTCCTGGCCCATGGTGACGCTGGATGACTTGTTCCTACTGTCTGTTACATTGACCACCGCACACAGGAGTTCCTGACCAGCTGAGCACTTGTCACCAACCCAAGTACCTTAAGTAAGCAAAACAAGACTCATACATCAATGTACCTAGGAACTCAATATACCTCAAGTTTACGACTGTTAATGTTAGTAATTCAATTGTCAAATCAGAGTCCTCCCAGTTAGGCTACCTGACCATTTCCCAGTTAGGCTACCTGACCATTTCCCAGTTAGGCTACCTGACCATTTCCCAGTTAGGCTACCTGACCATTTCCCAGTTAGGCTACCTGACCATTTCCCAGTTAGGCTACCTGACCATTTAGACAAGTTACATCACAGAGTGAACAACCCTGATCAAATATAGTTGGTTCCATTATAGAAATGGCACATTGACAATCCGTATGCAAAGACTACGTGGACCAATCCTATCTGTCACTTCCGCAACCTGTACTTGCAAATTCAATGAGTCAAGAATTATGTAAGTGATTAAAATTGCAGAAATTCCGCATTCAAGACAACTCGGGAACAATGACATTTCTGACTTGACGTAGAATGATGACCTCCGAGTTCCTCACTGGAAAAGTATCAGAATCCATAATAAATCGTAATGCCAATGTTGGCATCATGAAATACCAGTGATTCAACACGATGAAAACAACATGACGTGATTTGTGAGGCGCTGCACGAGGAGACTTGTTTTCAAATGATAGCTAGCTAACATTAAGCTAACTTTTACTGCCATGGCTATTGCTAACGTTAGCTAGCTAGCTAACGGTTAAATCAAATAAAAATAAATACCATTTTACTGGTCACATACACATATTTAGCAGATGTTATTGCGGGTGTAGCGAAATGCTAAGTTATTACAAAAGACAGTATTATTCCCAATTTCCTAGCATTGTCCTCAGAGCATGCGCAGACCAGCTGGCTGGTGTGTTTACGGACATATTCAATCAGTCCCTATCCCAGTCTGCTGTCCCCACATGCTTCAAGACGGCCACCATTGTTCCAGTACCAAAGAAGGCAAAGATAACTGAACTAAATGACTATCGCCCCGTAGCACTCACTGCTGTCATCATGAAGTGCTTTGAGGCTAGTCAAGGATCATATCACCTCTACCTTACCTGAAACCCTAGACCCACTGCAGTTTGAATACCGCCCCAACATGTCTACAGACGCAATCGCTGTCACAATGCACACTAAACTAACCCATTTGGACAAGAGGAATACCCATGTCAGAATGCTGTTCATCGACTACAGCTCAGCATTCAACACCATCGTACCCTCCGAGCTCATCATTAAGCTGGAGGCCCTGGGTCTCAACCCCGCCCTGTGCAATTGGGTCCTGGACTTTCTGACGGGCCGCCCGAGGTGGTGAAGGTAGGAAATGATATCTCCATTTCGCTGATCCTCAACACTGGGGCCCCACAAGGGTGTGTGCTCAGCCCCCTCCTGTACTCCCTGTTCACCCATGACTGCATGGCCATGCACGCCTCCAACTCAATCATCAAGTTTGCAGACGACACAACAGTAGCGGACTTGATTACCAACAACGGCGAGACGGCCTACAGGGAGGTGTCAGGAAAACAACCTCTCACTCAACGTCAACAAAACTAAGGAGATGATCGTGGACTTCAGGAAACAGCAGAGGGAGCACCCCCCTATCCACATCGACGGGACAGAAGGTGGAAAGTTTTAAGTTCCTTGGTGTACACAACACGGACAAACTGAAATGGCCCCCCCCACAGTCAGTGTGGTGAAGAAGGCACAACAGCACCTCTTCAACCTCGGGAGGCTGAAGAAATTTGGCTTGTCACCTAAATCCCTGACAAACTTCTACAGATGCACAATCGAGAGCATCCTGTCGGGCTGTAACACTGCCTGGTACGGCAACCGCACTGCCCCAAACCGCAAGGCTCTCCAGAGGATGGTGCGGTCTGCACAACGCATCACCGGGGGCAAACTACCTGCCCTCCAGGACAACAACCACCCGAGCCACTGCCTGTTCACCCCAGGTGATGAGGTCACTACACGTGCATCAAAGCTGGGACCGAGAGACTGAAAAACAGCTTCTACAGACACAAATCCCTGGCCACTTTAATAAATGGGTTTACTAGTCACTTTAAATAATGCTTACATACATATCCTACACATCTCATATTTATTTAACCTTTATTTAACTGGTCAAGTCAGTTAAGAACAAATTCTTATTTACAATGAGGGCCTAGGAACAGTGGGTTAACTGCCTTGTTCAGGGGCAGAACGACAGATTTATACCTTGTCAGCTCGGGGATTCGATCCAGCAACCTTTCAGTTACAACGCTCTAACCACTAGGCTACCTGCTGGTTACTGGCCCAACTCTCTAACCACTAGGCTACCTGCTGGTTACTGGCCCAACTCTCTAACCACTAGGCTACCTGCTGGTTACTGGCCCAACTCTCTAACCACTAGGCTACCTGCTGGTTACTGGCCCAACTCTCTAACCACTAGGCTACCTGCTGGTTACTGGCCCAATGCTCTAACCACTAGGCTACCTGCTGGTTACTGGCCCAACTCTCTAACCACTAGACTACCTGCTGGTTACTGGCCCAACTCTCTAACCACTAGGCTACCTGCTGGTTACTGGCCCAACTCTCTAACCACTAGGCTACCTGCTGGTTACTGGCCCAACTCTCTAACCACTAGGCTACCTGCTGGTTACTGGCCCAACTCTCTAACCACTAGGCTACCTGCTGGTTACTGGCCCAACTCTCTAACCACTAGACTACCTGCTGGTTACTGGCCCAACTCTCTAACCACTAGGCTACCTGCTGGTTACTGGCCCAACTCTCTAACCACTAGGCTACCTGCTGGTTACTGGCCCAACTCTCTAACCACTAGACTACCTGCTGGTTACTGGCCCAACTCTCTAACCACTAGGCTACCTGCTGGTTACTGGCCCAACTCTCTAACCACTAGGCTACCTGCTGGTTACTGGCCCAACTCTCTAACCACTAGACTACCTGCTGGTTACTGGCCCAACTCTCTAACCACTAGGCTACCTGCTAGTTACTGGCCCAACGCTCTAACCACTAGGCTACCTGCTGGTTACTGGTCCAACTCTCTAACCACTAGGCTACCTGCTGGTTACTGGCCCAACTCTCTAACCACTAGGCTACCTGCTGGTTACTGACCCAACTCTCTAACCACTAGGCTACCTGCTGGTTACTGGCCCAACTCTCTAACCACTAGGCTACCCTGCCGCCCCATATGGATATACTGTAATTCATCTATTGCATCTACCATCTACTGCATCTTGCCTATGCCGGTCAGCCATCGCTCATCCATATATTTATATGTACATACTCGTATTCATTCCTTTACTCTTGTGTGTATAAGGTAGTTGTTGTGAATTTGTTAGATTACTTGTTAGATACTACTGCACGGTCGGAACTAGAAGCACAAGCATTTCGCTACACCTGCATTTAACATCTGCTAACCATGTGTATGTGACCAATAACAAAATGTTGAGTTTAGTAAGTCATGAACTAACTAACGGTTAGCATATGTAGCTCGTTGTCATTTTATCGAGCAAAAGCTGAACCCTTGCTGTTGTTTACCTCAGATCAACAGCTAGCTAGCGTGTTAGCATGAGGCAGATGTAGTCGACATCTGTACCCGCTACTGGGCTCGGAAACCCAGAGAACTAACGCTAGCTGACTGCCATCCTAAACATTCATATCCTCGGTATGTTTCCCTCAGAAATACCTGCTTTTATATATAAAAAAAAAAAAAGATCCCTGGTTTGCCCAAGAAGACGGTGGTCATTTGCTGGGCTAACTATACATGTCAGTTAGCTCTCTTTACATGTTGTTAGGACGTAACCACACGGGTCGTTTAAAGCGACGATTGATACCGATCCGGCTCCCAAAGACAGATGCAGGGTGGTCGGTGGCGTTACCGAAGAAGTACCGACACACTGTACCGACGATCCCTTCACAAAGAACAGCAGCACCTGATTCATGAAGTCCAAAGATGCTTCTTCTTTGCTATGTCGGCGTTCGCAACAATTATATCTGCATTCCGCCACCTACTGTACAACAAAAAAATACAATTCAAAAAATCCTTTCCAAACTAAAATCAGCTTTTCTGTTTTAATCAGGTCCCACCACAGGCTCAGAAGGATCCTGTGGTGGCGGGACATCTCCTGGAGACAGTAGTCCTTGCAGTGCTTCTGACGTGAAGTCTTGGATAATGATGTCCAACTTCTTAGACTATTGGACACTTGTGCAATACAATTAATAACTGTGACTATAAATGCTGAATACAGCAGGTGTAGACCTTACAGTGAAATGGTGAATACAACAGGTGTAGACCTTACTGTTAAATGCTGAATACAGCAGGTGTAGGTAGACCTTACAGTGAAATGCTGAATACAACAGGTGTAGACCTTACAGTGAAATGCTGAATACAACAGGTGTAGACCTTACAGTGAAATGCTGAATACAACAGGTGTAGACCTTACAGTGAAATGCTGAATACAACAGGTGTAGACCTTACAGTGAAATGCTGAATACAACAGGTGTAGACCTTACAGTTAAATGCTGAATACAACAGGTGTAGACCTTACAGTGAAATGCTGAATACAACAGGTGTAGACCTTACAGTGAAATGCTGAATACAGCAGGTGTAGACCTTACTGTTAAATGCTGAATACAACAGGTGTAGACCTTACTGTTAAATGCTGAATACAACAGGTGTAGACCTCACAGTGAAATGTTGAATACAACAGGTGTAGACCTTACAGTGAAATGCTGAATACAGCAGGTGTAGACCTTACTGTTAAATGCTGAATACAACAGGTGTAGACCTTACAGTGAAATGCTGAATACAACAGGTGTAGACCTTACAGTGAAATGCTTACTTACGAGCCCCTAACCAACAACGCAGTTAAAAAAAATACAGATAAGAATAAGAAATAGAAGTATCAAGGAATTAAAGAGCAGCAGTGAAATAACAATAGCGAGACTATATACAGGGAGGTACCGATACAGAGTCAATGTGCTGGGATACCGGTTAGTTGAGGTAGTATGTACATGTAGGTAGAGTTATTAAAGTGACTATGCATAGATGACAACAGAGAGTAGCAGTGGTGTAAAGAGGGGTGTGGGGGGAGGGGCACTGCAAATAGTCTGGGTAGCCATTTGACTAGATGTTCAGGAGTCTTATGGCTTGGGGGTAGAAGCTGTTTAGAAGCCTCTTGGACCTAGACTTGGCGCTCCGGTACCGCTTGCCGGTACCGCTCGCTTGACTAGGGTGGCTGAAGTCTTTGCCAATTTGTAGGGCCTTCCTCTGACACCGCCTGGTATAGAGGTCCTGGATGGCAGGAAGCTTGGCCCCAGTGATGTACTGGGCCGTTCGCACTACCCTCTGTAGTGCCTTGTGGTCGGAGGCAGAGCAATTGCCATACCAGGCAGTGATGCAACCAGTCAGGATGCTCTCGATGGTGCAGCTGTAGAACCTTTTGAGGATCTGAGGACCCATGCCAAATCTTTTTAGTCTCCTGAGGGGGAATAGGTTTTGTCGTGCCCTCTTCACGACTGTCATGGTGTGCTTGGACCATGTTAGTTTGTTGGTGATGTGGACACCAAGGAACTTGAAGCTCTCAACCTGCTCCACTACAGCCCCGTCGATGAAAATGGGGCGGGCTTGGTCCTCTTTTTCCTGTAGTCCACAATCATCTCCTTAGTCTTGGTTACGTTGAGGGATAGGTTGTTATCCTGGCACCACACAACCAGGTCTCTGACCTCCTCCCTATAGGCTGTCTCGTCGCCGTCGGTGATCAGGCCTACCACTGTTGAGTCATCAGCAAATTTAATGACGGTGTTGGAGTCGTGCCTGGCCATGCAGTCATGGGTGAACAAGGAGTACAGGAGGGGACTGAGCACACACCCCTGAGGGGCCCCAGTGTTGAGGATCAGCGTGGCGGATGTGTTGTTACCTACCCTCACCACCTGGGGGCGGTCCGTCAGGAAGTCCAGGATCCAGTTGCAGAGGGAGGTGTTTAGTCCCAGGATCCTTAGCTTAGTGATGAGCTTTGAGGGCACTATGGTGTTGAACGCTGAGCTGTAGTCAATGAATAGCATTCTCACATAGGTGTTCCTTTTGTCCAGGTGGGAAAGGGCAGTGTGGAGTGCAATGGAGATTGCATCATCTGTGGATCTGTTGGGCGGTATGCAAGTTGGAGTGGGTTTAGGGTTTCTGGGATAATGGTGTTGATGTGAGCCATGACCAGCCTTTCAAGGTACTTCATGGCTACAGACGTGAGTGCTACGGGTCAGTAGTCATTTAGGCAGGTTACCTTAGTGTTTTTTTGGGCACAGGGACTATGGTGGTCTGCTTAAAACATGTTGGTATTACAGACTCGGACAGGGAGAGGTTGAAAATGTCAGTGAAGACACTTGCCAGTTGGTCAGCGCAAGCTCGCAGTACACGTCCTGGTAAAAAGGTCTGGCCCTGTCGCCTTGTGAATGTTGACCTGTTTAAAGGTCTTACTCACATCGGCTGCGGAGAGCGTGATCACACAGTCATCCAGAACAGCTGGTGCTCTCATGCATGTTTCAGTGTTATTTGCCTCGAAGCGAGCATAGAAGTAGTTTAGCTTGTCTGGTAGGCTTGTGTCATCTTAGTCCTGTATTGACGCTTTGCCTGTTTGATGGTTCGTCGGAGGGCATAGCGGGATTTCTTATAAGCTTCCGGGTTAGAGTCCCGCTCCTTGAAAGCGGCAGCTCTACCCTTTAGCTCAGTGCGAATGTTGCCTGTAATCCATGGCTTCTGGTTGGGGTCAGTCATTGTGGGGACAACGTCCTCGATGCACTTATTGATAAAGCCAGTGATTGATGTGGTGTACTCCTCAATGCCATCGGAGGAATCCCGGAACATGTTCCAGTCTGCGCTGCAAAACAGTCCTGTAGTTTAGCATCTGCTTCATCTGACCACTTTTTTTATTGACTGAGTCACTGGTGCTTCCTGCTTAAATTTTTGCTTGTAAGCAGGAATCAGGAGGATAGAGTTGTGGTCAGATTTGCAAAATCGAGGGCGAGGGAGAGCTTTGTATGCGTCTCTGTGTGTGGAGTAAAGGTGGTCTAGAGTTTTTTTCTCTCTGTTTGCACATTTAACATGCTGATAGAAATTAGATAAAACGGATTTAAGTTTCCCTGCATTAAAGTCCCCGGCCACTAGGAACGCCGCCTCTGGATGAGCGTTTTCCTGTTTGTTTATGGCCTTATATAGCTGGTTGAGAGCGGTCTTAGTCCCAGCATCGGTCTGTGGTGGTAAATAGACAGCTACGAAGAATATAGATGAGAACTCTCTTGGTAGATAGTGTGGTCTACAGCTTATCATGAGGTACTCTACCTCAGGCGAGCAAAACCTAGAGACTTCCTTACATATCGTGTACCAGCTGTTGTTTACAAATATACACAGTCTGCCACCCCTTGTCTTACCAGAGCTGGTCTATCCTGCCGATACAGTGTATAACCCGCCAGCTGTATGTTATTCAAGTCGTCGTTCAGCCACGATGAAACATGAGATACTTGTTCAGTATAGAGCCTTAACTGCCTCTATTTAAAAGCTGTTCACACATTCAGTAAAGCTCACAAGTTGAACACAGCTCTTCATTCCCCAGAGTATTAAACTGGAATGGTGAAATTGTTTTATGTTTTATTGTTTATGTTTACTTATTTTAATGCAGTCTAATGCAGTTATCCTGTTTGTATTAATCATTTAATCAAATCAAAACAAACTTTATTTGTCACATGCGCCGAATGCAAGTGTTGACCTTACCGTGAAATTCTTATTTACAAGCCCTTAACCAACAGTGCAGTTCAAGAGTTAAGAAAATATTTACCAAGTAGACTAAAGTAAAAAATAATACAACAAATTTGCACAATAAGAATAACAGTAACGAGGCTATATACAGGGCGTACCGGTACAGAGTCAGTGTGTGGGGGTACAGGTTAGTCGAGGTAATATGTACATGTAGGTAGTGGTGAAGTGACTATGTATAGATAATAAACAGACAGTAGCAGCAGTGTACATGTAGGTAGGGGTGAAGTGACTATGTATAGATAATAAACAGACAGTAGCAGCAGTGTACATGTAGGTAGGGGTAAAGTGACTATGTATAGATAATAAACAGACAGTAGCAGCAGTGTACATGTAGGTAGGGGTAAAGTGACTATGTATAGATAATAAACAGACAGTAGCAGCAGTGTACATGTATGTAGGGTAAAGTGACTATGTATAGATAATAAACAGACAGTAGCAGCAGTGTACATGTAGGTAGGGGTAAAGTGACTATGTATAGATAATAAACAGACAGTAGCAGCAGTGTACATGTATGTAGGGGTAAAGTGACTATGTATAGATAATAAACAGACAGTAGCAGCAGTGTACATGTAGGTAGGGGTAAAGTGACTATGTATAGATAATAAACAGACAGTAGCAGCAGTGTACATGTATGTAGGGGTAAAGTGACTATGTATAGATAATAAACAGACAGTAGCAGCAGTGTACATGTAGGTAGGGGTAAAGTGACTATGTATAGATAATAAACAGACAGTAGCAGCAGTGTACATGTAGGTAGGGGTAAAGTGACTATGTATAGATAATAAACAGACAGTAGCAGCAGTGTACATGTAGGTAGGGGTAAAGTGACTATGTGTAGATAATAAACAGACAGTAGCAGCAGTGTACATGTAGGTAGGGGTAAAGTGACTATGTATAGATAATAAACAGACAGTAGCAGCAGTGTACATGTAGGTAGGGGTAAAGTGACTATGTGTAGATAATAAACAGACAGTAGCAGCAGTGTACATGTAGGTAGGGGTAAAGTGACTATGTATAGATAATAAACAGACAGTAGCAGCAGTGTACATGTAGGTAGGGGTAAAGTGACTATGTATAGATAATAAACAGACAGTAGCAGCAGTGTACATGTAGGTAGGGGTGAAGTGACTATGTATAGATAATAAACAGACAGTAGCAGCAGTGTACATGTAGGTAGGGGTGAAGTGACTATGAATAGATAATAAACAGACAGTAGCAGCAGTGTACATGTAGGTAGGGGTGAAGTGACTATGTATAGATAATAAACAGACAGTAGCAGCAGTGTACATGTAGGTAGGGGTGAAGTGACTATGAATAGATAATAAACAGACAGTAGCAGCAGTGTACATGTAGGTAGGGGTAAAGTGACTATGTATAGATAATAAACAGACAGTAGCAGCAGTGTACATGTATGTAGGGGTAAAGTGACTATGTATAGATAATAAACAGACAGTAGCAGCAGTGTACATGTAGGTAGAGGTAAAGTGACTATGTATAGATAATAAACAGACAGTAGCAGCAGTGTACATGTAGGTAGGGGTAAAGTGACTATGTATAGATAATAAACAGACAGTAGCAGCAGTGTACATGTAGGTAGAGGTAAAGTGACTATGTATAGATAATAAACAGACAGTAGCAGCAGTGTACATGTAGGTAGGGGTGAAGTGACTATGTATAGATAATAAACAGACAGTAGCAGCAGTGTACATGTAGGTAGGGGTAAAGTGACTATGTATAGATAATAAACAGACAGTAGCAGCAGTGTACATGTAGGTAGGGGTAAAGTGACTATGTATAGATAATAAACAGACAGTAGCAGCAGTGTACATGTATGTAGGGGTAAAGTGACTATGTATAGATAATAAACAGACAGTAGCAGCAGTGTACATGTAGGTAGGGGTAAAGTGACTATGTATAGATAATAAACAGACAGTAGCAGCAGTGTACATGTAGGTAGAGGTAAAGTGACTATGTATAGATAATAAACAGACAGTAGCAGCAGTGTACATGTAGGTAGGGGTGAAGTGACTATGTATAGATAATAAACAGACAGTAGCAGCAGTGTACATGTAGGTAGGGGTGAAGTGACTATGTATAGATAATAAACAGACAGTAGCAGCAGTGTACATGTAGGTAGGGGTGAAGTGACTATGTATAGATAATAAACAGACAGTAGCAGCAGTGTACATGTAGGTAGGGGTGAAGTGACTATGTATAGATAATAAACAGACAGTAGCAGCAGTGTACATGTAGGTAGGGGTAAAGTGACTATGTGTAGATAATAAACAGACAGTAGCAGCAGTGTACATGTAGGTAGGGGTAAAGTGACTATGTATAGATAATAAACAGACAGTAGCAGCAGTGTACATGTATGTAGGGGTAAAGTGACTATGTATAGATAATAAACAGACAGTAGCAGCAGTGTACATGTAGGTAGGGGTAAAGTGACTATGTATAGATAATAAACAGACAGTAGCAGCAGTGTACATGTATGTAGGGGTAAAGTGACTATGTATAGATAATAAACAGACAGTAGCAGCAGTGTACATGTAGGTAGGGGTGAAGTGACTATGTATAGATAATAAACAGACAGTAGCAGCAGTGTACATGTAGGTAGGGGTGAAGTGACTATGTATAGATAATAAACAGACAGTAGCAGCAGTGTACATGTAGGTAGGGGTGAAGTGACTATGTATAGATAATAAACAGACAGTAGCAGCAGTGTACATGTAGGTAGGGGTGAAGTGACTATGTATAGATAATAAACAGACAGTAGCAGCAGTGTACATGTAGGTAGGGGTGAAGTGACTATGAATAGATAATAAACAGACAGTAGCAGCAGTGTACATGTAGGTAGGGGTAAAGTGACTATGTATAGATAATAAACAGACAGTAGCAGCAGTGTACATGTAGGTAGGGTAAAGTGACTATGTATAGATAATAAACAGACAGTAGCAGCAGTGTACATGTAGGTAGGGGTAAAGTGACTATGTATAGATAATAAACAGACAGTAGCAGCAGTGTACATGTAGGTAGAGGTAAAGTGACTATGTATAGATAATAAACAGACAGTAGCAGCAGTGTACATGTAGGTAGGGGTAAAGTGACTATGTATAGATAATAAACAGACAGTAGCAGCAGTGTACATGTAGGTAGGGGTAAAGTGACTATGTATAGATAATAAACAGACAGTAGCAGCAGTGTACATGTAGGTAGGGGTAAAGTGACTATGTATAGATAATAAACAGACAGTAGCAGCAGTGTACATGTATGTAGGGGTAAAGTGACTATGTATAGATAATAAACAGACAGTAGCAGCAGTGTACATGTAGGTAGGGTAAAGTGACTATGTATAGATAATAAACAGACAGTAGCAGCAGTGTACATGTATGTAGGGGTAAAGTGACTATGTATAGATAATAAACAGACAGTAGCAGCAGTGTACATGTAGGTAGGGGTGAAGTGACTATGTATAGATAATAAACAGACAGTAGCAGCAGTGTACATGTAGGTAGGGGTAAAGTGACTATGTATAGATAATAAACAGACAGTAGCAGCAGTGTACATGTAGGTAGAGGTAAAGTGACTATGTATAGATAATAAACAGACAGTAGCAGCAGTGTACATGTAGGTAGGGGTGAAGTGACTATGTATAGATAATAAACAGACAGTAGCAGCAGTGTACATGTAGGTAGGGGTGAAGTGACTATGTATAGATAATAAACAGACAGTAGCAGCAGTGTACATGTAGGTAGGGGTGAAGTGACTATGTATAGATAATAAACAGTGAGTAGCAGCAGTGTACATGTAGGTAGGGGTGAAGTGACTATGTATAGATAATAAACAGACAGTAGCAGCAGTGTACATGTAGGTAGGGGTAAAGTGACTATGTGTAGATAATAAACAGACAGTAGCAGCAGTGTACATGTAGGTAGGGAGTAAAGTGACTATGTATAGATAATAAACAGACAGTAGCAGCAGTGTACATGTAGGTAGGGGTGAAGTGACTATGTATAGATAATAAACAGACAGTAGCAGCAGTGTACATGTAGGTAGGGGTGAAGTGACTATGTATAGATAATAAACAGACAGTAGCAGCAGTGTACATGTAGGTAGGGGTGAAGTGACTATGTATAGATAATAAACAGACAGTAGCAGCAGTGTACATGTAGGTAGGGGTAAAGTGACTATGTGTAGATAATAAACAGACAGTAGCAGCAGTGTACATGTATGTAGGGGTAAAGTGACTATGTATAGATAATAAACAGACAGTAGCAGCAGTGTACATGTAGGTAGGGGTGAAGTGACTATGTATAGATAATAAACAGACAGTAGCAGCAGTGTACATGTAGGTAGGTGAAGTGACTATGTATAGATAATAAACAGACAGTAGCAGCAGTGTACATGTAGGTAGGGGTGAAGTGACTATGAATAGATAATAAACAGACAGTAGCAGCAGTGTACATGTAGGTAGGGGTAAAGTGACTATGTATAGATAATAAACAGACAGTAGCAGCAGTGTACATGTATGTAGGGGTAAAGTGACTATGTATAGATAATAAACAGACAGTAGCAGCAGTGTACATGTAGGTAGGGGTGAAGTGACTATGTATAGATAATAAACAGACAGTAGCAGCAGTGTACATGTAGGTAGGGGTAAAGTGACTATGTATAGATAATAAACAGACAGTAGCAGCAGTGTACATGTAGGTAGGGGTAAAGTGACTATGTATAGATAATAAACAGACAGTAGCAGCAGTGTACATGTATGTAGGGGTAAAGTGACTATGTATAGATAATAAACAGACAGTAGCAGCAGTGTACATGTAGGTAGGGGTAAAGTGACTATGTATAGATAATAAACAGACAGTAGCAGCAGTGTACATGTATGTAGGGGTAAAGTGACTATGTATAGATAATAAACAGACAGTAGCAGCAGTGTACATGTAGGTAGGGGTAAAGTGACTATGTATAGATAATAAACAGACAGTAGCAGCAGTGTACATGTAGGTAGGGGTGAAGTGACTATGTATAGATAATAAACAGACAGTAGCAGCAGTGTACATGTAGGTAGGGTAAAGTGACTATGTATAGATAATAAACAGACAGTAGCAGCAGTGTACATGTAGGTAGAGGTAAAGTGACTATGTATAGATAATAAACAGACAGTAGCAGCAGTGTACATGTAGGTAGGGGTGAAGTGACTATGTATAGATAATAAACAGACAGTAGCAGCAGTGTACATGTAGGTAGGGGTGAAGTGACTATGTATAGATAATAAACAGACAGTAGCAGCAGTGTACATGTAGGTAGGGGTGAAGTGACTATGTATAGATAATAAACAGTGAGTAGCAGCAGTGTACATGTAGGTAGGGGTGAAGTGACTATGTATAGATAATAAACAGACAGTAGCAGCAGTGTACATGTAGGTAGGGGTAAAGTGACTATGTGTAGATAATAAACAGACAGTAGCAGCAGTGTACATGTAGGTAGGGGTAAAGTGACTATGTATAGATAATAAACAGACAGTAGCAGCAGTGTACATGTAGGTAGGGGTGAAGTGACTATGTATAGATAATAAACAGACAGTAGCAGCAGTGTACATGTAGGTAGGGGTGAAGTGACTATGTATAGATAATAAACAGACAGTAGCAGCAGTGTACATGTAGGTAGGGTGAAGTGACTATGTATAGATAATAAACAGACAGTAGCAGCAGTGTACATGTAGGTAGGGGTAAAGTGACTATGTGTAGATAATAAACAGACAGTAGCAGCAGTGTACATGTATGTAGGGGTAAAGTGACTATGTATAGATAATAAACAGACAGTAGCAGCAGTGTACATGTAGGTAGGGGTGAAGTGACTATGTATAGATAATAAACAGACAGTAGCAGCAGTGTACATGTAGGTAGGGTGAAGTGACTATGTATAGATAATAAACAGACAGTAGCAGCAGTGTACATGTAGGTAGGGTGAAGTGACTATGAATAGATAATAAACAGACAGTAGCAGCAGTGTACATGTAGGTAGGGGTAAAGTGACTATGTATAGATAATAAACAGACAGTAGCAGCAGTGTACATGTATGTAGGGGGTAAAGTGACTATGTATAGATAATAAACAGACAGTAGCAGCAGTGTACATGTAGGTAGGGGTGAAGTGACTATGTATAGATAATAAACAGACAGTAGCAGCAGTGTACATGTAGGTAGGGGTAAAGTGACTATGTATAGATAATAAACAGACAGTAGCAGCAGTGTACATGTAGGTAGGGGTAAAGTGACTATGTATAGATAATAAACAGACAGTAGCAGCAGTGTACATGTATGTAGGGGTAAAGTGACTATGTATAGATAATAAACAGACAGTAGCAGCAGTGTACATGTAGGTAGGGAGTAAAGTGACTATGTATAGATAATAAACAGACAGTAGCAGCAGTGTACATGTATGTAGGGTAAAGTGACTATGTATAGATAATAAACAGACAGTAGCAGCAGTGTACATGTAGGTAGGGTGAAGTGACTATGTATAGATAATAAACAGACAGTAGCAGCAGTGTACATGTAGGTAGGGGTAAAGTGACTATGTATAGATAATAAACAGACAGTAGCAGCAGTGTACATGTAGGTTAGAGGTAAAGTGACTATGTATAGATAATAAACAGACAGTAGCAGCAGTGTACATGTAGGTAGGGGTGAAGTGACTATGTATAGATAATAAACAGACAGTAGCAGCAGTGTACATGTAGGTAGGGGTGAAGTGACTATGTATAGATAATAAACAGACAGTAGCAGCAGTGTACATGTAGGTAGGGGTAAAGTGACTATGTATAGATAATAAACAGACAGTAGCAGCAGTGTACATGTATGTAGGGGTAAAGTGACTATGTATAGATAATAAACAGACAGTAGCAGCAGTGTACATGTAGGTAGGGGTAAAGTGACTATGTATAGATAATAAACAGACAGTAGCAGCAGTGTACATGTATGTAGGGGTAAAGTGACTATGTATAGATAATAAACAGACAGTAGCAGCAGTGTACATGTAGGTAGGGGTGAAGTGACTATGTATAGATAATAAACAGACAGTAGCAGCAGTGTACATGTAGGTAGGGGTAAAGTGACTATGTATAGATAATAAACAGACAGTAGCAGCAGTGTACATGTAGGTAGGGGTGAAGTGACTATGTATAGATAATAAACAGACAGTAGCAGCAGTGTACATGTAGGTAGGGGTGAAGTGACTATGTATAGATAATAAACAGACAGTAGCAGCAGTGTACATGTATGTAGGGGTAAAGTGACTATGTATAGATAATAAACAGACAGTAGCAGCAGTGTACATGTAGGTAGGGGTAAAGTGACTATGTATAGATAATAAACAGACAGTAGCAGCAGTGTACATGTATGTAGGGGTAAAGTGACTATGTATAGATAATAAACAGACAGTAGCAGCAGTGTACATGTAGGTAGGGGTGAAGTGACTATGTATAGATAATAAACAGACAGTAGCAGCAGTGTACATGTAGGTAGGGGTAAAGTGACTATGTATAGATAATAAACAGACAGTAGCAGCAGTGTACATGTAGGTAGAGGTAAAGTGACTATGTATAGATAATAAACAGACAGTAGCAGCAGTGTACATGTAGGTAGGGGTGAAGTGACTATGTATAGATAATAAACAGACAGTAGCAGCAGTGTACATGTAGGTAGGGGTGAAGTGACTATGTATAGATAATAAACAGACAGTAGCAGCAGTGTACATGTAGGTAGGGGTGAAGTGACTATGTATAGATAATAAACAGTGAGTAGCAGCAGTGTACATGTAGGTAGGGGTGAAGTGACTATGTATAGATAATAAACAGACAGTAGCAGCAGTGTACATGTAGGTAGGGTAAAGTGACTATGTGTAGATAATAAACAGACAGTAGCAGCAGTGTACATGTAGGTAGGGGTAAAGTGACTATGTATAGATAATAAACAGACAGTAGCAGCAGTGTACATGTAGGTAGGGGTGAATTGACTATGTATAGATAATAAACAGACAGTAGCAGCAGTGTACATGTAGGTAGGGGTGAAGTGACTATGTATAGATAATAAACAGACAGTAGCAGCAGTGTACATGTAGGTAGGGGTGAAGTGACTATGTATAGATAATAAACAGACAGTAGCAGCAGTGTACATGTAGGTAGGGGTAAAGTGACTATGTGTAGATAATAAACAGACAGTAGCAGCAGTGTACATGTATGTAGGGGTAAAGTGACTATGTATAGATAATAAACAGACAGTAGCAGCAGTGTACATGTAGGTAGGGGTGAAGTGACTATGTATAGATAATAAACAGACAGTAGCAGCAGTGTACATGTAGGTAGGGGTGAAGTGACTATGTATAGATAATAAACAGACAGTAGCAGCAGTGTACATGTAGGTAGGGGTGAAGTGACTATGAATAGATAATAAACAGACAGTAGCAGCAGTGTACATGTAGGTAGGGGTAAAGTGACTATGTATAGATAATAAACAGACAGTAGCAGCAGTGTACATGTATGTAGGGTAAAGTGACTATGTATAGATAATAAACAGACAGTAGCAGCAGTGTACATGTAGGTAGGGGTGAAGTGACTATGTATAGATAATAAACAGACAGTAGCAGCAGTGTACATGTAGGTAGGGTAAAGTGACTATGTATAGATAATAAACAGACAGTAGCAGCAGTGTACATGTAGGTAGGGGTAAAGTGACTATGTATAGATAATAAACAGACAGTAGCAGCAGTGTACATGTATGTAGGGGTAAAGTGACTATGTATAGATAATAAACAGACAGTAGCAGCAGTGTACATGTAGGTAGGGGTAAAGTGACTATGTATAGATAATAAACAGACAGTAGCAGCAGTGTACATGTATGTAGGGTAAAGTGACTATGTATAGATAATAAACAGACAGTAGCAGCAGTGTACATGTAGGTAGGGGTGAAGTGACTATGTATAGATAATAAACAGACAGTAGCAGCAGTGTACATGTAGGTAGGGGTAAAGTGACTATGTATAGATAATAAACAGACAGTAGCAGCAGTGTACATGTAGGTAGAGGTAAAGTGACTATGTATAGATAATAAACAGACAGTAGCAGCAGTGTACATGTAGGTAGGGGTGAAGTGACTATGTATAGATAATAAACAGACAGTAGCAGCAGTGTACATGTAGGTAGGGGTGAAGTGACTATGTATAGATAATAAACAGACAGTAGCAGCAGTGTACATGTAGGTAGGGGTAAAGTGACTATGTATAGATAATAAACAGACAGTAGCAGCAGTGTACATGTATGTAGGGGTAAAGTGACTATGTATAGATAATAAACAGACAGTAGCAGCAGTGTACATGTAGGTAGGGGTAAAGTGACTATGTATAGATAATAAACAGACAGTAGCAGCAGTGTACATGTATGTAGGGTAAAGTGACTATGTATAGATAATAAACAGACAGTAGCAGCAGTGTACATGTAGGTAGGGGTGAAGTGACTATGTATAGATAATAAACAGACAGTAGCAGCAGTGTACATGTAGGTAGGGGTAAAGTGACTATGTGTAGATAATAAACAGACAGTAGCAGCAGTGTACATGTATGTAGGGGTAAAGTGACTATGTATAGATAATAAACAGACAGTAGCAGCAGTGTACATGTAGGTAGGGGTGAAGTGACTATGTATAGATAATAAACAGACAGTAGCAGCAGTGTACATGTAGGTAGGGGTAAAGTGACTATGTATAGATAATAAACAGACAGTAGCAGCAGTGTACATGTAGGTAGGGTGAAGTGACTATGTATAGATAATAAACAGTGAGTAGCAGCAGTGTACATGTAGGTAGGGGTGAAGTGACTATGTATAGATAATAAACAGACAGTAGCAGCAGTGTACATGTAGGTAGGGGTAAAGTGACTATGTGTAGATAATAAACAGACAGTAGCAGCAGTGTACATGTAGGTAGGGTAAAGTGACTATGTATAGATAATAAACAGACAGTAGCAGCAGTGTACATGTAGGTAGGGGTGAAGTGACTATGTATAGATAATAAACAGACAGTAGCAGCAGTGTACATGTAGGTAGGGGTGAAGTGACTATGTATAGATAATAAACAGACAGTAGCAGCAGTGTACATGTAGGTAGGGGTAAAGTGACTATGTATAGATAATAAACAGACAGTAGCAGCAGTGTACATGTAGGTAGGGGTAAAGTGACTATGTATAGATAATAAACAGACAGTAGCAGCAGTGTACATGTATGTAGGGGTAAAGTGACTATGTATAGATAATAAACAGACAGTAGCAGCAGTGTACATGTAGGTAGGGGTGGAAGTGACTATGTATAGATAATAAACAGACAGTAGCAGCAGTGTACATGTAGGTAGGGGTGAAGTGACTATGTATAGATAATAAACAGACAGTAGCAGCAGTGTACATGTAGGTAGGGGTAAAGTGACTATGTATAGATAATAAACAGAGAGTAGCAGCAGTGTACATGTAGGTAGGGGTGAAGTGACTATGTATAGATAATAAACAGACAGTAGCAGCAGTGTACATGTAGGTAGGGGTAAAGTGACTATGTATAGATAATAAACAGACAGTAGCAGCAGTGTACATGTAGGTAGGGGTAAAGTGACTATGTATAGATAATAAACAGACAGTAGCAGCAGTGTACATGTATGTAGGGTAAAGTGACTATGTATAGATAATAAACAGACAGTAGCAGCAGTGTACATGTAGGTAGGGGTAAAGTGACTATGTATAGATAATAAACAGACAGTAGCAGCAGTGTACATGTATGTAGGAGGTAAAGTGACTATGTATAGATAATAAACAGACAGTAGCAGCAGTGTACATGTAGGTAGGGGTGAAGTGACTATGTATAGATAATAAACAGACAGTAGCAGCAGTGTACATGTAGGTAGGGTAAAGTGACTATGTATAGATAATAAACAGACAGTAGCAGCAGTGTACATGTAGGTAGAGGTAAAGTGACTATGTATAGATAATAAACAGACAGTAGCAGCAGTGTACATGTAGGTAGGGGTAAAGTGACTATGTATAGATAATAAACAGACAGTAGCAGCAGTGTACATGTAGGTAGGGTAAAGTGACTATGTATAGATAATAAACAGACAGTAGCAGCAGTGTACATGTAGGTAGGGGTAAAGTGACTATGTATAGATAATAAACAGACAGTAGCAGCAGTGTACATGTATGTAGGGGTAAAGTGACTATGTATAGATAATAAACAGACAGTAGCAGCAGTGTACATGTAGGTAGGGTAAAGTGACTATGTATAGATAATAAACAGACAGTAGCAGCAGTGTACATGTATGTAGGGGTAAAGTGACTATGTATAGATAATAAACAGACAGTAGCAGCAGTGTACATGTAGGTAGGGGTGAAGTGACTATGTATAGATAATAAACAGACAGTAGCAGCAGTGTACATGTAGGTAGGGAGTAAAGTGACTATGTATAGATAATAAACAGACAGTAGCAGCAGTGTACATGTAGGTAGGGGTGAAGTGACTATGTATAGATAATAAACAGACAGTAGCAGCAGTGTACATGTAGGTAGGGTAAAGTGACTATGTGTAGATAATAAACAGACAGTAGCAGCAGTGTACATGTATGTAGGGGTAAAGTGACTATGTATAGATAATAAACAGACAGTAGCAGCAGTGTACATGTAGGTAGGGTGAAGTGACTATGTATAGATAATAAACAGACAGTAGCAGCAGTGTACATGTCTATGTATAGATAATAAACAGACAGTAGCAGCAGTGTACATGTAGGTAGGGGTGAAGTGACTATGTATAGATAATAAACAGACAGTAGCAGCATGTACACATGTAGGTAGGGTAAAGTGACTATGTATAGATAATAAACAGACAGTAGCAGCAGTGTACATGTAGGTAGGGTAAAGTGACTATGTATAGATAATAAACAGACAGTAGTAGCAGCAGTGTACATGTAGGTAGGGGGTAAAGTGACTATGTATAGATAATAAACAGACAGTAGCAGCAGTGTACATGTAGGTAGGGGTAAAGTGACTATGTATAGATAATAAACAGACAGTAGCAGCAGTGTACATGTAGGTAGGGTAAAGTGACTATGTATAGATAATAAACAGACAGTAGCAGCAGTGTACATGTAGGTAGGGGGGTGAAGTGACTATGTATAGATAATAAACAGACAGACAGTAGCAGCAGTGTACATGTAGGTAGGGGTAAAGTGACTATGTATAGATAATAAACAGACAGTAGCAGCAGTGTACATGTAGGTAGGGAGTAAAGTGACTATGTATAGATAATAAACAGACAGTAGCAGCAGTGTACATGTAGGTAGGGTAAAGTGACTATGTATAGATAATAAACAGACAGTAGCAGCAGTGTACATGTATGTAGGGGTAAAGTGACTATGTATAGATAATAAACAGACAGTAGCAGCAGTGTACATGTAGGTAGGGGTAAAGTGACTATGTATAGATAATAAACAGACAGTAGCAGCAGTGTACATGTAGGTAGGGGTGAAGTGACTATGTATAGATAATAAACAGACAGTAGCAGCAGTGTACATGTAGGTAGGGAGTAAAGTGACTATGTATAGATAATAAACAGACAGTAGCAGCAGTGTACATGTAGGTAGGGGTGAAGTGACTATGAATAGATAATAAACAGACAGTAGCAGCAGTGTACATGTAGGTAGGAGTAAAGTGACTATGTATAGATAATAAACAGACAGTAGCAGCAGTGTACATGTAGGTAGGGTAAAGTGACTATGTATAGATAATAAACAGACAGTAGCAGCAGTGTACATGTAGGTAGGGTAAAGTGACTATGTATAGATAATAAACAGACAGTAGCAGCAGTGTACATGTAGGTAGGGGTAAAGTGACTATGTATAGATAATAAACAGACAGTAGCAGCAGTGTACATGTAGGTAGGGGTAAAGTGACTATGTATAGATAATAAACAGACAGTAGCAGCAGTGTACATGTAGGTAGGGGTAAAGTGACTATGTATAGATAATAAACAGACAGTAGCAGCAGTGTACATGTAGGTAGGGGTAAAGTGACTATGTATAGATAATAAACAGACAGTAGCAGCAGTGTACATGTAGGTAGAGGTAAAGTGACTATGTATAGATAATAAACAGACAGTAGCAGCAGTGTACATGTAGGTAGGGGTGAAGTGACTATGTATAGATAATAAACAGACAGTAGCAGCAGTGTACATGTAGGTAGGGGTAAAGTGACTATGTATAGATAATAAACAGACAGTAGCAGCAGTGTACATGTAGGTAGGGTAAAGTGACTATGTATAGATAATAAACAGACAGTAGCAGCAGTGTACATGTATGTAGGGGTAAAGTGACTATGTATAGATAATAAACAGACAGTAGCAGCAGTGTACATGTAGGTAGGGGTAAAGTGACTATGTATAGATAATAAACAGACAGTAGCAGCAGTGTACATGTAGGTAGGGGTAAAGTGACTATGTATAGATAATAAACAGACAGTAGCAGCAGTGTACATGTAGGTAGGGGTGAAGTGACTATGTATAGATAATAAACAGACAGTAGCAGCAGTGTACATGTAGGTAGGGGTAAAGTGACTATGTATAGATAATAAACAGACAGTAGCAGCAGTGTACATGTAGGTAGGGGTAAAGTGACTATGTATAGATAATAAACAGACAGTAGCAGCAGTGTACATGTAGGTAGGGGTAAAGTGACTATGTATAGATAATAAACAGACAGTAGCAGCAGTGTACATGTAGGTAGGGGTAAAGTGACTATGTATAGATAATAAACAGACAGTAGCAGCAGTGTACATGTAGGTAGGGGTGAAGTGACTATGTATAGATAATAAACAGACAGTAGCAGCAGTGTACATGTAGGTAGGGGTAAAGTGACTATGTATAGATAATAAACAGACAGTAGCAGCAGTGTACATGTAGGTAGGGTGAAGTGACTATGTATAGATAATAAACAGACAGTAGCAGCAGTGTACATGTAGGTAGGGGTAAAGTGACTATGTATAGATAATAAACAGACAGTAGCAGCAGTGTACATGTAGGTAGGGGTGAAGTGACTATGTATAGATAATAAACAGACAGTAGCAGCAGTGTACATGTAGGTAGGGAGTGAAGTGACTATGTATAGATAATAAACAGACAGTAGCAGCAGTGTACATGTAGGTAGGGGTAAAGTGACTATGTATAGATAATAAACAGACAGTAGCAGCAGTGTACATGTAGGTAGTAAAGTGACTATGTATAGATAAACAGACAGTAGCAGCAGTGTACATGTAGGTAGGGGTGAAGTGACTATGTATAGATAATAAACAGACAGTAGCAGCAGTGTACATGTAGGTAGGGGTAAAGTGACTATGTATAGATAATAAACAGACAGTAGCAGCAGTGTACATGTAGGTAGAGGTAAAGTGACTATGTATAGATAATAAACAGACAGTAGCAGCAGTGTACATGTAGGTAGGGTAAAGTGACTATGTATAGATAATAAACAGACAGTAGCAGCAGTGTACATGTAGGTAGGGTAAAGTGACTATGTATAGATAATAAACAGACAGTAGCAGCAGTGTACATGTAGGTAGGGGTAAAGTGACTATGTATAGATAATAAACAGACAGTAGCAGCAGTGTACATGTAGGTAGGGGTAAAGTGACTATGTATAGATAATAAACAGACAGTAGCAGCAGTGTACATGTAGGTAGGGGTAAAGTGACTATGTATAGATAATAAACAGACAGTAGCAGCAGTGTACATGTATGTAGGGTAAAGTGACTATGTATAGATAATAAACAGACAGTAGCAGCAGTGTACATGTAGGTAGGGTAAAGTGACTATGTATAGATAATAAACAGACAGTAGCAGCAGTGTACATGTAGGTAGGGTAAAGTGACTATGTATAGATAATAAACAGACAGTAGCAGTGTACATGTAGGTAGGGGTAAAGTGACTATGTATAGATAATAAACAGACAGTAGCAGCAGTGTACATGTAGGTAGGGGTAAAGTGACTATGTATAGATAATAAACAGACAGTAGCAGCAGTGTACATGTAGGTAGGGGTAAAGTGACTATGTATAGATAATAAACAGACAGTAGCAGCAGTGTACATGTAGGTAGGGGTGAAGTGACTATGTATAGATAATAAACAGACAGTAGCAGCAGTGTACATGTAGGTAGGGGTGAAGTGACTATGTATAGATAATAAACAGACAGTAGCAGCAGTGTACATGTAGGTAGGGGTGAAAGTGACTATGTATAGATAATAAACAGACAGTAGCAGCAGTGTACATGTAGGTAGGGGTGAAGTGACTATGTATAGATAATAAACAGACAGTAGCAGCAGTGTACATGTAGGTAGGGGTAAAGTGACTATGTATAGATAATAAACAGACAGTAGCAGCAGTGTACATGTAGGTAGGGGTAAAGTGACTATGTATAGATAATAAACAGACAGTAGCAGCAGTGTACATGTAGGTAGGGGTAAAGTGACTATGTATAGATAATAAACAGACAGTAGCAGCAGTGTACATGTAGGTAGGGGTGAAGTGACTATGTATAGATAATAAACAGACAGTAGCAGCAGTGTACATGTAGGTAGGGTGAAGTGACTATGTATAGATAATAAACAGACAGTAGCAGCAGTGTACATGTAGGTAGGGGTGAAGTGACTATGAATAGATAATAAACAGACAGTAGCAGCAGTGTACATGTAGGTAGGGGTAAAGTGACTATGTATAGATAATAAACAGACAGTAGCAGCAGTGTACATGTATGTAGGGGTAAAGTGACTATGTATAGATAATAAACAGACAGTAGCAGCAGTGTACATGTAGGTAGGGTGAAGTGACTATGTATAGATAATAAACAGACAGTAGCAGCAGTGTACATGTAGGTAGGGAGTAAAGTGACTATGTATAGATAATAAACAGACAGTAGCAGCAGTGTACATGTAGGTAGAGGTAAAGTGACTATGTATAGATAATAAACAGACAGTAGCAGCAGTGTACATGTAGGTAGGGGTGAAGTGACTATGTATAGATAATAAACAGACAGTAGCAGCAGTGTACATGTAGGTAGGGGTAAAGTGACTATGTATAGATAATAAACAGACAGTAGCAGCAGTGTACATGTAGGTAGGGGTAAAGTGACTATGTATAGATAATAAACAGACAGTAGCAGCAGTGTACATGTATGTAGGGAGTAAAGTGACTATGTATAGATAATAAACAGACAGTAGCAGCAGTGTACATGTAGGTAGGGGTAAAGTGACTATGTATAGATAATAAACAGACAGTAGCAGCAGTGTACATGTATGTAGGGGTAAAGTGACTATGTATAGATAATAAACAGACAGTAGCAGCAGTGTACATGTAGGTAGGGGTGAAGTGACTATGTATAGATAATAAACAGACAGTAGCAGCAGTGTACATGTAGGTAGGGGTAAAGTGACTATGTGTAGATAATAAACAGACAGTAGCAGCAGTGTACATGTATGTAGGGGTAAAGTGACTATGTATAGATAATAAACAGACAGTAGCAGCAGTGTACATGTAGGTAGGGGTAAAGTGACTATGTATAGATAATAAACAGACAGTAGCAGCAGTGTACATGTAGGTAGGGGTGAAGTGACTATGTATAGATAATAAACAGTGAGTAGCAGCAGTGTACATGTAGGTAGGGGTGAAGTGACTATGTATAGATAATAAACAGACAGTAGCAGCAGTGTACATGTAGGTAGGGTGAAGTGACTATGTATAGATAATAAACAGACAGTAGCAGCAGTGTACATGTAGGTAGGGGTGAAGTGACTATGTATAGATAATAAACAGACAGTAGCAGCAGTGTACATGTAGGTAGGGGTGAAGTGACTATGTATAGATAATAAACAGACAGTAGCAGCAGTGTACATGTAGGTAGGGTGAAGTGACTATGTATAGATAATAAACAGACAGTAGCAGCAGTGTACATGTAGGTAGGGGTAAAGTGACTATGTATAGATAATAAACAGACAGTAGCAGCAGTGTACATGTATGTAGGGGTAAAGTGACTATGTATAGATAATAAACAGACAGTAGCAGCAGTGTACATGTATGTAGGGGTGAAGTGACTATGTATAGATAATAAACAGACAGTAGCAGCAGTGTACATGTAGTTAGGGTTAAAGTGACTATGTATAGATAATAAACAGACAGTAGCAGCAGTGTACATGTAGGTAGGGGTAAAGTGACTATGTATAGATAATAAACAGACTGTAGCAGCAGTGTACATGTATGTAGGGGTAAAGTGACTATGTATAGATAATAAACAGACAGTAGCAGCAGTGTACATGTAGGTAGGGGTAAAGTGACTATGTATAGATAATAAACAGTGAGTAGCAGCAGTGTACATGTAGGTAGGGGTGAAGTGACTATGTATAGATAATAAACAGACAGTAGCAGCAGTGTACATGTAGGTAGGGGTAAAGTGACTATGTATAGATAATAAACAGACAGTAGCAGCAGTGTACATGTAGGTAGGGGTAAAGTGACTATGTATAGATAATAAACAGACAGTAGCAGCAGTGTACATGTAGGTAGGGGTGAAGTGACTATGTATAGATAATAAACAGACAGTAGCAGCAGTGTACATGTAGGTATGGGTGAAGTGACTATGTATAGATAATAAACAGACAGTAGCAGCAGTGTACATGTAGGTAGGGGTGAAGTGACTATGTATAGATAATAAACAGACAGTAGCAGCAGTGTACAAAACAAATCAGCAGTCTAATGGCTCGGGGGGACACACCTACTCAGTCAGTGTTTTTATTTATTTTTTACTATTTTCTACATTGTAGAATATTAGTGAAGACATCAAAACTATGAAATAACATCACGTAGTAACCAAAAAAGTGTTACATTAATCTAAATATATTTTATATTTGAAATTCTTAAAAGTAGCCACCCTTTGCCTTGATGACTCTTGGCATTCTCTCAACCAGCTTCATGAGGTAGTCACCTGAAATGCATTTAAATTAACAGGTGTGCCTTGTTAAAAGTTAATTTGTGGAATTTCTTTCCTTCTTAATGCGTTTGAGACAATCAGTTGTGCTGTGACAAGGTAGAAATGGTGAGTCAATCCGGAAGGTTTCTTCAAGTGCAGTCGCAAAAACCATCAAGAGCTATGATGAAACTGGCTCTCAGGAGGACCGCCACACGAAAGGAAGACCCAGAGTTACCTCTGCTGCAGAGGATAAGTTCATTAGAATGAACTGCACCTCAGATAAATGCTTCACAGAGTTCAAGTAACAGACACATCTCAACATCAACGGTTCAGAGGAGACTGTGTGAATCAGGCCTTCATGGCCGAATTGCTGCAAAGAAACCCAGGCTAAAGGACACCAATAAGAATAAGAGACTTGCTTGGCCCAAGAAACAAAAGCAATGGACATTACACTGGTGGAAATCTGTCCTTTGGTCAGAAGTCCAAATTTGAGATTTTTGGTTCCAACCGATGTGTCTTTGTGAGACGCAGAGTAGGTGAACGGATGATCTCTGCATGTGTGGTTCCCACCGTGAAGCACGGAAAAGGAGGTGTGATGGTGTGGGGGTGCTTTTCTGGTGACACTGTCAGTGATTTATTTAGAATTCAAGGGACACTTAACCAACATGGCTACCACAGCATTCTGCAGCGATACGCCATCCCATCTGGTTTGCGCTGAGTGGGACTATTATTTGTTTTTCAACAGGACAATTAAGGCTAGTTCCACAGTTATTGTGCCCCTGGGCTCTAAAGGCTAGTTCCATAGTTATTGTGCCCCTGGGCTCTAAAGGCTAAAGGCTAGTTCCATAGTTATTGTGCCCCTGGGCTCTAAAGGCTAGTTCCATAGTTATTGTGCCCCTGGGCTCTAAAGGCTAGTTCCATAGTTATTGTGCCCCTGGGTTCTAAAGGCTAGTTCCATAGTTATTGTGCACCTGGGTGCTAAAGGCTAGTTCCATAGTTATTGTGCCCCTGGGCTCTAAAGGCTAAAGGCTAGTTCCATAGTTATTGTGCCCCTGGGCTCTAAAGGCTAAAGGCTAGTTCCATAGTTATTGTGCCCCTGGGCTCTAAAGGCTAAAGGCTAGTTCCATAGTTATTGTGCCCCTGGGCTCTAAAGGCTAGTTCCATAGGTATTGTGCCCCTGGGTTCTAAAGGCTAGTTCCATAGTTATTGTGCCCCTGGGTTCTAAAGGCTAGTTCCATAGTTATTGTGCCCCTGGGCTCTGAAGGCTAAAGGCTAGTTCCATAGTTATTGTGCCCCTGGGCTCTAAAGGCTAGTTCCATAGTTATTGTGCCCTTGGGCTCTAAAGGCTAGTTCCATAGTTATTGTGCCCCTGGGTTCTAAAGGCTAGTTCCATAGTTATTGTGCCCCTGGGTTCTAAAGGCTAAAGGCTAGTTCCATAGTTATTGTGCACCTGGGTTCTAAAGGCTAGTTCCATAGTTATTGTGCCCTGGGCTCTAAAGGCCAAAGGCTAGTTCCATAGTTATTGTGCACCTGGGTGCTAAAGGCTAGTTCCATAGTTATTGTGCCCCTGGGCTCTGAAGGCTAAAGGCTAGTTCCATAGTTATTGTGCCCCTGGGCTCTAAAGGCTAAAGGCTGGTTCCATAGTTATTGTGCCCTGGGCTCTAAAGGCTAGTTCCATAGTTATTGTGCCCCTGGGCTCTAAAGGCTAGTTCCATAGTTATTGTGCCCCTGGGCTCTAAAGGCTAAAGGCTAGTTCCATAGTTATTGTGCCCCTGGATTCTAAAGGCTAGTTCCATAGTTATTGTGCCCCTGGGCTCTAAAGGATAGTTCCATAGTTATTGTGCCCCTGGGCTCTAAAGGCTAGTTCCATAGTTATTGTGCCCCTGGGCTCTAAAGGCTAAAGGCTAGTTCCATAGTTATTGTGCCCCTGGGCTCTAAAGGCTAGTTCCATAGTTATTGTGCCCCTGGGTTCTAAAGGCCAAAGGCTAGTTCCATATTTATTGTGCCCTGGGCTCTAAAGGCTAAAGGCTAGTTCCATAGTTATTGTGCCCCTGGGCTCTAAAGGCTAGTTCCATAGTTATTGTGCCCCTGGGTTCTAAAGGCTAAAGGCTAGTTCCATAGCTATTGTGCCCCTGGGTTCTAAAGGCTAGTTCCATAGTTATTGTGCCCCTGGGCTCTAAAGGCTAGTTCCATAGTTATTGTGCCCCGGGGCTCTAAAGGCTAAAGGCTAGTTCCATAGTTATTGTGCCCTGGGCTCTAAAGGCTAAAGGCTAGTTCCATAGTTATTGTGCCCCTGGGTTCTAAAGGCTAAAGGCTAGTTCCATAGTTATTGTGCCCCTGGGCTCTAAAGGCTAGTTCCATAGTTATTGTGCCCCTGGGCTAAAAAGACTAGTTCCATAGTTATTGTGCCCCTGGGTTCTAAAGGCTAGTTCCATAGTTATTGTGCCCCTGGGCTCTAAAGGCTAAAGGCTAGTTCCATAGTTATTGTGCCCCTGGGTTCTAAAGGCTAGTTCCATAGTTATTGTGCCCCTGGGCTCTAAAGGCTAAAGGCTAGTTCCATAGTTATTGTGCCCCTGGGTTCTAAAGGCTAGTTCCATAGTTATTGTGCCCCTGGGTTCTAAAGGCTAAAGGCTAGTTCCATAGTTATTGTGCCCTGGGCTCTAAAGGCTAGTTCCATAATTATTGTGCCCTGGGTTCTAAAGGCTAGTTCCATAGTTATTGTGCCCCTGGGCTCTAAAGGCTAAAGGCTAGTTCCATAGTTATTGTGCCCCTGGGCTCTAAAGGCTAAAGGCTAGTTCCATAGTTATTGTGCCCCTGGGCTCTAAAGGCTAGTTCCATAGTTATTGTGCCCCTGGGCTCTAAAGGCTAGTTCCATAGTTATTGTGCCCCTGGGCTCTAAAGGCTAAAGGCTAGTTCCATAGTTATTGTGCCCTGGGCTCTAAAGGCCAGTTCCATAGTTATTGTGCCCTGGGCTCTAAAGGCTAGTTCCATAGTTATTGTGCCCTGGGTTCTAAAGGCTAAAGGCTAGTTCCATAGTTATTGTGCCCTGGGCTCTAAAGGCTAAAGGCTAGTTCCATAGTTATTGTGCCCCTGGGCTCTAAAGGCTAGTTCCATAGTTATTGTGCCCTGGGCTCTAAAGGCTAGTTCCATAGTTATTGTGCCCTGGGCTCTAAAGGCTAGTTCCATAGTTATTGTGCCCTGGGTTCTAAAGGCTAAAGGCTAGTTCCATAGTTATTGTGCCCTGGGTTCTAAAGGCTAGTTCCATAGTTATTGTGCCCCTGGGCTCTAAAGACTAAAGGCTAGTTCCATAGTTATTGTGCCCCTGGGCTCTAAAGGCTAAAGGCTAGTTCCATAGTTATTGTGCCCCTGGGTTCTAAAGGCTAAAGGCTAGTTCCATAGTTATTGTGCCCCTGGGCTCTAAAGGCTAGTTCCATAGTTATTGTGCACCTGGGTGCTAAAGGCTAGTTCCATAGTTATTGTGCCCCTGGGCTCTGAAGGCTAAAGGCTAGTTCCATAGTTATTGTGCCCTGGGCTCTAAAGGCTAAAGGCTAGTTCCATAGTTATTGTGCCCCTGGGTTCTAAAGGCTAGTTCCATAGTTATTGTGCCCCTGGGCTCTAAAGGCTAGTTCCATAGTTATTGTGCCCCTGGGTTCTAAAGGCTAGTTCCATAGTTATTGTGCACCTGGGTGCTAAAGGCTAGTTCCATAGTTATTGTGCCCCTGGGCTCTGAAGGCTAAAGGCTAGTTCCATAGTTATTGTGCCCCTGGGCTCTAAAGGCTAAAGGCTAGTTCCATAGTTATTGTGCCCCTGGGCTCTAAAGGCTAGTTCCATAGTTATTGTGCCCCTGGGCTCTAAAGGCTAGTTCCATAGTTATTGTGCCCCTGGGCTCTAAAGGCTAGTTCCATAGTTATTGTGCCCCTGGGCTCTAAAGGCTAGTTCCATAGTTATTGTGCCCCTGGGTTCTAAAGGCTAAAGGCTAGTTCCATAGTTATTGTGCCCCTGGGTTCTAAAGGCTAGTTCCATAGTTATTGTGCCCCTGGGCTCTAAAGGCTAAAGGCTAGTTCCATAGTTATTGTGCCCTGGGCTCTAAAGGCCAAAGGCTAGTTCCATAGTTATTGTGCCCTGGGCTCTAAAGGCCTAGTTCCATAGTTATTGTGCCCTGGGCTCTAAAGGCTAGTTCCATAGTTATTGTGCCCTGGGTTCTAAAGGCTAGTTCCATAGTTATTGTGCACCTGGATTCTAAAGGCTAGTTCCATAGTTGTGTGCCCTGGGCTCTAAAGGCCAGTTCCATAGTTATTGTGCCCCTGGGTTCTAAAGGCTAAAGGCTAGTTCCATAGTTATTGTGCCCCTGGGTTCTAAAGGCTAGTTCCATAGTTATTGTGCCCCTGGGCTCTAAAGGCTAAAGGCTAGTTCCATAGTTATTGTGCCCCTGGGCTCTAAAGGCTAAAGGCTAGTTCCATAGTTATTGTGCCCCTGGGCTCTAAAGGCTAGTTCCATAGTTATTGTGCCCCTGGGTTCTAAAGGCTAGTTCCATAGTTATTGTGCCCCTGGGCTCTAAAGACTAAAGGCTAGTTCCATAGTTATTGTGCCCCTGGGCTCTAAAGGCTAAAGGCTAGTTCCATAGTTATTGTGCCCCTGGGCTCTAAAGGCTAGTTCCATAGTTATTGTGCCCCTGGGCTCTAAAGACTAAAGGCTAGTTCCATAGTTATTGTGCCCCTGGGCTCTAAAGGCTAAAGGCTAGTTCCATAGTTATTGTGCCCTGGGCTCTAAAGGCTAGTTCCATAGTTATTGTGCCCTGGGCTCTAAAGGCTAAAGGCTAGTTCCATAGTTATTGTGCCCCTGGGCTCTAAAGGCTAAAGGCTAGTTCCATAGTTATTGTGCCCCTGGGCTCTAAAGGCTAAAGGCTAGTTCCATAGTTATTGTGCCCCTGGGCTCTAAAGGCTAGTTCCATAGTTATTGTGCCCCTGGGCTCTAAAGGCTAGTTCCATAGTTATTGTGCCCCTGGGTTCTAAAGGCTAAAGGCTAGTTCCATAGTTATTGTGCACCTGGATTCTAAAGGCTAGTTCCATAGTTATTGTGCCCCTGGGCTCTAAAGGCTAGTTCCATAGTTATTGTGCCCCTGGGTTCTAAAGGCTAAAGGCTAGTTCCATAGTTATTGTGCCCCTGGGTTCTAAAGGCTAGTTCCATAGTTATTGTGCCCCTGGGCTCTAAAGGCTAAAGGCTAGTTCCATAGTTATTGTGCCCCTGGGCTCTAAAGGCTAAAGGCTAGTTCCATAGTTATTGTGCCCCTGGGCTCTAAAGGCTAGTTCCATAGTTATTGTGCCCCTGGGTTCTAAAGGCTAGTTCCATAGTTATTGTGCCCCTGGGCTCTAAAGACTAAAGGCTAGTTCCATAGTTATTGTGCCCCTGGGCTCCTAGGCTAAAGCTAGTTCCATAGTTATTGTGCCCCTGGGTTCTAAAGGCTAGTTCCATAGTTATTGTGCCCCTGGGCTCTGAAGGCTAAAGGCTAGTTCCATAGTTATTGTGCCCCTGGGTTCTAAGAGGCTAAAGGCTAGTTCCATAGTTATTGTGCCCCTGGGCTCTAAAGGCTAAAGGCTAGTTCCATAGTTATTGTGCCCCTGGGCTCTAAAGGCTAGTTCCATAGTTATTGTGCCCCTGGGCTCTGAAGGCTAAAGGCTAGTTCCATAGTTATTGTGCCCCTGGGTTCTAAAGGCTAGTTCCATAGTTATTGTGCCCCTGGGCTCTAAAGGCTAAAGGCTAGTTCCATAGTTATTGTGCACCTGGGTGCTAAAGGCTAGTTCCATAGTTATTGTGCCCCTGGGCTCTGAAGGCTAAAGGCTAGTTCCATAGTTATTGTGCCCTGGGCTCTAAAGGCTAAAGGCTAGTTCCATAGTTATTGTGCCCTGGGTTCTAAAGGCTAGTTCCATAGTTATTGTGCCCTGGGCTCTGAAGGCTAAAGGCTAGTTCCATAGTTATTGTGCCCTGGGTTCTAAGAGGCTAAAGGCTAGTTCCATAGTTATTGTGCCCTGGGCTCTAAAGGCTAAAGGCTAGTTCCATAGTTATTGTGCCCTGGGCTCTAAAGGCTAGTTCCATAGTTATTGTGCCCCTGGGCTCTGAAGAGCCAAAGGCTAGTTCCATAGTTATTGTGCCCCTGGGTTCTAAAGGCTAGTTCCATAGTTATTGTGCCCCTGGGCTCTAAAGGCCAAAGGCTAGTTCCATAGTTATTGTGCCCTGGGCTCTAAAGGCCAAAGGCTAGTTCCATAGTTATTGTGCCCCTGGGTTCTAAAGGCTAGTTCCATAGTTATTGTGCCCCTGGGCTCTGAAGGCTAAAGGCTAGTTCCATAGTTATTGTGCCCCTGGGTTCTAAGAGGCTAAAGGCTAGTTCCATAGTTATTGTGCCCCTGGGCTCTAAAGGCTAAAGGCTAGTTCCATAGTTATTGTGCCCCTGGGCTCTAAAGGCTAGTTCCATAGTTATTGTGCCCCTGGGCTCTAAAGGCTAGTTCCATAGTTATTGTGCCCTGGGTTCTAAAGGCTAGTTCCATAGTTATTGTGCCCCTGGGCTCTAAAGGCTAGTTCCATAGTTATTGTGCCCCTGGGTTCTAAAGGCTAGTTCCATAGTTATTGTGCCCCTGGGCTCTAAAGACTGCCAAGCTGTACATACCTTTCTGTTTTTAAGACTGCCAAGCTGTACATACCTTTCTGTTTAAGACTGCCAAGCTGTACTTATCTTTCTGTTATTAAGACTGCCAATCTGTACATATCTTTCTGTTTTTGAGACTGCCAAGCTGTACATACCTTTCTGTTTAAGACTGCCAAGCTGTACTCTGTCCGGGACAATGTCCTCTGCATTATGGAGCGGTGTGTTTATCAAAATGTGTTTGAATATTACAACATGTATTAGGATTAAGAATCTTCAGAGATGAGTTAAACATTTTCATTATCCAACTGTCTAATTTTCATATCCTCTTTTTTAAAATGTTTCAGATTGACCAATGAAGGGACAGAGGAGCAGCCTGGAGGGACAGAGGAGCAGCCTGGAGGGACAGAGGAGCAGCCTGAAGGGACCGAGGAGCAGCCTGGAGGGACAGAGGAGCAGCGTGGAGGGACAGAGGAGCAGCCTGGAGGGACAGAGGAGCAGCCTGGAGGGACAGAGGAGCAGCCTGAAGGGACAGAGGAGCAGCCTGGAGGGACAGAGGAGCTGCCTGAAGGGACAGAGGAGCAGCCTGAAGGGACAGAGGAGCAGCCTGGAGGGACAGAGGAGCAGCGTACCTTGGATACCACTCCTGTGTGCTCCATTGTAGTTGCTAAGTACACGTGAGCAGTTGATACATTTATTTTGTAGATTCTGACTGTTAGATATTTTACTGTTCTGTCGTGTTCTGCACGCCCACATTATGCCAATCCTTCATTTCCTTTATGTTTACAGTAAGTGTCAGGACAAGGCAGAAAACTCAGGAGGTTGGTGTGTCACGGGCACGCCGGAAAGTCCTCAAATATGTCCCTGACCGCCTGGTGGTGGACGCAATCTATGTATTAGAGCAAGTTGCTCTTTTGTTTTTAAGATTTCTAAGCTATAACTGTCATAAACTTCAACTAGTACCATAGAAATACTGTTAGCCAGCGGAGTCCACAAAGTTCCTTCAAGAATGTCCTTCTGTAGTTAAAAAAAAAGAATCTCAAATTGATGAAGTTGTAATGCGCTGATTCTCTTCACTCCAGATAGGACCCACCACGACCACTACTCCTCTTGAAGGGTGTTGTGATGGGTCCTATCTGGAGCATAGTGGTCCTCTTGAAGGGTCCTATCTGGAGCATAGTGGTCCTCTTGAAGGGTGTTGTGATGGGTCCTATCTGGAGCATAGTGGTCCTCTTGAAGGGTCCTATCTGGAGCATAGTGGTCCTCTTGAAGGGTGTTGTGATGGGTCCTATCTGGAGCGTAGTGGTCCTCTTGAAGGGTCCTATCTGGAGCATAGTGGTCCTCTTGAAGGGTGTTGTGATGGGTCCTATCTGGAGCGTAGTGGTCCTCTTGAAGGGTCCTATCTGGAGCATAGTGGTCCTCTTGAAGGGTGTTGTGATGGGTCCTATCTGGAGCGTAGTGGTCCTCTTGAAGGGTCCTATCTGGAGCATAGTGGTCCTCTTGAAGGGTGTTGTGATGGGTCCTATCTGGAGCGTAGTGGTCCTCTTGAAGGGTCCTATCTGGAGCGTAGTGGTCCTCTTGAAGGGTCCTATCTGGAGCGTAGTGGTCCTCTTGAAGGGTGTTGTGATGGGTCCTATCTGGAGCGTAGTGGTCCTCTTGATGGGTCCTATCTGGAGCATAGTGGTCCTCTTGAAGGGTGTTGTGATGGGTCCTATCTGGAGCGTAGTGGTCCTCTTGAAGGGTGTTGTGATGGGTCCTATCTGGAGCGTAGTGGTCCTCTTGAAGGGTGTTGTGATGGGTCCTATCTGGAGCGTAGTGGTCCTCTTGAAGGGTGTTGTGATGGGTCCTATCTGGAGCGTAGTGGTCCTCTTGAAGGGTGTTGTGATGGGTCCTATCTGGAGCATAGTGGTCCTCTTGAAGGGTGTTGTGATGGGTCCTATCTGGAGCGTAGTGGTCCTCTTGAAGGGTGTTGTGATGGGTCCTATCTGGAGCATAGTGGTCCTCTTGAAGGGTGTTGTGATGGGTCCTATCTGGAGCGTAGTGGTCCTCTTGATGGGTCTTATCTGGAGCGTAGTGGTCCTCTTGAAGAGTGTTGTGATGGGTCTAATCTGGAGCGTAGTGGTCCTCTTGAAGAGTGCTGTGATGGGTCATATCTGGAGCGTAGTGGTCCTCTTGATGGGTCCTATCTGGAGCGTAGTGGTCCTCTTGAAGGGTGTTGTGATGGGTCTTATCTGGAGCGTAGTGGTCCTCTTGATGGGTCCTATCTGGAGCGTAGTGGTCCTCTTGATGGGTCCTATCTGGAGCATAGTGGTCCTCTTGAAGGGTGTTGTGATGGGTCCTATCTGGAGCGTAGTGGTCCTCTTGAAGGGTCCTATCTGGAGCATAGTGGTCCTCTTGAAGGGTGTTGTGATGGGTCCTATCTGGAGCGTAGTGGTCCTCTTGAAGGGTCCTATCTGGAGCATAGTGGTCCTCTTGAAGGGTGTTGTGATGGGTCCTATCTGGAGCGTAGTGGTCCTCTTGAAGGGTCCTATCTGGAGCATAGTGGTCCTCTTGAAGGGTGTTGTGATGGGTCCTATCTGGAGCGTAGTGGTCCTCTTGAAGGGTCCTATCTGGAGCGTAGTGGTCCTCTTGAAGGGTCCTATCTGGAGCGTAGTGGTCCTCTTGAAGGGTGTTGTGATGGGTCCTATCTGGAGCGTAGTGGTCCTCTTGATGGGTCCTATCTGGAGCATAGTGGTCCTCTTGAAGGGTGTTGTGATGGGTCCTATCTGGAGCGTAGTGGTCCTCTTGAAGGGTGTTGTGATGGGTCCTATCTGGAGCGTAGTGGTCCTCTTGAAGGGTGTTGTGATGGGTCCTATCTGGAGCGTAGTGGTCCTCTTGAAGGGTGTTGTGATGGGTCCTATCTGGAGCGTAGTGGTCCTCTTGAAGGGTGTTGTGATGGGTCCTATCTGGAGCATAGTGGTCCTCTTGAAGGGTGTTGTGATGGGTCCTATCTGGAGCGTAGTGGTCCTCTTGAAGGGTGTTGTGATGGGTCCTATCTGGAGCATAGTGGTCCTCTTGAAGGGTGTTGTGATGGGTCCTATCTGGAGCGTAGTGGTCCTCTTGAAGGGTCCTATCTGGAGCATAGTGGTCCTCTTGAAGGGTGTTGTGATGGGTCCTATCTGGAGCGTAGTGGTCCTCTTGAAGGGTCCTATCTGGAGCATAGTGGTCCTCTTGAAGGGTGTTGTGATGGGTCCTACCTGGAGCGTAGTGGTCCTCTTGAAGGGTCCTATCTGGAGCATAGTGGTCCTCTTGAAGGGTGTTGTGATGGGTCCTATCTGGAGCGTAGTGGTCCTCTTGAAGGGTCCTATCTGGAGCGTAGTGGTCCTCTTGAAGGGTCCTATCTGGAGCGTAGTGGTCCTCTTGAAGGAGTGTTGTGATGGGTCCTATCTGGAGCGTAGTGGTCCTCTTGATGGGTCCTATCTGGAGCATAGTGGTCCTCTTGAAGGGTGTTGTGATGGGTCCTATCTGGGCGTAGTGGTCCTCTTGAAGGGTGTTGTGATGGGTCCTATCTGGAGCGTAGTGGTCCTCTTGAAGGGTGTTGTGATGGGTCCTATCTGGAGCGTAGTGGTCCTCTTGAAGGGTGTTGTGATGGGTCCTATCTGGAGCGTAGTGGTCCTCTTGAAGGGTGTTGTGATGGGTCCTATCTGGAGCATAGTGGTCCTCTTGAAGGGTGTTGTGATGGGTCCTATCTGGAGCGTAGTGGTCCTCTTGAAGGGTCCTATCTGGAGCATAGTGGTCCTCTTGAAGAGTGTTGTGATGGGTCCTATCTGGAGCGTAGTGGTCCTCTTGAAGGGTCCTATCTGGAGCATAGTGGTCCTCTTGAAGGGTGTTGTGATGGGTCCTATCTGGAGCGTAGTGGTCCTCTTGAAGGGTCCTATCTGGAGCGTAGTGGTCCTCTTGAAGGGTCCTATCTGGAGCGTAGTGGTCCTCTTGAAGGGTGTTGTGATGGGTCCTATCTGGAGCGTAGTGGTCCTCTTGATGGGTCCTATCTGGAGCATAGTGGTCCTCTTGAAGGGTGTTGTGATGGGTCCTATCTGGAGCGTAGTGGTCCTCTTGAAGGGTGTTGTGATGGGTCCTATCTGGAGCGTAGTGGTCCTCTTGAAGGGTGTTGTGATGGGTCCTATCTGGAGCGTAGTGGTCCTCTTGAAGGGTGTTGTGATGGGTCCTATCTGGAGCGTAGTGGTCTTCTTGAAGCGTGTTGTGATGGGTCCTATCTGGAGCATAGTGGTCCTCTTGAAGGGTGTTGTGATGGGTCCTATCTGGAGCGTAGTGGTCCTCTTGAAGGGTGTTGTGATGGGTCCTATCTGGAGCATAGTGGTCCTCTTGAAGGGTGTTGTGATGGGTCCTATCTGGAGCGTAGTGGTCCTCTTGATGGGTCTTATCTGGAGCGTAGTGGTCCTCTTGAAGAGTGTTGTGATGGGTCTAATCTGGAGCGTAGTGGTCCTCTTGAAGAGTGCTGTGATGGGTCATATCTGGAGCGTAGTGGTCCTCTTGATGGGTCCTATCTGGAGCGTAGTGGTCCTCTTGAAGGGTGTTGTGATGGGTCTTATCTGGAGCGTAGTGGTCCTCTTGATGGGTCCTATCTGGAGCGTAGTGGTCCTCTTGATGGGTCCTATCTGGAGCATAGTGGTCCTCTTGAAGGGTGTTGTGATGGGTCCTATCTGGAGCGTAGTGGTCCTCTTGAAGGGTCCTATCTGGAGCATAGTGGTCCTCTTGAAGGGTGTTGTGATGGGTCCTATCTGGAGCATAGTGGTCCTCTTGAAGGGTCCTATCTGGAGCATAGTGGTCCTCTTGAAGGGTGTTGTGATGGGTCCTATCTGGAGCGTAGTGGTCCTCTTGAAGGGTCCTATCTGGAGCATAGTGGTCCTCTTGAAGGGTGTTGTGATGGGTCCTATCTGGAGCGTAGTGGTCCTCTTGAAGGGTCCTATCTGGAGCGTAGTGGTCCTCTTGAAGGGTCCTATCTGGAGCGTAGTGGTCCTCTTGAAGGGTGTTGTGATGGGTCCTATCTGGAGCGTAGTGGTCCTCTTGATGGGTCCTATCTGGAGCATAGTGGTCCTCTTGAAGGGTGTTGTGATGGGTCCTATCTGGAGCGTAGTGGTCCTCTTGAAGGGTGTTGTGATGGGTCCTATCTGGAGCGTAGTGGTCCTCTTGAAGGGTGTTGTGATGGGTCCTATCTGGAGCGTAGTGGTCCTCTTGAAGGGTGTTGTGATGGGTCCTATCTGGAGCGTAGTGGTCCTCTTGAAGGGTGTTGTGATGGGTCCTATCTGGAGCATAGTGGTCCTCTTGAAGGGTGTTGTGATGGGTCCTATCTGGAGCGTAGTGGTCCTCTTGAAGGGTGTTGTGATGGGTCCTATCTGGAGCATAGTGGTCCTCTTGAAGGGTGTTGTGATGGGTCCTATCTGGAGCGTAGTGGTCCTCTTGATGGGTCTTATCTGGAGCGTAGTGGTCCTCTTGAAGAGTGTTGTGATGGGTCTAATCTGGAGCGTAGTGGTCCTCTTGAAGAGTGCTGTGATGGGTCATATCTGGAGCGTAGTGGTCCTCTTGATGGGTCCTATCTGGAGCGTAGTGGTCCTCTTGAAGGGTGTTGTGATGGGTCTTATCTGGAGCGTAGTGGTCCTCTTGATGGGTCCTATCTGGAGCGTAGTGGTCCTCTTGATGGGTCCTATCTGGAGCGTAGTGGTCCTCTTGAAGGGTCTTATCTGGAGCGTAGTGGTCCTCTTGAAGGGTGTTGTGATGGGTCATATCGTAGTGGTCCAGATAGGACCCATCACAACACCCCTTCAAGAGGACCACTATGCTCCAGATCTGACCCATCACAACACCCTTCAAGAGGACAACTACACTCCAGATCTGACCCACCACTCTTCAAGAGGACCACAGACACACTTTATATATATAATGTTAGATTACTTGTTAGATACTACTGCATGGTCGGAACTAGAAGCACAAGCATTGCTATTCCATAGTTATTGTGCCCCTGGGCTCTAAAGGATAGTTCCATAGTTATTGTGCCCCTGGGCTCTAAAGGCTAGTTCCATAGTTATTGTGCCCCTGGGCTCTAAAGGCTAAAGGCTAGTTCCATAGTTATTGTGCCCCTGGGCTCTAAAGGCTAGTTCCATAGTTATTGTGCCCCTGGGTTCTAAAGGCTAAAGGCTAGTTCCATATTTATTGTGCCCCTGGGCTCTAAAGGCTAAAGGCTAGTTCCATAGTTATTGTGCCCCTGGGCTCTAAAGGCTAGTTCCATAGTTATTGTGCCCCTGGGTTCTAAAGGCTAAAGGCTAGTTCCATAGCTATTGTGCCCCTGGGTTCTAAAGGCTAGTTCCATAGTTATTGTGCCCCTGGGCTCTAAAGGCTAGTTCCATAGTTATTGTGCCCCGGGGCTCTAAAGGCTAAAGGCTAGTTCCATAGTTATTGTGCCCCTGGGCTCTAAAGGCTAAAGGCTAGTTCCATAGTTATTGTGCCCCTGGGTTCTAAAGGCTAAAGGCTAGTTCCATAGTTATTGTGCCCCTGGGCTCTAAAGGCTAGTTCCATAGTTATTGTGCCCCTGGGCTCTAAAGACTAGTTCCATAGTTATTGTGCCCCTGGGTTCTAAAGGCTAGTTCCATAGTTATTGTGCCCCTGGGCTCCTAAAGGCTAAAGGCTAGTTCCATAGTTATTGTGCCCTGGGTTCTAAAGGCTAGTTCCATAGTTATTGTGCCCTGGGCTCTAAAGGCCAAAGGCTAGTTCCATAGTTATTGTGCCCCTGGGTTCTAAAGGCTAGTTCCATAGTTATTGTGCCCCTGGGTTCTAAAGGCTAGTTCCATAGTTATTGTGCCCCTGGGCTCTAAAGGCTAGTTCCATAATTATTGTGCCCCTGGGTTCTAAAGGCTAGTTCCATAGTTATTGTGCCCCTGGGCTCTAAAGGCTAAAGGCTAGTTCCATAGTTATTGTGCCCCTGGGCTCTAAAGGCTAAAGGCTAGTTCCATAGTTATTGTGCCCTGGGCTCTAAAGGCTAGTTCCATAGTTATTGTGCCCTGGGCTCTAAAGGCTAGTTCCATAGTTATTGTGCCCTGGGCTCTAAAGGCCAAAGGCTAGTTCCATAGTTATTGTGCCCCTGGGCTCTCAAAGGCTAGTTCCATAGTTATTGTGCCCTGGGCTCTAAAGGCTAGTTCCATAGTTATTGTGCCCTGGGTTCTAAAGGCTAAAGGCTAGTTCCATAGTTATTGTGCCCTGGGCTCTAAAGGCCAAAGGCTAGTTCCATAGTTATTGTGCCCCTGGGCTCTAAAGGCTAGTTCCATAGTTATTGTGCCCTGGGCTCTAAAGGCTAGTTCCATAGTTATTGTGCCCTGGGCTCTAAAGGCTAGTTCCATAGTTATTGTGCCCTGGGTTCTAAAGGCCAAAGGCTAGTTCCATAGTTATTGTGCCCTGGGTTCTAAAGGCTAGTTCCATAGTTATTGTGCCCTGGGCTCTAAAGACTAAAGGCTAGTTCCATAGTTATTGTGCCCTGGGCTCTAAAGGCTAAAGGCTAGTTCCATAGTTATTGTGCCCCTGGGTTCTAAAGGCTAAAGGCTAGTTCCATAGTTATTGTGCCCCTGGGCTCTAAAGGCTAAAGGCTAGTTCCATAGTTATTGTGCCCCTGGGCTCTAAAGGCTAGTTCCATAGTTATTGTGCCCCTGGGCTCTAAAGGCTAAAGGCTAGTTCCATAGTTATTGTGCCCTGGGCTCTAAAGGCTAGTTCCATAGTTATTGTGCCCTGGGTTCTAAAGGCTAGTTCCATAGTTATTGTGCCCTGGGTTCTAAAGGCTAGTTCCATAGTTGTGTGCCCTGGGTGCTAAAGGCTAGTTCCATAGTTATTGTGCCCCTGGGCTCTAAAGGCTAGTTCCATAGTTATTGTGCCCCTGGGCTCTAAAGGCTAAAGGCTAGTTCCATAGTTATTGTGCCCCTGGGCTCTAAAGGCTAGTTCCATAGTTATTGTGCCCCTGGGCTCTAAAGGCTAGTTCCATAGTTATTGTGCCCCTGGGCTCTAAAGGCTAAAGGCTAGTTCCATAGTTATTGTGCCCCTGGGCTCTAAAGGCTAAAGGCTAGTTCCATAGTTATTGTGCCCCTGGGTTCTAAAGGCTAAAGGCTAGTTCCATAGTTATTGTGCCCCTGGGTTCTAAAGGCTAAAGGCTAGTTCCATAGTTATTGTGCCCCTGGGCTCTAAAGGCTAGTTCCATAGTTATTGTGCCCCTGGGCTCTAAAGGCTAGTTCCATAGTTATTGTGCCCTGGGTTCTAAAGGCCAAAGGCTAGTTCCATAGTTATTGTGCCCTGGGCTCTAAAGGCTAGTTCCATAGTTATTGTGCCCTGGGCTCTAAAGGCTAAAGGCTAGTTCCATAGTTATTGTGCACCCTGGGCTCTAAAGGCTAGTTCCATAGTTATTGTGCCCCTGGGCTCTAAAGGCTAGTTCCATAGTTATTGTGCCCTGGGCTCTAAAGGCCAAAAGGCTAGTTCCATAGTTATTGTGCCCCTGGGTTCTAAAGGCTAGTTCCATAGTTATTGTGCCCCTGGGCTCTAAAGGCTAAAGGCTAGTTCCATAGTTATTGTGCCCCTGGGCTCTAAAGGCTAAAGGCTAGTTCCATAGTTATTGTGCCCCTGGGCTCTAAAGGCTAGTTCCATAGTTATTGTGCCCCTGGGCTCTAAAGGCTAGTTCCATAGTTATTGTGCCCTGGGTTCTAAAGACTAAAGGCTAGTTCCATAGTTATTGTGCCCCTGGGCTCTAAAGGCCAAAGGCTAGTTCCATAGTTATTGTGCCCCTGGGCTCTAAAGGCTAGTTCCATAGTTATTGTGCCCTGGGCTCTAAAGGCCAAAGGCTAGTTCCATAGTTGTTGTGCCCTGGGCTCTAAAGACTAAAGGCTAGTTCCATAGTTATTGTGCCCTGGGCTCTAAAGGCTAAAGGCTAGTTCCATAGTTATTGTGCCCCTGGGCTCTAAAGGCTAGTTCCATAGTTATTGTGCCCTGGGCTCAAAGGCCAAAGGCTAGTTCCATAGTTATTGTGCCCCTGGGCTCTAAAGGCTAAAGGCTAGTTCCATAGTTATTGTGCCCCTGGGCTCTAAAGGCTAAAGGCTAGTTCCATAGTTATTGTGCCCTGGGCTCTAAAGGCTAGTTCCATAGTTATTGTGCCCCTGGGCTCTAAAGGCTAAAGGCTAGTTCCATAGTTATTGTGCCCTGGGTTCTAAAGGCTAAAGGCTAGTTCCATAGTTATTGTGCACCTGGGCTTCTAAAGGCTAAAGGCTAGTTCCATAGTTATTGTGCCCTGGGCTCTAAAGGCTAGTTCCATAGTTATTGTGCCCTGGGTTCTAAAGGCCAAAGGCTAGTTCCATAGTTATTGTGCCCCTGGGTTCTAAGGCTAAAGGCTAGTTCCATAGTTATTGTGCCCCTGGGCTCTAAAGGCTAAAGGCTAGTTCCATAGTTATTGTGCCCCTGGGCTCTAAAGGCTAAAGGCTAGTTCCATAGTTATTGTGCCCCTGGGCTCTAAAGGCTAGTTCCATAGTTATTGTGCCCCTGGGTTCTAAAGGCTAGTTCCATAGTTATTGTGCCCCTGGGTTCTAAAGGCTAGTTCCATAGTTATTGTGCCCCTGGGCTCTAAAGGCTAAAGGCTAGTTCCATAGTTATTGTGCCCTGGGCTCTAAAGGCTAAAGGCTAGTTCCATAGTTATTGTGCCCCTGGGCTCTGAAGGCCAAAGGCTAGTTCCATAGTTATTGTGCCCCTGGGTTCCTAAGAGGCCAAAGGCTAGTTCCATAGTTATTGTGCCCTGGGCTCTAAAGGCCAAAGGCTAGTTCCATAGTTGTTGTGCCCCTGGGCTCTAAAGGCTAGTTCCATAGTTATTGTGCCCCTGGGCTCTAAAGGCTAAAGGCTAGTTCCATAGTTATTGTGCCCCTGGGTTCTAAAGGCTAGTTCCATAGTTATTGTGCCCCTGGGCTCTAAAGGCTAGTTCCATAGTTATTGTGCCCCTGGGCTCTAAAGGCTAGTTCCATAGTTATTGTGCCCCTGGGCTCTAAAGGCTAAAGGCTAGTTCCATAGTTATTGTGCCCCTGGGCTCTAAAGGCTAAAGGCTAGTTCCATAGTTATTGTGCCCCTGGGCTCTAAAGGCTAGTTCCATAGTTATTGTGCCCCTGGGCTCTGAAGGCTAAAGGCTAGTTCCATAGTTATTGTGCCCCTGGGTTCTAAGAGGCTAAAGGCTAGTTCCATAGTTATTGTGCCCCTGGGCTCCAAAGAGCTAAAGGCTAGTTCCATAGTTATTGTGCCCTGGGCTCTAAAGGCCAAAGGCTAGTTCCATAGTTATTGTGCCCCTGGGCTCTAAAGGCTAAAGGCTAGTTCCATAGTTATTGTGCCCCTGGGTTCTAAAGGCTAGTTCCATAGTTATTGTGCCCCTGGGCTCTAAAGGCTAAAGGCTAGTTCCATAGTTATTGTGCCCCTGGGCTCTAAAGGCTAAAGGCTAGTTCCATAGTTATTGTGCCCCTGGGCTCTAAAGGCTAGTTCCATAGTTATTGTGCCCTGGGCTCAAAGGCTAAAGGCTAGTTCCATAGTTATTGTGCCCCTGGGCTCTAAAGGCCAAAGGCTAGTTCCATAGTTATTGTGCCCTGGGCTCTAAAGGCCAAAGGCTAGTTCCATAGTGTGTGCCCCTGGGTTCTAAAGGCTAGTTCCATAGTTATTGTGCCCTGGGCTCTAAGGCCAAAGGCTAGTTCCATAGTTATTGTGCCCCTGGGTTCTCTAAAGGCTAGTTCCATAGTTATTGTGCCCTGGGCTCAAAGGCTAGTTCCATAGTTATTGTGCCCCTGGGTTCTAAAGGCTAGTTCCATAGTTATTGTGCCCCTGGGCTCTAAAGGCTAGTTCCATAGTTATTGTGCCCCTGGGTTCTAAAGGCTAGTTCCATAGTTATTGTGCCCCTGGGCTCTAAAGACTGCCAAGCTGTACATACCTTTCTGTTTTTAAGACTGCCAAGCTGTACATACCTTTCTGTTTAAGACTGCCAAGCTGTACTTATCTTTCTGTTATTAAGACTGCCAATCTGTACATATCTTTCTGTTTTTGAGACTGCCAAGCTGTACATACCTTTCTGTTTAAGACTGCCAAGCTGTACTCTGTCCGGGACAATGTCCTCTGCATTATGGAGGTGTGTTTATCAAAATGTGTTTGAATATTACAACATGTATTAGGATTAAGAATCTTCAGAGATGAGTTAAACATTTTCATTATCCAACTGTCTAATTTTCATATCCTCTTTTAAAATGTTTCAGATTGACCAATGAAGGGACAGAGGAGCAGCCTGGAGGGACAGAGGAGCAGCCTGGAGGGACAGAGGAGCAGCCTGAAGGGACCGAGGAGCAGCCTGGAGGGACAGAGGAGCAGCGTGGAGGGACAGAGGAGCAGCCTGGAGGGACAGAGGAGCAGCCTGGAGGGACAGAGGAGCAGCCTGAAGGGACAGAGGAGCAGCCTGGAGGGACAGAGGAGCTGCCTGAAGGGACAGAGGAGCAGCCTGAAGGGACAGAGGAGCAGCCTGGAGGGACAGAGGAGCAGCGCATCTTGGATACCACTCCTGTGTGCTCCATTGTAGTTGCTAAGTACACGTGAGCAGTTGATACATTTATTTTGTAGATTCTGACTGTTAGATATTTTACTGTTCTGTCGTGTTCTGCACGCCCACATTATGCCAATCCTTCATTTCCTTTATGTTTACAGTAAGTGTCAGGACAAGGCAGAAAACTCAGGAGGTTGGTGTGTCACGGGCACGCCGGAAAGTCCTCAAATATGTCCCTGACCGCCTGGTGGTGGACGCAATCTATGTATTAGAGCAAGTTGCTCTTTTGTTTTTAAGATTTCTAAGCTATAACTGTCATAAACTTCAACTAGTACCATAGAAATACTGTTAGCCAGCGGAGTCCACAAAGTTCCTTCAAGAATGTCCTTCTGTAGTTAAAAAAAAAAAAGAATCTCAAATTGATGAAGTTGTAATGCGCTGATTCTCTTCACTCCAGATAGGACCCACCACGACCACTACTCCTCTTGAAGGGTGTTGTGATGGGTCCTATCTGGAGCATAGTGGTCCTCTTGAAGGGTCCTATCTGGAGCATAGTGGTCCTCTTGAAGGGTGTTGTGATGGGTCCTATCTGGAGCATAGTGGTCCTCTTGAAGGGTCCTATCTGGAGCATAGTGGTCCTCTTGAAGGGTGTTGTGATGGGTCCTATCTGGAGCGTAGTGGTCCTCTTGAAGGGTCCTATCTGGAGCATAGTGGTCCTCTTGAAGGGTGTTGTGATGGGTCCTATCTGGAGCGTAGTGGTCCTCTTGAAGGGTCCTATCTGGAGCATAGTGGTCCTCTTGAAGGGTGTTGTGATGGGTCCTATCTGGAGCGTAGTGGTCCTCTTGAAGGGTCCTATCTGGAGCATAGTGGTCCTCTTGAAGGGTGTTGTGATGGGTCCTATCTGGAGCGTAGTGGTCCTCTTGAAGGGTCCTATCTGGAGCGTAGTGGTCCTCTTGAAGGGTCCTATCTGGAGCGTAGTGGTCCTCTTGAAGGGTGTTGTGATGGGTCCTATCTGGAGCGTAGTGGTCCTCTTGATGGGTCCTATCTGGAGCATAGTGGTCCTCTTGAAGGGTGTTGTGATGGGTCCTATCTGGAGCGTAGTGGTCCTCTTTGAAGGGTGTTGTGATGGGTCCTATCTGGAGCGTAGTGGTCCTCTTGAAGGGTGTTGTGATGGGTCCTATCTGGAGCGTAGTGGTCCTCTTGAAGGGTGTTGTGATGGGTCCTATCTGGAGCGTAGTGGTCCTCTTGAAGGGTGTTGTGATGGGTCCTATCTGGAGCATAGTGGTCCTCTTGAAGGGTGTTGTGATGGGTCCTATCTGGAGCGTAGTGGTCCTCTTGAAGGGTGTTGTGATGGGTCCTATCTGGAGCATAGTGGTCCTCTTGAAGGGTGTTGTGATGGGTCCTATCTGGAGCGTAGTGGTCCTCTTGATGGGTCTTATCTGGAGCGTAGTGGTCCTCTTGAAGAGTGTTGTGATGGGTCTAATCTGGAGCGTAGTGGTCCTCTTGAAGAGTGCTGTGATGGGTCATATCTGGAGCGTAGTGGTCCTCTTGATGGGTCCTATCTGGAGCGTAGTGGTCCTCTTGAAGGGTGTTGTGATGGGTCTTATCTGGAGCGTAGTGGTCCTCTTGATGGGTCCTATCTGGAGCGTAGTGGTCCTCTTGATGGGTCCTATCTGGAGCATAGTGGTCCTCTTGAAGGGTGTTGTGATGGGTCCTATCTGGAGCGTAGTGGTCCTCTTGAAGGGTCCTATCTGGAGCATAGTGGTCCTCTTGAAGGGTGTTGTGATGGGTCCTATCTGGAGCGTAGTGGTCCTCTTTGAAGGGTCCTATCTGGAGCATAGTGGTCCTCTTGAAGGGTGTTGTGATGGGTCCTATCTGGAGCGTAGTGGTCCTCTTGAAGGGTCCTATCTGGAGCATAGTGGTCCTCTTGAAGGGTGTTGTGATGGGTCCTATCTGGAGCGTAGTGGTCCTCTTGAAGGGTCCTATCTGGAGCGTAGTGGTCCTCTTGAAGGGTCCTATCTGGAGCGTAGTGGTCCTCTTGAAGGGTGTTGTGATGGGTCCTATCTGGAGCGTAGTGGTCCTCTTGATGGGTCCTATCTGGAGCATAGTGGTCCTCTTGAAGGGTGTTGTGATGGGTCCTATCTGGAGCGAGTGGTCCTCTTGATGGGTCTTATCTGGAGCGTAGTGGTCCTCTTGAAGGGTGTTGTGATGGGTCCTATCTGGAGCGTAGTGGTCCTCTTGAAGAGTGTTGTGATGGGTCATATCTGGAGCGTAGTGGTCCTCTTGATGGGTCCTATCTGGAGCGAGTGGTCCTCTTGAAGGGTGTTGTGATGGGTCCTATCTGGAGCGTAGTGGTCCTCTTGAAGGGTGTTGTGATGGGTCCTATCTGGAGCGTAGTGGTCCTCTTGAAGGGTGTTGTGATGGGTCCTATCTGGAGCGTAGTGGTCCTCTTGAAGGGTGTTGTGATGGGTCCTATCTGGAGCATAGTGGTCCTCTTGAAGGGTGTTGTGATGGGTCCTATCTGGAGCGTAGTGGTCCTCTTGAAGGGTCCTATCTGGAGCATAGTGGTCCTCTTGAAGGGTGTTGTGATGGGTCCTATCTGGAGCGTAGTGGTCCTCTTGAAGGGTCCTATCTGGAGCATAGTGGTCCTCTTGAAGGGTGTTGTGATGGGTCCTACCTGGAGCGTAGTGGTCCTCTTGAAGGGTCCTATCTGGAGCATAGTGGTCCTCTTGAAGGGTGTTGTGATGGGTCCTATCTGGAGCGTAGTGGTCCTCTTGAAGGGTCCTATCTGGAGCGTAGTGGTCCTCTTGAAGGGTCCTATCTGGAGCGTAGTGGTCCTCTTGAAGGGTGTTGTGATGGGTCCTATCTGGAGCGTAGTGGTCCTCTTGATGGGTCCTATCTGGAGCATAGTGGTCCTCTTGAAGGGTGTTGTGATGGGTCCTATCTGGAGCGTAGTGGTCCTCTTGAAGGGTGTTGTGATGGGTCCTATCTGGAGCGTAGTGGTCCTCTTGAAGGGTGTTGTGATGGGTCCTATCTGGAGCGTAGTGGTCCTCTTGAAGGGTGTTGTGATGGGTCCTATCTGGAGCGTAGTGGTCCTCTTGAAGGGTGTTGTGATGGGTCCTATCTGGAGCATAGTGGTCCTCTTGAAGGGTGTTGTGATGGGTCCTATCTGGAGCATAGTGGTCCTCTTGAAGGGTGTTGTGATGGGTCCTATCTGGAGCATAGTGGTCCTCTTGAAGGGTCCTATCTGGAGCATAGTGGTCCTCTTGAAGAGTGTTGTGATGATGGGTCCTATCTGGAGCGTAGTGGTCCTCTTGAAGGGTCCTATCTGGAGCATAGTGGTCCTCTTGAAGGGTGTTGTGATGGGTCCTATCTGGAGCGTAGTGGTCCTCTTGAAGGGTCCTATCTGGAGCGTAGTGGTCCTCTTGAAGGGTCCTATCTGGAGCATAGTGGTCCTCTTGAAGGGTGTTGTGATGGGTCCTATCTGGAGCGTAGTGGTCCTCTTGATGGGTCCTATCTGGAGCATAGTGGTCCTCTTGAAGGGTGTTGTGATGGGTCCTATCTGGAGCGTAGTGGTCCTCTTGAAGGGTGTTGTGATGGGTCCTATCTGGAGCGTAGTGGTCCTCTTGAAGGGTGTTGTGATGGGTCCTATCTGGAGCGTAGTGGTCCTCTTGAAGGGTGTTGTGATGGGTCCTATCTGGAGCATAGTGGTCCTCTTGAAGGGTGTTGTGATGGGTCCTATCTGGAGCGTAGTGGTCCTCTTGATGGGTCTTATCTGGAGCGTAGTGGTCCTCTTGAAGAGTGTTGTGATGGGTCTAATCTGGAGCGTAGTGGTCCTCTTGAAGAGTGCTGTGATGGGTCATATCTGGAGCGTAGTGGTCCTCTTGATGGGTCCTATCTGGAGCGTAGTGGTCCTCTTGAAGGGTGTTGTGATGGGTCTTATCTGGAGCGTAGTGGTCCTCTTGATGGGTCCTATCTGGAGCGTAGTGGTCCTCTTGATGGGTCCTATCTGGAGCATAGTGGTCCTCTTGAAGGGTGTTGTGATGGGTCCTATCTGGAGCGTAGTGGTCCTCTTGAAGGGTCCTATCTGGAGCATAGTGGTCCTCTTGAAGGGTGTTGTGATGGGTCCTATCTGGAGCATAGTGGTCCTCTTGAAGGGTCCTATCTGGAGCATAGTGGTCCTCTTGAAGGGTGTTGTGATGGGTCCTATCTGGAGCGTAGTGGTCCTCTTGAAGGGTCCTATCTGGAGCATAGTGGTCCTCTTGAAGGGTGTTGTGATGGGTCCTATCTGGAGCGTAGTGGTCCTCTTGAAGGGTCCTATCTGGAGCGTAGTGGTCCTCTTGAAGGGTCCTATCTGGAGCGTAGTGGTCCTCTTGAAGGGTCCTATCTGGAGCGTAGTGGTCCTCTTGAAGGGTGTTGTGATGGGTCCTATCTGGAGCGTAGTGGTCCTCTTGATGGGTCCTATCTGGAGCATAGTGGTCCTCTTGAAGGGTGTTGTGATGGGTCCTATCTGGAGCGTAGTGGTCCTCTTGAAGGGTGTTGTGATGGGTCCTATCTGGAGCGTAGTGGTCCTCTTGAAGGGTGTTGTGATGGGTCCTATCTGGAGCGTAGTGGTCCTCTTGAAGGGTGTTGTGATGGGTCCTATCTGGAGCGTAGTGGTCCTCTTGAAGGGTGTTGTGATGGGTCCTATCTGGAGCATAGTGGTCCTCTTGAAGGGTGTTGTGATGGGTCCTATCTGGAGCGTAGTTGTCCTCTTGAAGGGTGTTGTGATGGGTCCTATCTGGAGCATAGTGGTCCTCTTGAAGGGTGTTGTGATGGGTCCTATCTGGAGCGTAGTGGTCCTCTTGATGGGTCTTATCTGGAGCGTAGTGGTCCTCTTGAAGAGTGTTGTGATGGGTCTAATCTGGAGCGTAGTGGTCCTCTTGAAGAGTGCTGTGATGGGTCATATCTGGAGCGTAGTGGTCCTCTTGATGGGTCCTATCTGGAGCGTAGTGGTCCTCTTGAAGGGTGTTGTGATGGGTCTTATCTGGAGCGTAGTGGTCCTCTTGATGGGTCCTATCTGGAGCGTAGTGGTCCTCTTGATGGGTCCTATCTGGAGCGTAGTGGTCCTCTTGAAGGGTCTTATCTGGAGCGTAGTGGTCCTCTTGAAGGGTGTTGTGATGGGTCATATCGTAGTGGTCCAGATAGGACCCATCACAACACCCTTCAAGAGGACCACTATGCTCCAGATCTGACCCATCACAACACCCTTCAAGAGGACAACTACACTCCAGATCTGACCCACCACTCTTCAAGAGGACCACAGACACACTTTATATATATAATGTTAGATTACTTGTTAGATACTACTGCATGGTCGGAACTAGAAGCACAAGCATTGCTACACTCGCATTAACATCTGCTAACCATGTGTATGTGACAAGTAAAATGATATATATACACACATATGTATTGTGGCAGACCAGGGGGTTGGGTCAAGACGTTTACACAGATCACACACAGACAAAGTAGGATTAGCTCAGTTTCAAAAGTGTTTATTAAAAATAATAATTTAAAAAAGAATAGGTTACCCCATGAGACCCTCTCCGGGTTACAGTCTTCTGGGCTCCGGGTCTTGCTGTATCCTGCCGTGATCAAAAACTGAACTCACTCCTCTTCTGTCACCGTCCCTCCAGCTATACGGGAGTCCTTTCTTCCCCCCAGTCTCCCTGTGTGCTGCCCTTACTTCTGTCACCGTCCCTCCAGCTATACGAGTCCTTTCTTCCCCAGTCTCCCTGTGTGCTGCCCTTACTTCTGTCACCGTCCCTCCAGCTATACTGGAGTCCTTTCTTCCCCCAGTCTCCTGTGTGCTGCCCTTACTTCTGTCACCGTCCCTCCAGCTATACAGGAGTCCTTTCTTCCCCCAGTCTCCCTGCGTGCTGCCCTTACTTCTGTCACCGTCCCTCCAGCTATACGAGAGTCCTTTCTTCCCCCCAGTCTCCCTGTGTGCTGCCCTTACTTCTGTCACCGTCCCTCCAGCTATACGGGAGTCCTTTCTTCCCCCCAGTCTCCCTGTGTGCTGCCCTTACTTCTGTCACCGTCCCTCCAGCTATACGGGAGTCCTTTCTTCCCCCCAGTCTCCCTGTGTGCTGCCCTTACTTCTGTCACCGTCCCTCCAGCTATACAGGAGTCCTTTCTTCCCCCCAGTCTCCCTGCGTGCTGCCCTTACTTCTGTCACCGTCCCTCCAGCTATACAGGAGTCCTTTCTTCCCCCAGTCTCCCTGCGTGCTGCCCTTACTTCTGTCACCGTCCCTCCAGCTATACAGGAGTCCTTTCTTCCCCCAGTCTCCCTGTGTGCTGCCCTTACTTCTGTCACCGTCCCTCCAGCTATACAGGAGTCCTTTCTTCCCCAGTCTCCCTGCGTGCTGCCCTTACTTCTGTCACCGTCCCTCCCAGCTATACAGGAGTCCTTTCTTCCCCCAGTCTCCCTGTGTGCTGCCCTTACTTCTGTCACCGTCCCTCCAGCTATACAGGAGTCCTTTCTTCCCCAGTCTCCCTGCGTGCTGCCCTTACTTCTGTCACCGTCCCTCCAGCTATACGGGAGTCCTTTCTTCCCCCCAGTCTCCCTGCGTGCTGCCCTTACTTCTGTCACCGTCCCTCCAGCTATACAGGAGTCCTTTCTTCCCCAGTCTCCTGTGTGCTGCCCTTACTTCTGTCACCGTCCCTCCAGCTATACGGGAGTCCTTTCTTCCCCCCAGTCTCCCTGTGTGCTGCCCTTACTTCTGTCACCGTCCCTCCAGCTATACGGAGTCCTTTCTTCCCAGTCTCCTCGTGCTGCCCTTACTTCTGTCACCGTCCCTCCAGCTATACAGGAGTCCTTTCTTCCCCAGTCTCCTGTGTGCTGCCCTTACTTCTGTCACCGTCCCTCCAGCTATACAGGAGTCCTTTCTTCCCCAGTCTCCCTGCGTGCTGCCCTTACTTCTGTCACCGTCCCTCCAGCTATACAGGAGTCCTTTCTTCCCCAGTCTCCCTGCGTGCTGCCCTTACTTCTGTCACCGTCCCTCCAGCTATACAGGAGTCCTTTCTTCCCCCCAGTCTCCCTGTGTGCTGCCCTTACTTCTGTCACCGTCCCTCCAGCTATACAGGAGTCCTTTCTTCCCCCAGTCTCCCTGCGTGCTGCCCTTACTTCTGTCACCGTCCCTCCAGCTATACAGGAGTCCTTTCTTCCCCCAGTCTCCCTGTGCTGCCCTTACTTCTGTCACCGTCCCTCCAGCTATACAGGAGTCCTTTCTTCCCCCCAGTCTCCCTGCGTGCTGCCCTTACTTCTGTCACCGTCCCTCCAGCTATACGGGAGTCCTTTCTTCCCCCCAGTCTCCCTGCGTGCTGCCCTTACTTCTGTCACCGTCCCTCCAGCTATACGGGAGTCCTTTCTTCCCCCCAGTCTCCCTGTGTGCTGCCCTTACTTCTGTCACCGTCCCTCCAGCTATACGGAGTCCTTTCTTCCCCCAGTCTCCTGTGTGCTGCCCTTACTTCTGTCACCGTCCCTCCAGCTATACAGGAGTCCTTTCTTCCCCCAGTCTCCCTGCGTGCTGCCCTTACTTCTGTCACCGTCCCTCCAGCTATACAGGAGTCCTTTCTTCCCCCCAGTCTCCCTGCGTGCTGCCCTTACTTCTGTCACCGTCCCTCCAGCTATACGGGAGTCCTTTCTTCCCCCCAGTCTCCCTGCGTGCTGCCCTTACTTCTGTCACCGTCCCTCCAGCTATACGGGAGTCCTTTCTTCCCCCCAGTCTCCCTGTGTGCTGCCCTTACTTCTGTCACCGTCCCTCCAGCTATACGGAGTCCTTTCTTCCCCAGTCTCCCTGTGTGCTGCCCTTACTTCTGTCACCGTCCCTCCAGCTATACAGGAGTCCTTTCTTCCCCAGTCTCCCTGCGTGCTGCCCTTACTTCTGTCACCGTCCCTCCAGCTATACAGGAGTCCTTTCTTCCCCCAGTCTCCCTGCGTGCTGCCCTTACTTCTGTCACCGTCCCTCCAGCTATACAGGAGTCCTTTCTTCCCCTTCTGGCAGCTTTGTGGGACTTGCAACGCTGGTGAGCAGCCAATGTGAGAAAAACATTTAAACGTTTTAACCCTCGCAAGGCTGCCGGCCCAGATGGCATCCCTGGCCGTGTCCTCAGAGCATGCGCAGACCAGCTGGCTGGTGTGTTTACGGACATATTCAATCAGTCCCTATCCCAGTCTGCTGTTCCCACATGCTTCAAGAGGGCCACCATTGTTCCTGTTCCCAAGAAAGCTAAGGTAACTGAGCTAAATGACTATCGCCCCGTAGCACTCACTTCCGTCATCATGAAGTGCTTTGAGAGACTAGTCAAGGATCATATCACCTCCATCCTGCCAGACACCCTGGACCCACTCCAATTTGCTTACCGTCCCAATAGGTCCACAGACGACGCAATCGCAATCACACTGCATACTGCCCTAACCCATCTGGACAAGAGGAATACTTATGTAAGAATGCTGTTCATCGACTACAGCTCAGCATTTAACACCATAGTTCCCTCCAAGCTCGTCATTAAGCTTGAGACCCTGGGTCTCGACCCCACCCTGTGCAACTGGATCCTGGACTTTCTGACGGGCCGCCCCCAGGTGGTAAGGGTAGGAAACAACATCTCCACCCCGCTGATCCTCAACACTGGGGCCCCACAAGGGTGCGTTCTCAGCCCTCTCCTGTACTCCCTGTTTACCCATGACTGCGTGGCCAAGCACGCATCCAACTCAATCATCAAGTTTGCTGACGACACTACAGTGGTAGGCTTGATTACCAACAACGACGAGACGGCCTACAGGGAGGAGGTGAGTGCCCTCGGAGTGTGGTGTCAGGAAAATAACCTCTCACTCAACGTCAACAAAACTAAGGAGATGATCGTGGACTTCAGGAAACAGGAGAGGGAGCACCCCCCTATCCACATCGAGGGGACAGTAGTGGAGAAGGTGGAAAGTTTTAAGTTCCTCGGCGTACACATCACGGACAAACTGAATTGGTCCACCCACACAGACAGCGTGGTGAAGAAGGCGCAACAGCGCCTCTTCAACCTCAGGAGGCTGAAGAAATTCGGCTTGTCACCAAAATCACTTACAAACTTCTACAGATGCACAATCGAGAGCATCCTGTCGGGCTGTATCACCGCCTGGTACGGCAACTGCTCCGCCCACAACCGTAAGGCTCTCCAGAGGGTAGTGAGGACTGCACAGCGCATCACCGGGGGAAACCTACCTGCCCTCCAGGACACCTACACCACCCGATGTCACAGGAAGGCCAAAAAGATCATCAAGGACAACAACCACCCGAGCCACTGCCTGTTCACCCCGCTATCATCCAGAAGGCGAGGTCAGTACAGGTGCATCAAAGCTGGGACCGAGAGACTGAAAAACAGCTTCTACCTCAAGGCCATCAGACTGTTAAACAGCCACCACTAACATTGAGTGGCTGCTGCCAACATACTGACTTAAATCTCTAGCCACTTTAAACATAGGAATTGGATGTAACAAATGTATCACTAGCCACTTTAAACAATTTTGTATATAATGTCTACGTATCCGACATACTCATATCAAATGTATACACTGTACTCTAAACCATCTACTGTATCTTGCCTATGCTGTTCGGCCATCGACCCAAATCTCTAGCCACTTTAATAATTATAATTGGATGAAATAATGTATCACTAGCCACTTTAAACAATGCCATTTATATAATGTTTACATATCCTACATTACTCATCTCATATATATATGTGTATATACTGTACTCCATACCATCTACTGCATCTTGCCAAATCCGATCAGCCATCGCTCATCCATATATTTATATGTACATACTCGTATTCATTCCTTTACTCTTGTGTGTATAAGGTAGTTGTTGTGAATGTGTTAGATTACTTGTTAGATATTACTGCATGGTTGGAACTAGAAGCACAAGCATTTCGCTACACACGCATTAACATCTTCTAACCATGTGTATGTGACCAATAACATTTGATTTGATATTAGTCCTGGCTGGAGAGCCCGTCGAGACCTGGCACATCCAGCAGAGGGAGCCATCGCCTCGTGATGTATAGTTCGTCTGTCACCAGGCCTCGACGAGTCTCCCCCTGGTGGCTGACCTGCTGTACGCCACAATACATATACACACACATATATATATATATATAGTGTCACGGCCCCTCTGCATTGCAGGGGCGGTTCCTCCTGCAGACAGAGGAGGGTCGTTAGTGATTGGAACCACCTGGGCTCAGGGTATTAATTGCTTCACTAATCATCTCTCTCTCTGCTCCTCCAGGTATGATCCTGGTTTGGTTGTTCCTTTGTAGTTTTGCATAGTTTCCACTCAGTCATGTTCACACACACAGATCCCTGCACTTTACATCCACCTTACATTATGACATGTTCACACCTCATTCCTTTTCCTTTGTTAAAGTTAATAGTTTTTGGGTTATAATAAAGAACCTTTTTGATTGGCCTATACCTGTTGTTCGTGTCCCCTCATTTTTGCCACAGGCTATGAGGGGACACACATACACACACACATATATATACACACATATATATATACACACACATATAAATGTATACACATATATATATATATATACATACATATATATAGACGCATTGTTTCTTGAAGAATGTAACTTATAAATGCTTCATGAGCTTATTTCAACTGCTGTACCCCACATCAGAACCCCAAAATAGAAGCTTGTTTTACTCCAATGTTTGTAAACAATGTAAATGTAAACAAACAATATATAGCCTCAAAGCATGTTTAAAACTATAATCTAGATATCATGGATGGTCCGTCCTTGCATCCATAGCTTCGCTTATGAATTTGAGAGTGGTCACATTTCTCCAGCCCCGTCCCTCTGGTGTTTACCGAACGAGGGGTGGGGATACCGCATCGCTATTGTTTCTACTGCTGATTGCTGCTTTAACTATGACCAGTATATAATATAGTATATAATATAGTATATAATATAGTATATAGTATAGTATATAATATAATATATAATATAGTATATAGTATAGTATATAATATAGTATATAATATAGTATATAGTATAGTATATAATATAATATAGTATATAGTATAGTATATAATATAGTATATAATATAGTATATAGTATAGTATATAATATAATATAGTACAGTATATAATATAGTATATAATATAGTATATAATATAGTATATAATATAGTATATAATATAATATATAGTATAGTATATAGTATAGTATATAATATAGTATATAATATAGTATAGTATATAATATAGTATATAGTATAGTATATAATATAGTATATAGTATAGTATATAATATAATATAATATAGTATATAATATAGTGATCAGGATTATGATCAGCTAGTCAAGTGGAGGTCACACTTATGACCAACTGGCCGTTTGGCAGTCACAGAAAAACTTCATATTCTGGGGAGTAAAAATACTGGGAATATACAAATAAAATCAAATGTATTTATAAAGCTCTTTTTACATCTGCAGATGCCAAAGTGCTTTTACAAAAACCCAGCCTAAAACCCCAAACAGCAAGCAATGCAGAAGCACGGTGGCTTGGAAAAACTCCCTAGAAAGGCTGAAACCTAGGAAGAAACCTAGAGAGGAACCAGGCCTCTTCTGGCTGTGCCGGGTGGAGATTAGAAGAGAACATGGCCATTAAGGCCAGATCGTTCTTCAAGATGTTCAAATGTTCATAGATGACCAGCAGGGTCAAATAATAATAATCACAGTGGTCGTAGAGGGTGCAACAGGTCAGCACCTCAGGAGTAAATGTCAGTTGTCTTTTCATAGCCGATCATTCAGAGGTTGAGACAGCAGGTGCGGTAGAAGGAGAGAGAGAGATTTCCATTAGTGAGAAGAGTGAATATCATTTCATTGTAAAATAGTTAGAAATAGGCATCTATTTCCCATGACCATTGCAGAATAAACTCACCTTTTCTGACTGTGATGGATTCATACTAGTAGCCTATAGGCCTACAACATCCCAGCTCTCATTTAACTGGACCCACTTTAAAGAGGGAACTAGATTAAATAGTTTAAGTATTTTGATCACAACAGACTGTTCACCTTTTCCATGTAGTTTTAGGCTACTGTATGTCTGAATGTAATTTCAAATGTCTCAAGTAAACAATATTTAATTTATAAACATAATACATATTTTCATAAATCCTCATCATGTACCTATTAGTCTACAACAGATTATCATGCGCATCTCATTAGAATAGGCTACTATATTTTTGCTCTATGCATCTGAAAGTGGTTTATAATATACAGTAGGATTCAACCGGAGAACAGACAGTTCATCTTTTGGTTTATAGGCCTGGCAGTTTAATACTAGCAATGTTTCAGAATTCCCGGCAGTGCAGTATATTTAGGTTACGGGAAAAAGTAAACGCAAAACATTATTGAATTCAAACGATTGGCTGTTTCTGAAAGAAAAAAAACAATGTAAAAGTGTAAAACATTCAGCCAACACCTCCAGAGACATTTGATCAAGGTCACCATTGCCGTTTCCTCTAGATTACTGTCTTGGCCCAATTCCAACACTTCTAAAGGCCGTTATTTTCACCATGAACGGGGGGTGATGGGCATTTTTCAGGCGGTTTTAATGCTTGTTCACATGCGCACAGTTTCAGGACAGGTTTGACTGGGAAATATGCATCAGGGGTTGGAAAAGGTTCAGGGAACAGAACCGGGAAAAAAGGAAAATAATGAAATGCTTAGAGGAACAGAACCAGAACCAATACTGAAAGTGATCTGTACTGTTCTGGAGCAGAACCGTTATTTTAAAAGCATGGGAACCGGTTAATCAAGTTTTTTTTGGTCACTCAGAAACATATTCAGTGTCTGTCTGCCAGCCAGCCCATCTGTCTGCCTACCTGCCAGCCTGTCTGTCATCACTCTCACCCCGGAGGCATGCACAGTCTACTATAGCTACTGACGGTACAAGCGTGATTCAGAAATGAGGGAGACAGATTTTTTATTCGAGAACAATGGATAAACTTTTTCAATGCTAGTTAATGATACTATAGTTATCACATTTCACATTGAATTTATGAACTACTAAAATACGTGTTTTCATCTTAATTCCAGTGCCGCTCTGCACACATTTCGGTTCCAACACCTGGTAGGTATATAGTGTGCGCCAAGTATATAAATGAGAATATTTTTGTGCAGTCTTTGTGCAGTCTTTGTGCAGTCTTTTCTGAAATTCCGCAAGCAGATAACGGGCGCGTTTTGACATTGCAGCCGACTTGAAAGGCATGTCGATACGGACTGATCTACAAATCACCTGGCATCATAAATAACTACTCAATATGATTTGTAGATCAGTCAGTCAGTCAACCATGATACATCACGGTTTTGCTCTCGAACACAGGAGTGTATTCATTAAAACGTATAATTTGTTGCAAAATGATTTACAAAGGAAAACGTTTACTCAAAACGGAAAACGTTTTGCAACAAAAACGAGAGTTTCTATTGGAAAAATGTATGTAGGTCCCTTCCCGTTTCATTTAGTTTGGTTCTTAAAATGGTAAGTAGTTTTCGTTGTAAGGTGTAATGACTACACCCCAGACCGGGGTTTGGTTTGGCAAGTCAATGGGAGACGTAAAGAAATGTGTCCTTAGTTGTTAATTTTCTCAAATTCTAAAGGCAAAACCTAGATTGGAGACAATGAACGTGCCATTACTACAACCTTGCCTTAAGTAGCTGAACCTGCCATTACTACAACCTTGCCTTAAGTAGCTGAACCTGCCATTACTACAACCTTGCCTTAAGTAGCTGAACCTGCCATTACTACAACCTTGCCTCAAGTAGCTGAACCTGCCATTACTACAACCTTGCCTTAAGTAGCTGAACCTGCCATTACTACAACCTTGCCTTAAGTAGCTGAACCTGCCATTACTACAACCTTGCCTTAAGAAGCAGAACCTGCCATTACTACAACCTTGCCTTAAGTAGCTGAACCTGCCATTACTACAACCTTGCCTTAAGTAGCTGAACCTGCCATTACTACAACCTTGCCTTAAGTAGCTGAACCTGCCATTACTACAACCTTGCCTTAAGTAGCTGAACCTGCCATTACTACAACCTTGCCTCAAGTAGCAGAACCTGCCATTACTACAACCTTGCCTTAAGTAGCTGAACCTGCCATTACTACAACCTTGCCTCAAGTAGCTGAACCTGCCATTACTACAACCTTGCCTTAAGTAGCTGAACCTGCCATTACTACAACCTTGCCATAAGTAGCTGAACCTGCCATTACTACAACCTTGCCTTAAGTAGCTGAACCTGCCATTACTACAACCTTGCCTTAAGTAGCTGAACCTGCCATTACTACAACCTTGCCTTAAGTAGCTGAACCTACCATTACTACAACCTTGCCTTAAGTAGCTGAACCTGCCATTACTACAACCTTGCCTTAAGTAGCAGAACCTGCCATTACTACAACCTTGCCTTAAGTAGCAGAACCTGCCATTACTACAACCTTGGCTTAAGTAGATGAACCTGCCATTACTACAACCTTGGCTTAAGTAGCAGAACCTGCCATTACTACAACCTTGCCTCAAGTAGCAGAACCTGCCATTACTACAACCTTGCCTTAAGTAGCTGAACCTGCCATTACTACAACCTTGGCTTAAGTAGATGAACCTGCCATTACTACAACCTTGCCTCAAGTAGCAGAACCTGCCATTACTACAACCTTGCCTCAAGTAGCAGAACCTGCCATTACTACAACCTTGCCTTAAGTAGCTGAACCTACCATTACTACAACCTTGCCTTAAGTAGCAGAACCTGCCATTACTACAACCTTGCCTTAAGTAGCTGAACCTACCATTACTACAACCTTGCCTTAAGTAGCTGAACCTGCCATTACTACAACCTTGCCATAAGTAGCTGAACCTGCCATTACTACAACCTTGCCTTAAGTAGCTGAACCTGCCATTACTACAACCTTGCCTTAAGTAGCAGAACCTGCCATTACTACAACCTTGCCTTAAGTAGATGAACCTGCCATTACTACAACCTTGCCTTAAGTAGCTGAACCTGCCATTACTACAACCTTGCCTTAAGTAGCAGAACCTGCCATTACTACAACCTTGCCTTAAGTAGCTGAACCTGCCATTACTACAACCTTGCCTTAAGTAGCTGACACGTTTTTCTTCTTGTTAGGCACGACAGGACCGTAAGACCCCAATGACATGTTTCTGCGCATGAGCTATAGTCCCTCACGGATTGATGTTCACATAAATCACATGGGTCGTACAAGGGTACGGATGTAAAAATCTCTCAAAAATCTGACGTTGGCACCCATTGAAATTAACCCCAAGGTTGCCTTGTTCATTCTCTTAAATGAAATACCATGAATGTTTTCTCATTAGCTATGAATGTTATTTAGAATGCCTGATACAACATACTTTGGTGAAATCGTTATCAACCTACTGCAAACCCTTTAAAGAAAAGAAATGTGTGTGTGCTGGGTTTTCTATTAGCGTGCTAACACTGAGACAGACCTGTAGAATAGCTAACCATTGCTAACATTCACTGGTGGAAGTTGAAGTAACATTTGAGTGTAATGGACTTGACTGGTGACTATGACATGAATATATATCATTCACAGCATTTGGACCGGAGCTATAATACTTAATTTATTTTACGGTGTGTCGTTATTACTTGAAATCAGGCTTGGCTGCACTGCTTTCAATGGGTTTCCACTTTAGCCACAATGCTAGATTGCACAGCCACAACGCTAGATTCCACAGCCACAACGCTAGATTGCACAGCCACAACGCTAGATTGCACAGCCACAACGCTAGATTGCACAGCCACAACGCTAGATTCCACAGCCACAAAGCTAGATTCCACAGCCACAACGCTAGATTCCACAGCCACAACGCTAGATTCCACAGCCACAACGCTAGATTCCACAGCCACAACGCTAGATTGCACAGCCACAACGCTAGATTGCACAGCCACAACGCTAGATTCCACAGCCACAACGCTAGATTCCACAGAATTGGCTAAAACAAATTGTTTTCTGGCTGAATATAAGATTAGGGTTAGGCCTAAGGTTAGCAGTGGGGTTAAGGTTAAAATAAAATTGTAGAAATGTCGAAATAGGCAGGGTTTATGACTTTGTGGCTATAGCAGCTAGTAACGACCCTTTCAATTGATAAAGATGGCTTCCGTACCCCTCTCTATACCCCACTCTAGGTTGAAGACCCTGCTCGAGTGAATTTTATTGAAAACGTCACTTTACCATTTTGACCTATGCTAGCTAATGTCGACGTCGCCTACAAGTGTGCTCAGAGATTTCTATTGGAGAAGCAGTTTCTGCATATCTTCATACGGGGTTCCTCAACTGGCCGGATTAGAGAGATATACAGTAGGTCATCATATACAAAATGGAAGCAATGTTTGAAATTATTACGTTTTAGTCAAATATTACATCTGTTTGGGCTTTGTGCGGTCAATTTGCGGTCTACAAATTATTTGTAATGATGTTCCGGCCCCCTGACCATCCGCCCAAGAAAATATACAAATAATAATATTCATCTTAATCTGGTTGAATAGCGCTTTTGGTGAAAGGGCGATTCTTCACGCATGCGTAGAAATAGGTCCTGTGAAATAACACGTCCTCTCATTCTAGTGGAAATTCTCTAGATTCATATTTTAGTGAACAACACTATTAAAAAGCCCCTTTTGTGATTGCCATATTCTGAATTATTGACAGTTTCCCCAGGACATCCAGCTGAAGGAGATATGAGGCCGGCACAGCCTAGCTTCCCCAGGACATCCAGCTGAAGGAGATATGAGGCCGGCACAGCCTCTTAAAAACTGCATTGTTGGTTAAGGGCTTGTAAGTCAGCATTTCACTGTAAGGTCTACACCTGTTGTATTCAGCATTTCACTGTGAGGTCTACACCTGTTGTATTCAGCATTTCACTGTAAGGTCTACACCTGTTGTATTCAGCATTTCACTGTAAGGTCTACACCTGTTGTATTCAGCATTTCACTGTGAGGTCTACACCTGTTGTATTCAGCGTTTCACTGTAAGGTCTACACCTGTTGTATTCAGCATTTCACTGTAAGGTCTACACCTGTTGTATTCAGCCTTTCACTGTAAGGTCTACACCTGTTGTATTCAGCCTTTCACTGTAAGGTCTACACCCGTTGTATTCAGCATTTCACTGTAAGGTCTACACCTGTTGTATTCAGCATTTCACTGTAAGGTCTACACCCGTTGTATTCAGCATTTCACTGTGAGGTCTACACCCGTTGTATTCAGCATTTCACTGTGAGGTCTACACCTGTTGTATTCAGCGTTTCACTGTAAGGTCTACACCTGTTGTATTCAGCATTTCACTGTAAGGTCTACACCTGTTGTATTCAGCCTTTCACTGTAAGGTCTACACCTGTTGTATTCAGCCTTTCACTGTAAGGTCTACACCCGTTGTATTCAGCATTTCACTGTAAGGTCTACACCTGTTGTATTCAGCATTTCACTGTAAGGTCTACACCTGTTGTATTCAGCATTTCACTGTAAGGTCTACACCTGTTGTATTCAGCATTCCACCATATGCCATATTTTAGATAGAACCCACCTACAAATAATGAAAGACATGCAGTGTGTGTATGACGCCATTAACAGTGGTCAGCCTCTGATTCTCCGTGAATGCAGCATTCTGTTTCGCTGCGAAATCACGGTACCATTCCTACGAAAACGTCAGTTAATTCTCTAAAGTAGCAGGGATACGTTTGTTCGCTCATTGGGCTACTTCGAGGAAGCAAGGAAAGGAACGAAGGACGCGTGCAGACCTATTGCAACGCGTCCCGGGGACCGGCTACAGCCTGGCGACGTCATGTGTTTCCGATGCCCTGGACGGGTTCAGCCGTCAATCACAACGGGTCCAATATGGACGAGCTGGTAATGCAGCAAAGCCCGTGATGTAAAGGACCGGAGGGGGCCACGATAGAAGAAGAACAAAACAAAACAAAAACACTTACAGGTAACGAACAACACATTTTGTCGTGTAAAGAAAATGTAGATGAAGTGGAGCGTGTGTAGGACGTGAAACGCTTTCTGTCCTCGTATGTGTTGTGACCTGGCGCTGTAGTCAGCCGCGTCGCTAAAGGAACCGCATGTAGTCGGTGTACCGCGACACTTAACGCGACTACACAGCAACTACACTATAGTTTCTAGCTAAAACAAACGGGCTGTGCGGTAACTAGGGTAGACGTGCTTTGTAAATGTGGCTATAACGTTGTCTTACTGTCGAAGTAATAATGTAGCTGAGCCCGAACAGTAGGCTGCAGATCCGAACCGCACTACGGTGTATGTGATGTAGATATGGCTCGGATAATGGACCTCTATCCAAGAGATCACAAATGCATTTGTACTCCCCGAATTGTCCAAATATCCCAAGTGTTACAGGAGGAGGGCTGTTTTACCGGAACACCGTGCTTTTTGTCCTCCTGCTACATAGCCAGAAGCTCCAGCAGCCATTTTGGAGCGGCAGCCAATCAGCTCCTCTGTTGTTCAGAATGGCTGCTGACATGAGGACAATATCTACCGGTTATCTACAATATCGGTCTTTACGGTGTAACAGTCGGGATAACTGGATAATATCTACCAGTTATCTACAATATCGGTCTTTACGATGTAACAGTCGGGATAATATCTACCGGTTATCTACAATATCAGTCTTTACGGTGTAACAGTCGGGATAACTGGACAATATCTACCGGTTATCTACAATATCGGTCTTTACGGTGTAACAGGACAATATCTACCGGTTATCTACAATATCAGTCTTTACGGTGTAACAGTCGGGATAATGGGACAATTCAGGGGGACAACGCGTTTCTCAAATCATGGTTGATTGGTCACGTACACAGATGTTATCGCAATAATGTTTGTACCATGTTGTTGTCATGTTGTGTTTCTTCCATGCTGTGTTGTCACGTGTTGCTGCCTTCCTATGTTGTTGTCTTAGGTCTTTATGTAGTGTTGTGACGTGTGTTTTGTCCTATATTTGAATTGTTTAAATCCCAGGCCCCCGTCCCCGCAAGAGCCCTTTTGGTGTCATTGTAAATAAGAATTTGTTCTTAACTGACTTGCCGAGTTAAATAAAAGTTGAATAAATCAAAAATCGCAGGTGCGTCGAAATGCTTGTGTTTCTAGGTCCAGCAGTGCAGTACTAATACCTAGCAATAATAATAATACAAAAATACACATCATCCAGAAAAATTAAGAAATATCAGAACGAGCAATGTCAGAGACCGGAATATTATTGCTCGTTCTGATATTTCTTAATTTTTCTGGATGATGTGTATTTTTGTATTATTATTATTGCTAGGTATTAGTACTGCACTACTGAACAAACTCAACAATTTCAACGATTTTACTGAGTTACAGTTCATATAAGGAAGTCAGTCAATTAAAAAAAAAATCATTAGGCCCTAATCTATGGATTTCACATGGGGGTAGGAGCGCAGCCACTGTGGAGCCAGGCCCAGCCAATCAGAATGAGTTTTTCCCCACAAGATGGCTTTATTACAGACAGAAATACTGATGGCTGGTCTTAGACGATCCGGCAGGTGAATTAGCCTGATGTGGAGGTTCTGGGCTGGCGTGGTTACACGTGGTTGTGAGGCTAGTTGGACATGCTGCCAAATTCTCTAAAACGACATTATTGCTTATGGTAGAGAAATTAACATTACATTCTCTGGCAACAGCTCTGTTGGACATTCCTGCAGTCAGCATGCCAATTGCACACTCCCTCAAAACTTGAGACATCTGTGGCATTGTGTTGTGGCATTGTGTTGTGACACAACTGCACATTTTAGAGTGTCCTTTTATTGTCCCCAGCACAAGGTGCACCTGTGTAATGAGCATGCTGTTTAATCATCTTATTGCTATGCCACACCTGTCAGGTGGATGGATTATCTTGGCAAAGGAGAAATGCTCACTAACAGGGATGTAAACAAACTTGTGCACAACATTTGAGAGAAACACACTTATTGTGCGTATAGGAAAATGTATATTTTTGTTCAGTGTGTGTGTGTGTGTGTGTGTGTGTATGGACATGAATAGAAAAGGTGTGTACAGCTGTAGTTACAGTGCCTTAAAGCATTTCTTCACATTTTGTGGGATAAAATGTATAACATTTGTATTTTTTTAAACATAAAAAAGTAATACAAATCTGATAACTAAAATGAGTATTCAGACCTTTTTGTTTAGGCCTTAATTTATTCAGGAGTAACATTTGGCTTAACGAATCACATCATCAGTTACATGGACTGACTCCGTGTGAAATAATAGGGGTTGATGGGATGTTTCAACGACTACCCCTTCCTCTGTCCCTCATACATACACCTTCTGCAAGGTCACTCAGTCAAGTATTGAATTGCAAGCACAGATTCAACTACAAAGACCAGGGAGCTTTTTTGAAAGCCCTATAAAGAAGGGCAGTGATTGGTAGATGGGTAACAATAGAAAATCAGACGTTGAATATATCTTTAAGCATGGCCAAGTTAATAATTATGCTGTGCATTATGTATTACCCCCATGTTCAACCTCTTTCGTATCGTCTGAGATCCCCAAAGATTGGAAAGCAGCTGCGGTCATCCCCCGCTTCAAAGAGGGAGACACTCTTGACCCAAACTGCTACAGACCTATATCTATCCTACCCTGCCTTTCCAAGGTCTTCGAAAGCCAAGTTAACAAACAGATCACCGACCATTTCAAATCCCACCGTACCTTCTCCGCTATGCAATCTGGTTTCAGAGCTGGTCATGGGTGCACCTCAGCCACGCTCAAGGTCCTAAACGACATCATAACCGCCATCGATAAGAGACATTACTGTGCAGCCGTATTCATTGACCTGGCCAAGGCTTTCGACTCTGTCAATCACCACATCCTTATTGGCAGACTCGACAGCCTTGGTTTCTCAAATGATTGCCTCGCCTGGTTCACCAACTACTTCTCAGATAGAGTTCAGTGTGTTAAATCAGAGGGCCTGTTGTCCGGACCTGTAGAAGTCTCTATGGGGGTGCCACGGTTCAATTCTCTGTCCGACTCTTCTCTGTATACGTCAACGCTCTTGCTGCTGGTGATTCTCTGATCCACCTCTATGCAGACGACACCATTCTGTATACTTCTGGCCCTTCTTTGGACACTGTGTTAACTACCCTCCAGACGAGCTTCAATGCCTTACAACTCTCCTTCCGTGGCCTCCAACTTCTCTTAAAAGCAAGTAAAACTAAATGCATGCAACCGATCGCTGCCCGCACCCGCCCGCCCGTCCAGCATCACTACTCTGGACGGTTCTGACTTAGATTATGTGGACAACTACAAATACCTAGGTGTCTGGTTAGACTGTAAACGCTCCTTCCAGACTCACTTTAAACATCTCCAATCCAACATTTAATCTAAAATCAGCTTCCTATTTCGCAACAAAGCATCCTTCACTCATGCTGCCAAACATACCCTCGTAAAACTGACCATCCTACCGATCCTTGACTTTGGCGATGTCATTTATAAAATAGCCTCCAACACTCTACTCAACAAATTGGATGCAGTCTATCACAGTGCCATCCGTGTTGTCACCAAAGCCCCATATACTACCCACCACTGCGACCTATACGCTCTCGTTGGCTGGCCCCACCCGTAGCACTCGCTCCAGCAGGTATATCTCACTGGTCACCCCCAAAGCCAATTCCTCTTTTTGGCTGCCTTTCCTTCCAGTTCTCTGCTGCCAATGACTGGAACGATGTGCAAAAATCACTGAAGCTGGAGACACTTATCTCCCTCACTAGCTTTAAGCACCAGCTGTCAGAGCAGCTTACCGATCACTTTACCTGTACACAGCCCATCTGTAAATAGCCCAACCAACTACCTCATCCCCATATTGTTATTTATCTTGCTCCTTTGCACCCCAGTATTTCTACTTGCACATTAATCTTCTGCACATCTAGCATTCCAGTGTTTAATTGCTATATTGTAATTACTTCGCCACCATGGCCTATTTATTGCCTTCCCTATCCTACCTCATTTGCACATACTGTATGTTGACTTCTTCTACTGTATTATTGAATGTGTGTTTGTTTTACTCCAATGTTTAACTCTGTGTCGAACTGCTTTGCTTTATCTTGGCCAGGTCGCAGTTGTAAATGAGAACTTGTTCTCAACTAGCCTACCTGGTTTAAAAAAATAAAAATAAAATTAAACCACCTTCTGAACTGCAGGACAGGAATGAAACTGCTCAGGGATGTTTCCATGATGTTACCATTGACAGAGTTCAATGGCAGTGATGAGAGAACTGAGGATGGATCAACAACACTGTAGTGCCTTCCACAATAATGAGAGAGTAAAAACACGAATACAAATATACAGAATCATTTTTTTCTCCAAAACATGCGTCTTGTGTGCAATATGGCACTAAATACTTTAACTGACTTGCCCAGTTTAACTGATTAGTTAAATAAAGGTTAAATAAGAAAATAATCAGGAATACACTTTTTGGCCTAAATGCAAAGGCTTATGGGCAAATCAAACACAACACTGAGTAGCTGTCCCTTTTATTTTAAAGCATGTGCCAAATACTGGGGAGTTTTTCAGGATAGAAATGCCAATTGTGTTTCTAACATATTGACTCAGGGAGCTGAATACTTATGCAATGACTATGTGTGTGTGTGTGTGTGTGTGTGTGTATACAGTGCCTTGACTGTTTTCCAATAAAAATCCTCAGCAATCTCCACCCATAATGACGAAGGGAAATGGGTTTTTAGACATTTTTGTAAAAGTATTACAAATAAAAAACTGATACCTTTATTTATTTATTTATTTATTTATCTTTACGTAAATATTCTCAGACCCTTTGAGACACAAAATGTAGTGCATGTCAAATCAAATCAAATGTTATTGGTCACATACACATGGTTAGCAGATGTTAATGCGAGTGTAGCGAAATGCTTGTGCTTCTAGTTCCGACCATGCAGTAGTATCTAACAAGTAATCTAACAAATTCACAACAACTGCCTAATACACACAAGAGTAAAGGAATGAATACGAGTATGTACATATAAATATATGGATGAGCGATGGCTGACCGGCGTAGGCAAGATGCAGTAGATGGTATGGAGTACAGTATATACATATGAGATGAGTAATGTAGGATATGTAAACATTATATAAATGGCATTGTTTAAAGTGGCTAGTAATACATTTATTACATCCAATTATAATTCTTAAAGTGGCTAGAGATTTGAGTCGATGGCCGAACGGCGTAGGCAAGATACAGTAGATGGTTTAGAGTACAGTGTTTAGAGTACAGTGTGCATCCTGTTTCCATTGATCATCCTTGATGTTTCTTCAACTTGATTGGAGTCCACCTGTGGTAAATTCAATTGATTGGACATGATTTGGAAATGCACACACCGGTCTATATAAAAGGTCCCACAGTTGTCAGAGAAAAAAACAAGCCATAAGCACGAAGGAATTGTCCGTAGAGCTCCGAGACAGGATTGTGTCGAGGCACAGATCTGGGGAAGGGTACCAAAAACTTTCTGCAGCATTGAAGGTCCCCAAGAACACAGTGGCCTCCGTCATTCTTAAATGGAAGAAGTTTGGAACTACCAAGACTTCCTATAGCTGGCCGCCGGCCAAACGGAGTAATTGGGGGAGAAGGGCCTTGGTCAGAGAGGTGACCAAGAACCCGATGGTCACTCTGACACAGCTCCAGAGTTCCTCTGTGGAGATGGGAGAACCTTCCAGAAGGACAACAATCTCTGCAGCACTCCACCAATCAGTCCTTTATGGTAGAGTGGCCAGATGGAAGCCACTCCTCAGTAAAAGGCACATGACAGCCCGCTTGGAGTTTGCCAAAAGGCACCTATTAGGACTCTCAAGATTCTCTGGTCTGATGAAACCAATATTGAACTTTTTGGCCTGAATGCCAAGCGTCACGTCTGGAGGAAACCTGGCACCATCCCTACAGTGAAGCGTGGTGGCAGCATCATGCTGTGGGGAAGTTTTTCAGGGACTGGGAGACTTGTCAGGATCAAGGGAAAGATGAATGGAGCAACGTACAGAGAGATCCTTGATGAACGCCCCAGTCTGAGGTCCTGAGCAGGTTAAGGTTCACCTTCCAACAGGACAACGACCCTAAGCACACAGCCTAGACAACGCAGGATTGGATTCGGGGCAAGTCTCTGAATGTCCCTGAGTGGCCCAGCGACGCTCCCCATACAACCTGAAAGAGCTTGAGAGGATCTGCAGAGAAGAATGGGAGAAACTCCGCAAATACAGGTGTGCCAAGCTTGTAGCGTCATACCCAAGAAGACTGTAATATGAGGCTGTAATCGCTGCCAAAGGTGTTTCAACAAAGTACTGAGTAAAGGGCCTGAATATTTTAATGTGTACATGTGATTTTTAAGTTTTTTATTTTTAATAAATCTGAAAAAATTAAAACCTGTTTATGCTGTAATACATTTAGAATAAGTCCGTAACGTAAAATGTGGGAAAAGTCAAGTCTGTATTGTCATTCTCAATGGATGTAAAAACAGACTTTGTTTACCTGCTGTTTTTGAGGTGAAGAAAAATGTTACATTGAGAAGCTCCACAGCTCGTTAGTGGTGGTGAGTTAAGACAATCAGAAATACTATCAGATGGGCACTTTGATAAGCCAGGTAGCCTATAGACCTACTTCTATGTCCTTACTCAACATTGACAGGAGCGCTCCAAACAGAAGACAATGACTCAGTTGACAACTGGTAAATGGAATGAAATAAACCAAAACTAGTGTAGCCTAGGTTGTTCCTTCTCCAAACAACGTGTCCACTCCGACAATGACAACAGGAAGACTGGAATAATAGGAAATATTAAATTCATTAACAGAAATGACTGAAACCAACACGAACGTTGTAGATTAGAAGCAGCTGTACGTAAACTATTGGAAAATACGACAACATAACGATGTTACAACATTAGGGCTGTTTTTCTCAAGAAGTTACATTCACTTCAGGGACAGTAACATACTTTTTGTTTCCTTGCCACGATGATAAGATGGAAACAACTCACTATTGCCGTCTGCTGGCCTTTGGGCAAGACAAACGGCTTACGGCATTGCCAACTAGCTTCATCAGCTACCTAGCTCGTGCGCTAGTTATGCCATTTTGTTTACCAGATATCACGGCTCTATGTTGCTGGCATTATGCAACAGTTTACAGCAGGTATATAAAATAATGATTTAATTGTTAAAAAATAGTCCTGCCCTTGTTAAACATAGCTAGCTTGCAAACGTGTTAGCTAGCTGTGTATCGTCACCTAGGAAACGTTATGTCAAAGATAGCTAGCTGCTGATGCACTTGTGTTTTGATATTTTGTGTTTGAACTATTTGTTCTCATTCTAGGGTTTGGTGCGGTTGCAGCCAGGAGAGAAGACGTAAATATGCCTACTCCGTATTTTACCCTGGATGCCCAACTGCGCTTCCATGACAAATGGCTGAAGATAGACTTGCAGGTAAAGCCCACTGCCATGAAGCCTCTCGGCTACTGCCCTGTTGTACAACGAAATAGTGATCATTTTCATTCTTACAACACAATTTCGACGCCACCTTATTTAAAACCTTGGAACATGGAGGTAGATGTGCCTAGAGATGAACACCTTGCAGGGGTCGCCGACCCCCTCCTCCTGCAAGGCTACTGGCTGTGTAGGCCTCGCGCAGTACACCTGATTCGTCCTGCAGAGGTTTATTTATTCTGTATGATTTCAGTTCTCGTCTGTATTTTTGGAGTGGTCAAGTGAGACCTGGGCCTCTGATCTCAGATGGAAGATTATCACAGTTAACCTGTGGTAAGGATGGTATTATTAAGCCAATGAATCGGTCTTCTTCAACCCTTGTATTTCCAATGCGTTAAAGATAAATGAAGACATTTGATTCCTCAGCAATGTGGTGGTCTTAGCGTGTTCATGCTGGTTTTGATCAAAAGCAAGGTGCAGAATTCCAGTATTGGGGTCCACTGCAGTTTAAAGGGGATACTTCATTATGTTGGCAATGATAACCCTTTATCGACATCACCAGTGTCAGATGAACATTAGCGCACTGACTGGAAGTCTCTGTGTGTCTGCTAGCAGACTTGGCTAAATGGCCTCATTGACAAAATCCCGAAGTGTCCCTTTAAACATTCAAGCTGACTGTGTGAAATGATGCAGTGTGATGTATGTGTTTGTTAGTTTTTTCTTCCCGACATTTGATCTAGTATTGCACAAGTTATCCCCTAAATGCTTGTTGCCATAATTAGACAGGCAGCTCTCATTGATGTCCGATTGTGCGTCCCAAAATGGCAGCCTATTTCCCATAGGGCTCTGATCAGAAGTAGTGCACTATATAGGGAATAGGATGCCATTTAGGACGCATCCTGAGAGTTTTCCAGCTCCTCCCTGTCCTACACATGACTTGGATGTTTGCATGCCTAGTGTTAGGTTCAATTTGCCATGTTATTGACATTGAAACCTGAATCTTTGAAAGCCTGTTTTGGCTGTTAGTCCATTTAGTCAATAGTTATTGGATTTCTTGATGAAGCAATGTGAGTAGGGTAAGCCTATATTTCTTCACTCATTGACACATGGACTGTCAAGCAGGCAGATCAAACCGTAAGAGGATCATCTGATTGCACTGTTTTCCAGACTTTCAAATGGCAAACTATTCATTCAGTAACTTCAGCAATATATCTATCTATGAACCTACTGCCCAGGTTATGTCCCTTCCCTGCTGTAGTCTATAATATATTGGGGATATTGACAAGGTCCCTGCTGTAGTCTATAATATATTGGGGATATTGACAAGGTCCCTGCTGTAGTCTATAATATATTGGGGATATTGACAAGGTCCCTGCTGTAGTCTATAATATATTGGGGATATTGACAAGGTCCCTGCTGTAGTCTATAATATATTGGGGATATTGACAAGGTCCCTGCTGTAGTCTATAATATATTGGGGATATTGACAAGGTCCCTGCTGTAGTCTATAATATATTGGGGATATTGACAAGGTCCCTGCTGTAGTCTATAATATATTGGGGATATTGACAAGGTCCCTGCTGTAGTCTATAATATATTGGGGATATTGACAAGGTCCCTGCTGTAGTCTATAATATATTGGGGATATTGACAAGGTCCCTGCTGTAGTCTATAATATATTGGGGATATTGACAAGGTCCCTGCTGTAGTCTATAATATATTGGGGATATTGACAAGGTCCCTGCTGTAGTCTATAATATATTGGGGATATTGACAAGGGTCCCTGCTGTAGTCTATAATATATTGGGGATATTGACAAGGTCCCTGCTGTAGTCTATAATATATTGGGGATATTGACAAGGTCCCTGCTGTAGTCTATAATATATTGGGGATATTGACAGGGTCCCTGCTGTAGTCTATAATATATTGGGGATATTGACAAGGTCCCTGCTGTAGTCTATAATATATTGGGGATATTGACAAGGTCCCTGCTGTAGTCTATAATATATTGGGGATATTGACAAGGTCCCTGCTGTAGTCTATAATATATTGGGGATATTGACAAGGTCCCTGCTGTAGTCTATAATATATTGGGGATATTGACAAGGTCCCTGCTGTAGTCTATAATATATTGGGGATATTGACAAGGTCCCTGCTGTAGTCTATAATATATTGGGGATATTGACAAGGTCCCTGCTGTAGTCTATAATATATTGGGGATATTGACAAGGTCCCTGCTGTAGTCTATAATATATTGGGGATATTGACAAGGTCCCTGCTGTAGTCTATAATATATTGGGGATATTGACAAGGTCCCTGCTGTAGTCTATAATATATTGGGGATATTGACAAGGTCCCTGCTGTAGTCTATAATATATTGGGGATATTGACAAGGTCCCTGCTGTAGTCTATAATATATTGGGGATATTGACAAGGTCCCTGCTGTAGTCTATAATATATTGGGGATATTGACAAGGTCCCTGCTGTAGTCTATAATATATTGGGGATATTGACAAGGTCCCTGCTGTAGTCTATAATATATTGGGGATATTGACAGGGTCCCTGCTGTAGTCTATAATATATTGGGGATATTGACAAGGGTCCCTGCTGTAGTCTATAATATATTGGGGATATTGACAAGGTCCCTGCTGTAGTCTATAATATATTGGGGATATTGACAAGGTCCCTGCTGTAGTCTATAATATATTGGGGATATTGACAAGGTCCCTGCTGTAGTCTATAATATATTGGGGATATTGACAGGGTCCCTGCTGTAGTCTATAATATATTGGGGATATTGACAGGGTCCCTGCTGTAGTCTATAATATATTGGGGATATTGACAGGGTCCCTGCTGTAGTCTATAATATATTGGGGATATTGACAAGGTCCCTGCTGTAGTCTATAATATATTGGGGATATTGACAAGGTCCCTGCTGTAGTCTATAATATATTGGGGATATTGACAAGGTCCCTGCTGTAGTCTATAATATATTGGGGATATTGACAGGGTCCCTGCTGTAGTCTATAATATATTGGGGATATTGACAAGGTCCCTGCTGTAGTCTATAATATATTGGGGATATTGACAAGGTCCCTGCTGTAGTCTATAATATATTGGGGATATTGACAAGGTCCCTGCTGTAGTCTATAATATATTGGGGATATTGACAATGTCCCTGCTGTAGTCTATAATATATTGGGGATATTGACAGGGTCCCTGCTGTAGTCTATAATATATTGGGGATATTGACAAGGTCCCTGCTGTAGTCTATAATATATTGGGGATATTGACAATGTCCCTGCTGTAGTCTATAATATATTGGGGATATTGACAATGTCCCTGCTGTAGTCTATAATATATTGGGGATATTGACAGGGTCCCTGCTGTAGTCTATAATGTATTGGGGATATTGACAAGGTCCCTGCTGTAGTCACCCTTAAAGGGAGTACTCCTAATGTCAACTTGTTACCTGTATAAAAGACACCTGTCCACAGAAGCAATCAATCAATCAGATTCCAAACTCTCCACCATGGCCAAGACCAAAGAGCTCTCCAAGGATGTCAGGGACAAGATTGTAGACCTACACAAGGCTGGAATGGGCTACAAGACCATCGCCAAGCAGCTTGGTGAGAATGTGACAACAGTTGGTGCGATTATTCGCAAATGGAAGAAACACAAAAGAACTGTCAATCTCCCTCGGCCTGGGGCTCCATGCAAGATCTCACCTCGTGGAGTTGCAATGATCATGAGAACGGTGAGAAATTAGCCCAGAACTACACGGGAGGATCTTGTCAATGATCTCAAGGCAGCTGGGACCATAGTCGCCAAGAAAACAATTGGTAACACATTACGCCGTGAAGGACTGAAATCCTGCAGCGCCCGCAAGGTCCTCCTGCTCAAGAAAGCACATATACATGCCCGTCTGAAGTTTGCCAAAAAACATCTGAATGAGTCAGAGGACAACTGGGTGAAAGTGTTGTGGTCAGATGAGACTAAAATAGAGCTCTTTGGCATCAACTCACCTCGCTGTGTTTGGAGGAGGAGGAATGCTGCCTATGACCCCAAGAACATCATCCCCACCGTCAAACATGGAGGTGGAAACATTATGCTTTGGGGTGTTTTTCTGCTAAGGGGACAGGACAACTTCACCGCATCAAAGGGATGATGGACGTGGCCATGTACCGTCAAATCTTGGGTGAGAACCTCCTTTCCTTAGCCAGGGCATTGAAAATGGGTCGTGGATGGGTATTCCAGCATGACAATGACCCAAAACACACGGCCAAGGCAAGAAAGGAGTGGCTCAAGAAGAAGCACATTAAGGTCCTGGAGTGGCCTAGCTAGTCTCCAGACCTTAATCTCATAGAAAATCTGTGGAGAGAGCTGAAGGTTCGAGTTGCCAAACGTCAGCCTCGAAACCTTAATGACTTGGAGAAGATCTGCAAAGAGGAGTGGGACAAAATCCCTCCTGAGATGTGTGCAAACCTGGTGGCAAACTACAAGAAACGTCTGACCTCTGATTGCCAACAAGGGTTTTGCCACCAAGTACTAAGTCATGTTTTGCAGAGGGGTCAAATACTTATTTCCCTCATTAAAATGCAAATCAATTTATAACATTTTCATGTCTATTCTGTCTCTCACTGTTCAAATAAACCTACCATTAAAATTATAGACTGATCATTTCTTTGTCAGTGGGCAAACGTACAAAATCAAATACTCAAATACTTTTCCCTCACTGTATATAGTGCACTACTGTTGACCTGGGCGCCCTATTCCCTATATAGTGCACTACTTTTGACCTAGGTGCCCTATTCCTTGGCTAGGCCGTTGTTCTGACTGTTTCGTGTGTGTATGTTTTGAAATGCATAGTATAAACCCTAAATGTATGTCTTTTCCAATGGCAGCGAGTGTTCTCTCCAGAAGGGCTGAGTGAAATGTGGAATGAGATGGTGAAGGATGAAGAGATCACCTTCAATGGAGAAGAATCGGCTCACCCAGGTAGGAACTACAATACCCATCTACCCTGTACCTTTTCATGACTACAATACCCCTGAACCTTTTAAATATATTAGTATTTTACATAGTGGTGCAGCAATCACCTTCCACTGTGAAAAACATAATGTTGTAAAATGCTACAAGGGGACATCTTTGTCCCAGCGAGCCGTGGTATCAGCTGATATTTGATAGGGATCTTTGTCCCAGCGAGCCGCTGTATCAACTGATATTTGATAGGGATCTTTGTCCCAGCGAGCCGCGGTATCAGCTGATATTTGACATGGATCTTTGTCCCAGCGAGCTGCTGTATCAGCTGATATTTAATAGGGATCTTTGTCCCAGCGAGCCGTGGTATCAGCTGATATTTGACATGGATCTTTGTCCCAGCGAGCCGCTGTATCAGCTGATATTTGATAGGGATCTTTGTCCCAGCGAGCCGCGGTATCAGCTGATATTTGACATGGATCTTTGTCCCAGCGAGCCGCTGTATCAGCTGATATTTGACATGGATCTTTGTCCCAGCGAGCCGCTGTATCAGCTGATATTTGACATGGATCTTTGTCCCAGCGAGCCGCGGTATCAGCTGATATTTGATAGGGATCTTTGTCCCAGCGAGCCGCGGTATCAGCTGATATTTGACATGGATCTTTGTCCCAGCGAGCCGCGGTATCAGCTGATATTTAATAGGGATCTTTGTCCCAGCGAGCCGCGGTATCAGCTGATATTTGACATGGATCTTTGTCCCAGCGAGCCGCGGTATCAGCTGATATTTGATATCAGTCTTCAAAAGTGGTCTCCTGATCTGGTTTTAGCATTGTTGCGTACTTAAAACATTCAGTTTTGTTCTGAGAGCGAAACCCTGAAGAAACTGTGGCAAAACGCTCACACCTGACCCCCGCATGGGTGCCAGCACAGACATACACACACTCTCTCACATTCACTCACTCACACACAAAATATGTGAACACACTGTGAATTACTTGAATTGCTCTTGCCTGGCCCTCATACCTGCTCTGTTGACCATTAAAAAATGTAATTGCTAGTATAATTCTAGGAAAAATACAGTGAAAAATATTTTAAATATTAATGAAACTTAAATAATTAATTTGCACTTAATCACTGTGTTTGCTACTTTATTTGTTATCATTTAAGACTCTGGATTGCAGGAAATGGCAGTTACAAGTGTAAATCTCTGAGTCCAAAGCCCTCCCATCACATTACTCATCAGCACCACCTTGTTAAAGAAGCCAGGGGAGAACCCTGGAATTTATTGTTTGCCTAGGAGCTAGGATGCTAGGAGATAAATGCGATGGTTCTGTAATGTTTGTCCCCTCCCTCCAGAAGACTGCACTGATTGCTTCGGTACTCAGAAGAAGGATGAATCCAACGATAAAGAGAAGAAGGAAGAGGAGGAAGTGTCGACATCTGTCCATCACTCTATCATCGAGACATGGGACTGGGGTCGGCAGCCAGGTGGGTGGGATGTGTTTATACTCCTGGACAGAGCTGAGTAAAAACAGAATCTGTAAATGGACTTGACTTTAGGGTTGCAAAGGGTCGGAAACTTGGCAGTACATTTCTGGAATTTTCCATGGGAAGGTAAGCCCGTGAATTTGGGGAATTTTGCTTAAATTCATAAAAAAAAAGTTAGCTTATAACAGTGAACCTTTTTTGTGGGATACACATAAGGCAATTCTAGGTCTTGTGGCATATTTTGGTTAAACGATCCCCAATTCAATGGAATTGCAACCCTCTGCATGCACAGTGCATTCTTCCATCACTTGTGCAGTGCACTCTTCCATCTCATGTGCAGCTGATTCTCAAGATCTTGCACAGTAATGAGATGCTATTGAGCCCACACTACTACACTGTCTGAGCCAAGGACTACTTGCTTTTTGGTAAGTTTTGATTACAATACTGGGTGGGGTGAATATATTTTATGACATACATGATTTTTTGTTAACTAGTAAATAGTAGCTTACAGCAAAGTGTGTTTAAATCATTTCTAACTTGTTAACAATTTCTGCTAGTTAGTTTTTGCTACCTAGTGGGTTTTAGCTTGCTTGAGCCTGCTAACTGAGGAGTGTTAATTCACCTGTTTCCATACATATTTAATTTTAAAACATTTATCTTACAACATAGTTGTTTAATCTAACTGCTTAACTATTTATCTGAACGTGGAATTGTATTTGTTTTTTTTTTACTCATTTTTTTCTCATCTTTACAGGAAAATGCCACGGGCACTATCTGATGTGTGGAGACATTTCAATGCAGCTAATGTAGAAGGAGAAGCTGTGTACATTTGCAAATACTGTGCAAATGTGAAGAAATCATATGTGAAGAATGCAACAAAGATGCAGAATCATCTGGCCAAGTGCATAAAGTTCCCTCAGCGCTCACAACAAGCAACCTCTGACCAAAGTCCCTCTACTTCTATTTGAGGTGAAAATGATGAATCAGACACCTTATCGATAGCAACAGCTCATGGTCCTCCTGGAAACAGAAGTGTTTTTGACTCAATGTAGGAACGTAGTCAGAGAAATGCTGATGAATGTCTTGCTCGAGCTGTGTATGCAACTGGTTCACCTCTGATGCTCACAGACAATGTGTATTGGAAGGGATTTCTGAATGTGCTTCGCTCAGCATACACCCCTCCAACCAGACATGCTTTATCTACTCATTTGCTGGATACAGAGTTCAACAGAGTTCAAGTGAAGGTCAAGCAAATCATAGAGAAAGCAGACTGTATTGCAATCATCTCTGATGGGCGGTCGAATGTTGGTGGGCAAGGAATAATTAACTACATCATCTCCACTCCTCAACCAGTATTTTACAAGAGCACAAACACAAGGGACAACAGACACACTGGTCTCTACATTGCAGATGAGCTGAAGGAAGTCATCAATGACCTTGGACCACAGAAGGTATTTGCACTGGTGACAGACAATGCTGCAAACATGAAGGCTGCTTGGTATAAAGTGGAGGAGTCCTACCCTCACATCACACCCATTGGCTGTGCTGCTCATGCATTGAATCTGCTCCTCAAGGACATCATGGCACTGAAAACAATGGATACACTCTACAAGAGAGCCAAGGAAATGGTTAAGTATGTGAAGGGTCATCAAGTTATAGCAGCAATCTACCTCACCAAACAAAATGAGAAGAATAAGACCACATTGAAGCTTCCCAGCCACACTCGTTGGGGGTGGTGTTGTCATCATGTTTGACAGTCTGCTGGAGGGGAAGGAGTCTCCAAGAAATGACCATATCACAGTCTGCCGACGTGGACAGCCCCATCAAGAGGATCCTCCTGGATGATGTATTTTGGGAGAGAGTGGTAAGCAGCCTGAAACTCCTGAAACCTATAGCAGTAACCATTGCACGGATTGAGGGAGACATTGCCATCCTGTCTGATGTTCAGTCTCTGCTTGCAGATGTAAGAGAATAAATCCATACGGCCCTGCCCACTTCACTGTTGCTCCAAGCAGAGGAAACTGCAGTTCTGAAATACATCAAAAAACGTGAAGACTTCTGCCTGAAGCCCATACACGTCGCAGCGTACATGTTGGACCCCAAGTATGCTGGCAAGAGCATCCTGTCTGGTGCAGAGATCAACAAGGCCTATGGTGTCATCACTACTGTGTCTCGCCACCTTGGCCTGGATGAGGGCAAGGTTCTTGGCAATCTGGCGAAGTACACTTCCAAGCAAGCGCATGCAATATGGCAGTGGTGCCAACAGATCCCATCAGCCACCTGGTGGAAGGGACTTTGTGGATCTGAGGCTCTTTCCCATTGTCTCCATCATCCTCCAAATCCCACCAACATCAGCCGCCTCAGAGCGCAACTGGTCCTTGTTTGGGAACACACACACCAAAGCACGCAACAGGCTGACCAATACAAGGGTTGAAACATTGGTGGCCATCTGGTCAAATTTGAGGCTTTTTGAGCCTGACAACGAGCCATCCAGTGACGATGAGGCCTCAGAGTCTGATGTTCAAGAGGTGGACATTGAGGAGGTCCAGGGAGAAGACATGGAAGCCTGAGAAGAAGACAACCAAAGCTTTAGATTCTAGACTATCATTTTACAGATGTATGTTGAAAACGTTTTTGGGGAAATGGATCATTGGGGATCATTCAATATTCCCTTTTGTTGTTCAGTGAAATCTTCCCATGTGAAGAGTCAACTCATTTAATTAAAGTTCAATTCGTAAGTAAATAATAATAATAAACAAGCCCAGAGGATAGTGTAATGTTAAAATGCAGTGCAAGACGTTGCACTGAAGATGTTGGCAAGACTCTCCACTTCTAAATGTGACTGAGATATTGGAATAGTGACCCTTTCCCCACCTGGCTGTCCCCTCTATATCAAGTCAGACTGGCCTTCTGCTGGTGTGGTGTGCCTCTCCTGGCACGCGAGGTGTGACTGGGCTATCAAATGACTGGACAGACTGCAAGCCAGGACGGTTATGTCTAGTGTTTCATCTAGGTACCCCTCCAAGTCCAGCACCAACCCCATGGTATGCTCTGCTGGGTCATGTCATAATAAAGGATAACATTCATATCTCTGAAATCTCTGACTATCTCTGAAACTGACTTAGATAATACTTTTTAATTATACAGTGGTAGCTATATATGGTTTCAACATCTTCAGAAGAGACAGGAATGCCAATGGTGGAGGTGTTGCCGTGTATGTTCAGAGGCGTATTAGAGAGGATTTCATCTACAGGTGCACCTGTCTCACCTAAAGCCCATTCGGGTGGGAAGCTGCTATAGACCACCAAGTGCTAACAGTCAGTATCTGGATAATATGTGTGAAATGCTTCATCATGTATGTGATATCAACAGAGGTACATTTTCTGGGTAATTTAAATAATGACTGGCTTTCATCAAGCTGCCCACTCAAGAAAAAGCTTCATGGATTGAGAGTGAGGTGTCTAACAGACACAGAGGGTGTTCTTTAATGGAAGCCTCTCCCAACATAATCCAGGTAGAATCAGGAATTCCCCAGGGCAGCTGTCTAGGCCACTTTTTTTCAATCTAATGAAATGCCACTGGCCTTGAGTAAAGCCAGTGTGTCTATGTATGTGGATGACTTAACACTATACATGTCAGCTACTGCAGCAAATGAAATGATTGCAACACTTAACTATTTAGGGAGTGGCAGCCGAGGTGTTGGTTTTGGAGACTCTGGCATGCCCAAAGTAAAATACCTGCCACTCAGGCCCAGAAACTAGGATATGCACATAATTAGTACTATTGGATAGGAAACACTCTGAAGTTTCTAAAACCGTTAAAATAATGTCTGAGTATAACAGAACTGATATAGCAGGCGAAAATACATACGAATTTGCAGTTTTTTTTTTTTTTAGATTAGCTTTTTCTCCTGGCTGCCTATGGGATTCAATGTTATCTAGGACTGCAGTACCCATGTCAACAGTCTTTAGACAGGGTTTCATGACGTTAGGTTGAATTAGAAGCGAAGAGAAGAAGAATTTAGAAGTGGACCCTGGAACTCAATAGAATGACATGCGCGTTCACGGTCTCGCGCGCTCTGTTTTTTTTTCCTTTCCTATCGTTCAGGTTATCGTCTGGTTGAAATATTATTGTAAATATACGTAAAAGTGTACCTAAGGATACATAATTTTTTTTTTTGATTTGTTTGGACAAAGTTGATAGGTATAATTTGAACGTGTTCTCTTCACGGTTCAATGGGCGACTCGACGGTGGATTTTCTGAACATAACGCGCCAACCAAACTGAGATTTATGGATATAATAAATTACTTTTTCTAACAAAGAACCATTGGATGTCTTCGTTGGACACTTGGGATGCCCTCAGCAAAGGTTCTTCGGAAGGTAAGTGATTTATTTTAGCTCTTATATGGGTTTTGTGTGACCCGCGCTGGATATTAATTTATGCTAATGCATAAATATTAGAGGTGCTATCCTCAAACAATCAAATGTTGTGCTTTTGCCGTAAAGCCTTTTTGAAATCTGACAACGCTGTGATATTGCCAAGAATCAGAGCTTTTGATGACTATGTAACACTTGTATATTGATGAATGTTTATTAATTCAACTTTTGGATTTTGAATTTGGCGCCTTACATTTCACCGGGTAGTGTCGGGAACGGCCCGCTAGCGTGCCGTTTATCCCTAAGAGGTTATTAATAAAGAGCTACGGTTAGTATCAGAATGGGTGGCAAGGAATAAGCTCAGACATTTTCTGGTTGGTAGAATTCCGGTAGTTGGCTTAATTTCAGTTCATGTGACAAAACAAAGCAAGTATATATATATTTTCCATAATCAAAAATATTGTATTTTCAGCTTTTTGAAACTGGTGTACAAAATCGAAAGCAAAAGACACAAAAACTAAACTTAAAAACGGGAAGCATAGAAATAGTGCACACAACGGATCTACTGATTCTTAGACTTTCAATGAGAATGACAGATCTATAACACACATTTATATGTGAATTTGGCCAGGTCACCCAAAAAGTGACATTTGCAGCTTTAAATGTACACAGAGAGCTGACATTAATAATACATTAATAATATTATATTAATAATATGCATGGCAATCTCTCCTGGCTCAAAGTGGAGGAGAGATTGACTAAATTACTACTTGTATTTGTGAAAGATATTGACATGTTGAAATCAATCAATAAAATGTATTTATAAAGCCCTTTTTGCATCAGCTGATGTCACGAAGTGCAGAAACCCAGCCTAAAACCCCAAACCACAACAGAGCTGTCTGTTTAAACTACTGGCACACAGCTCAGACACCCATGCATACCCCACAAGACATGCCACCAGAGGTCTCTTCACAGTCCCCAAGTCCAGAACAGACTATGGGAGGCACATAGTACTACATAGAGCCATGACTTCATGGAACTCTATTCCACTTCGGGTAACTGATGCCAGCAGTAGAATCGGATGCAATAACAGATCAAAATACACTTTATGGAACAACGGGGACTGTGAAGAGACACACACACACACACACACACAGGCACAGACACACACACACAGGCACACACATACATACACGATAACATACGCACTATACACGTATGTATGGTGGTAATATAAATGTTGTGTTTTACTTATGTAGTGGTGTAATAATATTATGTACTGTTTTTCACTCACACGATAACATACGCGCTATACACACACGTTCACATGGATTTTGTTTTGTAGATATGTGGTAGTAGAGTAGTGGCCTGTGGGAACACACTTAATATATTGTAGATATGTGGTAGTAGAGTAGTGGCCTGAGGGAAGACACTTCATGTATTGTGAAATGTTTATTTTATTGTATACCTGCCTTAATTTGCTGGACCCCAGGAAGAGTAGCTGCTGCCTTGGCAGGATTTAATGGGGATCCTTAAAAAAACAAAATGTTGGCCTCGGTCGGTTTCTTTCTCTGTTTACAATCCATATGGCTGGGTGTGGCAGCATGGTGGTGTATGTCTGGCTGCAGGAGATAAGCATTAAGCACTTGGAGGTGGGAGTCCTTGCCTGGACCAGCCCATCCGGTTGGCTCCTGTTCTCTCTCGTCCAGTCCTGATTATAGTACTGTACTGTATGCTTGCCAGTAGTGCTGAGCGATTCATGCTTTTTGAGGTCGGTTCTGGTTCCGGTTCGGTTATTCCAAAGCCAAAAATAGTAAACATTCAATTACCAAAACATTGAAAACATTCCATTGTCTCTACCAGGTCCACATTGGTGGACATCAATAGAAAAATAAGGACATTTCTATGAAATAATAACATATTTCAGTTGGGTATGTTACTTACATTTCTTTTTACATTGTTTTTAATTCCTTTAAAGTCGTCGACTCTGCTCAGGCAGTAGCAGCTAGCCAGCCAGACAAAATGATTTCGCTAGTTCTTCAAAGTACATCCTTGAAATGTTTCTACAACTTGATTGGAGTCCACCTGTGATAAATTCAATTGATTGGACATAATTTGGAAAGGCACACACCTGTCTATATAAGGTCCCACAGTTGACAGTGCATGTCAGAGCATAAACCAAGCCATGAGGTCGAAGGAATTGTCCGTAGATCTCCGAGACAGGATTGTGTTGAGGCACAGATCTGGGGAAGGGTACCAAAAAATGTCTGCAGCATTGAAGGTCCCCAAGAACACAGTGGCCTCCATCATTCTTAAATGGAAGAAGTTTGGAACCGCCGAAGACTCTTCCTAGAGCTGGCCGCCCGGCCAAACTGAGCCATCGGGGGAGAAGGGCCTTGGTCAGGGGAGGTGATCAAGAACCCAATGGTCACTCTGACAGAGCTCCAGAAGGACAACCATCTCTGCAGCACTCCACCAATCAGGCCTTTATGGTAGAGTGGCCAGACAGATGCCACTCCTCAGTACAAGGCACATGACAGCCCATTTGGAGTTTCCCAAAAGGCACCTAAAGGACTCTCAGACCATGAGAAACAAGATTCTCTGGTCTGATGAAACTAAGATTGAACTCTTTGGCCTGAATGCCAAGCGTCACGTCTGGAGGAAACCTGGCACCATCTCTACGGTGAAGCATGGTGGTGGCAACATCATGCTGTGGGGATGTTTTTCAGAGGCAGGGACTGGGAGACAAATCAGGATCGAAGGAAAGATGAAAACCTGCTGCGGAGTGCTCATGTCCTCCGGGGCGAAGGTTCACCTTCCAACAGGACAAGCACACAGCCAAGACAACGCAGAAGTGACTTCGGGATAAGTCTCTGAATGTCCTTGAGTGGCCCAGCCAGAGCCCAGACTTGAACCCGATCAATCATCTCTGGAGAGACCTGAAAATAGCTGTGCAGCAACGCTCCTCATCCAACCTGACAGAGCTTGAGAGGATCTGCAGAGAAGAATGGGACAAACTTTCAAAATATAGGTGTGCCAAGCTTGTAGCGTCAGTGTTGTATCTAGATGGATGTCAGCTAGCTGATATATACAGTACCAGTCAATCGTTTGGACAAACCTACTCATTCCAAGGCTTGTCTTTATTCTACTATTTTCTACATTGTAGAATAATAGTGAAGACATCAAAACTATGAAATAACACCTATGGAATCATGTAGTAACCAAAAAAAGTGTTAAACAATATATATTTTATATTTGAGATTCTTCAAAGTAGCCACCCTTTGTCTTGATGACAGCTTTGCACAATCTTGGCGTTCTCTCAACCAGCTTCACCTGGAATGCTTTTCCAACAGTCTTGAAGGAATTCCAACATGCTGAGCACTTGTTGGCTGCTTTTCCTTCACCCTGCGGTCCAACTCATCCCATAATAATAGTAAGAATATTGCCCATGATTTTAGAATGTATTTATTTAACCTTTTATTTCACTGGGCAAGTCAGTTAAGAACAAATTCTGATTTTCAATGATGGCCTAGGAACAGTGGGTTAACTGCCTTGTTCAGGGGCAGAACGACAGATTTGTACCTTGTCAGCTCGTGGGATTGAACTTGCAACCTTTCCTTTACTAGTCCAATGCTCTAACCACTAGGCTACCCTTCCGCCCCATAAGATGTTGGACGAAACAGGTGTCCACATACTTTTGGTCAGGTTGTGTGTTTCTGTATTTCATTTTCAATAATTTGTCTAAAAACATGTTTTCGCTTTGTCATTATGGGGTATTGTGGGGAACAAGTCGTTATGGGGTATTGTGGGGAATAAGTCGTTATGGGGTATTGTGGGCAATAAGCCGTTATGGGGTATTGTGGGGAATAAGCCGTTATGGGGTATTGTGGGCAATAAGCCGTTATGGGGTATTGTGGGCAATAAGCCGTTATGGGGTATTGTGGGCAATAAGCAAAGGGACTGTAGAGCTGTCACAGAGACATACTGGAGGGGCTGTAGAGCTGTCACAGAGACATACTGGAACATCTGATGCTGAGCTTGTTATGCTTTTATGGATGATTGGCTGTAATTTTTCAATCCAAAAAGGAATCATGTTTGGTAATGAAACTGTATTTCTACTGCTCACAGCACCTGATGTCTCTCTGTGTCTCTCTCTGTGTCTCTGTCTCTCTCTCAGATGAGACAGAGCTGAAGGACTGTCTGATGGTGCTGGTAGATGACCAACAGAAGCTATCGGCCCAGATGGCTAAGAGCACGCTGTCTGCCCTGCGTCTGCGCCAGCGCCTGGTCATCCTAGAGAGATACCTCATATCCCTGAGCCACAGCATGATGGAAGAGAAGTACAAGGTCCGCTGGAAGAGCCCCCCCAGCCCCCCTCCCCCCGTCGTAGACAACAAGAGGTAAACTGAAATGCTGATCCACTAGGGCAAGTGATTCATCTGAAACATTCCCTCTCAGATGATCAGCTTGATCTGAGTCGTGCGTCATGTTGAGTGGAGTTAAAGGTGTCTCTGTCTCTAGCCCCCGGCCAGCCAGTAAGGGTGTGGAGGGTTTGGCCAGAGTCGGCTCCAGAGCAGCTCTCTCCTTTGCCTTCGCCTTCCTACGACGAGCCTGGAGGTCTGGTAAGCATCCTCTCCATCGTCTAGACATAACCCTTCACTTAGTCTGTATTAAGCATCCTTTACTGGTGACATCACATAGTGAACATGGTTCAGAGTATTACACCCTCTGCGTCCCCCTGCTCTCTGCTGTCCCCTTCTCGCCCCTTCATCCCTCTCCTGTCCCTCCACCATCAGTTGTTCCCTCTACCCTGCCCCCTCCTACCCTCCCTGCCCCCTCCTACCCTCCCCTGCCCCCTCCTACCCTCCCCTGCCCCTCCTACCCTCCCTGCCCCTCCTACCCTCCCTGCCCCCTTCTACCCTCCCCTGCCCCCTTATACCCTCCCCTGCCCCTCCTACCCTCCCCTCCCCTTCTACCCTCCCCTGCCCCTTCAGTTTTGTCACAACACAATGCCACCGATGTCTCAAATTTTGAGGGAGAGTACAATTGTCATGATGACTACAGGAATGTCCAACAGAGCTGTTGCCAGAGAATTGAATGTTAATTTCTCTACCATAAGCCGCCTCAAGTCGTTTTAGAGAATATGGCAGTACGTCCAACCAGCCTCACAACCGCAGACCACGTGTAACCACGCCAGCCCAGGACCTCCACATCCGGCTTCTTCCCCAGGAGACTCGTCTGAGACCAGCCACCCGGACAGCTGATGAAACGGAGGAGTATTCCTGTCTGTATTAAAGCCCTTTTGTGGGGAAAAACAAATTCTGATTGTCTAGGCCTGGCTCCCCAGTGGCTGGGCCTGGCTCCCCAGTGGCTGGGCCTGGCTCCCCAGTGGGTGGGCGCCCCTGCCCAGTCATGTGAAAGCCATAGATTAAGGTGTAATCAATTTATTTCAATTGATTGATGTCCTTATGTGAACTGTAACTTGCAATTATTGCATGTTGCTCCATCACAGGATGCCACCTTTCCAACAAGTCAGTTCGTCAAATTTCTGCCCTGCTAGAGCTGCCCTGGTCAGCTGTAAGTGCTGTTCATGTGAAGTGCTGCAAAGTGGTAGGCCACACAAGCTCACAGAACGGGATCGCAGAGTGTTGATGCACGTAGCTCGTAAAAATCCTCTGTCCTCGGTTGCAACACTCACTACAGAGTTCCAAACTGCCTCTGGAAGCAACGTCAGCACAAGAACTGTTCATCGGGAGCTTCATGAAATGGGTTTCCATGGCCGAGCAGCCGCACACAAGCCTAAGATCACCATGCGCAATGGTGTAAAGCTCGCCACCAATGGACTCAGTGGAGCAGTGGAAACGCGTTCTCTGGAGTGATGAATCACGCTTCACCATCTGGCAGTCCGACGGATGAATTTGGGTTTGCCAGGAGAACGCCACCTGCCCGAATGCATAGTGCCAACTGTAAAGTTTGGTGGAGGAGGAATAATGGTCTGGGGCTGTTTTTCATGGTCCGGGCCTCTTCTTTCCAGGGAAGGGAAATCTTAACGCTACAGCATACAATGACATTCTAGACGATTCTGTGCTTCCAACTTTGTGGCAACAGTTTGGGGAAGGCCCTTTCCTGTTTCAGCATGTTAATCCCCGTACACAAAGCGAGGTCCATACTGAAATGGTTTGTCGAGATCAGTGTGAAAGAACTTGACTGGCCTGCAGAGCCCTTACCTTAACCCCATCAAGCACCTTTGGGATGAATTGGAACGCCGACGGCGAGCCAGGCCTAATCGCCCAACACCAGTGCCCGACCTCACTAATGCTCTTGTGGCTGAATGGAAGCAAGTCCCCACAGCAATGTTCCAACATCTAGTGGAAAGCCTTCCCAGAAGAGTGGAGGCTGTCATAGCAGCAAAGGAGGGGACCGACTCCATATTAATGCCCATGATTTTGGAATGAGATGTTCGACGTGCAGGTGTCCACATACTTTTGGTCGTGTTAATTTATTTATAAGAAATGTTGTATCTGCGCCAAAACACAATTATTTTTCATCCTATAGCTTGTTCTCCATCTTCTATTTAAATAGTGAGTCAACATGTTTTCACCACTTTTATTTCCATGACTGATTTAAAACAAATTTTCTCTTATCTACTGTCTTTGCAACAGAATAATATGTTCTGAACATCAAGTCGCAGTAGCGCATCACAATACATATCGTACTGGCACCTAAGTATGGTGATATCGTATCGGGAGGTCCCTGGTAATTCCCAGTGTCCTGTGTGTCTAACATATTGGTACTTTGATCAGGTGACGACGCAGACCTGTGCAGTGAGCTGCTCCAGGAGTCCCTGGACGCTCTGCGGGCCCTCCCAGAAGCCACTCTGTTTGACGAGGGCACCGTGTCGTCTGTCTGGCTGGAGGTCGTGGAGAGAGCCACCAAGTTCCTCAGGTCAGTAGTACCTGCTGCCTGGGTTGTCCTGGCCTAACTCCCAGCATTGACCTCTGGCCAGTTCCTCAGGCCTTCCTGCTGCCTGGGTTGTCTTGTGATGTCCATGGTTCTGCCAGTGAGGTGTTATTGAAACTGTGTGGTTGGTTTTCAGTGACGTCCATGGAAGTGGTAGTACCAAAGGCAGCATCCCGCTACAGGACCAACACCTGGCCCTGGCCATCCTGCTGGAGCTGGCAGTACAGAGGGGCACTCTGAGGTAGGACTCCTCCTGACAAGACACTGATACTCAACTCTAGGGTTGGGGGCACCCCCCCTCACAGGGGTTGGGGGTGGCGCGTGCTACACCACTGCTTATAACTATAAGTTAAGTATAACTATAAGAAATTTTACGATGTGTCTTTATAAGTGATATCCAGCTCAGGGCTCCGGCTATGCATGTGGTTTCCTAACTAGCTAGCGAAGTGGCTATATGTCAAGATCACCAATGCCTTTTGAGGTGGAGCCGAGGAAACAAAAAAACACTTTTGAGATTCCCTCTCTGTGGCTGCACCTACCACGCCCCTCATATCATACAGCTCCTGGCTTCTCTGGCCATCGTGCTGCTGCTTCGTCTGTGGGACAGCACTTACCATGTATCATACTCTAACTACTCTATTCTCTTCTCCAGCCAGCTGTTGTCTGCCGTCCTGTTGCTGCTGCGTCTGTGGGACAGTGGGACCAGGGAGATGGACAATGAGCGCTCCACCCAGGGGACCAGCGCCCCCCTCCTCCCCCTCTTGCAGCGCTTTCACAACATCCACAGCAGCAAGGAGGAACCCAGCCCTGATGAGGAGATGGAGGTGAGCTCCGGGCCTGTGTTCGTAAGGCAGAAACGACAACACGATGTACAGAAAATAAGCCACTTCCTTTGATAGGAACGCACACATGTCCAAAATCCAATTTGTAAGGAAAACAACGCCAGACAATGTGCTGGGAGAAAACGTTTGTGCAAGGCCTGTTCTGACTAGAGATGCACGATGTCTTCATTACTTGATCTGGGGAAACAAGGCTTTTTCTGTAAAAGCTGATTTAGGATCAGTTTTGCGTTTGTAGATCCCAATCAATTAGATTCCCTGGACATGGGGGACCTGATCCTAGAGCAGCGCTCTGAGACACCTGGTCTCTTTACTCTCCCGTATGTATGGATCATAATGTAGTTACTGTTCACATGTTTTCAAGTACTGGTGACAAGTAATGCATTCAGATTCTTGCATAGATTGTAATGGCCGCATGCAGACCTGCCAACATGCACACATTTTGCGTACCAACTACGCAATTCTCTGGCCATGTACGAGATCCGAGTTAAAAGTACGCAAAAATTAATTGGGCCTGATTTTTTTTTTTTTTTTTTTACGTTTTAATAAAAAATAAATCCACTGAGTAAATCTAACCTCCCGATTGTGGAGCTGCAACACACAGACATGTACAGAGTTTGTGTCAACGGACATGGAGATGAATACATAATTATTTAACGTGCTACCCCGTGTCTGCCCCTCCTCCTGTTTGTTGTGATGCTGAGGCTGCCCCGTGTCGGCCCCTCCTCCTGTTTGTTGTGATGCTGAGGCTGCCCCGTGTCGGCCCCTCCTCCTGTTTGTTGTGATGCTGAGGCTGCCCCGTGTCGGCCCCTCCTCCTGTTTGTTGTGATGCTGAGGCTGCCCCGTGTCGGCCCCTCCTCCTGTTTGTTGTGATGCTGAGGCTGCCCCGTGTCTGCCCCTCCTCCTGTTTGTTGTGATGCTGAGGCTGCCCCGTGTCGGCCCCTCCTCCTGTTTGTTGTGATGCTGAGTTTGCCGACTGTCAGCTGTACGTAAACACATGGACAAATCCCTTTTCGACTCTGTGTGCCCCGGCGGGACGGATATGATCTGCGGGCCGTGCTTTGACCCCCTTTCTCTAAAGTAATACTGCAAAAAATGTGGCAAAGCAATTAACTTTTTATCCTGAATACAAAGTGTTGTGTTTTGAGCAAATCCATCGAAACACTCCATATTTTCAAGCACAGTGGTGGCTGCATCATGTTATGGCTGTGCTTGTAAAAGTTAAGGACTAGGGAGTTTTCCAGGATAAAGAAATGGAATGGAATGAAAAACCTGAAGCAGTCTGCTTTCCAACAAACACTGGGAGATGCAGGACAATTACCTACAACAGATGTAAATGAGATATTTCAGAATTTAATTTCCAATAAATGTTCAAACACTTCTAAAAACATGTTTTACTTTGTCATTGTGAGGTGTTGTGTGTAGATGGATGAGAAAAAAACATCAATTGAATCCTTTGTGAATTCAAGCTGTGGCACAATAGAATGTTGAACAAGTCAAAGGGATGGGAATACTTTCTGAAGGCACTGTACCACCTTTAGTTCACAGTACTTTTCTCTGTGTTCTTCCTCTCCAGATCCTGGGGGCCCCTCTGAGTCCCAATGAGAGTTTCCTGCGCTACCTGACGCTGCCCCAGGACAATGACTTGGCTATCGACCTGAGACAGACGGCTGTGGTCATCATGGCTCACCTGGACCGTCTGTCCGCACCCTGCTCCCCCTCGCAGTGCAGCTCCCCCACCTCCCACAAGGTACTACTACCGTCTGGACTTGGCCCTGCTACTGTGTGCCGTACACTGTTAAGACAGCTCTACTCAGCCTCCCTGTCTTCAGTGTTTCCATTGATCAGCAAGGCTCACAACTGCTCTCCTCAGATTTAATGGACTGTGATCCTTCATTTTTTTGAGAATTCTAAAGAGCATGCTTGGAGCTTTTTCTTGAAAATATGAGAGCCAGCATTAGGGCTGCACAATTAATCAAATTGTAATCAAAATTGCGATATCGAAATGTGCAATGTCCACATTGTAAGATGCTGCAATTTTTTCTGTCACAACTCTTACTATACTGGGTCCCCTGGGAAACACTGACCAACACTTTGGTTTCTACTCTGTCACAACTCCTACTATACTGACTTTTTCATTCATTGTCATGCCAACCAACACCAACCATAAAATTAGAAGAGCCTACTCGTTCTATTTCTACGATAACAACATAATATATATTAATATCATATGCTATTTAGCAGATGTTTTTATCCACTTATAGTCAATGCATTCATACCTTCTTTACGTATCGGTGGTTCTGGTTCCGCTGTCCCGGTATCCTTTACGTATAGGGGGTTCTGGGCCCGCTAGCCTGGCATTCTTTACGTGTGGGTGATACTGGTTCCGCGCAACCTAGCGACCAAAGTGTTTTTAAACAAAATCGCAATATTTGAAAAATTTGCAATTCGATTTTTGGACCGTATCGTGCAGCCCTAGTCAGGATGTTGTGGTTTGTAAATGGAAGCCTTTGCTCTGTTACTAACCTCTCTCTCTGTCTGTGCATTCTGTTGGAGGACCATGGCAACATGCAGGTAAATTATGAAGCCATGTGTTGTGCATGAAGGATGGTTTTATATGGCTTATTCTTGCAACAGTAAGATAACTGTTGGGGATGTGTTGATTACGTTGGTCCTAGAAGTCCCTTTCATGGAGATGTGTTCATTACGTTGGTCCTAGAAGTCCCTTTCATGGAGATGTGTTCATTACGTTGGTCCTAGAAGTCCCTTTCATGGGGATGTGTTTCTGAAAAGCTCTAGTTGTACATAATGCAGCCAGCCAGTCTTTGAGAGCATGATGCAGCCAGCCAGTCTTTGAGAGCATGCTTTACAGAGATATGAATAGACCCTATTGATAGTGGCTTCCTTTGGCTACAAGGCTTTTTCTTTGCAGTGTCTACCTCATACATGGTCAGGTGATTTTTCCCAACTGAAGTACCAGATGTTACTGTGACATTAGAATATAATTGATAGGATTTCCTTTTCCATGAATCCCTTCAATGCTACTTAAACTCTTCATACTATGTAGACCACTGAAGCACCAATGGCATCGCTGCATTAATCCTGTCTCTCCCGCTTCCAGGGAACTCTGCAGGAGGTGATTGGCTGGGGGCTGCTAGGCTGGAAGCTGTATGCCAACGTGAATGGCCCGGTGCAGTGCAAGGCCCTGTCAGGCCTTGGGGTCTCCCAGATAGTCTGTTCCGAGAAGGGCTTCCTCATCCTGGCCAGCAGTGGAGCCGTCTACACACAGAACTACAAGAGCACCACACTGGTAGGAAGCACTCACTCACAGGAGCTCATTCCGTCTCTCCTTTTAGGGCTGGGTGATATGGCCAAAATATCATATCACAATATTTGTACATTTTCTTTCACCTTACAGTGAAGTGCATTTGACAGTATTTTATGTTTTTGAATAAAACACGTTCTAAATATGCTTTATGAGTAGTAGGGTGGCAACATATACATTATAATGGAATATAGGGGGAACACCTTGATGGGAAGCACCTTGAATACATACATTATAATGGAATATAGTGGGAGCACCTTGATGGGAAGCACCTTGAATACATACATTATAATGGAATATAGGGGGAGCACCTTGATGGGAAGCACCTTGAATACATACATTATAATGGAATATAGTGGGAGCACCTTGATGGGAAGCACCTTGAATACATTGTCCTTTGACATGACAACGAGAGCAGTGCTACTATCCAGAGCAGTGATACTATCCAGATCAGTGATACTATCCAGATCAGTGATACTATCCAGATCAGTGATACTATCCAGATCAGTGATACTATCCAGAGCAGTGATACTATCCAGAGCAGTGATACTATCCAGATCAGTGATACTATCCAGAGCAGTGATACTATCCAGAGCAGTGTTGCTATCCAGATCAGTGCTACTATCCAGAGCAGTGCTACTATCCAGAGCAGTGCTACTATCCAGATCAGTGATACTATCCAGATCAGTGCTACTATCCAGAGCAGTGCTACTATCCAGAGCAGTGCTACTATCCAGATCAGTGATACTATCCAGAGCAGCGCTACTAGCCAGAGCAGCGCATGTTAAACTCCAAAGGGAAATGTGTTTTTCATACAGCAGCCATAATATAAACAATAGAAGTGATCACTTCAGTGCTCATGAGGATATTGTTGTTGTCCTGCTAGGCTCCCATGCTGGTCCATGCCCTGACCTCCAGGAAGATAGTGAAGCTGGCAGCTCATCCAGACGGGCAGCACTACTTGGCCCTGTCGGCCAACGGAGAGGTCTTCTCCTGGGGCTGTGGAGACGGGGGCCGCCTGGGCCATGGAGACACCACGTAAGTTATTACACTACACTCAAAAACATGCATATGACCAGATTTCTTCTGTATGTCTACTAAGTTCATAAATGAAAGTCTAGTTACTGTCTGAGACCACAGAAGTTACATCACCGGCTCACCACCAGCATAGCCTGCTAGGTTCCTCCGCTCCTACCTGTCCTAGGTATCATAAGCTCTCCCCCACCAGGTATCTGGAGGAGCCAGCAGTGATCACAGCCTTCACAGGGAAGCAGACAGGGAAGAATGTGGTGCACGTAGCCTGTGGGAGCACCTACAGCGCTGCTATCACAGCTGATGGAGAGCTGTACACCTGGGGCAGGGGCAACTACGGACGCCTGGGGCACGGTGAGACTAAACCTAACCACTACTGGACTAAACCTAACCACTACTGGACTGAACCTAACCACTACTGGACTAAAGCTAACCACTACTGGACTAAAGCTAACCACTACTGGACTAAACCTAACCACTACTGGACTAAAGCTAACCACTACTGGACTAAACCTAACCACTACTGGACTAAACCTAACCACTACTAGACTAAACCTAACCACTACTGGACTAAACCTAACCACTACTGGACTGAACCTAACCACTACTGGACTAAACCTAACCACTACTGGACTAAACCTTACCACTACTGGACTAAACCTAACCACTACTGGACTAAAGCTAACCACTACTGGACTAAAGCTAACCACTACTGGACTAAAGCTAACCACTACTGGACTAAAGCTAACCACTACTGGACTAAAGCTAACCACTACTGGACTAAAGCTAACCACTACTGAACTAACCCTACCACTACTGGACTAAACCTAACCACTACTAGACTAAACATAACCACTACTGAACTAACCCTACCACTACTGGACTAAACCTAACCACTACTGAACTAACCCTACCACTACTGGACTGAACCTAACCACTACTGGACTAACCCTACCACTATTGGACTAAACCTAACCACTACTAGACTAAACATAACCACTACTGAACTAACCCTAACCACTACTGGACTAAACCTAACCACTACTAGACTAAACATAACCACTACTGAACTAACCCTACCACTACTGGACTGAACCTAACCATTCAGAGCTGCACTTCAAACTCTGTGACTTTATGAGGACAAGCGTAGCGTTTAGTTCCTGATGATATTAAACATCAGCTAATGTATTGCTGTCCTTGAGTCTGGGCTTGTGACTGACCATGTTGTCTCTGTAGGTTCCAGTGAGGACCAAACGATTCCCATGCTGGTGACAGCTCTAAAGGGATTGAAGGTGCTGGATGTGGCGTGTGGCAGTGGAGACGCACAGACCCTGGCTGTCACAGAGAACGGTGAGAGGAGGGACAGACGGGTCTGAGACACTAGGATCATTTACAATGGACTATTGGGGACTGAGACACTAGAATCAATTACTATGGAATACTGGGGACTGAGACACTAGGATCAATTTCTATAGAATACTGGGGACTGAGACACTAGGATCATTTACTATGGACTATTTACTGAGCCTTATCCTTCACTGTCATATATGTTAATTCATGTGACACACTTTTTGATTGAAAGTTGTAAGACAGAGTATTTCCCGGTAGTAGACATTAATTTCCCTGTAGTAGACAGCAATTTCCCTGTAGTAGACAGCAATTTCCCTGTAGTAGACAGTCATTTCCCTGTAGTAGACAGCAATTTCCCTGTAGTAGACAGCAATTTCCCTGTAGTAGACAGTCATTTCCCTGTAGTAGACAGTCATTTCCCTGTAGTAGACAGCCATTTCCCTGTAGTAGACAGCAATTTCCCTGTAGTAGACAGTCATTTCCCTGTAGTAGACAGTCATTTCCCTGTAGTAGAGTATTTCCTCACAATTTGAAGGTGTCACACCTTTTCCATATTTTACCCCATTGTAATGTTAGCTCCTTACCACCCTTCTCTCTCCCTTCAGGCCAGGTGTGGTCGTGGGGGGATGGGGACTATGGGAAGCTGGGTCGTGGAGGCAGCGACGGCTGTAAGACCCCAAAGCTGGTGGAGAAGCTTCAGGACCTGGATATAGTGAAGGTGTGCTGTGGAAGTCAGTTCTCTGTAGCACAGACCAAGGATGGACAGGTGTACACCTGGGGGAAGGGAGACAACCAGCGCCTCGGCCACGGCACCGACGAACACGTCCGCTACCCCAAGCTGCTGGACAGTCTTCAAGGTCAGTAGCCTTTCAGATCAGTAATCCAACATGCGGTTGTTGGATCCCAAATTAATACAACCACTGTATATCCCAAAAACTTTAAAAGCAATGAGGCTGATGTAACAGATGAGGACGTTTAGCTTAAAATGTTGATCAAATATTAAGCTATTTCTTCACGTTATGAATGCAGCAATGCACAACATGCTGGTGTTTACTGAAATTCCAGCGGGGAGGATTCCTAGTTGGAGGTTTCCCATTCCATCCTGATTCCAGAATTCTCCAACCAGATGTTTATGTAATGTTGAACAGTATGGCGTTCAATGTTCAAAACGGGGGACTGATGAGTTCTAAACTTGACATATTGTTAATTTCAGGTATTCTATTGGACCATTGAGTTCCATAGTGGAGTAATGGTAATCTGTAGGGGGAATGTATTGAGTAAAAGAAGGGCATTCACATGTGGCAGGCACTGATAAGGGTGGAGAGATGTGGTTTAGTGAGGTAGGGGGTCAGAGGTCAGGTCACTGATAAGGGTGGAGAGCTGTGGTTTAGTGAGGTAGGGGGTCAGAGGTCAGGTCAGGTCACTGATAAGGGTGGAGAGATGTGGTTTAGTGAGGTAGGGGGTCAGAGGTCAGGTCACTGATAAGGGTGGAGAGCTGTGGTTTAGTGAGGTAGGGGGTCAGAGGTCAGGTCACTGATAAGGGTGGAGAGATGTGAGGTAGGGGGTCAGAGGTCAGGTCAGGTCACTGATAAGGGTAGAGAGATGTGGTTTAGTGAGGTAGGGGGTCAGAGGTCAGGTCAGGTCACTGATAAGGGTGGAGAGATGTGGTTTAGTGAGGTAGGGGGTTGAGGTCAGGTCACATTAAGGGAGAAGGAACAGTTTATTATCCACATCACTTAAACTTCTAGCAATAAAGAGAAAGGGAGAACGTCACCCAAATTGGGGTATATATTGTCACGTATACTCCCTCTCCGGCGCTCGAGGTCACCAGGCTGCTCATTATTTTTACGCACACCTGTCACCATCATTACGTGCACCAGCGCCTCATCAGACTCACCTGGACTCACCTGCCTGGTTACCTTCCCTATATCTGTCCCTCCCTTTGGTTCTTTCTGCCTGATTACCTTCCCTATATCTGTCCCTCCCTTTGGTTCTTTCTGCCTGATTACCTTCCCTATATCTGTCCCTCCCTTTGGTTCTTTCTGCCTGGTTACCTTCCCTATATCTGTCCCTCCCTTTGGTTCTTTCTGCCTGATTACCTTCCCTATATCTGTCCCTCCCTTTGGTTCTTTCTGCCTGATTACCTTCCCTATATCTGTCACTCCCTTTGGTTCTTTCCCTAGGCGTTATAGTTTCTGTTCCAGTGTTTCATGTCTCTACGCTACTCGTGTTGTTTTGTTCCTTGTGTTATTTATTATTAAAGTCACTCCCTGTACTTGCTTCCCGACTCCCAGCGTACACGTTACATATATACTACCACTGGTGGAAACATGTCTTTGTCTGTGTAGCTGTATTGACCCAATGGGTTAATAAACTTGGTTTAAGCTTTACTAATCGGCCGTGAGTTTTACTCGGTTCATTTAGAACCTAACACAGGCCTAATTTCCTGACGTCGCTGTAATGCCCCCCCAAAAAAATTATGTCTTGGGGCCAAAGTGTCCGTTGTGCCATTGGGTTGAATATAATAATTATAATTCCCTTCTCGGGGCTGCCAATCGCCGTGCTCCGAAGCACCTCTCACTCACATGGCTCTCTCAGATATCTCAATTATTATTAGCCAATGCCCGTCACGTGATCGGGTCCTTCTCACAGTTATCTCACCTCTGAAGTAGGCTACAAGTGAAGACAGACACGACAGGGAGGCTACAAGTGAAGACAGACACGACAGGGAGGCTACAAGTGAAGACAGACACGACAGGGAGGCTACAAGTGAAGACAGACACGACAGGGAGGCTACAAGTGAAGACAGACACGACAGGGAGGCTACAAGTGAAGACAGACACGACAGGGAGGCTACAAGTGAAGACAGACACGACAGGGAGGCTACAAGTGAAGACAGACACGACAGGGAGGCTACAAGTGAAGACAGACACGACAGGGAGGCTCAAGTGAAGACAGACACGACAGGGAGGCTACAAGTGAAGATGAGGACGTTTAGCTTAAAATGTTGATCACATTTTAAGCTATTTCTTCACGTTATGAATGCAGCAATGCACACACAGCAGTAGGCTGTAAGCGCAAATATTCTAAAATGCAATTAGTGGGAAAACACTTTTCTCAAACGTGCACTGCAAATGCGAATGATTTCATATGACAGATGTTTATTTTTATTTTACCTTTATTTAACTAGGCAAGTCAGTTAAGAACAAATTCTTACAATGACGGCCTACCAAAAGGCAAAAGGCCTCCTGCGGGGACGGGGGCTGGGATTAAACATATAGGACAAAACACACCACGACAAGAGAGACACCACAACACTACATAAAGAGAGACCTAAGACAACAACATAGCAATAAATAAGCATCAACCAGTGGCGATGGGTACACAGAGATGACCAGTTTACAGAGGAGTATAGAGTGCAGTGATGTGTCCTATAAGGAGCATTGGTGGCAAATCTGATGGCCGAATGGTAAAGAACATCTAGACGCTCGGGAGCACCCTTACCTGCCGGTCTATAAATTACGTCTCTGTAATCTAGCTGGTCATCATAGGATGGTCATCTGAATCAGGGTTAGTTTGGCAGCTGGGGTGAAAGAGGAGCGATTACAATAGAGGAAACCAAGTCTAGATTTAACCTTAGCCTGCAGCTTTGATATGTGCTGAGAGAAGGACAGTGTACCATCTAGCCATACTCCCAAGTACTTGTATGAGGTGACTACCTCAAGCTCTAAACCCTCAGAGGTAGTAATAACACCAGTGGGGAGAGGGGCATTCTTCTTACCAAACCACATGACCTTTGGGTTGCAGGTGTTCAGAACAAGGTTAAGGGCAGAGAAAGATTGTTGGACACTACGAAAGCTTTGTTGTAGAGCATTTAACACATAATCCGGGAAGGGGCCAGCTGAGTATAAGACTGCATATAAATGGATGAGAGAGTTTCCTACTGCTTATGTTGTTGATGTAAATTTAGAAGAGCGTGGGGCCTAGGATCGAGCCTTGGGGTACTCCCTTGGTGACAGGCAAGATATCCATCAGAAATTAATTAAACTAAATATAGAATAACAAGCATGGGTTGTTAATATGACTAGGATTGTGTCTTTGGCTGCTGGACAACGAATGAAAGTTCAGAACTTACAGTCGTGGCCAAAAGTTTTGAGAATGACACAAATATTAATTTCCACAAAGTTTGCTGCTTCAGTGTCTTTAGATATTTTTGTCAGATGTTACTATGGAATACTGAAGTATAATTACAAGCATTTCATAAGTGTCAAAGGCTTTTATTGACAATTACATGAAGTTGATGCCAAGAGTCAATATTTGCAGTGTTGACCCTTCTTTTTCAAGACCTCTGCAATCCGCCCTGGCATGCAGTCAATTAACTTATGGGCCACATCCTGACTGATGGCAGCCCTGGCCATGGACCCAAAATATTGATGTTTTGTTCCCTGAGCCACTTAGTTATCACTTTTGCCTTATGGCAAGGTGCTCCATCATGCTGGAAAAGGCATTGTTCGTCACCAAACTGTTCCTGGATGGTTGGGAGAAGTTGCTCTCGGAGGATGTGTTGGTACCATTCTTTATTCATGGCTGTGTTCTTGGGCAAAATTGTGAGTGAGCCCACTCTCTTGGCTGAGAAGCAACCCCACATATGAATGGTCTCAGGATGCTTTACTGTTGGCATGACACAGGACTGAAGGTAGCGCTCACCTTGTCTTTTCCGGACAAGATTTATTCCGGATGCCCCAAACAATCGGAAAGGGGATTCATCAGAGAAAATGACTTTACTCCAGTCCTCAGCAGTCCAATCCCTGTACCTTTTGCAGAATATCAGTCTGTCCCTGATGTTTTTCCTGGAGAGAAGTGGCTTCTTTGCTGCCCTTCTTGACACCAGGCCATCCTCCAAAAGTCTTCGCCTCACTGTGCGTGCAGATGCACTCACACCTGCCTGCTGCCATTCCTGAGCAAGCTCTGTACTGGTGGTGCCCCGATCCCGCAGCTGAATCAACTTTAGGAGACGGTCCTGGCGCTTGCTGGACTTTCTTGGGCGCCCTGAAGCCTTCTTCACAACAATTGAACCGCTCTCCTTGAAGTTCTTTATGATCCGATAAATGGTTGATTTAGGTGCAATCTTACTGGCAGCAATATCCTTGCCTGTGAAGCCCTTTTTGTGCAAAGCAATGATGACGGCACGTGTTTCCTTGCAGGTAACCATGATTGACAGAGGAAGAACAAGGTTCCAAGCACCACCCTCCTATTGCAGCTTCCAGTCTGTTATTCAAACTCAATCAGCATGACAGAGTGATCTCCAGCCTTGTCCTCGTCAACACACACCTGTGTTAATGAGAGAATCACTGACATGATGTCAGCTGGTCCTTTTGTGGCAGGGCTGAAATGCAGTGGAAATGTGTTTTTGGGATTCAGATTCAAGAGGGACTTTGCAATTCATCTGATCACTCTTCATGACATTCTGGAGTATATGCAAATTGACATCATACAAAATGAGGCAGCAGACTTTGTGAAAATTAATATTTGTGTCATTCTCAAAACTGTATATACCGTATTGATACTGGTTTCAATGGCATGTGAGGAAGTGTTTTTATACAATAATCCCCTTAACATTCCTTTTGTTTGATAATGGTAAGACATGCCTCATAAAATGACAAACTTCCAGGAATTTAAAGAATTATGTTTATGGTTAAGTCGTTTCAAAACGTGGACTGCCTCAGCTCAAGGTCCAAGAATTTAAAGAATTTTGTTTATGGCTAAATAGTTTCAAAATGTGGACTGCCTCAGCTCAAGGTTGCAAGGTGGGTGACTTTGCAGTGCGCAACAGACACTGGTCTTTCTCTCCTGTCAGAACTACAGACACTGGTCTTTCTCTCCTGTCAGAACTACAGACACTGGTCTTTCTCTCCTGTCAGAACTACAGACACTGGTCTTTGTCTGTCAGTTATTTATGGCTAGTTATTTATGTACATTGGCATACACTTATGTTTTTCTATATAGAATAAGTTTCTGTTTTTCGGGATTTCTGGAAAACATGGGAACTTCCTTACCGCTGTCCCATTTAAAGGAATTGGGGTGATATAGACACTTTTATTATCCCTTTCTCTTTGTCCTTTACCTCTAGGGAAGAAAGTGGTGGACATCGCGGTCGGCTCCACTCACTGTCTGGCTCTGACTGATGAAGGAGAGGTCCACAGCTGGGGCAGCAACGACAAGCTACAGCACTTTGATACTCTGTTCTCCAACAAGAAGCAGCCCAAGGCTCTGCCAGGCCTCAACTCCAAACACATAGTGGGCATCTCCTGTGGGCCAGGACAGGTAAGAGAGTTCAGATGTAAGGTTTAGGTATAAGGCATATAGACACTACAAAGGATAACCTTTGCTGTTAAGCCGGGATGGACAACTTTGATGGGGGATGGGCCACACTTTGATGGGGGGGATGGGCCACACTTTGATGGGGGATGAGGCCACACTTTGATGGGGATGAGGCCACACTTTGATGGGGGATGGGCCACACTTTGATGGGGGATGGGGCCACACTTTGATGGGGGATGGGGCCACACTTTGATGGGGGATGAGGCCACAATTTGATGGGGGGATGAGGCCACACTTTGATGGGGGGATGGGGCCTCACTTTGAATGATAAGTAAAGCATACATGATAAGTAAAGCATACATGATAAGTAAAGCATACATGATAAGTAAAGCATACATGATAAGTAAAGTATACATGAGAGCGGGACAGTCTTGGCAGAAGTAGAGTATGGGTGATTTATTTTTAAATCTCAGTTCTGGCCTGTGGGATGGAGAGCTCAGGTCTCAGTTCCACCCAATAAGGTCTCCCTTTTGGGTGTAAGGGCTAGGGGTTGATTTGGGATCCAGGGATAAGCTCTTTCTACATTTGTCTGTCTTCGATTCCTCACGTCCTCTCTTTTCGCCCCTCCTTTTAAAAACCGATTGGAGGAGAATGAGGTTCCTCGCCTTTATGGGCTGAAGGATAATATAGTCCAAATGGGTGACAACGGCCTAATGTCTAATTGTCCTGTTCAGAGTGTTCTGTGGGGCAGCGCGTGGTCCTCCTGTTCTGTGGGGCAGCGCGTGGTCCTCCTGTTCTGTGGGGCAGCGCGTGGTCCTCCTGTTCTGTGGGGCAGCGCGTGGTCCTCCTGTTCTGTCGTGGTCCTCCTGTTCTCTGGGGCAGCGCGTGGTCCTCCTGTTCTGTCGTGGTCCTCCTGTTCTCTGGGGCAGCGCGTGGTCCTCCTGTTCTGTGGGGCAGCGCGTGGTCCTCCTGTTCTGTGGGGCAGCGCGTGGTCCTCCTGTTCTGTGTGTTCCCTTCTAGTATCTGTCCGTGGTTTTTAATGCGTGACACTGCCCCCTGTCTGTTTTCTGCTGGTCCTGTGTCTATAGAGCTTTGCGTGGTCGTCCTGTTCAGAGTGGTCTGTGGGGCAGCGCGTGCCCTTCGTAGTGGACGTGTGCCCTGTGACCTTTGAGCAGCTGGATCTGCTCTTGCGGCAGGTGAGCGAGGGCATGGACGGCTCTTCTGATTGGCCCCCGCCGCAGGAGAAGGAGTGCATGGTGGTTGCCTCCCTTAACCTGCTCAGGCTGCAGGTAAGGAGGCTTTTTACATTCTACTGTTCAACTACAATATCATATTGTAATGTTTAAGATGTTTTTATAGATTGTCCTGGATGTCTGATATGAAAATAGTCTTCTATAAAGTGTTTTCAAGTGGTTTTCTGCAGACTTGAGAATGTGTAGTCGGATGTTTATTTCTTTGTCTGTCTATAGCTCCATGCAGCCATCAGTAACCAGATGGACCCTGAGGAGTTGGGTCTGGGCCTGGGCAGCGGGCTGCTCAACAACCTGAAGCAGACCGTGGTGACGCTAGCCTCCAACGCCGGAGTCCTCAACACCGTCCAGTCAGCCGCCCAGGCCGTGCTACAGAGTGGTTGGTCAGTGCTGCTCCCTACTGCAGAGGAGAGGGCCAGGGCACTGTCCTCACTACTACCCAACACAGGTCAGTCGGACCTCTCAGCAGACACTATTATCTAAAGAAACTTCATGTACAGGGCATTTTTGTGTATGATCCATAAACCCACAGCCTTGAATTGTCTAGTGGGGTACCCTAACCTAATAAGCCGAGCAGAAAACAAATTGTTGCAAATTCTCTCTCTCTGTCTCTCTGTCTCTCTGTCTCTCTCTCTCTCTCTCTCTCTCTCTCTCTCTCTCTCTCTCTGTCTCTGTCTCGTGTCCTCAGCATCTGGTAACGAGATGAGCGTTAGTGCTGGACGTCGCTTCATGATCGACCTGTTGGTCAGCAGTCTGATGGCGGACGGAGGGCTGGAGTCTGCTCTCAATGCTGCCATCACAGCTGAGCTACAGGTTGGTCACAGACAGCTGTTAGTCACAGAGTAGGGGAAACCTGGGCCATTTAGGTCACGCACTCTGTGTTTAATACTCCATCTTAGCTGGGATCCAGGTCAGTGTGTTTAATACATGAGTTATGGCACTACCACTCGCCTATCATTTATTCATCCTTATAGTAGTCTTTGTCTGGCAGACAGACTTGATTCTCTATAGTAAGAAGCAATCTGGCAGACAGACTTGATTCTCTATAGTAAGAAGCAATCTGGCAGACAGACTTGATTCTCTATAGTAAGAAGCAATCTGGCAGACAGACATGATTCTCTATAGTAAGAAGCAATCTGGCAGACAGACTTGATTCTCTATAGTAAGAAGCAATCTGGCAGACAGACATGATTCTCTATAGTAAGAAGCAATCTGGCAGACAGACATGATTCTCTATAGTAAGAAGCAATCTGGCAGACAGACATGATTCAACAAATACTATTAAATTAATTATGCTTTATCAATGGTGCCACTAATTTTGGGACCTGATAGTACATTAAAATGTCTGTCTTTGTCTCCGTATGTGTTTTATACTGGTGACAAATCCACGTTTATTCCATTCTAATTATCTGTTATCCACTAGGACATAGAGGCAAAGAAGGAGGCCCAGAAAGAGAAGGAGGTCGATGAGCAGGAGGCCAACGCCTCCACCATGCTGCGCTGTCGCACCACCCTGGACAAAGACCTCATCAACACTGGGATATACGAGTCAGCTGGGAAACAGAGCCTACCCCTGGTCCAGCTCGTACAGCAGCTACTGAGGTGGGTAGTTAACACCGGGATCTACGAGTCAGCTGGGAAACAGAGCCTACCCCTGGTCCAGCTCGTACAGCAGCTACTGAGGTGGGTAGTTAACACTGGGATCTACGAGTCAGCTGGGAAACAGAGCCTACCCCTGGTCCAGCTCGTACAGCAGCTACTGAGGTGGGTAGTTAACACCGGGATCTACGAGTCAGCTGGGAAACAGAGCCTACCCCTGGTCCAGCTCGTACAGCAGCTACTGAGGTGAGTAGTTAACACTGGGATCTACGAGTCAGCTGGGAAACAGAGCCTACCCCTGGTCCAGCTCGTACAGCAGCTACTGAGGTGGGTAGTTAACACTGGGATCTACGAGTCAGCTGGGAAACAGAGCCTACCCCTGGTCCAGCCTCGTACAGCAGCTACTGAGGTGAGTAGTTAACACTGGGATCTACGAGTCAGCTGGGAAACAGAGCCTACCCCTGGTCCAGCTCAGACAGCAGCTACTGAGGTGAGTAGTTAACACTGGGATCTACGAGTCAGCTGGGAAACAGAGCCTACCCTGGTCCAGCTCGTACAGCAGCTACTGAGGTGAGTAGTTAACACTGGGATCTACGAGTCAGCTGGGAAACAGAGCCTACCCCTGGTCCAGCTCGTACAGCAGCTACTGAGGTGAGTAGTTAACACTGGGATCTACGAGTCAGCTGGGAAACAGAGCCTACCCTGGTCCAGCTCGTACAGCAGCTACTGAGGTGAGTAGTTAACACTGGGATCTACGAGTCAGCTGGGAAACAGAGCCTACCCCTGGTCCAGCTCGTACAGCAGCTACTGAGGTGAGTAGTTAACACTGGGATCTACGAGTCAGCTGGGAAACAGAGCCTACCCCTGGTCCAGCTCGTACAGCAGCTACTGAGGTGAGTAGTTAACACTGGGATCTACGAGTCAGCTGGGAAACAGAGCCTACCCCTGGTCCAGCTCGTACAGCAGCTACTGAGGTGGGTAGTCAACACTGGACTGAGCTGTACATGTATTTTTTTTGGGGGGGTGGTTAAGGATTAGAATCTACAATGTTTACCCTGACAAACACCGCACTTCCATAACACCCTTTAGAACCACCAGAGGAACAATAACTTTTTATTTTAGCTGAAGAACTTGTATACTTTATGGGTGTCCCACACATAGTAGTCACCTTTGGGGGCCGGGGGGGTGTACATCTCGCCAAATGTGGGTGGATATTGTACAGAATGAAGGTATTGTTTTTCCCCACTCAGGAACACTGCCTCCCAGACCATCGGCAGACTGAAGGACGTGGCCAGGAGGATATCCAGCGGTGTGGACACGGAGCACGTCAGCAAAGAACGCTCAGCCTCCCTGGATCTGCTGCTGCGCTTCCAGAGGCTGCTGGTCAGCAAACTCTACCTGGGGGTCAACGGCACCGAAAACACCAACGGATACAGTGAGTCCTCATCTGGGGTGGCAGGTAGCCTAGTGGTTAGAGCGTTGGACTTGTAACCGGAGGGTTGCAAGTTCAAATCCCCGAGCTGACAAGGTAAAAATCTGTCGTTCTGCCCCTGAACAAGGCAGTTAACCCACTGTTCCCCGGGCGCTGAAGACGTGGATGTCGGTTAAGGCAGCCCCCTGCACCTCTCTGATTCAGAGGGGTTGGGTTAAATGCGGAAGACACATTTCAGTTGAAGGCATTTGGTTGTACAACTGACTAATAAATTTGTATCCTTAACATTTTAAGAAAAATCCCTAACCGAAAAACATTTTGTTTTAGTTTTTCCCACAAAATGTAAATCACAGTGCAATTATCACACAACACATTCTTGTGCTGTGTTATAGCCTAACTACACAATGGGCTAGAAAGGCCTGGCCAAAGACATTGTGAGAAACTATTCATACCCCTTGACTTATTCCACGTTTTGTTTTTACAGCCTGAATTCAACATGGATTAAATAGATGTTCTTCCCCCACCCATCTACACACAATCCCCCCACCAGGTCATAGTCTGGCAAACGACAGCAGTGAAGTCCTGTATGGCAATACAATTTAAATAAGAAGGAAATTAAAACTTTGTGAGGTGGAATTGAGATACAGTAGTACAGGTTTAATGCTGAACCGTCTGAAAGCGAGTCCTCATTATGCAGGTTTAACTGATACAGTGAGTCCTCATTATGCAGGTTTAACAGATACAGTGAGTCCTCATTATGCAGGTTTAACAGATACAGTGAGTCCTCATTATGCAGGTTTAACAGATACAGCGAGTCCTCATTATGCAGGTTTAACTGATACAGCGAGTCCTTATTATGCAGGTTTAACTGATACAGCGAGTCCTCATTATGCAGGTTTAACAGATACAGCGAGTCCTCATAATGCAGGTTTAACTGATACAGCGAGTCCTCATAATGCAGGTTTAACTGATACAGCGAGTCCTCATTATGCAGGTTTAACTGATACAGCAAGTCCTCATTATGCAGGTTTAACAGATACAGTGAGTCCTCATTATGCAGGTTTAACTGATACAGCGAGTCCTCATTATGCAGGTTTAACAGATACAGCGAGTCCTCATTATGCAGGTTTAACAGATACAGCGAGTCCTCATTATGCAGGTTTAACTGATACAGCGAGTCCTCATTATGCAGGTTTAACTGATACAGCGAGTCCTCATTATGCAGGTTTAACAGATACAGCGAGTCCTCATAATGCAGGTTTAACTGATACAGCGAGTCCTCATAATGCAGGTTTAACTGATACAGCGAGTCCTCATTATGCAGGTTTAACTGATACAGCAAGTCCTCATTATGCAGGTTTAACAGATACAGTGAGTCCTCATTATGCAGGTTTAACTGATACAGCGAGTCCTCATTATGCAGGTTTAACTGATACAGCGAGTCCTCATTATGCAGGTTTAACAGATACAGCGAGTCCTCATTATGCAGGTTTAACTGATACAGCGAGTCCTCATTATGCAGGTTTAACAGATACAGCGAGTCCTCATTATGCAGGTTTAACTGATACAGCGAGTCCTCATAATGCAGGTTTAACTGATACAGCGAGTCCTCATAATGCAGGTTTAACTGATACAGCGAGTCCTCATTATGCAGGTTTAACACGTGTGTGTATATACCATACCGTTCAAAGGTTTGGTGTCACTTCGACATGTCCTTGTTTTTGAAAGAAAGCAACATTTTTGTCCATTAAAATAACATCAAATTGATCAGAAATACAGAGTAGACATTGTTAATGTTGTAAATGACTATTGTAGCTGGAAATGGCAGATTTTAATGGAGTATCTAGACAGGCGTACAGAGGCCCATTATCAGCAACCATCACTGCTGTGTTCCAACGGCACGTTGTGTTAGCTAATCCAAGTGTATCATTTTAAAAGGCTAATTGATCATTAGAAAACCCTTTTGCAATTATGTTAGCACAGCTGAAAACTGTTGTTCTGATTAAAGAAACAATAAAACTGGCCTTCTTTAGACTAGTTGGGTATCTGGAGCATCAGCATTTGTGGCTTCGATTACTGGCTCAAAATGGCCAGAAACAAAGTCATTTCTTCTGAACTCGTCAGTCTATTCTTGTTCTGAGAAATGAAGGCTATTCCATGTGAGAAATTGCCAAGAAACTGAAGATCTCGTACAGCGCTGTGTACTACTCCCTTCACAGAACAGCGCAAACTGGCTGCAACCAGAACATAAAGAGGAGTGGGAGGCCCCGGTGCACAACTGAGCAAGAGGACAAGTACATTAGAGTGTCTAGTTTGAGAAACAGACGCCTCACAAGTCCTCAACTGGCAGCTTCATTAAATAGTACCCACAAAACACCAGACTCAACAAACTCTGCCTAGAAGGCCAGCATCTTAGAGTGGCCTCTTCACTGTTGACGTTGAGACTGGTGTTTTGCGGGTTCTATTTAATGAAGCTGCTGTTATCCATTTATGTTTTTTGTATGTTCTTTATATATCTGTAAGTCAACCAATGATATCAGGCTTCACCTGGCCATGATTTCAGACACCTGTCTATTTCCTTTGACACTGTATAAACTAGTGAAGTGCAGTCTGTCATTATACCCAGATGAAGACAGCTTGTCTGTCCAAACGTTGGTTAATAGGTTATTCAATTATTGCATCTGAACTCCTAGACTCTCAATTAAAAAAAATTCTACTCCGCTAGCTAGCACCTCGCCTAAACAGGTGTACGTTTCGTTCGCCTCCAGATTATATGTATGTGTGTGTGTGTATATATATATGTGTATATATATATATATAGCCAATATTTTCTTCCTGCAGACCCAGAGCTGCTGGGTGTGGGGTCCCTGTTGAAGAAGTACATCGCCCTACTGTGTACTCACATTGGAGACATCCTCCCTGTGGCTACCAGCATTGCCTTCACCGGACACCGCCACTTTAATGAAGTGTCCCGGGTCATCGAGGGTGACCTCACTGGTTAGTGTTACTCTGGTGAATCTAGATCTACAAGGCTGTACTCAGACCAGGGTTGGGATCAATTCCATTTCAATTTAGGAATGAAACTGAAATTCCAATTCCTTTCAATTTACTTTCTGAATTGACCAACCCTGACTCATACCTGTTTTTGAGCCAAATATGAGGTGAGCATATTATATATACCCATCAGGTAAGCGGATGTTTTTCCTCTTGGCCTGCAGGTGTGCTCCTCCCTGAGCTGGTGGTGTCCATCGTGTTGCTGCTGACCATCGACGCTGGCCTGATGCAGGAGGCCGGTTCCATCCCTCTACTGGCCGGACTGCTGGAGCACCTGGACCGCTTCAACCACTTGGCGCCTGGACATGAGAGGGACGACAACGAAGACCTGGCCTGGCCCGGCATCATGGGTACAGATCCTCCTGGGGAGAGGTTGGGGGTCAGGGTTACAGGACCAGAGGTGCATGGAGGGTTGAAGAGTGGGGAATGACTGGTGAATTTAAGCCTAGACTGGAGCATTTGGTAGGTTAAATGTGGAGCGTTTCAGTATGTTAGAATGTAACTAGTTGTGTGTTAGTGGTTAGTTGTGGTTAGAATGTAACTAGTTGTGGGTTAGTTGTGGTTAGAATGTAACTAGTTGTGGGTTAGTTGTGGTTAGAATGTAACTAGTTGTGTGAGGTGGGTTGGTGGTTAGTTGTGGTTAGAATGTAACTAGTTGTGGGTTAGTTGTGGTTAGAATTATTATATTTTAGTCAAACATATCTGTGCTTCTTGGGGGTAGTTTGCAGTCTACAAATTATTTGTAATTGTGTTCCGACCATCCTCTGAAGAAGTAAATCGGCCCGCGGCTGAATCAAGTTGATGTTCCCCGGTTTAGTGTGTGGTGGGATAGAATGTGAGCTTGGTTAGAATGTAACTAGTGTGTGTCTGCTGTGGCAGGCTCGTTCTTCACAGGGCAGAGCTCCAAGAACAATGAGGAGATGTCTCTGATCCGCAAGGCCGACCTGGAGAACCACAACAAAGACGGCGGCTTCTGGACCGTCATCGACGGGAAAGTCTACGACATCAAAGACTTCCAGGCCCAGTCGCTCACTGGGAACAGCATCCTGGGTACATTGACTATGGCCCTTATTGAACTGTGGAGAAACACAGGCATTGAAATAGCAACTCTCTCTTTTTGACTGTTGTGTTGTTGTCGAAGTATTGTGATTGGTCCTTTTTGGAACTGTAGAAACACAGACATTGAAATCCTAGAACAGGCCTGCATGTTCATGGATAAGAGTTGGCTTTTACCAATCTATTCATTCTATACTTATATGATTACGTTTCATTTTCACTGATGTAATTTATTCTTAAATGTGTATTGTGGTGTAACCTGTAACCCCCTCCCTCCCCACCTTTACAGCCCAGTTTGCAGGAGAGGACCCTGTTGTTGCGTTAGAAGCAGCCCTGCAGTTTGAAGACACCAGGGTGTCTATGCAGGCGTTCTGTGTTGGACAGTACATGGAGGTGTGTATCCATGTAGCGTTATTTCTTTAGAGCTGGTAGACTTCTCACTGTTGTTCTTTTGTCTTTGATTAGTCTTGGAACAGATTTTTGAATAGTCTCAGAATAGTCCCCGAACAGGCATTGAACATAGAAATAATCTCGGAGCAGTCTCAGAACAGTATTTTTACGGAATATCCGTTCCCTGTGTCCTCCAGCCCAACCAGGAGACGGTGACCACCCCAGACCTGAGCAGCCTGTGCTCCCCCCTCATCGACACAGAGAGGAACCTGGGACTCCTGCTGGGCCTCCACGCCTCTTACCTGGCCAACAGCACCCCCTGTCACCCATGGAGATAGAATGTGCCAGTGAGTAACCCTGACCTCTGACCTCTAACTCCTGTCTGACCCTAATCCTGTCCCCAGTGGAGATAAAAATGTGCCAAAATGTAAACCTAACCTTCCCCCTGACCTGTTGTCCATGGAGATAATGTGCTAGTCAGTAACCCTGACCTGTTGTCCATGGAGATAATGTGCTAGTCAGTAACCCTGACCTGTTGTCCATGGAGATAATGTGCTAGTCAGTAACCCTGACCTGTTGTCCATGGAGATAATGTGCTAGTCAGTAACCCTGACCTGTTGTCCATGGAGATAATGTGCTAGTCAGTAACACTGACCTGTTGTCCATGGAGATAATGTGCTAGTCAGTAACCCTGACCTGTTGTCCATGGAGATAATGTGCTAGTCAGTAACACTGACCTGTTGTCCATGGAGATAATGTGCTAGTCAGTAACCCTGACCTGTTGTCCATGGAGATAATGTGCTAGTCAGTAACCCTGACCTGTTGTCCATGGAGATAATGTGCTAGTCAGTAACACTGACCTGTTGTCCATGGAGATAATGTGCTAGTCAGTAACCCTGACCTGTTGTCCATGGAGATAATGTGCTAGTCAGTAACACTGACCTGTTGTCCATGGAGATAATGTGCTAGTCAGTAACCCTGACCTGTTGTCCATGGAGATAATGTGCTAGTCAGTAACACTGACCTGTTGTCCATGGAGATAATGTGCTAGTCAGTAACCCTGACCTGTTGTCCATGGAGATAATGTGCTAGTCAGTAACACTGACCTGTTGTCCATGGAGATAATGTGCTAGTCAGTAACCCTGACCTGTTGTCCATGGAGATAATGTGCTAGTCAGTAACACTGACCTGTTGTCCATGGAGATAATGTGCTAGTCAGTAACCCTGACCTGTTGTCCATGGAGATAATGTGCTAGTCAGTAACACTGACCTGTTGTCCATGGAGATAATGTGCTAGTCAGTAACCCTGACCTGTTGTCCATGGAGATAATGTGCTAGTCAGTAACACTGACCTGTTGTCCATGGAGATAATGTGCTAGTCAGTAACCCTGACCTGTTGTCCATGGAGATAATGTGCTAGTCAGTAACCCTGACCTGTTGTCCATGGAGATAATGTGCTAGTCAGTAACACTGACCTGTTGTCCATGGAGATAATGTGCTAGTCAGTAACCCTGACCTGTTGTCCATGGAGATAATGTGCTAGTCAGTAACACTGACCTGTTGTCCATGGAGATAATGTGCTAGTCAGTAACCCTGACCTGTTGTCCATGGAGATAATGTGCTAGTCAGTAACACTGACCTGTTGTCCATGGAGATAATGTGCTAGTCAGTAACCCTGACCTGTTGTCCATGGAGATAATGTGCTAGTCAGTAACACTGACCTGTTGTCCATGGAGATAATGTGCTAGTCAGTAACCCTGACCTGTTGTCCATGGAGATAATGTGCTAGTCAGTAACACTGACCTGTTGTCCATGGAGATAATGTGCTAGTCAGTAACCCTGACCTGTTGTCCATGGAGATAATGTGCTAGTCAGTAACACTGACCTGTTGTCCATGGAGATAATGTGCTAGTCAGTAACCCTGACCTGTTGTCCATGGAGATAATGTGCTAGTCAGTAACACTGACCTGTTGTCCATGGAGATAATGTGCTAGTCAGTAACCCTGACCTGTTGTCCATGGAGATAATGTGCTAGTCAGTAACCCTGACCTGTTGTCCATGGAGATAATGTGCTAGTCAGTAACCCTGACCTGTTGTCCATGGAGATAATGTGCTAGTCAGTAACCCTGACCTGTTGTCCATGGAGATAATGTGCTAGTCAGTAACACTGACCTGTTGTCCATGGAGATAATGTGCTAGTCAGTAACCCTGACCTGTTGTCCATGGAGATAATGTGCTAGTCAGTAACACTGACCTGTTGTCCATGGAGATAATGTGCTAGTCAGTAACCCTGACCTGTTGTCCATGGAGATAATGTGCTAGTCAGTAACACTGACCTGTTGTCCATGGAGATAATGTGCTAGTCAGTAACCCTGACCTGTTGTCCATGGAGATAATGTGCTAGTCAGTAACACTGACCTGTTGTCCATGGAGATAATGTGCTAGTCAGTAACACTGACCTGTTGTCCATGGAGATAATGTGCTAGTCAGTAACACTGACCTGTTGTCCATGGAGATAATGTGCTAGTCAGTAACACTGACCTGTTGTCCATGGAGATAATGTGCTAGTCAGTAACACTGACCTGTTGTCCATGGAGATAATGTGCTAGTCAGTAAACCTGACCTGTTGTCCATGGAGATAATGTGCTAGTCAGTAACCCTGACCTGTTGTCCATGGAGATAATGTGCTAGTCAGTAACCCTGACCTGTTGTCCATGGAGATAATGTGCTAGTCAGTAACACTGACCTGTTGTCCATGGAGATAATGTGCTAGTCAGTAACCCTGACCTGTTGTCCATGGAGATAATGTGCTAGTCAGTAACCCTGACCTGTTGTCCATGGAGATAATGTGCTAGTCAGTAACCCTGACCTGTTGTCCATGGAGATAATGTGCCAGTCAGTAACCCTGACCTGTTGTCCATGGAGATAATGTGCTAGTCAGTAACCCTGACCTGTTGTCCATGGAGATAATGTGCTAGTCAGTAACCCTGACCTGTTGTCCATGGAGATAATGTGCTAGTCAGTAACACTGACCTGTTGTCCATGGAGATAATGTGCTAGTCAGTAACCCTGACCTGTTGTCCATGGAGATAATGTGCTAGTCAGTAACCCTGACCTGTTGTCCATGGAGATAATGTGCTAGTCAGTAACACTGACCTGTTGTCCATGGAGATAATGTGCTAGTCAGTAACCCTGACCTGTTGTCCATGGAGATAATGTGCTAGTCAGTAACACTGACCTGTTGTCCATGGAGATAATGTGCTAGTCAGTAACCCTGACCTGTTGTCCATGGAGATAATGTGCTAGTCAGTAACCCTGACCTGTTGTCCATGGAGATAATGTGCTAGTCAGTAACACTGACCTGTTGTCCATGGAGATAATGTGCTAGTCAGTAACCCTGACCTGTTGTCCATGGAGATAATGTGCTAGTCAGTAACACTGACCTGTTGTCCATGGAGATAATGTGCTAGTCAGTAACCCTGACCTGTTGTCCATGGAGATAATGTGCTAGTCAGTAACCCTGACCTGTTGTCCATGGAGATAATGTGCTAGTCAGTAACCCTGACCTGTTGTCCATGGAGATAATGTGCTAGTCAGTAACCCTGACCTGTTGTCCATGGAGATAATGTGCTAGTCAGTAACACTGACCTGTTGTCCATGGAGATAATGTGCTAGTCAGTAACCCTGACCTGTTGTCCATGGAGATAATGTGCTAGTCAGTAACCCTGACCTGTTGTCCATGGAGATAATGTGCTAGTCAGTAACCCTGACCTGTTGTCCATGGAGATAATGTGCTAGTCAGTAACCCTGACCTGTTGTCCATGGAGATAATGTGCTAGTCAGTAACCCTGACCTGTTGTCCATGGAGATAATGTGCTAGTCAGTAACACTGACCTGTTGTCCATGGAGATAATGTGCTAGTCAGTAACCCTGACCTGTTGTCCATGGAGATAATGTGCTAGTCAGTAACACTGACCTGTTGTCCATGGAGATAATGTGCTAGTCAGTAACCCTGACCTGTTGTCCATGGAGATAATGTGCTAGTCAGTAACACTGACCTGTTGTCCATGGAGATAATGTGCTAGTCAGTAACACTGACCTGTTGTCCATGGAGATAATGTGCTAGTCAGTAACCCTGACCTGTTGTCCATGGAGATAATGTGCTAGTCAGTAACCCTGACCTGTTGTCCATGGAGATAATGTGCTAGTCAGTAACACTGACCTGTTGTCCATGGAGATAATGTGCTAGTCAGTAACCCTGACCTGTTGTCCATGGAGATAATGTGCTAGTCAGTAACACTGACCTGTTGTCCATGGAGATAATGTGCTAGTCAGTAACACTGACCTGTTGTCCATGGAGATAATGTGCTAGTCAGTAACCCTGACCTGTTGTCCATGGAGATAATGTGCTAGTCAGTAACACTGACCTGTTGTCCATGGAGATAATGTGCTAGTCAGTAACCTGACCTGTTGTCCATGGAGATAATGTGCTAGTCAGTAACACTGACCTGTTGTCCATGGAGATAATGTGCTAGTCAGTAACCCTGACCTGTTGTCCATGGAGATAATGTGCTAGTCAGTAACACTGACCTGTTGTCCATGGAGATAATGTGCTAGTCAGTAACACTGACCTGTTGTCCATGGAGATAATGTGCTAGTCAGTAACCCTGACCTGTTGTCCATGGAGATAATGTGCTAGTCAGTAACCCTGACCTGTTGTCCATGGAGATAATGTGCTAGTCAGTAACACTGACCTGTTGTCCATGGAGATAATGTGCTAGTCAGTAACACTGACCTGTTGTCCATGGAGATAATGTGCTAGTCAGTAACCCTGACCTGTTGTCCATGGAGATAATGTGCTAGTCAGTAACCCTGACCTGTTGTCCATGGAGATAATGTGCTAGTCAGTAACCCTGACCTGTTGTCCATGGAGATAATGTGCTAGTCAGTAACACTGACCTGTTGTCCATGGAGATAATGTGCTAGTCAGTAACCCTGACCTGTTGTCCATGGAGATAATGTGCTAGTCAGTAACCCTGACCTGTTGTCCATGGAGATAATGTGCTAGTCAGTAACCCTGACCTGTTGTCCATGGAGATAATGTGCTAGTCAGTAACCCTGACCTGTTGTCCATGGAGATAATGTGCTAGTCAGTAACCCTGACCTGTTGTCCATGGAGATCAAATCAAATTTTATTTGTCACATACACATGGTTAGCAGATGTTAATGCGAGTGTAGCGAAATGCTTGTGCTTCTAGTTCCGACCATGCAGTAGTATCTAACAAGTAATCTAACAAATTCACAACAACTACCTTATACACACAAGAGTAAAGGAATGAATACAGTATGTACATATAAATATATGGATGAGCGATGGCTGACCGGCATAGGCAAGATGCAGTAGATGGTATGGAGTACAGTATATACACATATATATGAGATGAGTAATGTAGGATATGTAAACATTATATAAATGGCATTGTTTAAAGTGGCTAGTGATACATTATTTCATCCAATTATAATTATTAAAGTGGCTAGAGATTTGGGTCGATGACCTAACGGCATAGGCAAGATACAGTAGATGGTTTAGAGTACAGTGTATACATTTGATATGAGTATGTCGGATACGTAAACATTATATACAAAATTGTTTAAAGTGGCTAGTGATACATTTGTTACATCCAATTCCTATGTATAAAGTGGCTAGAGATTTAAGTCAGTATGTTGGCAGCAGCCACTCAATGTTAGTGATGGCTGTTTAACAGTCTGATGGCCTTGAGGTAGAAGCTGTTTTTCAGTCTCTCGGTCCCAGCTTTGATGCACCTGTACTGACCTCGCCTTCTGGATGATAGCGGGGTGAACAGGCAGTGGCTCGGGTGGTTGTTGTCCTTGATGATCTTTTGGCCTTTCTGTGACATCGGGTGGTGTAGGTGTCCTGGAGGGCAGGTAGTTTAACCCGGTGATGCGTTGTGCAGTCCTCACTACCCTCTGGAGAGCCTTACGGTTGTGGGCGGAGCAGTTGCCGCACCAGGCGGTGATACAGCCCGACAGGATGCTCTCGATTGTGCATCTGTAAAAGTTTGTGAGTGATTTTGGTGACAAGCCAAATTTCTTCAGCCTCCTGAGGTTGAAGAGGCGCTGTTGCGCCTTCTTTACCACGCTGTCTGTGTGGGTGGACCAATTCAGTTTGTCCGTGATGTGTACGCCGAGGAACTTAAAACTTTCCACCTTCTCCACTACTGTCCCCTCGATGTGGATAGGGGGTGCTCCTCTCCTGTTTCCTGAAGTCCACGATCATCTCCTTTGTTTTGTTGACATTGAGTGAGAGGTTATTTTCCTGACACCACACTCCGAGGGCCCTCACCTCCTCTCTGTAGGCCGTCTCGTAGTTGTTGGTAATCAAGCCTACCACTGTAGTGTCGTCAGCAAACTTGATGATTGAGTTGGATGCGTGCTTGGCCACGCAGTCATGGGTAAACAGGGAGTACAGGAGAGGGCTGAGAACGCACCCTTGTGGGGCCCCAGTGTTGAGGATCAGCGGGGTGGAGATGTTGTTTCCTACCCTCACCACCTGGGACCGGCCCGTCCAGGAAGTCCAGGACCCAGTTGCACAGGGCTGGGTCGAGACCCAGGGTCTCGAGCAATGACGAGCTTGGAGGGAACTATGGTGTTAAATGCTGAGCTGTAGTCGATGAACAGCATTCTTACATAAGTATTCCTCTTGTCCAGATGGGTTAGGGCAGTATGCAGTGTGATTGCGATTGCGTCGTCTGTGGACCTATTGGGACGGTAAGCAAATTGGAGTGGGTCCAGGGTGTCTGGCAGGATGGAGGTGATATGATCCTTGACTAATCTCTCAAAGCACTTCATGATGACGGAAGTGAGTGCTACGGGCGATAGTCATTTAGCTCAGTCACCTTAGCTTTCTTGGGAACAGGAACAATGGTGGCCCTCTTGAAGCATGTGGGAACAGCAGACTGGGATAGGGACTGATTGAATATGTCCGTAAACACACCAGCCAGCTGGTCTGCGCATGCTCTGAGGACACGGCCAGGGATGCCATCTGGGCCGGCAGCCTTGCGAGGGTTAACACATTTAAATGTTTTTCTCACATTGGCTGCGGTGAAGGTGAGCCCGCAGGTTTTGGTAGCGGGCGTGTCGGTGGCACTGTATTGTCCTCAAAGCGAGCAAAGAAGTTGTTTAGTTTGTCTGGGAGCAGGGCGTCATGGTCCGGACGGGGCTGGTTTTCTTTTTGTAGTCCGTGATTGACTGTAGACCCTGCCACATTCCTCTTGTGTCTGAGCCATTGAATTGTGACTCTACTTTGTCTCTATATTGACGCTTAGCTTGTTTGATTGCCTTGCGGAGGGAGTAGCTGCACTGTTTGTATTCAGTCATGTTTCCGGTAGCCTTTACCTGGTTAAAAGCAGTGGTTCGCTTTCAGTTTTGGCGAATGCTGCCATCAATCCATGGTTTCTGGTTGGGGAAGGTTTTGATATTTGCTATGGGTACAACATCACCAATGCATTTGCTAATAAACTCGCTCACGAATCAGCGTATACATCAATGTTGTTGTCAGATGCTATCCGGAACATATCCCAGTCCACGTGCTCGAAGCAATCTTGCAGCATGGAATCAGATTGGTCGGACCAGCGTTGAACAGACCTGAGAACGGGCGTTTCCTGTTTTAGTTTCTGTTTGTAGGCTGGGAGCAACAAAATGGAGTCATGGTCAGACTTGCGAAAGGAGGGCGGAGAATAGCCTTGTATGCATCACGGAAGTTGGAATAACAGTGGTCCAGGATTTTACCAGCCCGGGTGGCACATTCGATATGCTGGTAAAATTTCGGGAGCCTTGTTCTTAAATTAGCCTTATTAAAATCCCCAGCCACAATAAATGCAGCCTCAGGATATGTGGTTTCCAGTTTACATAGAGTCCGATGAATTTCTTTCAGTGCCGTCGATGTGTCAGCTTGAGGGGGGATGTACACGGCTGTGATTATAATCGAGGAGAATTCTCTTGGTAGATAATGGTCTGCATTTGATTGTAAGGAATTCTATGTCAGGTGAACAAAAGGACTTGAGTTCCTGTATGTTGTTATGATCACACCACGTCTCGTTAATCATAAGACACACACCCCGCCCTTCTTCTTACCAGATAGATGTTTGTTTCTGTCGGCGCGATGCGTGGAGAAACCAGGTGGCTGTACCGACTCTGATAACGTGTCCTGAGTGAGCCATGTTTCCGTGAAGCAAAGAACGTTGCAGTCTCGAATGTCTCTCTGAAAGGCAACCTCGATCGGATTTCGTCTACTTTGTTGTCAAGAGACTGTACATTGGCGATTAAAATACTCGGGAGAGGTGCACGATCGCCGTCGGCGTAGCTTGACCAAAAGACCGCGCGTTCCCTCTTCTCGGCGCGCCGTTGTTTTGAAGTAGCCACGTGCTATCCAGTCTGTTGTTGTGTTTGGGTTAACGAAAGGAGAATCCTCTTTGGGAAAGTCGTATTCCTGGTCGTAATGTTGGTAAGTTGACGTTGCTCTTATATCCAATAGTTCCTCCCGGTTGTATGTAATAAAACTTAATATTTTCCGGGGTAACAATGTAAGAAGTAATACATAAAAAAACAAAATACTGCATGGTTTCCTGAGAACGTGAAGCGAGGCTGCCATCTCTGTCGGCGCCGGAAGTATCATCAGATAATGTGCTAGTCAGTAACCCTGACCTGTTGTCCATGGAGATAATGTGCTAGTCAGTAACACTGACCTGTTGTCCATGGAGATAATGTGCTAGTCAGTAACCCTGACCTGTTGTCCATGGAGATAATGTGCTAGTCAGTAACCCTGACCTGTTGTCCATGGAGATAATGTGCTAGTCAGTAACACTGACCTGTTGTCCATGGAGATAATGTGCTAGTCAGTAACCCTGACCTGTTGTCCATGGAGATAATGTGCTAGTCAGTAACCCTGACCTGTTGTCCATGGAGATAATGAGCTAGTCAGTAACACTGACCTGTTGTCCATGGAGATAATGAGCTAGTCAGTACATCAGTTTGTGCTTTTTTGTGGAACTTCATGGGCAGGTTTCAGATTGAGGGGTTTTCCAATGGGCTTGATTTTCAGTCGAGGCTCAATCTGTTTCAAAAAGCATCCCTATGAGTTCAACAACACACTCTGTCATGCTGTTTGCGATTGATTCTTCTGAACAGTTCCTAACCAGCACATTTAACTCTCTCTTATCTCTCTCCTCAGAATGGCTCCAGTCGTCCATCTTCCAAGGTGGTCTGCAGACCAGTCAGATCCACTACAACTACAACGAGGAGAAGGATGAGGACCACTGCTCGTCCCCGGGAACACCAGACAAGGCCAAACAGCTGTACTCCCGCAGGCTCACCCTCAGTGACCATGCACAGCCCTTCTTACAGGCTATCGCTGACAACACCACTCAGGACCACACTGTGAAGGTAAAGGTTAGAGGTCAGGGATAAGGGTTAGGCAGGTTCACCCTCAGTGACCATGCACAGCCCTTCTTACAGGCTATCGCTGACAACACCACTCAGGACCACACTGTGATGGTTAGGGGCCAGGGGTCAGGGGTTAGGGGTCAGTGACCAGGGATTATGGGCCAGGGGTGAGGAAGGCAGGGTTAGGGGCCAGGGGTTAGGGGTGAGGGTCCAGGGGTTAGGGGTGAGGGTCCAGGGGTTAGGGTCCAGGGGTTAGGGACCAGGGGTGAGGGGCCAGGGACCAGGGGTGAGGGGCCAGGGACCAGGGGTGAGGGGCCAGGGACCAGGGGTGAGGGGCCAGGGACCAGGGGTGAGGGGCCAGGGGTGAGGGCCAGGGGTGAGGAAGGCAGGTTTAGGGTCAGGGTGATAATCATAAATTTGAAAATTGTATTTTGTATATTACTATATTTAATATATGTAATTTAGCCGTAGCTGTCTGAAACACTGGTTATACCCTATCCTATGTTTTGTTGTCCTTTTGAGCCGGACAGTCCTGTGGCGATTCAGGTATCCACTGGCAGCTTTAGTTATTGGCTTGTGCCCCCGTTTCTTCTTCCTTCTCGTGTGTGTGTGCCACCTGTCTGCCAGGACTTCCTGTGCCAAATGGAGAGGTGCTGTAAGCAGTACCACCTCATCACGCCCATCACCTTCCCCCTGGAGCACCCTGTGGAGGAAGTAGGCCGTCTGCTGCTCTGCTGCCTGCTCAAACACCAGGACCTTGGTAACCTAGCGACCACCCTCCCTGCACTCACACGCCACTGGCAACCCTCTAACCACTGAGACTGAGTAGTAACAGAGGGTAGTAGTCATACTGTCTACGTAGTAACAGAGGGTAGTAGTCATACTGTCTACGTAGTAACAGGGTAGTAGTCATACTGTCTACGTAGTAACAGAGGGTAGTAGTCATGCTGTCTACGTAGTAACAGAGGGTAGTAGTCATGCTGTCTACGTAGTAACAGAGGGTAGTAGTCATGCTGTCTACGTAGTAACAGAGGGTAGTAGTCATGCTGTCTACGTAGTAACAGGGTAGTAGTCATACTGTCTACGTAGTAACAGAGGGTAGTAGTCATGCTGTCTACGTAGTAACAGAGGGTAGTAGTCGTACTGTCTACGTAGTAACAGAGGGTAGTAGTCGTACTGTCTACGTAGTAACAGAGGGTAGTAGTCGTACTGTCTACGTAGTAACAGGGTAGTAGTCATGCTGTCTACGTAGTAACAGAGGGTAGTAGTCATGCTGTCTACGTAGTAACAGAGGGTAGTAGTCATGCTGTCTACGTAGTAACAGGGTAGTAGTCATACTGTCTACGTAGTAACAGAGGGTAGTAGTCATGCTGTCTACGTAGTAACAGGGTAGTAGTCATACTGTCTACGTAGTAACAGAGGGTAGTAGTCATGCTGTCTACGTAGTAACAGAGGGTAGTAGTCGTACTGTCTACGTAGTAACAGAGGGTAGTAGTCGTACTGTCTACGTAGTAACAGAGGGTAGTAGTCGTGCTGTCTCACGTGGTAACAGAGGGTAGTAGTCGTGCTGTCTCACGTGGTAACAGAGGGTAGTAGTCGTACTGTCTACGTAGTAACAGAGGGTAGTAGTCGTACTGTCTACGTAGTAACAGAGGGTAGTAGTCGTACTGTCTACGTAGTAACAGAGGGTAGTAGTCGTACTGTCTACGTAGTAACAGAGGGTAGTAGTCGTACTGTCTACGTAGTAACAGAGGGTAGTAGTCGTACTGTCTACGTAGTAACAGAGGGTAGTAGTCGTACTGTCTACGTAGTAACAGAGGGTAGTAGTCGTACTGTCTACGTAGTAACAGAGGGTAGTAGTCGTACTGTCTACGTAGTAACAGAGGGTAGTAGTCGTACTGTCTACGTAGTAACAGAGGGTAGTAGTCGTACTGTCTACGTAGTAACAGAGGGTAGTAGTCGTACTGTCTACGTAGTAACAGAGGGTAGTAGTCTTACTGTCTACGTAGTAACAGAGGGTAGTGTAGAAGTTCTCTAGTTTATCAAGTGATTTGATTGGTTCCTGGGTGATTGACGGCAGCGTTTGGCCCTCTCATAGGTCACATCGCCCTGTCGCTCGTCAACCAATGTGCCTTGGGAGTGGAGCAGGGAAAGCAGAGGCCCCTCCCCAGATCTGTGATTGACGTGTGTCGCATGGTGTACCAGGCTAAGTGCTCTTTAATCAAGGTATGCTTCATACTTTCCTATCATTTAATCCTGAATAGAAAAAGTCATTGAATGTTATTCTGTCGCCTGGTCCCAGGTCTGTTCGTGCCGTATAGCCGACTCTTATGGTCTTTGGTACATCCATAGTAGTTGCCTGTCCAGCACTGACTGATCTGGGAGCAGGCTGGCGGGTGTAGGTCCTGAGTTTGGTATTTGGGGGGTAGATATACAGTATCTTTCTCTCTGTCCTCGGTGTTCCAGACCCACCAGGAGCAGGGCCGTAGTTATAAGGAGGTCTGTGCCCCTGTCGTCGAGAGGCTGCGGTTCCTGTTCAACGAGCTGCGTCCTGCCGTTAGCAGCGACCTCTCCATCGTGTCCAAGCTGAAGCTGCTCAGTGCCCAGCCGCGCTGGAAGAGGATCACTCAGAAGCTCATCAGGGACTGCAGGAAACAGAGAGGTAGTTACTGGCCTCCGAAGGGGGTATTTATGGCACTCGTTGTGATGGACAAGATCAATGATTTGTTTTACTCCGAGCGAGAGCTGCGTCTGTTTCTCCCCCATGTCATTAACTGTCATTAATGTAAAGTGTTAAGCTGGTACGGTGTGTAGCGCTGTCTATTGTGTTGATATTTATGTATTCTACGTCTGTGGTTCAAGTGCCTATGAAGTCTGAGTCAGCGGACGTAGAGGAGCCTAAACTAGAGAACGAAGGCACCAATGAGGAAGAGCTCTGTGTCCCCATAAGCCCCGGCCCCACAGACAGAAAATCACCCACCAACAAGACACCCAAGGTGCCTCCTCTCTCTCTCTCTCTCTCTCTCTCTCTCTCTCTCTCTCTCTCTCTCCCCCTTCCGCTCTATCTAAAGTCATGCCCCTCCATCCCCCTCCTCTCCTTCATCCTGAATAGAGGTGTGATCTGCCATGTCAGTTGTATTACTGTGTGTTGTCTAGCAGCAGGATAGGTTGGCTCCTCTCCTCAACACGGTAGCTAATGTCCAGAAGTTTAAGTGGCTGAAGCACAGTGTCCAGGGAGTCTTCTCTACCTCCAGCCTCATGGGGACCATCGTAGAGTTCGCTCTGAAGGAGGAGCCACTCGACGTGGAGAAGATGAGGAAGTGCCTTCTCAAACAGGTACAGAATGGGACAGGGACACGGTGGGTGGACCAGCGGTCAGAGGTCTATTTCTGGAGGTCCATATCAGACAGAGGGAAGAATAGTGGTGTCTGAATATGGTTATGTAGGGTGAATAAATGTCTACCTGTGAAGGTGGAGGGACAGGGAAGACCATTCTGGGTGAATATTAAAGGGACATTACACTCCCAAATCTAATTTCGCAGATCTCAAGTGTTGATTCATGTCCAATTGAATCCGTATCCCTTGCATCAGTTGTGTAAAGGGGAGAGAAGTGATTATGATGAGGTAGCAGGATTATGAATGAAATGAGAGCAGGATTATGAATGAAATGAGGTAGGAGGATTATGAATGAAATGAGAGCAGGATTATGAATGAAATGAGAGCAGGATTATGAATAAAATGAGAGCAGGATTATGAATAAAATGAGGTAGCAGGATTATGAATACAATGAGAGCAGGATTATGAATACAATGAGAGCAGGATTATGAATGAAATGAGGTAGGAGGATTATGAATGAAATGAGGTAGGAGGATTATGAATAAAATGAGAGCAGGATTATGAATAAAATGAGAGCAGGATTATGAATGAAATGAGGTAGCAGGATTATGAATGAAATGAGGTAGCAGGATTATGAATGAAATGAGGTAGCAGGATTATGAATGAAATGAGGTAGCAGGATTATGAATGAAATGAGGTAGCAGGATTATGAATGAAATGAGGTAGCAGGATTATGAATGAAATGAGGTAGGAGGATTATGAATGAAATGAGGTAGGAGGATTATGAATGAAATGAGAGCAGGATTATGAATAAAATGAGAGCAGGATTATGAATAAAATGAGGTAGCAGGATTATGAATACAATGAGAGCAGGATTATGAATACAATGAGAGCAGGATTATGAATGAAATGAGGTAGCAGGATTATGAATGAAATGAGGTAGGAGGATTATGAATGAAATGAGGTAGGAGGATTATGAATAAAATGAGAGCAGGATTATGAATAAAATGAGAGCAGGATTATGAATGAAATGAGGTAGCAGGATTATGAATGAAATGAGGTAGCAGGATTATGAATGAAATGAGGTAGCATGATTATGAATGAAATGAGAGCAGGATTATGAATAAAATGAGAGCAGGATTATGAATGAAATGAGGTAGCAGGATTATGAATAAAATGAGAGCAGGATTAGGAATAAAATGAGGTAGCAGGATTAGGAATAAAATGAGGTAGCAGGATTAGGAATAAAATGAGGTAGCAGGATTATGAATACAATGAGGTAGCAGGATTATGAATAAAATGAGAGCAGGATTATGAATGAAATGAGGTAGCAGGATTATGAATGAAATGAGGTAGCAGGATTATGAATGAAATGAGAGCAGGATTATGAATGAAATGAGAGCAGGATTATGAATGAAATGAGAGCAGGATTATGAATGAAATGAGAGCAGGATTATGAATGAAATGAGGTAGCAGGACAGTGAATGAGATGAGGTAGCAGGACAGTGAATGACATGAGGTAGCAGGATGACATGAGGTAGCAGGACAGTGAATGAGATGAGGTAGCAAGATGAACAAGGCCTGATGCTGACGGTTAATCCTCCTCCCAGGGGAGCATGCAGAGGTGAGGCTGGAGGTTTAGTTGCTTTGGTGTGTCTAACGTTGATGTTATTTTGTCCTCCAGTTGGAGCGCGCTGAGGTTCGGCTGGAGGGCATCGACACCATGCTGAAGCTGGCCTCTAAGAGCTTCTTGCTGCCCTCTGTCCAGTACGCCATGCTGTGTGGCTGGCAGAGGGTCATACCTGAGGGGACCAACATCGGGTACATGCCACTGGTTTTACAGTTGTTTCTGAGTTGGAAAGGATGTCTGTTGAGGAGACATGGCTGTAGACTCGGAGTAGGAATTTACCATCATGTCTCATGGCAGTTGTGGAACTTGTCTGATTTAATGCATGTTTAGTTGTGTATATGTGTGTGTGTGTGTTAGTTACTGGTGTGTGTGTTAGTTACTGGTGTGTGTGTGCTAGTTACTGGTGTCTGTATGTGTGTGTGTGTTAGTTACTGGGGTGTGTGTGTGCTAGTTACTGGTGTGTGTGTGTGTGTGTGCGCGCTAGTTACTGGTGTGTGTGCGCGCTAGTTACTGGTGTCTGTGTGTGTGTGTGTGTGTTAGTTACTGGTGTGTGTGTCTGTGTGTGTGTGTGCTAGTTACTGGTGTCTGTGTGTGTGTGTGTGTTAGTTACTGGTGTGTGTGTTAGTTACTGGTGTGTGTTAGTTACTGGTGTGTGTTAGTTACTGTGTGTTGTGATGTATACCTCAGGGAGCCGCTGTCTGACTGTCTGAAAGACGTAGGTCTGATCCCTCCCTTCAACCGCATGCTGTTAGAGGTGACCTTCGGGAAGCTGTACGCCTGGTCCATCCAGAACCTACGCAACATCCTGCTGGAAGCCAGCGGCAGCTTTAATCAACTGGGTGAGCTAAAGATAACATGGCTCCACGTAGCCTCTAATAGAGGTTACTAACATGGCTCCACGTAGCCTCTAATAGAGGTTACTAACATGGCTCCACGTAGCCTCTAATAGAGGATACTAACATGGCTCCACGTAGCCTCTAATAGAGGATACTAACATGGCTCCACGTAGCCTCTAATAGAGGTTACTAACATGGCTCCACGTAGCCTCTAATAGTGGATACTAACATGGCTCCACGTAGCCTCTAATAGAGGATACTAACATGGCTCCACGTAGCCTCTAATAGAGGTTACTAACATGGCTCCACGTAGCCTCTAATAGAGGATGCTAACATGGCTCCACGTAGCCTCTAATAGAGGATACTAACATGGCTCCACGTAGCCTCTAATAGAGGTTACTAACATGGCTCCACGTAGCCTCTAATAGAGGTTACTAACATGGCTCCACGTAGCCTCTAATAGAGGTTACTAACATGGCTCCACGTAGCCTCTAATAGAGGTTACTAACATGGCTCCACGTAGCCTCTAATAGAGGATACTAACATGGCTCCACGTAGCCTCTAATAGAGGATACTAACATGGCTCCACGTAGCCTCTAATAGAGGTTACTAACATGGCTCCACGTAGCCTCTAATAGAGGATACTAACATGGCTCCACGTAGCCTCTAATAGAGGATACTAACATGGCTCCACGTAGCCTCTAATAGAGGATACTAACATGGCTCCACGTAGCCTCTAATAGAGGTTACTAACATGGCTCCACGTAGCCTCTAATAGAGGATACTAACATGGCTCCACGTAGCCTCTAATAGAGGTTACTAACATGGCTCCACGTAGCCTCTAATAGAGGTTACTAACATGGCTCCACGTAGCCTCTAATAGAGGATACTAACATGGCTCCACGTAGCCTCTAATAGAGGTTACTAACATGGCTCCACGTAGCCTCTAATAGAGGATACTAACATGGCTCCACGTAGCCTCTAATAGAGGATACTAACATGGCTCCACGTAGCCTCTAATAGAGGATACTAACATGGCTCCACGTAGCCTCTAATAGAGGTTACTAACATGGCTCCACGTAGCCTCTAATAGAGGATACTAACATGGCTCCACGTAGCCTCTAATAGAGGTTACTAACATGGCTCCACGTAGCCTCATAGAGGATACTAACATGGCTCCACGTAGCCTCTAATAGAGGATACTAACATGGCTCCACGTAGCCTCTAATAGAGGATACTAACATGGCTCCACGTAGCCTCTAATAGAGGATACTAACATGGCTCCACATAGCCTGGTGGGTCCAGTACTTTAATATCCATGTTTTGTAGAGGTTGTGCTGACAGCACCAGGCTACTAACATGCCTCAAACGTTATGGAGCAGAATCCTTAGAAACTTCAGTTAAATCAGAAATTGATGTAAATCATTGATGTCAATGGAAGAGTAAAAATGCATATGAATGAATGTGTGACCTAACTCTGTCACTCTGGGTTGTGACCGTGTGGAATGTGTGACCTAACTCTGTCACTCTGGGTTGTGACCGTATGGAATGTGTGACCTAACTCTGTCACTCTCGGTTGTGACCGTGTGTATTCCAGGTGTACAGCCCGTCCCTCTCCAGACCATTACCAATGAGAACCCGGCCGGCCCCAGTCTGGGCACCATCCCTCAGGCCCGTTTCCTTCTCTCCATGCTCCACATGCTGTCTCTGAAACACGGAGCCAACAGCCTGGCTCTGCTGCTGAACTCTGGAACTCTGGCCCTCACACAGAGCATCCTCAGGCTCATAGGTGAGGACTGGCAGCATGGAGTATGCACTTTCAGACTCGTATAGGCTTACACACACACACACACACACACACGGTTGTTGATGATGGTCTGTTATTGACTATTGTTTCCAGGTCCCAGTACAGACAACAGTGAGGAGGAGCTGGGGTCGAGAGGTCACGGGGGGTCAGCTACGGTACTGGAGGAGAGCCGAAAGGAGGTGACCCCCACTCCCCTGCCCGCCTCAGGGCCTGAACTAGCCGCCATGATGAAGATCGGAACCAGAGTGATGAGAGGACTGGACTGGAAGTGGGGAGATCAGGTCAATAACTGTAGTACTACTGGTATTCTATAAGGCGGCAGCTACTCTTCCTGGGGTTTATTATGGATCCCCATTAGTTCCTGCCAAGGCGGCAGCTACTCTTCCTGGGGTTTATTATGGATCCCCATTAGTTCCTGCCAAGGCGGCAGCTACTCTTCCTGGGGTTTATTATGGATCCCCATTAGTTCCTGCCAAGGCAGCAGCTACTCTTCCTGGGGTTTATTATGGATCCCCATTAGTTCCTGCCAAGGCAGCAGCTACTCTTCCTGGGGTTTATTATGGATCCCCATTAGTTCCTGCCAAGGCGGCAGCTACTCTTCCTGGGGTTTATTATGGATCCCCATTAGTTCCTGCCAAGGCGGCAGCTACTCTTCCTGGGGTTTATTATGGATCCCCATTAGTTCCTGCCAAGGCGGCAGCTACTCTTCCTGGGGTTTATTATGGATCCCCATTAGTTCCTGCCAAGGCGGCAGCTACTCTTCCTGGGGTTTATTATGGATCCCCATTAGTTCCTGTCAAGGCGGCAGCTACTCTTCCTGGGGTTTATTATGGATCCCCATTAGTTCCTGCCAAGGCGGCAGCTGCTCTTCCTGGGGTTTATTATGGATCCCCATTAGTTCCTGCCAAGGCGGCAGCTACTCTTCCTGGGGTTTATTATGGATCCCCATTAGTTCCTGCCAAGGGGGCAGCTACTCTTCCTGGGGTTTATTATGGATCCCCATTAGTTCCTGTCAAGGCGGCAGCTACTCTTCCTGGGGTTTATTATGGATCCCCATTAGTTCCTGCCAAGGCGGCAGCTACTCTTCCTGGGGTTTATTATGGATCCCCATTAGTTCCTGCCAAGGCAGGCAGCTACTCTTCCTGGGGTTTATTATGGATCCCCATTAGTTCCTGCCAAGGCGGCAGCTACTCTTCCTGGGGTTTATTATGGATCCCCATTAGTTCCTGCCAAGGCGGCAGCTACTCTTCCTGGGGTTTATTATGGATCCCCATTAGTTCCTGCCAAGGCGGCAGCTACTCTTCCTGGGGTTTATTATGGATCCCCATTAGTTCCTGCCAAGGCGGCAGCTACTCTTCCTGGGGTTTATTATGGATCCCCATTAGTTCCTGCCAAGGCGGCAGCTACTCTTCCTGGGGTTTATTATGGATCCCCATTAGTTCCTGTCAAGGCGGCAGCTACTCTTCCTGGGGTTTATTATGGATCCCCATTAGTTCCTGCCAAGGCGGCAGCTACTCTTCCTGGGGTTTATTATGGATCCCCATTAGTTCCTGCCAAGGTGGCAGCTACTCTTCCTGGGGTTTATTATGGATCCCCATTAGTTCCTGCCAAGGCGGCAGCTACTCTTCCTGGGGTTTATTATGGATCCCCATTAGTTCCTGCCAAGGCAGCAGCTACTCTTCCTGGGGTTTATTATGGATCCCCATTAGTTCCTGCCAAGGCAGCAGCTACTCTTCCTGGGGTTTATTATGGATCCCCATTAGTTCCTGCCAAGGCAGCAGCTACTCTTCCATATATAGCTACCACTGTATCATCAAAGGTATTATCTAAGTGGGGATGGGCGCGGCATCTTTATTATGGTGGAATTGGGGCCTGTGTGAAAAAGTTTGGGAACCCTTGTGCTAAATGACTAAAATGTTATTCTCTCTGTAGGACGGTCCTGCGCCGGGTCTGGGCCGGGTGATAGGGGAGCTGGGTGAGGATGGCTGGATCAGGGTCCAGTGGGATACCAGCAGTACCAACTCCTACAGGATGGGGAAGGAGGGCAAATACGACCTGAAACTGTCAGAGCCCCCAGCTGCCTCCCAGCCTGCTACTGAAGACTCTGACACCGAGGATGACACTGGTCAGTATATACACCCCCTGGTCTGTACATACACCCCCTGGTCAGTATATACACCCCCTGGTCAGTATATACACCCCCTGGTCTGTACATACACCCCCTGGTCAGTATATACACCCCCTGGTCAGTATATACACCCCCTGGTCAGTATATACACCCCCTGGTTAGTATATACACCCCCTGGTCTGTACATACACCCCCTGGTCTGTACATACACCCCCTGGTCTGTACATACACCCCCTGGTCAGTACATACACCCCCTGGTCTGTACATACACCCCCTGGTTAGTACATACACCCCCTGGTCAGTATATACACCCCCTGGTCAGTACATACACCCCCTGGTCAGTACATACACTCCCTGGTTAGTATATACACCCCCTGGTCAGTACATACACCCCCTGGTTAGTATATACACCCCCTGGTCTGTACATACACCCCCTGGTCAGTATATACACCCCTGGTCAGTATATACACCCCCTGGTCAGTATATACACCCCCTGGTCAGTATATACACCCCCTGGTTAGTATATACACCCCCTGGTCTGTACATACACCCCCTGGTCTGTACATACACCCCCTGGTCAGTACATACACCCCCTGGTCTGTACATACACCCCCTGGTTAGTACATACACCCCCTGGTCAGTACATACACCCCCTGGTCAGTACATACACCCCCTGGTCAGTATATACACCCCCTGGTCAGTATATACACCCCCTGGTCAGTGTATACACCCCCTGGTCAGTGTATACACCCCCTGGTCAGTGTATACACCCCCTGGTCAGTACATACACCCCCTGGTCAGTACATACACCCCCTGGTCTGTACATACACCCCCTGGTCTGTACATACACCCCCTGGTTAGTACATACACCCCCTGGTCAGTACATACACCCCCTGGTTAGTACATACACCCCCTGGTTGGTACATACACCCCCTGGTTGGTATATACACCCCCTGGTTGGTATATACACCCCCTGGTTGGTATATACACCCCCTGGTCTGTACAGACGTGTGTGTGTGTGTGTGTATGTGTGTGTGTGTGTGTGTGTATATATATATATACACTGCTCAAAAAAATAAAGGGAACACTAAAATAACACATCCTAGATCTGAATGAATGAAATTATCTTATTAAATACTTTTTTCTTTACATAGTTGAATGTGCTGACAACAAAATCACACACAAATTATCAATGGAAATCAAATTTATCAACCCATGGAGGTCTGGATTTGGAGTCACACTCGAAATTAAAGTGGAAAACCACACTACAGCCTGATCCAACTTTGATGTAATGTCCTTAAAACAAGTCAAAATGTGGCTCAGTAGTGTGTGTGGCCTCCACGTGCCTGAATGACCTCCCTACAACGCCTGGGCATGCTCCTGATGAGGTGGCGGATGGTCTCCTGAGGCATCTCCTCCCAGACCTGGACTAAAGCATCCGCCAACTCCTGGACAGTCTGTGGTGCAACGTGGCGTTGGTGGATGGAGCGAGACATGATGTCCCAGATGTGCTCAATTGGATTCAGGTCTGGGGAACGGGCGGGCCAGTCCTTAGCATCAATGCCTTCCTCTTGCAGGAACTGCTGACACACTCCAGCCACATGAGGTCTAGCATTGTCTTGCATTAGGAGGAACCCAGGGCCAACCGCACCAGCATATGGTCTCACAAGGGATCTGAGGATCTCATCTCGGTACCTAATGGCAGTCAGGCTACCTCTGGCGAGCACATGGAGGGCTGTGCGGCCCCCCAAAGAAATGCCACCCCACACCATGACTGACCCACCGCCAAACCGGTCATGCTGGAGGATGTTGCAGGCAGCAGAACGTTCTCCACGGCGTCTCCAGACTCTGTCACGTCTGTCACGTGCTCAGTGTGAACCTGCTTTCATCTGTGAAGAGCACAGGGCGCCAGTGGCGAATTTGCCAATCTTGGTGTTCTCTGGCAAATGCCAAACGTCCTGCACGGTGTTGGGCTGTAAGCACAACCCCCACCTGTGGACGTTGGGCCCTCATACCTCATACCATACCCTCATGGAGTCTGTTTCTGACCGTTTGAGCAGACACATGCACATTTGTGGCCTGCTGGAGGTCATTTTGCAGGGCTCTGGCAGTGCTCCTCCTTGCACAAAGGCGGAGGTAGTGGTCCTGCTGCTGGGTTGTTGCCCTCCTACGGCCTCCTCCACGTCTCCTGATGTACTGGCCTGTCTCCTGGTAGCGCCTCCATGCTCTGGACACTACGCTGACAGACACAGCAAACCTTCTTGCCACAGCTCGCATTGATGTGCCATCCTGGATGAGCTGCACTACCTGAGCCACTTGTGTGGGTTGTAGACTCCGTCTCATGCTACCACTAGAGTGAAAGCACCGCCAGCATTCAAAAGTGACCAAAACATCAGCCAGGAAGCATAGGAACTGAGAAGTGGTCTGTGGTCACCACCTGCAGAACCACTCCTTTATTGGGGGTGTCTTGCTAATTGCCTATAATTTCCACCTGTTGTCTATTCCATTTGCACAACAGCATGTGAAATTTGTTGTCAATCAGTGTTGCTTCCTAAGTGGACAGTTTGATTTCACAGAAGTGTGATTGACTTGGAGTTACATTGTGTTGTTTAAATGTTCCCTTTATTTTTTTGAGCAGTGTATATACACCCCCCCCCGGTCAGTTTATGCAGTGTATCAGATGACCTGACCTCCGCAATCATCCGACCTCAACCCAGTTGAGATGGTTTGGGATGAGTTGGACTGCAGGGTGAAGGAAAAGCTGCCAACATATGTGTGAAAACCTTCAAGACTTTTGGAAAATCATTCCTTGTGAAGCTGGTTGAGAGAACGCCAAGATTGTGCAAAGCTGTCATCAAGGCAAAAGGATATATTTTGATTTGTTTAACACTTTTTTGGTTGCTACCTGCTTTTGGTTGCTACCTGCTTTTGGTTGCTACCTGCTTTTGGTTGCTACCTGCTTTTGGTTGCTACCTGCTTTTTTTTTCATAGTTTTGACGTCTTCATTATTATTCTACAATGTAGAAAATGGTAAAATAAGAAATAAAAACCCTTGAATGAGTAGGTGTCAACTTTTGACTGGTACTGTATACACACAATACACCCCCTGATGCAGTCAAATCAGTTCAATTAGACTTCTTTAGCCCTACGTCAACAATGATCAGAGGAAGTGCTTTACAACGTGTAGTAAGTCACTGAGGTGAAACAACATGTCAGACAGACCTTTTCTCTAATGTACAGGTGTGTGTGTGTGTGTGTGTGTGTGTGTGTGTGTGTGTGTGTGTGTGTGTGTGTGTGTGTGTGTGTGTGTGTGTGTGTTAGAAGGAGAAGTGCTGGATAAGAGTAGCCACCCTACAGCCATGTTGTTGACCAGTACAGTCAACCTGTTGAAGACCCTGTCTCTGTCCGCTGGGATCTACTCTGAGGTGATGCAGACAGACGCCACACGGACCCTCTGTGGCCTACTCCGCATGCTGGTGGAGAGTGGAGCCGACGACAAGACCGGTAAGTCACTGGAACTCAAGGAGACGCTATGTATATGTAATCACTCAGCCCTGAGAAATGTCTGTCTAACCTCTACCCTCAGGTTGTCCGTCTCACCGGCTGGTATCCAGGGAGCAGCATCGTAGCTGGTGTACTCTGGGTTTCATCCGCAGCATCGCCCTCCAGCCCCAGATGTGTTCCACTCTTAGTACCTCAGCCTGGATCGGCCTGCTGATCCGCATCGTAGAGGGACAGCAGTCCTTTAATGCTGTTACACTGCAGAGACAGGTGAGAACATCTTGATGTTGGTCAATTAAAGACTGGTGATGATGTTCTGCTGCTGGTGGGGAAGCTCTGCCTTTGGTACCAGTCAAACAGATGTGACAGGTGAGGACAGTACAGGACACCATCAGGCTCCAGAGAGACAGTACAGGACACCATCAGGCCCCAGAGAGACAGTACAGGACACCATCATGCTCCAGAGAGACAGTACAGGACACCATCATGCTCCAGAGAGACAGTACAGGACACCATCATGCTCCAGAGAGACAGTACAGACCACCATCATGCTCCAGAGAGACAGTACAGGCCACCATCATGCTCCAGAGAGACAGTACAGGCCACCATCATGCTCCAGAGAGACTGGATGGAGAGGGTGTGTGGAGATAGAGGCATGTCCCTTACACTGTCTCCTCCTCTGGCTCTGCGTGCTTCCTCTGCGTCTGCTGTACAGAGAAGGCTAAACGAGACATTCCCCATCCCCCCTGTATCCGTATTATTCTAACGAGTGTCTCCTCCCTGTCTCCAGATCCTGGCTCTGCGTCTGCTGCAGGCCGTGCTCCCCTCCTGGGACAAGATGGAGAGATCTCAGGACATGAAGTTCCTGGTGGAAAAACTCTTTGGTTTCCTGGGGTGTCTACTTCGCTCCTGCTCCTCTGACCTGCCCCTGCTCAGAGGTATGTACCCTAAACCGTGACCCATAACCCCTCACCCTGATCTTAAAATCTTTGGTTTCCTGGGGTGTCTACTTCGCTCCTGCTACTCTGACCCGCCCCTGCTCAGAGGTATGTCAGGGTTCAGTACAACTTCATGAACCCTCTCTGGAAAAATTAAGAAAGGCATTAAAGACCAATAATAACATCCTCTATGTACAATACCAAGACCGGGACCATTAGACCGGGACCGTACGACCGGGACCATTAGACCGGGACCATTAGACCGGGACCATTAGACCGGGACCGTACGACCGGGACCGTATGACCGGGACCATTAGACCGGGACCATTAGACCGGGACCATTAGACCGGGACCGTACGACCGGGACAATTAGACCGGGACCGTACGACCGGGACCGTACGACCGGGACCATTAGACCGGGACCATTAGACCGGGACCATTAGACCGGGACCATTAGACCGGGACTGTACCATTGGACCGGGACCATTAGACCGGGACCATTAGACCGGGACCGTACGACCGGGACCATTAGACCGGGACCGTACGACCGGGACCATTAGACCGGGACCGTACGACACGAAGAACATTCCCTCAGAGTAACTTTATCTGCTCTCTTTTGTCTGTTCTCTCTTGTCATAACATGTCTTCCTGTCCCTGTCACAGAGGGCTCTCTGAGACGCAGGAAGTCCCGCCCCCAGGCCTCCCTGACAGCCAGTCACAGCAGTACACTGGCTGAGGAGATAGTTGCCGTGCTGCGCACGCTGCATTCCCTGGGCCAATGGAATGCTCTGATCAACGACTATATCAACTCTCAACTCAGCTGTATCGGAGATGTGATGGCCGGACGACACTCTGAGACGGTACTCACGTCTTACTGCACAATGGGCCCGTTTCCCAGACACAGATTAAGTCCTGGACAAAAAAAAAATCTCTTTTCAATGGAGAATCTGCACTGAGAATGTTTTTTTTATATTTATTATGTGATGATGCCTCGTATGTTCAGGAGACAATTCCCCCTCAGGATCAACTTCAGTCTCCCAATCTCACTGTTGCGTAACTCTTCACCGTAACACCTACCATAAGGTGTTCCCTCATGGCAGGGTTCTAACGGCCATCTAACGGCCATCTAACGTCCATCCTCATGTTGAAAGTTGAATCATGTTGACTCTACTGTTCTCTATGAAAACATCTGCATCTTAGAAAACATCACAGTTTTAATCATGTTCTCTCTCTGTCCCTAGACGCTCCTGGAGGAGTACTTCCCTGACTCGGAGGGCCCCAGGGTGGGTAGTCTGATGGCCGTGCTGGCTGTGATCGGGGGCATCGACGGGAGGCTGAGGCTGGGTGGACAGGTCATCCATGAGGAGTATGGAGAGGGAACGGTCACACGCATCACACCTAAAGGACGAATCACAGTCCAGTTTCATGAGATGAGGACATGTAGGGTCTGCCTGCTCAGCCAACTCAAACCAGTAGGTGTTTAGCTATTCACACACACACACTAATGGGGATCATAATACACACACACACACACACACACACACACACACACACACACACTAATGGGGATCATAATACACACACACACACACTAATGGGGATCATAACACACACACACACACACACTAATGGGGATCATAACACACACACACACACTAATGGGAATCATAATACACACACACACACACACACACACACACACACTAATGGGAATCATAATACACACTAATGGGGATCATAATACACACACACACACACACACACACACACACACACACACACACACACTAATGGGCATCATAACACACACACACACACTAATGGGGATCATAACACACACACACACACACTAATGGGGATCATAACACACACACACACACACACACACTCTAATGGGAATCATAATACACACACACACACACACACACACACACACTAATGGGGATCATAATACACACACACACACACACACACACACTAATGGGGATCATAACACACACACACACACACACACTAATGGGGATCATAACACACACACACACACACTAATGGGGATCATAACACACACACACTAATGGGGATCATAATACACACACACACACTCTAATGGGAATCATAATACACACACACACACACACACACACACACACACTAATGGGGATCATAATACACACACACACACACACACACACACACACACACACACACACACACACACACACACACACTAATGGGCATCATAACACACACACACTAATGGGGATCATAACACACACACACACACACACACACACACACACACACACACACACACACACACACACTAATGGGGATCATAACACACACACACAGTACAGTATTGTACAGCTAACCTTAAACCTCCTAGAAGTAGCATTTGATCTCGTAAGGACTAACAAAATGACCCCAGTTAGTCTATTCTCGTTCAACCCGTCCACACACCATTGTCTCCTGGTTCTAATAACCCTGTGTCTGTCCTCTAGCTACCAGTAGTATCGTTCAGTGTACAGAACCTTCCCTTCTCTGACTCCATGTTGGTTGTCTGGGCTCAACTGGTTAACCTGGCCGGCAGCAAGCTGGAGAAACAACGCCTGAAGAAGTCCCTCAGCCGCGGGCTCACAGGTAGGACACCCACAGAATTACACCCACAGAGTCACAAACTGTAGTAGTTAACTCTCTGAATCACTGTCTGAGTCCCAAACTGTAGTAGTTAACTCTCTGAATTACTGTCTGAGTCCCAAACTGTAGTAGTTAACTCTCTGAATTACTGTCTGAGTCCCAAACTGTAGTAGTTAACTCTCTGAATCACTGTCTGAGTCCCAAACTGTAGTAGTTAACTCTCTGAATTACTGTCTGAGTCCCAAACTGTAGTAGTTAACTCTCTGAATTACTGTCTGAGTCCCAAACTGTAGTAGTTAACTCTCTGAATCACTGTCTGAGTCCCAAACTGTAGTAGTTAACTCTCTGAATTACTGTCTGAGTCCCAAACTGTAGTAGTTTACTGTCTGAGTCCCAAACTGTAGTAGTTAACTCTCTGAATTACTGTCTGAGTCCCAAACTGTAGTAGTTAACTCTCTGAATCACTGTCTGAGTCCCAAACTGTAGTAGTTAACTCTCTGAATTACTGTCTGAGTCCCAAACTGTAGTAGTTAACTCTCTGAATCACTGTCTGAGTCCCAAACTGTAGTAGTTAACTCTCTGAATTACTGTCTGAGTCCCAAACTGTAGTAGTTAACTCTCTGAATTACTGTCTGAGTCCCAAACTGTAGTAGTTAACTCTCTGAATTACTGTCTGAGTCCCAAACTGTAGTAGTTTACTGTCTGAGTCCCAAACTGTAGTAGTTAACTCTCTGAATTACTGTCTGAGTCCCAAACTGTAGTAGTTAACTCTCTGAATTACTGTCTGAGTCCCAAACTGTAGTAGTTTACTCTCTGAATTACTGTCTGAGTCCCAAACTGTAGTAGTTAACTCTCTGAATTACTGTCTGAGTCCCAAACTGTAGTAGTTTACTGTCTGAATTACTGTCTGAGTCCCAAACTGTAGTAGTTTACTGTCTGAATTACTGTCTGAGTCCCAAACTGTAGTAGTTAACTCTCTGAATCACTGTCTGAGTCCCAAACTGTAGTAGTTAACTCTCTGAATTACTGTCTGAGTCCCAAACTGTAGTAGTTAACTCTCTGAATTACTGTCTGAGTCCCAAACTGTAGTAGTTTACTGTCTGAGTCCCAAACTGTAGTAGTTAACTCTCTGAATTACTGTCTGAGTCCCAAACTGTAGTAGTTTACTGTCTGAGTCCCAAACTGTAGTAGTTAACTCTCTGAATTACTGTCTGAGTCCCAAACTGTAGTAGTTAACTCTCTGAATCACTGAGTCATGCATGGTGGAGTCCGAAGCTCATGTCCTGCCCTCACTGCAAACCAGGGGTTTGAACCGGTTCAAGGGAATAGAACCGAAAGCAGGAAAATAATGACATTTTTCAAGGAACATAAACGGAACCTAAAACCGAAGTGAACCATCCTGTTCAGGAACAGAACCGTTATTTTACATTCCAGGACGTTACCATAGGCTACTGTACTGACGTTACCATAGGCTACTGTACTGACGTTACCATAGACTACTGTACTGACGTTACCATAGGCTACTGTACTGACGTTACCATAGGTTACTGTACTGACGTTACCATAGGTTACTGTACTGACGTTACCATAGGTTACTGTACTGACGTTACCATAGGCTACTGTACTGACGTTACCATAGGTTACTGTACTGACGTTACCATAGGTTACTGTACTGACGTTACCATAGGTTACTGTACTGACGTTACCATAGGTTACTGTACTGACGTTACCATAGGTTACTGTACTGACGTTACCATAGGTTACTGTACTGACGTTACCATAGGCTACTGTACCGACGTTACCATAGGTTACTGTACCGACGTTACCATAGGTTACTGTACCGACGTTACCATAGGTTACTGTACCGACGTTACCATAGGTTACTGTACCGACGTTACCATAGGTTACTGTACTGACGTTACCATAGGTTACTGTACTGACGTTACCATAGGTTACTGTACTGGCGTTACCATAGGTTACTGTACTGGCGTTACCATAGGTTACCGTACTGGACGCTACCATAGGTTACTGTACCGACGTTACCATAGGTTACTGTACTGGCGTTACCATAGGTTACCGTACTGGCGTTACCATAGGCTCCTGTACTGGACGTTACCATGGCTCCAGGTTACCGTACTGGCGTTACCATAGGTTACTGTACTGGCGTTACCATAGGTTACTGTACCGACGTTACCATAGGCCACCGTACTGACGCGTTACCACATAGGCTACTGTACCGACGTTACCACAGGTTACTGTACTGGACGTTACCATAGGTTACCGTACTGGCGTTACCATAGGTTACTGTACCGACGCTACCATAGGTTACTGTACTGGCGTTACCATAGGTTACTGTACCGACGTTACCATAGACTACTGTACCGGCGTTACCATAGGTTACTGTACTGGCGTTACCATAGGTTACTGTACTGACGTTACCATAGGCTACTGTACTGACGTTACCATAGGTTACTGTACTGACGTTACCATAGACTACTGTACTGACGTTACCATAGGTTACCGTACTGACGTTACCATAGACTACTGTACTGACGTTACCATAGACTACTGTACCGACGTTACCGCAGGTTACTGTACCGACGTTACCATAGGTTACCGTACTGACGTTACCATAGACTTACTGTACTGACGTTACCATAGGATACTGTACTGACGTTACCATAGGATACTGTACTGACGTTACCATAGGTTACCGTACTGACGTTACCATAGACTACTGTACTGACGTTACCATAGGTTACTGTACTGACGTTACCATAGGTTACTGTACTGACGTTACCATAGGTTACTGTACTGACGTTACCATAGGTTACTGTACTGGCGTTACCATAGGCTACTGTACCGACGTTACCATAGGCTACTGTACTGGCGTTACCATAGGTTACTGTACTGGCGTTACCATAGGTTACTGTACCGACGTTACCATAGGCTACTGTACTGGCGTTACCATAGGCTACTGTACTGGCGTTACCATAGGCTACTGTACTGGCGTTACCATAGGCTACTGTACTGGCGTTACCATAGGCTACTGTACTGGCGTTACCATAGGTTACTGTACTGGCGTTACCGCAGGCTACTGTACTGACGTTACCATAGGCTACTGTACTGGCGTTACCATAGGTTACTGTACTGACGTTACCATAGGCTACTGTACTGACGTTACCATAGGCTACTGTACTGACGTTACCATAGGTTACTGTACTGACGTTACCATAGGTTACTGTACTGACGTTACCATAGGCTACTGTACTGAGGTTACCATAGGTTACTGTACTGACGTTACCATAGGCTACTGTACTGACGTTACCATAGGCTACTGTACTGACGTTACCATAGGTTACTGTACCGACGTTACCATAGGCTACTGTACTGGCGTTACCAGGTTACTGTACTGGCGTTACCATAGGTTACTGTACTGGCGTTACCATAGGTTACTGTACTGGCGTTACCATAGGTTACTGTACTGGCGTTACCATAGGCTACTGTACTGGCGTTACCATAGGTTACTGTACTGGCGTTACCGCAGGTTACTGTACCGACGTTACCATAGACTACTGTACTGGCGTTACCACAGGCTACTGTACTGGCGTTACCATAGGCTACTGTACTGACGTTACCATAGGTTACTGTACTGACGTTACCATAGGTTACTGTACTGACGTTACCATAGACTACTGTACTGACGTTACCATAGGCTACTGTACTGACGTTACCATAGGTTACTGTACTGGCGTTACCATAGGCTACTGTACTGGCGTTACCATAGGTTACTGTACTGGCGTTACCATAGGTTACTGTACTGGCGTTACCATAGGTTACTGTACTGGCGTTACCATAGGCTACTGTACTGGCGTTACCATAGGTTACTGTACTGGCGTTACCATAGGTTACTGTACTGGCGTTACCATAGACTGCTGTACTGGCGTTACCATAGGTTACTGTACTGGCGTTACCATAGACTACTGTACTGGCGTTACCATAGGTTACTGTACTGGCGTTACCATAGGTTACTGTACTGGCGTTACCATAGGTTACTGTACTGGCGTTACCATAGGTTACTGTACTGGCGTTACCATAGGTTACTGTACTGGCGTTACCATAGGTTACTGTACTGGCGTTACCATAGGTTACTGTACTGGCGTTACCATAGGTTACTGTACTGGCGTTACCATAGGTTACTGTACTGGCGTTACCATAGGTTACTGTACCGACGTTACCATAGGTTACTGTACCGACGTTACCATAGGCTACTGTACTGACGTTACCATAGGCTACTGTACTGACGTTACCATAGGCTACTGTACCGACGTTACCATAGGCTACTGTACTGGCGTTACCATAGGTTACTGTACTGACGTTACCATAGGTTACTGTACTGGCGTTACCATAGGTTACTGTACTGGCGTTACCATAGGTTACTGTACTGGCGTTACCATAGGTTACTGTACTGGCGTTACCATAGGTTACTGTACTGGCGTTACCATAGGTTACTGTACTGGCGTTACCATAGGTTACTGTACTGGCGTTACCATAGGTTACTGTACTGGCGTTACCATAGGTTACTGTACTGGCGTTACCATAGGTTACTGTACTGGCGTTACCATAGGTTACTGTACCGACGTTACCATAGGTTACTGTACTGGCGTTACCATAGGTTACTGTACTGACGTTACCATAGGTTACTGTACTGGCGTTACCATAGGTTACTGTACTGGCGTTACCATAGGTACTGTACTGGCGTTACCATAGGCTACTGTACTGACGTTACCATAGGCTACTGTACTGGCGTTACCATAGGCTACTGTACTGGCGTTACCATAGGTTACTGTACTGGCGTTACCATAGGTTACTGTACTGGCGTTACCATAGGTTACTGTACTGGCGTTACCATAGGTTACTGTACTGGCGTTACCACAGGTTACTGTACTGGCGTTACCATAGGTTACTGTACTGGCGTTACCATAGGCTACTGTACTGGCGTTACCATAGGTTACTGTACTGGCGTTACCGCAGGTTACTGTACTGGACGTTACCATAGGTTACTGTACTGGCGTTACCATAGGTTACTGTACTGGACGTTACCATAGGCTCACTGTACCGACGTTACCATAGGTTACTGTACTGGCGTTACCACAGGTTACTGTACTGGCGTTACCATAGGTTACTGTACTGGCGTTACCATAGGTTACTGTACCGACGTTACCATAGGTTACTGTACTGGCGTTACCATAGGTTACTGTACCGACGTTACCATAGGTTACTGTACTGGACGCTTACCATAGGTTACTGTACTGGACGTTACCATAGGCTACTGTACTGGCGTTACCATAGGCTACTGTACTGGCGTTACCATAGGTTACTGTACTGGCGTTACCATAGGTTACTGTACTGGCGTTACCATAGGTTACTGTACTGGCGTTACCATAGGTTACTGTACTGGCGTTACCATAGGTTACTGTACTGGCGTTACCATAGGCTACTGTACTGGCGTTACCATAGGTTACTGTACTGGCGTTACCATAGGTTACTGTACTGGCGTTACCATAGGTTACTGTACTGGCGTTACCATAGGTTACTGTACTGGCGTTACCATAGGTTACTGTACTGGCGTTACCATAGGTTACTGTACTGGCGTTACCATAGGTTACTGTACTGACGTTACCATAGGTTACCGTACCGACGTTACCATAGGTTACCTGTACCGACGCTACCATAGGTTACTGTACTGGCGTTACCATAGGTTACTGTACTGGCGTTACCATAGGTTACTGTACTGACGTTACCATAGGTTACTGTACTGGCGTTACCATAGGTTACTGTACTGGCAGCGTTACCATAGGTTACCGTACCGACGCTACCATAGGTTACCGTACCGACGCTACCATAGGTTACTGTACTGACGCTACCATAGGTTACTGTACTACCATAGGTTACTGTACCGCTACCATAGGTACCGTACCGACGCTACCATAGGCTTACCGTACTGACGTTACCATAGGTTACTGTACTGGCGTTACCATAGGTTACTGTACTGGCGTTACCATAGGTTACTGTACTGGCGTTACCATAGGTTACTGTACTGGCGTTACCATAGACTGTACTGGCGTTACCATAGGTTACTGTACTGGCGTTACCATAGGTTACTGTACTGGCGTTACCATAGGTTACTGTACTGGCGTTACCATAGGTTACTGTACTGACGTTACCATAGGTTACTGTACTGACGTTACCATAGGTTACTGTACTGACGTTACCATAGGTTACTGTACTGACGTTACCATAGGTTACTGTACTGACGTTACCATAGGCTACTGTACTGACGTTACCATAGGTTACTGTACTGGCGTTACCATAGGTTACTGTACTGGCGTTACCATAGGTTACTGTACTGACGTTACCATAGGTTACTGTACTGACGTTACCATAGGTTACTGTACTGACGTTACCATAGGTTACTGTATTGGCGTTACCATAGGTTACTGTACTGGCGTTACCATAGGTTACTGTACTGGCGTTACCACAGGTTACTGTACTGGCGTTACCATAGGTTACTGTACTGGCGTTACCATAGGTTACTGTACTGGCGTTACCATAGACAACTGGCGTTACCAGGTTACTGTACTGGCGTTACCATAGACAACTGGCGTTACCATAGGTTACTGTACTGACGTTACCATAGGTTACCGTACTGGCGTTACCATAGGTTACTGTACTGGCGTTACCATAGGTTACTGTACTGGCGTTACCATAGGTTACTGTACTGACGCTACCATAGGTTACTGTACTGGCGTTACCGCATAGGTTACTGTACTGGCGTTACCATAGACTGTACTGACGCGTTACCATAGGTTACCGTACTGGCGTTACCATAGGTTACTGTACCGACGCTACCACAGGTTACTGTACTGGCGTTACCATAGGTTACTGTACTGGCGTTACCATAGGTTACTGTACTGGCGTTACCATAGGCTACTGTACTGGCGTTACCATAGGTTACCGTACTAGCGTTACCATAGGTTACTGTACTGGCGTTACCATAGGTTACCGTACCGGCGTTACCATAGGCTACTGTACTGGCGTTACCATAGGTTACTGTACTGGCGTTACCATAGGTTACTGTACTGGCGTTACCATAGGTTACTGTACTGGCGTTACCATAGGCTACTGTACTGGCGTTACCATAGGTTACTGTACTGGCGTTACCACAGGTTACTGTACTGGCGTTACCATAGGTTACTGTACTGGCGTTACCATAGGCTACTGTACTGACGTTACCATAGGTTACTGTACTGGACGTTACCATAGGTTACTGTACTGGCGTTACCATAGGTTACTGTACTGGCGTTACCATAGGCTACTGTACTGGCGTTACCATAGGTTACTGTACTGGCGTTACCATAGGTTACTGTACTGGCGTTACCATAGGTTACTGTACTGGCGTTACCATAGGTTACTGTACTGGCGTTACCATAGGCTACTGTACTGGCGTTACCATAGGTTACTGTACTGGCGTTACCATAGGCTACTGTACTGGCGTTACCATAGGTTACTGTACTGGCGTTACCATAGGCTACTGTACTGGCGTTACCATAGGTTACTGTACTGGCGTTACCATAGGTTACTGTACTGGCGTTACCATAGGTTACTGTACTGACGTTACCATAGGCTACTGTACTGGCGTTACCATAGGTTACTGTACTGGCGTTACCAGGTTACTGTACTGGCGTTACCATAGGTTACTGTACTGGCGTTACCATAGGCTACTGTACTGGCGTTACCATAGGTTACTGTACTGGCGTTACCATAGGTTACTGTACTGGCGTTACCGCAGGTTACTGTACTGGCGTTACCATAGTACTGGCGTTACCATAGGTTACTGTACTGGCGTTACCATAGGTTACTGTACTGGCGTTACCATAGGTTACTGTACTGGCGTTACCATAGGTTACTGTACTGGCGTTACCACAGGTTACTGTACTGGCGTTACCATAGGTTACTGTACTGGCGTTACCATAGGCTACTGTACTGGCGTTACCATAGGTTACTGTACTGGCGTTACCATAGGTTACTGTACTGGCGTTACCATAGGTTACTGTACTGGCGTTACCATAGGTTACTGTACTGGCGTTACCATAGGTTACTGTACTGGCGTTACCGCAGGCTACTGTACTGGCGTTACCATAGGTTACTGTACTGGCGTTACCATAGGTTACTGTACTGACGTTACCATAGGTTACTGTACTGGCGTTACCATAGGCTACTGTACTGGCGTTACCGTAGGTTACTGTACTGGCGTTACCGCAGGTTACTGTACTGGCGTTACCATAGGTTACTGTACTGGCGTTACCATAGGTTACTGTACTGGCGTTACCATAGGTTACTGTACTGGCGTTACCATAGGTTACTGTACTGAAGTTACCATAGGTTACTGTACTGACGTTACCATGGGTTACTGTACTGGCGTTACCATAGGTTACTGTACTGGCGTTACCATAGACTACTGTACTGGCGTTACCATAGGTTACTGTACTGGCGTTACCATAGGCTACTGTACTGGCGTTACCATAGGCTACTGTACTGGCGTTACCATAGGCTACTGTACTGGCGTTACCATAGGTTACTGTACTGGCGTTACCATAGGTTACTGTACTGGCGTTACCATAGGTTACTGTACTGGCGTTACCATAGGTTACTGTACTGGCGTTACCATAGGTTACTGTACTGGCGTTACCATAGGTTACTGTACTGGCGTTACCATAGGTTACTGTACTGGCGTTACCATAGGTTACTGTACTGGCGTTACCATAGGTTACTGTACTGGCGTTACCATAGGTTACTGTACTGGCGTTACCGCCAGGTTACTGTACTGGCGTTACCATAGGTTACTGTACTGGCGTTACCATAGGTTACTGTACTGGCGTTACCATAGGTTACTGTACTGGCGTTACCACAGGTTACTGTACTGGCGTTACCATAGGTTACTGTACTGGCGTTACCATAGGCTACTGTACTGGCGTTACCGCAGGCTACTGTACTGGCGTTACCATAGGTTACTGTACTGGCGTTACCATAGGTTACTGTACTGGCGTTACCACAGGCTACTGTACTGGCGTTACCATAGGTTACTGTACTGGCGTTACCATAGGCTACTGTACTGGCGTTACCATAGGTTACTGTACTGGCGTTACCATAGGTTACTGTACTGGCGTTACCATAGGTTACTGTACTGGCGTTACCATAGGTTACTGTACTGACGTTACCATAGGTTACTGTACTGACGTTACCATAGGCTACTGTACTGACGTTACCATAGGCTACTGTACTGACGTTACCGTAGGTTACTGTACTGACGTTACCGTAGGTTACTGTACTGACGTTACCGTAGGTTACTGTACTGACGTTACCGTAGGCTACTGTACTGACGTTACCGTAGGCTACTGTACTGACGTTACCATAGGTTACTGTACTGACGTTACCATAGGTTACTGTACTGGCGTTACCATAGGTTACTGTACTGGCGTTACCATAGGTTACTGTACTGGCGTTACCATAGGTTACTGTACTGGCGTTACCATAGGCTACTGTACTGGCGTTACCATAGGTTACTGTACCGACGTTACCATAGGCTACTGTACTGGCGTTACCGCAGACTACTGTACTGGCGTTACCGCAGGCTACTGTACTGGCGTTACCATAGGTTACTGTACTGGCGTTACCATAGGCTACTGTACTGGCGTTACCATAGGTTACTGTACTGGCGTTACCATAGGCTACTGTACTGGCGTTACCATAGGTTACTGTACTGGCGTTACCATAGGGTTACTGTACTGGCGTTACCATAGGTTACTGTACTGGCGTTACCATAGGTTACTGTACTGGCGTTACCATAGGCTACTGTACTGGCGTTACCATAGACTACTGTACTGGCGTTACCATAGGCTACTGTACTGGCGTTACCATAGGTTACTGTACTGGCGTTACCATAGGCTACTGTACTGGCGTTACCATAGGCTACTGTACTGGCGTTACCATAGGCTACTGTACTGGCGTTACCGTAGGTTACTGTACTGGCGTTACCGTAGGTTACTGTACTGGCGTTACCATAGGTTACTGTACTGGCGTTACCATAGGTTACTGTACTGGCGTTACCATAGGCTACTGTACTGGCGTTACCATAGGTTACTGTACTGGCGTTACCATAGGTTACTGTACTGGCGTTACCATAGGTTACTGTACTGGCGTTACCATAGGTTACTGTACTGGCGTTACCGCAGACTACTGTACTGGCGTTACCATAGGTTACTGTACTGGCGTTACCATAGGTTACTGTACTGGCGTTACCATAGGTTACTGTACTGGCGTTACCATAGGTTACTGTACTGGCGTTACCATAGGTTACTGTACTGGCGTTACGCGTTACCATAGGCTCCTGTACTGGCGTTACCATAGGTTACTGTACTGGCGTTACCATAGGTTACTGTACTGGCGTTACCATAGGCTACTGTACTGGCGTTACCATAGGTTACTGTACTGGCGTTACCATAGGCTACTGTACTGGCGTTACCATAGGTTACTGTACTGGCGTTACCATAGGTTACTGTACTGACGTTACCATAGGTTACTGTACTGGCGTTACCATAGGTTACTGTACTGGCGTTACCATAGGCTACTGTACTGGCGTTACCATAGGTTACTGTACTGGCGTTACCATAGGTTACTGTACTGGCGTTACCATAGGTTACTGTACTGGCGTTACCATAGGTTACTGTACTGGCGTTACCATAGGTTACTGTACTGGCGTTACCATAGGCTACTGTACCGGCGTTACCATAGGTTACTGTACCGGCGTTACCATAGGCTACTGTACTGGCGTTACCATAGGCTACTGTACCGGCGTTACCGCAGGTTACTGTACTGGCGTTACCATAGGTTACTGTACTGGCGTTACCACAGGTTACTGTACCGGCGTTACCATAGGTTACTGTACCGGCGTTACCATAGGCTACTACGTACTGGCGTTACCATAGGTTACTGTACCGACGTTACCATAGGCTACTGTACTGGCGTTACCATAGGTTACTGTACCGGCGTTACCATAGGCTACTGTACCGGCGTTACCATAGGTTACTGTACTGACGTTACCATAGGTTACTGTACTGGCGTTACCATAGGCTACTGTACTGACGTTACCATAGGTTACCGTACTGGCGTTACCATTACCGTACTGGTTACTGTACCGTACGCTTACCATAGGTTACCGTACTGACGCTACCATAGGTTACTGTACTGGCGTTACCATGTACTGGTTACCGTACCGACTGGCGTACCATAGGCTACTGTACTGGCGTTACCGTACTGTACTGGCGTTACAGGCTACTGTACTGGCGTTACCATAGGCTACTGTACTGGCGTTACCATAGGTTACTGTACTGGCGTTACCATAGGTTACTGTACTGGCGTTACCATAGGTTACTGTACTGGCGTTACCATAGGCTACTGTACTGGCGTTACCATAGGTTACTGTACTGGCGTTACCATAGGCTACTGTACTGGCGTTACCATAGGTTACTGTACTGGCGTTACCATAGGCTACTGTACTGGCGTTACCATAGGTTACTGTACTGGCGTTACCATAGGTTACTGTACTGGCGTTACCATAGGCTACTGTACTGGCGTTACCATAGGCTACTGTACTGGCGTTACCATAGGCTACTGTACTGGCGTTACCATAGGCTACTGTACTGGCGTTACCATAGGTTACTGTACTGGCGTTACCATAGGTTACTGTACTGGCGTTACCATAGGTTACTGTACTGGCGTTACCATAGGCTACTGTACTGGCGTTACCATAGGCTACTGTACTGGCGTTACCGCAGGCTACTGTACTGGCGTTACCATAGGTTACTGTACTGGCGTTACCATAGGTTACTGTACTGGCGTTACCATAGGTTACTGTACTGGCGTTACCATAGGCTACTGTACTGGCGTTACCGCAGGCTACTGTACTGGCGTTACCGCAGGTTACTGTACTGAGGTTACCATAGGTTACTGTACTGGCGTTACCATAGGCTACTGTACTGGCGTTACCATAGGCTACTGTACTGGCGTTACCATAGGCTACTGTACCGACGTTACCATAGGCTTACTGTACTGGCGTTACCATAGGTTACTGTACTGACGTTACCATAGGTTACTGTACTGGCGTTACCATAGGTTACTGTACTGGCGTTACCATAGGTTACTGTACTGGCGTTACCATAGGTTACTGTACTGGCGTTACCATAGGCTACTGTACTGGCGTTACCATAGGTTACTGTACTGGCGTTACCATAGGTTACTGTACTGGCGTTACCATAGGTTACCGTACTGGCGTTACCATACTGGCGTTACCGTAGCGTTACCGCAGGTACTGTACTGGCGTTACCATAGGTTACTGTACTGGCGTTACCAGGTTACTGTACTGGCGTTACCATAGGTTACTGTACTGGCGTTACCATAGGCTACTGTACTGGCGCTACCATAGGTTACTGTACTGACGTTACCAGGCTTACCGTACTGGCGTTACCATAGGCTACTGTACTGGCGTTACCGCAGGCTACCGTACCGACTGGCGTTACCGCAGGTTACTGTACTGGCGTTACCATAGACTGTACTGGCGTTACCATAGGTTACTGTACTGGCGTTACCATAGGTTACTGTACTGGCGTTACCATAGGTTACTGTACTGGCGTTACCATAGGTTACTGTACTGGCGTTACCATAGGTTACTGTACTGGCGTTACCATAGGTTACTGTACTGGCGTTACCATAGGCTACTGTACTGGCGTTACCATAGGCTACTGTACTGGCGTTACCATAGGTTACTGTACTGGCGTTACCATAGGTTACTGTACTGGCGTTACCATAGGTTACTGTACTGGCGTTACCATAGGTTACTGTACTGGCGTTACCATAGGTTACTGTACTGGCGTTACCATAGGCTACTGTACTGGCGTTACCATAGGTTACTGTACTGGCGTTACCATAGGCTACTGTACTGGCGTTACCATAGGTTACTGTACTGGCGTTACCATAGGTTACTGTACTGGCGTTACCATAGGTTACTGTACTGGCGTTACCATAGGCTACTGTACTGGCGTTACCATAGGTTACTGTACTGGCACGCGTTACCATAGGTTACTGTACTGGCGTTACCATAGGCTACTGTACTGACGCGTTACCAGGTTACTGTACTGACGCGTTACCATAGGTTACTGTACTGGCGTTACCATAGGCTGCTGTACTGGCGTTACCATAGGCTACTGTACTGGCGTTACCATAGGTTACTGTACCGACGTTACCATAGGTTACTGTACTGGCGTTACCATAGGCTACTGTACTGGCGACCGCCACTGTACTGGCGTTACCATACTACTGTACTGGCGTTACCGCATAGGCTACTGTACTGGCGTTACCATAGGTTACTGTACTGGCGTTACCATAGGTTACTGTACTGGCGTTACCGCCATAGGTTACTGTACCGACTGGCGTTACCATAGGTTACCGTGCTGGCGTTACCGCAGGTACTGTACTGGCGTTACCATAGGTTACTGTACTGGCGTTACCACAGGTTACTGTACTGGCGTTACCATAGGTTACTGTACTGGCGTTACCATAGGTTACTGTACTGGCGTTACCATAGGTTACTGTACTGGCGTTACCATAGGCTACTGTACTGGCGTTACCATAGGTTACTGTACTGGCGTTACCATAGGTTACTGTACTGGCGTTACCATAGGTTACTGTACTGGCGTTACCATAGGTTACTGTACTGGCGTTACCATAGGTTACTGTACTGGCGTTACCACAGGCTACTGTACTGGCGTTACCATAGGTTACTGTACTGGCGTTACCATAGGCTACTGTACTGGCGTTACCATAGGTTACTGTACTGGCGTTACCGCAGGCTACTGTACTGGCGTTACCATAGGTTACTGTACTGGCGTTACCATAGGTTACTGTACTGGCGTTACCATAGGTTACTGTACTGGCGTTACCATAGGCTACTGTACTGGCGTTACCATAGGTTACTGTACTGGCGTTACCAGGTTACTGTACTGGCGTTACCATAGGTTACTGTACTGGCGTTACCGCAGGTTTACTGTACTGGCGTTACCATAGGTTACTGTACTGGCGTTACCATAGGCTACTGTACTGGCGTTACCATAGGTTACTGTACTGGACGTTACCATAGGTTACTGTACTGGCGTTACCATAGGTTACTGTACTGGCGTTACCATAGGTTTACTGTACCGACGTTACCATAGGTTACTGTACTGACGTTACCATACAGGTTACTGTACTGGCGTTACCATAGGCTACTGTACTGGCGTTACCATAGGTTACTGTACTGGCGTTACCATAGGTTACTGTACTGGCGTTACCATAGGTTACTGTACTGGCGTTACCGCAGGTTACTGTACTGGCGTTACCATAGGTTACTGTACTGGCGTTACCATAGGTTACTGTACTGGCGTTACCGACGTTACGACTGTACTGGCGTTACCAGGCTTACCGTACTGACGTTACCATAGGCTACTGTACTGGCGTTACCATAGGTTACTGTACTGGCGTTACCATAGGTTACTGTACTGACGTTACCATAGGTTACTGTACTGGCGTTACCATAGGCTACTGTACTGGCGTTACCATAGGCTACTGTACTGGCGTTACCATAGGTTACTGTACTGGCGTTACCATAGGTTACTGTACTGGCGTTACCATAGGTTACTGTACTGGCGTTACCATAGGTTACTGTACTGGCGTTACCATAGGCTACTGTACTGGCGTTACCATAGGCTACTGTACTGGCGTTACCATAGGTTACTGTACTGGCGTTACCATAGGCTACTGTACTGGCGTTACCATAGGTTACTGTACTGGCGTTACCATAGGCTACTGTACTGGCGTTACCATAGGCTACTGTACTGGCGTTACCATAGGTTACTGTACTGGCGTTACCATAGGGTTACTGTACTGGCGTTACCATAGGTTACTGTACTGGCGTTACCATAGGTTACTGTACTGGCGTTACCATAGGTTACTGTACTGGCGTTACCATAGGTTACTGTACTGGCGTTACCATAGGTTACTGTACTGGCGTTACCATAGGTTACTGTACTGGCGTTACCGCAGGCTACTGTACTGGCGTTACCATAGGTTACTGTACTGGCGTTACCATAGGTTACTGTACTGGCGTTACCATGGTTACTGTACTGGCGTTACCGCAGGTTACTGTACTGGCGTTACCATAGGTTACTGTACTGGCGTTACCATAGGTTACTGTACTGGCGTTACCATAGGTTACTGTACTGGCGTTACCATAGGTTACTGTACTGGCGTTACCATAGGTTACTGTACTGACGTTACCATAGGTTACTGTACTGGCGTTACCATAGGCTACTGTACTGGCGTTACCATAGGCTACTGTACTGGCGTTACCATAGGTTACTGTACTGGCGTTACCATAGGTTACTGTACTGGCGTTACCGCAGGTTACTGTACTGGCGTTACCATAGGTTACTGTACTGGCGTTACCATAGGTTACTGTACTGGCGTTACCATAGGCTACTGTACTGGCGTTACCATAGGTTACTGTACTGGCGTTACCATAGGTTACTGTACTGGCGTTACCATAGGTTACTGTACTGGCGTTACCATAGGTTACTGTACTGGCGTTACCATAGGTTACTGTACTGGCGTTACCATAGGCTACTGTACTGGCGTTACCGCAGGTTACTGTACTGGCGTTACCATAGGTTACTGTACTGGCGTTACCATAGGTTACTGTACTGGCGTTACCATAGGTTACTGTACTGGCGTTACCATAGGTTACTGTACTGGCGTTACCATAGGCTACTGTACTGGCGTTACCACAGGTTACTGTACTGGCGTTACCATAGGTTACTGTACTGGCGTTACCATAGGTTACTGTACTGGCGTTACCATAGGTTACTGTACTGGCGTTACCATAGGTTACTGTACTGGCGTTACCATAGGCTACTGTACTGGCGTTACCATAGGTTACTGTACTGGCGTTACCACAGGTTACTGTACTGGCGTTACCATACAGGTTACTGTACTGGCGTTACCATAGGTTACTGTACTGGCGTTACCATAGGTTACTGTACTGGCGTTACCGCAGGTTACTGTACTGGCGTTACCATAGGTTACTGTACTGGCGTTACCACAGGTTACTGTACTGGCGTTACCATAGGCTACTGTACTGGCGTTACCATAGGTTACTGTACTGGCGTTACCATAGGTTACTGTACTGGCGTTACCATAGGTTACTGTACTGGCGTTACCATAGGCTACTGTACTGGCGTTACCATAGGTTACTGTACTGGCGTTACCATAGGTTACTGTACTGGCGTTACCATAGGCTACTGTACTGGCGTTACCATAGGTTACTGTACTGGCGTTACCATAGGTTACTGTACTGGCGTTACCATAGGTTACTGTACTGGCGTTACCATAGGTTACTGTACTGGCGTTACCATAGGCTACTGTACTGGCGTTACCATAGGTTACTGTACTGGCGTTACCATAGGTTACTGTACTGGCGTTACCATAGGCTACTGTACTGGCGTTACCATAGGTTACTGTACTGGCGTTACCATAGGTTACTGTACTGGCGTTACCATAGGTTACTGTACTGGCGTTACCATAGGCTACTGTACTGGACGTTACCATAGGTTACTGTACTGGCGTTACCATAGGTTACTGTACTGGCGTTACCATAGGTTACTGTACTGGCGTTACCATAGGTTACTGTACTGGCGTTACCATAGGCTACTGTACTGGCGTTACCATAGGTTACTGTACTGGCGTTACCATAGGTTACTGTACTGGCGTTACCATAGGTTACTGTACTGGCGTTACCATAGGTTACTGTACTGGCGTTACCATAGGTTACTGTACTGGCGTTACCATAGGTTACTGTACTGGCGTTACCGCAGGCTACTGTACTGGCGTTACCATAGGTTACTGTACTGGCGTTACCATAGGTTACTGTACTGGCGTTACCATAGGCTACTGTACTGGCGTTACCATAGGCTACTGTACTGGCGTTACCATAGGTTACTGTACTGGCGTTACCATAGGTTACTGTACTGGCGTTACCATAGGCTACTGTACTGGCGTTACCATAGGCTACTGTACTGGCGTTACCATAGGCTACTGTACTGGCGTTACCATAGGCTACTGTACTGGCGTTACCATAGGTTACTGTACTGGCGTTACCATAGGCTACTGTACTGGCGTTACCATAGGCTACTGTACTGGCGTTACCATAGGTTACTGTACTGGCGTTACCATAGGTTACTGTACTGGCGTTACCATAGGCTACTGTACTGGCGTTACCATAGGTTACTGTACTGGCGTTACCATAGGCTACTGTACTGGCGTTACCATAGGTTACTGTACTGGCGTTACCATAGGTTACTGTACTGGCGTTACCATAGGCTACTGTACTGGCGTTACCGCAGGTTACTGTACTGGCGTTACCATAGGTTACTGTACTGGCGTTACCATAGGTTACTGTACTGGCGTTACCATAGGTTACTGTACTGGCGTTACCATAGGCTACTGTACTGGCGTTACCACAGGTTACTGTACTGGCGTTACCATAGGTTACTGTACTGGCGTTACCATAGGTTACTGTACTGGCGTTACCATAGGTTACTGTACTGGCGTTACCATAGGTTACTGTACTGGCGTTACCATAGGTTACTGTACTGGCGTTACCATAGGCTACTGTACTGGCGTTACCATAGGTTACTGTACTGGCGTTACCATAGGTTACTGTACTGGCGTTACCATAGGTTACTGTACTGGCGTTACCATAGGCTACTGTACTGGCGTTACCATAGGTTACTGTACTGGCGTTACCATAGGTTACTGTACTGGCGTTACCATAGGTTACTGTACTGGCGTTACCATAGGCTACTGTACTGGCGTTACCATAGGTTACTGTACTGGCGTTACCATAGGCTACTGTACTGGCGTTACCATAGGCTACTGTACTGGCGTTACCATAGGTTACTGTACTGGCGTTACCATAGGTTACTGTACTGGCGTTACCATAGGCTACTGTACTGGCGTTACCATAGGCTACTGTACTGGCGTTACCATAGGTTACTGTACTGGCGTTACCATAGGTTACTGTACTGGCGTTACCATAGGCTACTGTACTGGCGTTACCGCAGGCTACTGTACTGGCGTTACCATAGGTTACTGTACTGGCGTTACCATAGGTTACTGTACTGGCGTTACCATAGGTTACTGTACTGGCGTTACCATAGGTTACTGTACTGGCGTTACCATAGGTTACTGTACCGACGTTACCATAGGCTGCTGTACTGGCGTTACCGCAGGTTACTGTACTGGCGTTACCATAGGTTACTGTACTGACGTTACCATAGGTTACTGTACTGGCGTTACCATAGGCTACTGTACTGGCGTTACCATAGGTTACTGTACTGGCGTTACCGCAGGTTACTGTACTGGCGTTACCATAGGTTACTGTACTGGCGTTACCATAGGTTACTGTACCGAGGTTACCATAGGCTACTGTACTGGCGTTACCATAGGTTACTGTACTGGCGTTACCGCAGGCTACTGTACTGGCGTTACCATAGGTTACTGTACTGGCGTTACCATAGGTTACTGTACTGGCGTTACCATAGGTTACTGTACTGGCGTTACCATAGGTTACTGTACTGGCGTTACCATAGGTTACTGTACTGGCGTTACCATAGGCTACTGTACTGGCGTTACCATAGGTTACTGTACTGGCGTTACCATAGACTACTGTACTGGCGTTACCATAGGTTACTGTACTGACGTTACCATAGGTTACTGTACTGAGGTTACCATAGGCTACTGTACTGACGTTACCATAGGTTACTGTACTGACGTTACCATAGGCTACTGTACTGACGTTACCATAGGTTACTGTACTGGCGTTACCATAGGTTACTGTACTGGCGTTACCATAGGTTACTGTACTGGCGTTACCATAGGTTACTGTACTGGCGTTACCATAGGTTACTGTACTGGCGTTACCATAGGTTACTGTACTGGCGTTACCATAGGTTACTGTACTGGCGTTACCATAGGTTACTGTACTGGCGTTACCATAGGTTACTGTACTGGCGTTACCACCCAGGTACTGTACTGGCGTTACCATAGGCTACTGTACTGGCGTTACCATAGGCTACTGTACTGGCGTTACCATAGGTTACTGTACTGGCGTTACCATAGGTTACTGTACTGGCGTTACCATAGGTTACTGTACTGACGCGTTACCATAGGTTACTGTACTGGCGTTACCATAGGTTACTGTACTGGCGTTACCATAGGTTACTGTACTGGCGTTACCATAGGCTACTGTACTGGCGTTACCATAGGTTACTGTACTGGCGTTACCATAGGTTACTGTACTGACGCGTTACCATAGGTTACTGTACTGGCGTTACCATAGGTTACTGTACTGGCGTTACCATAGGTTACTGTACTGGCGTTACCATAGGTTACTGTACTGGCGTTACCATAGGCTACTGTACTGGCGTTACCATAGGTTACTGTACTGGCGTTACCATAGGTTACTGTACTGGCGTTACCATAGGTTACTGTACTGGCGTTACCATAGGCTACTGTACTGGCGTTACCATAGGTTACTGTACTGGCGTTACCATAGGTTACTGTACTGACGTTACCATAGGTTACTGTACTGACGTTACCATAGGCTACTGTACTGACGTTACCATAGGTTACTGTACTGACGTTACCATAGGTTACTGTACTGACGTTACCAAACATTGTGGTTCAGAACGAAACAATTGGAAAATAATTTTGGTTCCAACCCCTGCTACAAACACACTGTGAAACCAGGCCACACACCCACACCTGCACTCTTCAGTTCGGTGTGTTTGCTATAATGTTCTGACTGAGACAATGAACTTAGATCCTATTGCCTTCCTGCCAGTGTTCTGCTTCGTGCTGTGAGTTCCTATTGAATGGTTCTTTATGCCTCACTAACCTGTGCTAACCTCACTCAACCAGGTCTCCTGTTAGTCTCTCCTACTGACTCTATTTCACACAGTACAAGTCTGTCTGTTCAGTGTGTGTAGACAGTCCAGGGTGTAACTGTGTGTGTGTGTGTGTGTGTGTGTGTGTGTGTGTGTGTGTGTGTGTGTGTGTGTGTGTGTGTAGACAGTCCAGGGTGTAACTGTGTGTGTGTGTAGACAGTCCAGGGTGTAACTGTGTGTGTGTGTAGACAGTCCAGGGTGTAACTGTGTGTGTGTGTAGACAGTCCAGGGTGTAACTGTGTGTGTGTGTAGACAGTCCAGGGTGTAACTGTGTGTGTGTGTGTGTAGACAGTCCAGGGTGTAACTGTGTGTGTGTGTGTGTAGACAGTCCAGGGTGTAACTGTGTGTGTGTGTGTGTGTAGATAGTCCAGGGTGTAACTGTGTGTGTAGATAGTCCAGGGTGTAACTGTGTGTGTGTGTGGGTGTGTGTGTGTGTGTGTGTGTGTGTGTGTAGACAGTCCAGGGTGTAACTGTGTGTGTGTGTGTAGATAGTCCAGGGTGTAACTGTGTGTGTGTGTGTGTAGACAGTCCAGGGTGTGTGTGTGTGTGTGTGTGTGTGTGTAGACAGTCCAGGGTGTAACTGTGTGTGTGTGTGTAGACAGTCCAGGGTGTGTGTGTGTGTGTGTGTAGACAGTCCAGGGTGTGTGTGTAGACAGTCCAGGGTATAACTGTGTGTAGACAGTCCAGGGTGTAACTGTGTGTGTGTGTGTGTGTGTAGACAGTCCAGGGTGTAACTGTGTGTAGACAGTCCAGGGTGTAACTGTGTGTGTGTGTGTGTGTGTGTGTGTGTGTGTGTGTGTGTGTGTGTAGACAGTCCAGGGTGTAACTGTGTGTGTGTGTGTGTAGACAGTCCATGGTGTGTGTGTGTGTGTGTGTGTGTAGACAGTCCAGGGTGTAACTGTGTGTGTGTGTGTGTAGACAGTCCAGGGTGTAACTGTGTGTAGACAGTCCAGGGTGTAACTGTGTGCTGTTGGAATCTAGCTGACCAGGTGGATGTTACCCTCTTGCGGTGCCAGCAGCTGAGACTGTACATCCTGAAGGCAGCCAGAGCCCTCCTCTCACACCAGGACAAACTACGACAGATCCTCTCACAGGCTGCCGTGCTGGATCTCCTACCCAACCCCGGTGGTAAGCACTGACTCCGGGTCAGATCTAACCCTAGCAGGGCTAGTCTGGTCCCCTTGTGAGTGGATATAATGATAACTCCGAGAAAGAGTCTCTATTGAATGGTTGACATTGTAGATATTTATTGGTTGACCCGAGGGTCCCCTGATCCCGCCCCTTATCCTCCCTCTCCTTACAGAGGAGCCTCTGGCTGTGTCTCCAGCCGTGGGTGACCTGTCTCCCGAGGGTCCCCTGCCCCCCCTGATCCTCCTCCAGCAGCTCCTTTCTGCAGCCACACAGCCCTCCCCTATCAAGGCCATCTTCAACAGGCAGGAACTGGAGGTAAACAGGCGCTCACACACACACACTCACACCTGCGTTTTCGTTAGCCAGTAATTGCCGGTTTTTGGCAAAATACAATAAATTTAAATAACATTTTTGCTGGCCAAATTGTCAGGGAGAAAAAAATCAGTACTGATGTTGTTTCTATCCCTCTAGGCTGCAGCCCTGGCAGTGTGTCAGTACTGATGTTGTTTCTATCCCTCTAGGCTGCAGCCCTGGCAGTGTGTCAGTACTGATGTTGTTTCTATCCCTCTAGGCTGCAGCCCTGGCAGTGTGTCAGTACTGATGTTGTTTCTATCCCTCTAGGCTGCAGCCCTGACAGTGTGTCAGTACTGATGTTGTTTCCATCCCTCTAGGCTGCAGCCCTGGCAGTGTGTCAGTACTGATGTTGTTTCTATCCCTCTAGGCTGCAGCCCTGGCAGTGTGTCAGTACTGATGTTGTTTCTATCCCTCTAGGCTGCAGCCCTGGCAGTGTGTCAGTACTGATGTTGTTTCTATCCCTCTAGGCTGCAGCCCTGACAGTGTGTCAGTACTGATGTTGTTTCTATCCCTCTAGGCTGCAGCCCTGGCAGTGTGTCAGTACTGATGTTGTTTCTATCCCTCTAGGCTGCAGCCCTGGCAGTGTGTCAGTACTGATGTTGTTTCTATCCCTCTAGGCTGCAGCCCTGACAGTGTGTCAGTACTGATGTTGTTTCTATCCCTCTAGGCTGCAGCCCTGGCAGTGTGTCAGTACTGATGTTGTTTCTATCCCTCTAGGCTGCAGCCCTGGCAGTGTGTCAGTACTGATGTTGTTTCTATCCCTCTAGGCTGCAGCCCTGACAGTGTGTCAGTACTGATGTTGTTTCTATCCCTCTAGGCTGCAGCCCTGGCAGTGTGTCAGTACTGATGTTGTTTCTATCCCTCTAGGCTGCAGCCCTGGCAGTGTGTCAGTACTGATGTTGTTTCTATCCCTCTAGGCTGCAGCCCTGACAGTGTGTCAGTACTGATGTTGTTTCTATCCCTCTAGGCTGCAGCCCTGGCAGTGTGTCAGTACTGATGTTGTTTCTATCCCTCTAGGCTGCAGCCCTGGCAGTGTGTCAGTACTGATGTTGTTTCCATCCCTCTAGGCTGCAGCCCTGGCAGTGTGTCAGTACTGATGTTGTTTCCATCCTCTAGGCTGCAGCCCTGGCAGTGTGTCAGTACTGATGTTGTTTCCATCCCTCTAGGCTGCAGCCCTGGCAGTGTGTCAGTACTGATGTTGTTTCCATCCCTCTAGGCTGCAGCCCTGGCAGTGTGTCAGTACTGATGTTGTTTCCATCCCTCTAGGCTGCAGCCCTGGCAGTGTGTCAGTACTGATGTTTTCTATCCCTCTAGGCTGCAGCCCTGGCAGTGTGTCAGTACTGATGTTGTTTCTATCCCTCTAGGCTGCAGCCCTGGCAGTGTGTCAGTACTGATGTTGTTTCTATCCCTCTAGGCTGCAGCCCTGGCAGTGTGTCAGTACTGATGTTGTTTCTATCCCTCTAGGCTGCAGCCCTGGCAGTGTGTCAGTACTGATGTTGTTTCTATCCCTCTAGGCTGCAGCCCTGGCAGTGTGTCAGTACTGATGTTGTTTCTATCCCTCTAGGCTGCAGCCCTGGCAGTGTGTCAGTACTGATGTTGTTTCCATCCCTCTAGGCTGCAGCCCTGGCAGTGTGTCAGTACTGATGTTGTTTCCATCCCTCTAGGCTGCAGCCCTGGCAGTGTGTCAGTACTGATGTTGTTTCCATCCCTCTAGGCTGCAGCCCTGGCAGTGTGTCAGTACTGATGTTGTTTCCATCCCTCTAGGCTGCAGCCCTGGCAGTGTGTCAGTACTGATGTTGTTTCCATCCCTCTAGGCTGCAGCCCTGGCAGTGTGTCAGTACTGATGTTGTTTCTATCCCTCTAGGCTGCAGCCCTGACAGTGTGTCAGTACTGATGTTGTTTCTATCCCTCTAGGCTGCAGCCCTGGCAGTGTGTCAGTACTGATGTTGTTTCTATCCCTCTAGGCTGCAGCCCTGGCAGTGTGTCAGTACTGATGTTGTTTCTATCCCTCTAGGCTGCAGCCCTGGCAGTGTGTCAGTACTGATGTTGTTTCTATCCCTCTAGGCTGCAGCCCTGGCAGTGTGTCAGTACTGATGTTGTTTCTATCCCTCTAGGCTGCAGCCCTGGCAGTGTGTCAGTACTGATGTTGTTTCTATCCCTCTAGGCTGCAGCCCTGGCAGTGTGTCAGTACTGATGTTGTTTCTATCCCTCTAGGCTGCAGCCCTGGCAGTGTGTCAGTACTGATGTTGTTTCTATCCCTCTAGGCTGCAGCCCTGGCAGTGTGTCAGTACTGATGTTGTTTCTATCCCTCTAGGCTGCAGCCCTGGCAGTGTGTCAGTACTGATGTTGTTTCTATCCCTCTAGGCTGCAGCCCTGGCAGTGTGTCAGTACTGATGTTGTTTCTATCCCTCTAGGCTGCAGCCCTGGCAGTGTGTCAGTACTGATGTTGTTTCTATCCCTCTAGGCTGCAGCCCTGGCAGTGTGTCAGTACTGATGTTGTTTCTATCCCTCTAGGCTGCAGCCCTGGCAGTGTGTCAGTACTGATGTTGTTTCTATCCCTCTAGGCTGCAGCCCTGGCAGTGTGTCAGTACTGATGTTGTTTCTATCCCTCTAGGCTGCAGCCCTGGCAGTGTGTCAGTACTGATGTTGTTTCTATCCCTCTAGGCTGCAGCCCTGGCAGTGTGTCAGTACTGATGTTGTTTCTATCCCTCTAGGCTGCAGCCCTGGCAGTGTGTCAGTACTGATGTTGTTTCTATCCCTCTAGGCTGCAGCCCTGGCAGTGTGTCAGTACTGATGTTGTTTCTATCCCTCTAGGCTGCAGCCCTGGCAGTGTGTCAGTACTGATGTTGTTTCTATCCCTCTAGGCTGCAGCCCTGGCAGTGTGTCAGTACTGATGTTGTTTCTATCCCTCTAGGCTGCAGCCCTGGCAGTGTGTCAGTACTGATGTTGTTTCTATCCCTCTAGGCTGCAGCCCTGGCAGTGTGTCAGTACTGATGTTGTTTCTATCCCTCTAGGCTGCAGCCCTGGCAGTGTGTCAGTACTGATGTTGTTTCTATCCCTCTAGGCTGCAGCCCTGGCAGTGTGTCAGTACTGATGTTGTTTCTATCCCTCTATGCAGGCTGCAGCCCTGGCAGTGTGTCAGTACTGATGTTGTTTCCATCCTCTAGGCTGCAGCCCTGGCAGTGTGTCAGTACTGATGTTGTTTCCATCCCTCTAGGCTGCAGCCCTGGCAGTGTGTCAGTACTGATGTTGTTTCCATCCCTCTAGGCTGCAGCCCTGGCAGTGTGTCAGTACTGATGTTGTTTCCATCCCTCTAGGCTGCAGCCCTGGCAGTGTGTCAGTACTGATGTTGTTTCCATCCCTCTAGGCTGCAGCCCTGGCAGTGTGTCAGTACTGATGTTTTTTCTATCCCTCTAGGCTGCAGCCCTGGCAGTGTGTCAGTACTGATGTTGTTTCTATCCCTCTAGGCTGCAGCCCTGGCAGTGTGTCAGTACTGATGTTGTTTCTATCCCTCTAGGCTGCAGCCCTGGCAGTGTGTCAGTACTGATGTTGTTTCTATCCCTCAGGCTGCAGCCCTGGCAGTGTGTCAGTACTGATGTTGTTTCTATCCCTCTAGGCTGCAGCCCTGGCAGTGTGTCAGTACTGATGTTGTTTCTATCCCTCTAGGCTGCAGCCCTGGCAGTGTGTCAGTACTGATGTTGTTTCCATCCCTCTAGGCTGCAGCCCTGGCAGTGTGTCAGTACTGATGTTGTTTCCATCCCTCTAGGCTGCAGCCCTGGCAGTGTGTCAGTACTGATGTTGTTTCCATCCCTCTAGGCTGCAGCCCTGGCAGTGTGTCAGTACTGATGTTGTTTCCATCCCTCTAGGCTGCAGCCCTGGCAGTGTGTCAGTACTGATGTTGTTTCCATCCCTCTAGGCTGCAGCCCTGGCAGTGTGTCAGTACTGATGTTGTTTCTATCCCTCTAGGCTGCAGCCCTGGCAGTGTGTCAGTACTGATGTTGTTTCTATCCCTCTAGGCTGCAGCCCTGGCAGTGTGTCAGTACTGATGTTGTTTCTATCCCTCTAGGCTGCAGCCCTGGCAGTGTGTCAGTACTGATGTTGTTTCTATCCCTCTAGGCTGCAGCCCTGGCAGTGTGTCAGTACTGATGTTGTTTCTATCCCTCTAGGCTGCAGCCCTGGCAGTGTGTCAGTACTGATGTTGTTTCTATCCCTCTAGGCTGCAGCCCTGGCAGTGTGTCAGTACTGATGTTGTTTCTATCCCTCTAGGCTGCAGCCCTGGCAGTGTGTCAGTACTGATGTTGTTTCTATCCCTCTAGGCTGCAGCCCTGGCAGTGTGTCAGTACTGATGTTGTTTCTATCCCTCTAGGCTGCAGCCCTGGCAGTGTGTCAGTACTGATGTTGTTTCTATCCCTCTAGGCTGCAGCCCTGGCAGTGTGTCAGTACTGATGTTGTTTCTATCCCTCTAGGCTGCAGCCCTGGCAGTGTGTCAGTACTGATGTTGTTTCTATCCCTCTAGGCTGCAGCCCTGGCAGTGTGTCAGTACTGATGTTGTTTCTATCCCTCTAGGCTGCAGCCCTGGCAGTGTGTCAGTACCTGGCGGTAGAGTCCACCCACCCCTCCTCCCCCCTGTTTGAGAGCAGTAGCTCCAGTGAGGCCACCACCCCTGTTACCGTGCAGCATGTCAAAGCCCCTAAACAGAAGAAGCCGAAGGCCTCTCCTGTCCCCCCGCTGCCTATCGTTCTACAGCTGATGGAGATGGGTTTCCACAGGAACAATATCGAGTTTTCCCTCAAGTCTCTGTCTGGGACCACCGGCAGCGCGTCTGGTGTACCAGGTACTGTTTAACATATGTAGGGTGTGTGTGTAATGGTGTGTATTCAGTGAGCTCCAACAGTATTGTAATGGTGTGTATACAGTGAGCTCCAACAGTATTGTAATGGTGTGTATTCAGTGAGCTCCATCACATCGTCTTCCCGTGTATATCAAGAATGGTCCACCCACCCAAAGGACATCCAGCCAACTTGACACAATCATAATCAAATGTATTTATAAAGCCCTTCTTACATCAGCTGATGTCACAGAGTGCTGTACAGAAACCCAGCCCTAAAACCCCAAACAGCAAGCAATGCAGGTGTAGAAGCACAGTGGCTTGGAAAAACTCCCTAGAAAGGCCAGACCCTAGGAAGAAACCTAGAGAGGAACCAGGCTGTGAGTGGTGTCCAGTCCTCTTCTGGCTGTGCCGGGTGCAGATTATAACAGAACATGGACAAGATTTTAAAATGTTCATAAAACAGGCAGAACAGTTGAAACTGGAGCAGCAGCACAGCCAAGTGGACTCGGGACATCAAGGAGTCATCAGGCCATTAGGCCTTGAGGAATGGTCCTAATGCTCAGGTCCTGAGAGAGAGGGAGAGAGAGAGAATTAGAGAGAGCATACTTAAATTCACACAGGACACCAGATAAGAGAAGAAATACTCCAGATATAACAGACGGACCCTAGCCCCCCGACACATAAACTACTGCAGCATAAATACTGGGGGCTGAGACAGGAGGGGTCGGGAGACACTGTGGCCCCGTCCGACGATCCCCCTGGACAGGGCCAAACAGGCAGGATATAACCTGTGGGAAGCATTGGAGTCAACATGTTCCCAGCATCCCTGTGGAACGCTGTTGACAACTTGTAGAGTCCATGCCCCGATGAATTGAGGCTGTTCTGAGGGCAAAAGGGGGTGTTCCTAATGTTTTATACACTGAATGTGTGTGTTTCTGTTACCGTGGTACTGTTTCTATGTGTGTCTATATTACAGAATGTGTGGTTTCCTTGGTGGCCTGGACCGTCCTGATGTGTTAATGTGTGTGTCTATATTAATATGTTGTGTGTTAATATGTTTATATTAATGTGTGTGTGTGTGTGTGTTGTTCTGTAGGTGTGGAGTCTTTAGTGGCCTGGTTGCTGGACCATCCTGACGTCCAGGTGACAGAGCTGTCTGATGCTGACACGGTGTCTGATGACTACTCCGAGGAGGAGCTGGAGGAGGAGCTGGAGGAGGAGCTGGAGGAGCAGGCACCCACAGCCTTTCCCGTGGTATGTTTACCTGTCACCTGGCTACAGACCCAGCTAATACACCCCTACCTGGCTAGCTTACCCCTACGACCTACCTGGTCACAAAGCAGTCTCTGCAGTCATTACCGCTGAACCAATAAGACTGGGAATCACCCATGGATCTCTGCAGCCATTACCGCTGAACCAATGAGACTGGGAATCACCCATGGATCTCTGCAGTCATTACCGCTGAACCAATGAGACTGGGAATCACCCATGGATCTCTGCAGCCATTACCGCTGAACCAATGAGACTGGGAATCACCCATGGATCTCTGCAGTCATTACCGCTGAACCAATGAGACTGGGAATCACCCATGGATCTCTGCAGTCATTACCGCTGAACCAATGAGACTGGGAATCACCCATGGATCTCTGCAGCCATTACCGCTGAACCAATGAGACTGGGAATCACCCATGGATCTCTGCAGCCATTACCGCTGAACCAATGAGACTGGGAATCACCCTGGATCTCTGCAGCCATTACCGCTGAACCAATGAGACTGGGAATCACCCATGGATCTCTGCAGCCATTACCGCTGAACCAATGAGACTGGGAATCACCCATGGATCTCTGCAGCCATTACCGCTGAACCAATGAGACTGGGAATCACCCATGGATCTCTGCAGCCATTACCGCTGAACCAATGAGACTGGGAATCACCCATGGATCTCTGCAGCCATTACCGCTGAACCAATGAGACTGGGAATCACCCATGGATCTCTGCAGTCATTACCGCTGAACCAATGAGACTGGGAATCACCCATGGATCTCTGCAGCCATTACCGCTGAACCAATGAGACTGGGAATCACCCATGGATCTCTACGAATGTTGGACCTCAACCAGGAACTTTCACATGTTAGATGAATTCATTGGTGTATTTTGCGTCTCTCTGTGTGTCCTCAGCCTCCTGGTGCAGTGGTGACGGAGACTCAAACCTTTAAGAACCGATCAGATTTCCAGAGCAACGATGACTATGCTGTTTACATCAGAGAGAACATTCAGGTAAGACTGCTGTTTATATCAGAGAACATTCAGGTTAGACTGCTGTTTATATCAGAGAGAACATTCAGGTTAGACTGCTGTTTACATCAGAGAGAACATTCAGGTAAGACTGCTGTTTACATCAGAGAGAACATTCAGGTAAGACTGCTGTTTATATCAGAGAGAACATTCAGGGAAGACTGCTGTTTATATCAGAGAGAACATTCAGGTTAGACTGCTGTTTACATCAGAGAGAACATTCAGGTTAGACTGCTGTTTACATCAGAGAGAACATTCAGGTAAGACTGCTGTTTATATCAGAGAGAACATTCAGGTAAGACTGCTGTTTATATCAGAGAGAACATTCAGGTTAGACTGCTGTTTACATCAGAGAGAACATTCAGGTTAGACTGCTGTTTATATCAGAGAACATTCAGGTTAGACTGCTGTTTACATCAGAGAGAACATTCAGGTTAGACTGCTGTTTATATCAGAGAACATTCAGGTTAGACTGCTGTTTACATCAGAGAGAACATTCAGGTTAGACTGCTGTTTATATCAGAGAGAACATTCAGGTTAGACTGCTGTTTATATCAGAGAACATTCAGGTAAGACTGCTGTTTATATCAGAGAACATTCAGGTTAGACTGCTGTTTATATCAGAGAGAACATTCAGGTAAGACTGCTGTTTATATCAGAGAGAACATTCAGGTTAGACTGCTGTTTATATCAGAGAGAACATTCAGGTTAGACTGCTGTTTATATCAGAGAGAACATTCAGGTTAGACTGCTGTTTATATCAGAGAACATTCAGGTTAGACTGCTGTTTACATCAGAGAGAACATTCAGGTAAGACTGCTGTTTATATCAGAGAACATTCAGGTTAGACTGCTGTTTATATCAGAGAACATTCAGGTTAGACTGCTGTTTACATCAGAGAGAACATTCAGGTAAGACTGCTGTTTATATCAGAGAACATTCAGGTTAGACTGCTGTTTACATCAGAGAGAACATTCAGGTTAGACTGCTGTTTACATCAGAGAGAACATTCAGGTAAGACTGCTGTTTATATCAGAGAGAACATTCAGGTAAGACTGCTGTTTATATCAGAGAGAACATTCAGGTTAGACTGCTGTTTATATCAGAGAGAACATTCAGGTAAGACTGCTGTTTATATCAGAGAGAACATTCAGGTAAGACTGCTGTTTATATCAGAGAGAACATTCAGGTTAGACTGCTGTTTATATCAGAGAGAACATTCAGGTAAGACTGCTGTTTATATCAGAGAGAACATTCAGGTAAGACTGCTGTTTATATCAGAGAGAACATTCAGGTTAGACTGCTGTTTATATCAGAGAGAACATTCAGGTTAGACTGCTGTTTATATCAGAGAACATTCAGGTTAGACTGCTGTTTACATCAGAGAGAACATTCAGGTTAGACTGCTGTTTACATCAGAGAGAACATTCAGGTAAGACTGCTGTTTATATCAGAGAGAACATTCAGGTAAGACTGCTGTTTATATCAGAGAGAACATTCAGGTAAGACTGCTGTTTATATCAGAGAGAACATTCAGGTTAGACTGCTGTTTATATCAGAGAACATTCAGGTAAGACTGCTGTTTATATCAGAGAACATTCAGGTTAGACTGCTGTTTACATCAGAGAGAACATTCAGGTTAGACTGCTGTTTATATCAGAGAGAACATTCAGGTTAGACTGCTGTTTATATCAGAGAACATTCAGGTAAGACTGCTGTTTATATCAGAGAACATTCAGGTTAGACTGCTGTTTATATCAGAGAGAACATTCAGGTAAGACTGCTGTTTATATCAGAGAGAACATTCAGGTTAGACTGCTGTTTATATCAGAGAGAACATTCAGGTTAGACTGCTGTTTATATCAGAGAGAACATTCAGGTTAGACTGCTGTTTATATCAGAGAGAACATTCAGGTTAGACTGCTGTTTACATCAGAGAGAACATTCAGGTAAGACTGCTGTTTATATCAGAGAGAACATTCAGGTTAGACTGCTGTTTATATCAGAGAGAACATTCAGGTTAGACTGCTGTTTACATCAGAGAGAACATTCAGGTAAGACTGCTGTTTATATCAGAGAACATTCAGGTTAGACTGCTGTTTACATCAGAGAGAACATTCAGGTTAGACTGCTGTTTACATCAGAGAGAACATTCAGGTAAGACTGCTGTTTATATCAGAGAGAACATTCAGGTAAGACTGCTGTTTATATCAGAGAGAACATTCAGGTTAGACTGCTGTTTATATCAGAGAGAACATTCAGGTAAGACTGCTGTTTATATCAGAGAGAACATTCAGGTAAGACTGCTGTTTATATCAGAGAGAACATTCAGGTTAGACTGCTGTTTATATCAGAGAGAACATTCAGGTAAGACTGCTGTTTATATCAGAGAGAACATTCAGGTAAGACTGCTGTTTATATCAGAGAGAACATTCAGGTTAGACTGCTGTTTATATCAGAGAGAACATTCAGGTAAGACTGCTGTTTATATCAGAGAGAACATTCAGGTTAGACTGCTGTTTATATCAGAGAGAACATTCAGGTTAGACTGCTGTTTATATCAGAGAGAACATTCAGGTTAGACTGCTGTTTATATCAGAGAGAACATTCAGGTTAGACTGCTGTTTATATCAGAGAGAACATTCAGGTTAGACTGCTGTTTATATCAGAGAGAACATTCAGGTTAGACTGCTGTTTATATCAGAGAGAACATTCAGGTTAGACTGCTGTTTATATCAGAGAGAACATTCAGGTTAGACTGCTGTTTATATCAGAGAGAACATTCAGGTTAGACTGCTGTTTACATCAGAGAGAACATTCAGGTTAGACTGCTGTTTATATCAGAGAACATTCAGGTTAGACTGCTGTTTATATCAGAGAGAACATTCAGGTTAGACTGCTGTTTACATCAGAGAGAACATTCAGGTAAGACTGCTGTTTATATCAGAGAACATTCAGGTAAGACTGCTGTTTATATCAGAGAGAACATTCAGGTTAGACTGCTGTTTACATCAGACAACATTCAGGTAAGACTGCTGTTTACATCAGAGAACATTCAGGTTAGACTGCTGTTTATATCAGAGAACATTCAGGTTAGACTGCTGTTTATATCAGAGAACATTCAGGTTAGACTGCTGTTTACATCAGAGAGAACATTCAGGTAAGACTGCTGTTTATATCAGAGAGAACATTCAGGTTAGACTGCTGTTTATATCAGAGAGAACATTCAGGTTAGACTGCTGTTTATATCAGAGAACATTCAGGTTAGACTGCTGTTTACATCAGAGAGAACATTCAGGTTAGACTGCTGTTTATATCAGAGAACATTCAGGTTAGACTGCTGTTTACATCAGAGAGAACATTCAGGTAAGACTGCTGTTTATATCAGAGAGAACATTCAGGTTAGACTGCTGTTTACATCAGAGAACATTCAGGTTAGACTGCTGTTTATATCAGAGAGAACATTCAGGTTAGACTGCTGTTTACATCAGAGAGAACATTCAGGTAAGACTGCTGTTTATATCAGAGAACATTCAGGTAAGACTGCTGTTTATATCAGAGAGAACATTCAGGTTAGACTGCTGTTTACATCAGACAACATTCAGGTAAGACTGCTGTTTACATCAGAGAACATTCAGGTTAGACTGCTGTTTACATCAGACAACATTCAGGTTAGACTGCTGTTTATATCAGAGAACATTCAGGTTAGACTGCTGTTTATATCAGAGAACATTCAGGTTAGACTGCTGTTTACATCAGAGAGAACATTCAGGTAAGACTGCTGTTTATATCAGAGAGAACATTCAGGTTAGACTGCTGTTTATATCAGAGAGAACATTCAGGTTAGACTGCTGTTTATATCAGAGAACATTCAGGTTAGACTGCTGTTTACATCAGAGAGAACATTCAGGTTAGACTGCTGTTTATATCAGAGAACATTCAGGTTAGACTGCTGTTTACATCAGAGAGAACATTCAGGTAAGACTGCTGTTTATATCAGAGAGAACATTCAGGTTAGACTGCTGTTTACATCAGAGAGAACATTCAGGTTAGACTGCTGTTTATATCAGAGAACATTCAGGTTAGACTGCTGTTTATATCAGAGAGAACATTCAGGTTAGACTGCTGTTTACATCAGAGAGAACATTCAGGTAAGACTGCTGTTTATATCAGAGAACATTCAGGTAAGACTGCTGTTTATATCAGAGAGAACATTCAGGTTAGACTGCTGTTTACATCAGACAACATTCAGGTAAGACTGCTGTTTACATCAGAGAACATTCAGGTTAGACTGCTGTTTACATCAGAGAACATTCAGGTTAGACTGCTGTTTATATCAGAGAACATTCAGGTTAGACTGCTGTTTATATCAGAGAGAACATTCAGGTTAGACTGCTGTTTACATCAGAGAACATTCAGGTTAGACTGCTGTTTACATCAGAGAGAACATTCAGGTTAGACTGCTGTTTATATCAGAGAACATTCAGGTTAGACTGCTGTTTATATCAGAGAGAACATTCAGGTTAGACTGCTGTTTATATCAGAGAGAACATTCAGGTTAGACTGCTGTTTACATCAGAGAGAACATTCAGGTTAGACTGCTGTTTACATCAGAGAACATTCAGGTTAGACTGCTGTTTATATCAGAGAGAACATTCAGGTTAGACTGCTGTTTATATCAGAGAGAACATTCAGGTAAGACGGCCGCCTGGCCAAACTGAGCAATCGGGGGAAGAAGGGCCTTGGTCAGGGAGGAGACCAAGAACCCAATGGTGACTCTGACAGAGCTCCAGAGTTCCTCTGTGAAGATGGGAGAACCTTCCAGAAGGTCAACCATCTCTGCAGCACTCCACCATTCAGGACTGTATGGTCGAGTGGCCAGACAGAAGCCACTCCTCAGTAAAAGGCACATGACAGCCTGCTTGGAGTTTGCCCCCAAAAATTATATTCTCTGGTCTGATGAAACTAAGATTGAACTCTATGGCCTGAATGACAAGCGTCACGTCTGGAGGAGAACTTGGTACCATCCCTACGGTGAAGCATGGTGCTGGCAGCATCATGCTGTAGGAATGTTTTTCAGCGGCAGGGACTGGGAGACTAGTCAGGATCGAGGCAAAGATGAACGGAGAAAAGTACAGAGATCCTTGATGAAAGCCTGCTCCAGAGCACTCAGGACCTCAGACTGGGGCGAAGGTTCACCTTCTAACAGGACAACGACCCTAAGCACACAGCCAAGATAATGCAGGAGTGGCTTTGGAACAAGTCTCTGAATGTCCTTGAGTGGCCCAGCCAGAGCCCGGACTTGAACCCGATCAATCATCTCTGGAGAGACCTGGAAACAGCTGTGCAGCGATGCTCCCCATCCAACCTGACAGAGCTTGAGAGGATCTGCAGAGAAGAATGGGAGAAACTCCCCAAATACAGGTGTGCCAAGCTTGTAGCATCACACCCAAGGAGACTGTAGCCGGGCGGCAGGTAGCCTAGTGGTTAGAGCTTTGGACTTGTAACCGGAGGGTTGCAAGTTCGAATCCCCGAGCTGACAAGGTAAAAATCTGTCGTTCTGCCCCTGAACAAGGCAGTTAACCCACTGTTCCCCGGGCGCTGAAGACGTGGATGTCGATTAAGGCAGCCCCCCGCACCTCTCTGATTCAGAGGGGTTGGGTTAAATGCGGAAGACACATTTCAGTTGAAGGCATTCGGTTGTACAACTGACTAATAATGGTGACTTTGACTTTGATGTGAGGCTGTAATCGCTGCCAAAGGTGCTTCAACAAAGTACTGAGTAAAGGGTCTAATTTCTTAAGCAAATGTGATAATTCAGTTATTTTTTTATTTTTTATAAATGAGCAAAAAACATTTTTTTAAACGTTTTTGCTTTATAGATTGATAAAAAAGGCTGTAACGTACCAAAATGTGGGAAAAGAAGGGGTCTGAATACTTTCCGAATGCACTGTACATGAGTGTGCTGGTGTTAGGGTTGCTGTCCTGTCAGCATCACGTGCCTGTCAAACACTGAAGACCTGGGTCCAATAGGTTCTCCACTGAAGGCCTAGGTCCAATAGGTTCTCCACTGAAGGCCTAGGTCCAATAGGTTCTCCACTGAAGGCCTAGGTCCAATAGGTTCACCACTGAAGGCCTAGGTCCAATAGGTTTTCTCCACTGAAGGCCTAGGTCCAGTAGGTTCTCCACTGAAGGCCTAGGTCCAGTAGGTTCTCCACTGAAGGCCTAGGTCCAGTAGGTTCTCCACTGAAGACCTAGGTCCAGTAGGTTCTCCACTGAAGACCTAGGTCCAATAGGTTCTCCACTGAAGGCCTAGGTCCAATAGGTTCACCACTGATGGCCTAGGTCCAATAGGTTCACCACTGAAGGCCTAGGTCCAGTAGGTTCACCACTGAAGGCCTAGGTCCAGTAGGTTCTCCACTGAAGGCCTAGGTCCAGTAGGTTCTCCACTGAAGGCCTAGGTCCAATAGGTTCTCCACTGAAGGCCTAGGTCCAATAGGTTCACCACTGAAGGCCTAGGTCCAATAGGTTTTCTCCACTGAAGGCCTAGGTCCAGTAGGTTCTCCACTGAAGGCCTAGGTCCAGTAGGTTCTCCACTGAAGGCCTAGGTCCAGTAGGTTCTCCACTGAAGGCCTAGGTCCAATGTAATACCTGCTGGGTCTGATCTACTTAGTTCATTGACTTTCATTGAACCAGAAAAAACAGACAACCAGCGAGTGGAATGTCTCGCTTCCTCTTCTGTATGAGGAAGTGTATTTAACTTCTGACCTCTAACCCTGATCTCTTTGTGTAGGTTGTGCCTGACGTTGAAGTGCCTGTAGAATGTATCAGGCAGTGTTTAACCTCTGACCCCTATGTACTGTAGGTGGGCATGATGGTGAAGTGCTGTAGAACGTATGAGGAAGTGTACGAGGGAGACGTTGGGAAGGTAATTAAACTGGACAGAGATGGACTCCATGACCTGAATGTCCAATGTGACTGGCAGCAGAAAGGAGGGACCTACTGGGTCCGCTATATACACACTGAACTACTAGGTAAGATTGATGCTTTAAAGCTGTTTGGGGGTTCTGCTTTGCTTTGTCTGAGGACATAACTGAATAGAATCCTAATGGAAGAGGATTTTATGATGTTTGGTTATTTTACCTAGTGTGCCTGATTCACCAGGAGCATGTTAATATGACCTGACCTCCTGTAACCTGTTGTCTGATTCACCAGGAGCATGTTAATGTGACCTGACCTCCTGTAACCTGTTGTCTGATTCACCAGGAGCATGTTAATATGACCTGACCTCCTGTAACCTGTTGTCTGATTCACCAGGAGCATGTTAATATGACCTGACCTCCTGTAACCTGTTGTCTGATTCACCAGGAACATGTTAATGTGACCTGACCTCCTGTAACCTGTTGTCTGATTCACCAGGAGCATGTTGATATTAATGTGACCTGACCTCCTGTAACCTGTTGTCTGATTCACCAGGAGCGTGTTAATATGACCTGACCTCCTGTAACCTGTTGTCTGATTCACCAGGAGCATGTTAATATGACCTGACCTCCTGTAACCTGTTGTCTGATTCACCAGGAACATGTTAATGGGACCTGACCTCCTGTAACCTGTTGTCTGATTCACCAGGAGCGTGTTAATGGGACCTGACCTCCTGTAACCTGTTGTCTGATTCACCAGGAGCGTGTTAATATGACCTGACCTCCTGTAACCTGTTGTCTGATTCACCAGGAGCGTGTTAATGGAACCTGACCTCCTGTAACCTGTTGTCTGATTCACCAGGAGCGTGTTAATGGAACCTGACCTCCTGTAACCTGTTGTCTGATTCACCAGGAGCGTGTTAATGGTGTGTTTTCTCTTTTCCCTTGTCTTGCTCCAGGCTTCCCACCACAGACCTCTCCATCCCACATTAAGATCGGGGACAAAGTGAGAGTGAAGTCCACCGTCACGACGCCAAAGTACAAATGGGGCTCTGTCACTCACAGGAGTGTGGGAGTTGTCAAGGGTAAGTCACTCGTTTGGCATTTCATTTCTATCTGTATTTAATGCCCGGACACGCCTTGGCCTATGCTACTGGCGTCTTCCAGGTTGTTACCTGCTTAAATCAAGGTCATAAATCAGCTATGGTCCTGTCCTGTGTTCAGCTTTCAGTGCCAATGGGAAGGATGTGATTGTGGACTTCACTCAGCAGTCTCACTGGACCGGCCTGCTGTCTGAGATGGAGCTGGTACCCAGTGTTCACCCTGGAGTCCGGTAGGGATACGTTACGTTGGTTTAATAGATGTTTTATTTGACCTTTATTTTTACCAGACAGGTCAATTAAGAACACAATGGCCTCAATACTGTTCACAATGATATTACCCAAGTATCATGTTACCCAAGTATCATGTTACCCAAGTATCATGTTACCCAAGTATCATGTTACCCAAGTATCATATTACCCAAGTATGATGTTGCCCAAGTATGATGTTGCCCAAGTATGATGTTGCCCAAGTATGATGTTGCCCAAGTATGGTGTTGCCCAAGTATGATGTTGCCCAAGTATCACGTTGCCCAAGTATCACGTTGCCCAAGTATCACGTTGCCCAAGTATCACGTTGCCCAAGTATCACGTTGCCCAAGTATCATGTTACCCAAGTATCATGTTACCCAAGTATCAATGGACCAATCAATCAATGAATGTTTTAACCCATATCCAGTCTGTAATGGTCAGCTCTGTTGTAACTCTGATCTAGGTGTGATGGCTGTCAGATGTTCCCTATCAACGGCCCCAGGTTCAAATGTAGACACTGTGACGACTTTGACTTCTGTGAGAGGTGCTTCAAAACACGGCAACACAACACCAGGCACTCCTTTGGGCGCATCAACGAACCAGGTCATACTTCTGTTATTTATTGAGATTTGATCTGAATCTCATGAGAACCAGGTCATACTTCTGTTATTTATTGAGATTTGATCTGAATCTCATGAGAACCAGGTCATACTTCTGTTATTTATTGAGATTTGATCTGAATCTCATGAGAACCAGGTCATACTTCTGTTATTTATTGAGATTTGATCTGAATCTCATGAGAATTCGTTTTTACGACTTCAGACCAAACTTCTTCTCACTTAACACACTTCTTCTCACTTGTGTTTTATACTTTATTGGTGCAGTTTCCTGGTCCTGGACTCCAAATGTCCTTTCAATAGAGAGTCTCCAATGAGAACGTCTTTAGTTCAGGATTTAATCTTCCTCTTTATGTATATGTAGTGTTCATCTCTGTCTGTTCTCCTCCAGGCCAGTAGTGTTCATCTCTGTCTGTTCTCCTCCAGGCCAGTAGTGTTCATCTCTGTCTGTTCTCCTAGAGGCCAGTAGTGTTCATCTCTGTCTGTTCTCCTAGAGGCCAGTAGTGTTCATCTCTGTCTGTTCTCCTCCAGGCCAGTAGTGTTCATCTCTGTCTGTTCTCCTAGAGGCCAGTAGTGTTCATCTCTGTCTGTTCTCCTAGAGGCCAGTAGTGTTCATCTCTGTCTGTTCTCCTCCAGGCCAGTAGTGTTCATCTCTGTCTGTTCTCCTCCAGGCCAGTAGTGTTCATCTCTGTCTGTTCTCCTAGAGGCCAGTAGTGTTCATCTCTGTCTGTTCTCCTCCAGGCCAGTAGTGTTCATCTCTGTCTGTTCTCCTAGAGGCCAGTAGTGTTCATCTCTGTCTGTTCTCCTAGAGGCCAGTAGTGTTCATCTCTGTCTGTTCTCCTCCAGGCCAGTAGTGTTCATCTCTGTCTGTTCTCCTAGAGGCCAGTAGTGTTCATCTCTGTCTGTTCTCCCAGAGGCCAGTAGTGTTCATCTCTGTCTGTTCTCCTAGAGGCCAGTAGTGTTCATCTCTGTCTGTTCTCCTCCAGGCCAGTAGTGTTCATCTCTGTCTGTTCTCCTAGAGGCCAGTAGTGTTCATCTCTGTCTGTTCTCCTCCAGGCCAGTAGTGTTCATCTCTGTCTGTTCTCCTAGAGGCCAGTAGTGTTCATCTCTGTCTGTTCTCCTCCAGGCCAGTAGTGTTCATCTCTGTCTGTTCTCCTAGAGGCCAGTAGTGTTCATCTCTGTCTGTTCTCCTAGAGGCCAGTAGTGTTCATCTCTGTCTGTTCTCCTCCAGGCCAGTAGTGTTCATCTCTGTCTGTTCTCCTAGAGGCCAGTAGTGTTCATCTCTGTCTGTTCTCCTCCAGGCCAGTAGTGTTCATCTCTGTCTGTTCTCCTCCAGGCCAGTAGTGTTCATCTCTGTCTGTTCTCCTAGAGGCCAGTAGTGTTCATCTCTGTCTGTTCTCCTAGAGGCCAGTAGTGTTCATCTCTGTCTGTTCTCCCAGGCCAGTAGTGTTCATCTCTGTCTGTTCTCCTAGAGGCCAGTAGTGTTCATCTCTGTCTGTTCTCCTCCAGGCCAGTAGTGTTCATCTCTGTCTGTTCTCCTAGAGGCCAGTAGTGTTCATCTCTGTCTGTTCTCCTAGAGGCCAGTAGTGTTCATCTCTGTCTGTTCTCCTCCAGGCCAGTAGTGTTCATCTCTGTCTGTTCTCCTAGAGGCCAGTAGTGTTCATCTCTGTCTGTTCTCCTCCAGGCCAGTAGTGTTCATCTCTGTCTGTTCTCCTCCAGGCCAGTAGTGTTCATCTCTGTCTGTTCTCCTAGAGGCCAGTAGTGTTCATCTCTGTCTGTTCTCCTCCAGGCCAGTAGTGTTCATCTCTGTCTGTTCTCCTAGAGGCCAGTAGTGTTCATCTCTGTCTGTTCTCCTAGAGGCCAGTAGTGTTCATCTCTGTCTGTTCTCCTAGAGGCCAGTAGTGTTCATCTCTGTCTGTTCTCCTCCAGGCCAGTAGTGTTCATCTCTGTCTGTTCTCCTAGAGGCCAGTAGTGTTCATCTCTGTCTGTTCTCCTCCAGGCCAGTAGTGTTCATCTCTGTCTGTTCTCCTAGAGGCCAGTAGTGTTCATCTCTGTCTGTTCTCCTAGAGGCCAGTAGTGTTCATCTCTGTCTGTTCTCCTCCAGGCCAGTAGTGTTCATCTCTGTCTGTTCTCCTAGAGGCCAGTAGTGTTCATCTCTGTCTGTTCTCCTAGAGGCCAGTAGTGTTCATCTCTGTCTGTTCTCCTCCAGAGGCCAGTAGTGTTCATCTCTGTCTGTTCTCCTAGAGGCCAGTAGTGTTCATCTCTGTCTGTTCTCCTAGAGGCCAGTAGTGTTCATCTCTGTCTGTTCTCCTAGAGGCCAGTAGTGTTCATCTCTGTCTGTTCTCCTAGAGGCCAGTAGTGTTCATCTCTGTCTGTTCTCCTAGAGGCCAGTAGTGTTCATCTCTGTCTGTTCTCCTCCAGGCCAGTAGTGTTCATCTCTGTCTGTTCTCCTAGAGGCCAGTAGTGTTCATCTCTGTCTGTTCTCCTCCAGGCCAGTAGTGTTCATCTCTGTCTGTTCTCCTAGAGGCCAGTAGTGTTCATCTCTGTCTGTTCTCCTCCAGGCCAGTAGTGTTCATCTCTGTCTGTTCTCCTAGAGGCCAGTAGTGTTCATCTCTGTCTGTTCTCCTCCAGGCCAGTAGTGTTCATCTCTGTCTGTTCTCCTAGAGGCCAGTAGTGTTCATCTCTGTCTGTTCTCCTAGAGGCCAGTAGTGTTCATCTCTGTCTGTTCTCCCAGAGGCCAGTAGTGTTCATCTCTGTCTGTTCTCCTCCAGGCCAGTAGTGTTCATCTCTGTCTGTTCTCCTAGAGGCCAGTAGTGTTCATCTCTGTCTGTTCTCCTAGAGGCCAGTAGTGTTCATCTCTGTCTGTTCTCCTCCTAGAGGCCAGTAGTGTTCATCTCTGTCTGTTCTCCTAGAGGCCAGTAGTGTTCATCTCTGTCTGTTCTCCTCCAGAGGCCAGTAGTGTTCATCTCTGTCTGTTCTCCTCCAGAGGCCAGTAGTGTTCATCTCTGTCTGTTCTCCTCCAGGCCAGTAGTGTTCATCTCTGTCTGTTCTCCTAGAGGCCAGTAGTGTTCATCTCTGTCTGTTCTCTCCTAGAGGCCAGTAGTGTTCATCTCTGTCTGTTCTCCTCCAGGCCAGTAGTGTTCATCTCTGTCTGTTCTCCTAGAGGCCAGTAGTGTTCATCTCTGTCTGTTCTCCTAGAGGCCAGTAGTGTTCATCTCTGTCTGTTCTCCTAGAGGCCAGTAGTGTTCATCTCTGTCTGTTCTCCTAGAGGCCAGTAGTGTTCATCTCTGTCTGTTCTCCTCCAGGCCAGTAGTGTTCATCTCTGTCTGTTCTCCTAGAGGCCAGTAGTGTTCATCTCTGTCTGTTCTCCTAGAGGCCAGTAGTGTTCATCTCTGTCTGTTCTCCTAGAGGCCAGTAGTGTTCATCTCTGTCTGTTCTCCTCCAGGCCAGTAGTGTTCATCTCTGTCTGTTCTCCTCCAGGCCAGTAGTGTTCATCTCTGTCTGTTCTCCTAGAGGCCAGTAGTGTTCATCTCTGTCTGTTCTCCTAGAGGCCAGTAGTGTTCATCTCTGTCTGTTCTCCTCCAGGCCAGTAGTGTTCATCTCTGTCTGTTCTCCTCCAGGCCAGTAGTGTTCATCTCTGTCTGTTCTCCTAGAGGCCAGTAGTGTTCATCTCTGTCTGTTCTCCTAGAGGCCAGTAGTGTTCATCTCTGTCTGTTCTCCTAGAGGCCAGTAGTGTTCATCTCTGTCTGTTCTCCTAGAGGCCAGTAGTGTTCATCTCTGTCTGTTCTCCCAGAGGCCAGTAGTGTTCATCTCTGTCTGTTCTCCTAGAGGCCAGTAGTGTTCATCTCTGTCTGTTCTCCTCCAGGCCAGTAGTGTTCATCTCTGTCTGTTCTCCTCCAGGCCAGTAGTGTTCATCTCTGTCTGTTCTCCTAGAGGCCAGTAGTGTTCATCTCTGTCTGTTCTCCTAGAGGCCAGTAGTGTTCATCTCTGTCTGTTCTCCTAGAGGCCAGTAGTGTTCATCTCTGTCTGTTCTCCTCCAGGCCAGTAGTGTTCATCTCTGTCTGTTCTCCTCCAGGCCAGTAGTGTTCATCTCTGTCTGTTCTCCTCCAGGCCAGTAGTGTTCATCTCTGTCTGTTCTCCTAGAGGCCAGTAGTGTTCATCTCTGTCTGTTCTTCCAGAGGCCAGTAGTGTTCATCTCTGTCTGTTCTCCTAGAGGCCAGTAGTGTTCATCTCTGTCTGTTCTCCTCCAGGCCAGTAGTGTTCATCTCTGTCTGTTCTCCTAGAGGCCAGTAGTGTTCATCTCTGTCTGTTCTCCCAGGCCAGTAGTGTTCATCTCATCTCTGTCTGTTCTCCTAGAGGCCAGTAGTGTTCATCTCTGTCTGTTCTCCTAGAGGCCAGTAGTGTTCATCTCTGTCTGTTCCCCTCCAGGCCAGTAGTGTTCATCTCTGTCTGTTCTCTTCCAGGCCAGTAGTGTTCATCTCTGTCTGTTCTCCTAGGCCAGTAGTGTTCATCTCTGGTCTCTGAGTGGTCCAGGAGCCAGTAGTGTTCATCTCTGTCTGTTCAGGCCAGTAGTGTTCATCTCTGTCTCTCCAGGCCAGTAGTGTTCATCTCTGTCTGTTCTCGCTGGCCAGGCATCTCTGTCTCTCCAGGCCAGTAGTGTTCATCTCTGTCTGTTCTCCTAGAGGCCAGTAGTGTTCATCCGGGACCCAGGCCAGTCTCCAGCAGTTGAAGCAGTTGAAGCGTCACCACAGCAACCAGAGGGGCATGCTGGTAGATGAGTGGTCCAGAGCCGTCAAAAGCCTTGTCGTGTCGTCGTCTGTCAACCAGGCTTCACGCCTCATCGACTGCAGTGAGCTCTGCTGGCAGTCCTCTGGGTCGCAGGGAAAGGTGAGAGGCTTTGGGACCGTATTCAAACACATTCAGACACTCAAGCAAAACACCAGCCAAAACTGGTGTTGGTGTGAGGCGGGTGTGTAAGGTGTGTTGGTGGGAAGCGGGGTGGCGTGGTGTGTTGGGGGCGGGTGTGTTGGTGGGGCGGGGTGTGTTGGTGTGTTGGTGGGGCGGGGTGTGTTGGTGGGGCGGGGTGGGGCGGGGTGTTTTGGTGGGGCGGGGTGTGTTGGTGGGGCGGGGTGTGTTGGTGTGTTGGAGGGGGCGGGGTGGGGGTGGGGCGGGTGTGTTGGTGTGTTGGTGGGGGCGGGGTGTGTTGGTGGGCGGGGTGTGTTGGTGGGGCGGGGTGTGTTGGTGGGGCGGGGTGGGGGCGGGAGTGTTTTGGTGGGGGGGTGTGTTGGTGGGGCGGGGTGTGTTGGTGTGTTGGTGGGCGGGGTGGGGTGGGGGGCGGGTGTGTTGGTGGGGCGGGGTGTGTTGGTGGGGGCGGGGTGTGTTGGTGTGTTGGTGGGGGCGGGGTGTGTTGGTGGGGGCGGGGTGTGTTGGTGTGTTGGTGGGGGTGGGGTGGCGGGGTGTGTTGGTGGGGGCGGGGGGTGTTGTTGTTCATGTCTCTTATTGGTTGTTTTACTGACCATGTCTGTCTGTCTGTCTGTAGCACTGGATCCGTCTGGAGCTGCTACCTGATGTCTTGGTCCACAGGCTGAAGATGACGGTGGACCCTGCAGACAGCAGCTATATGCCTTCTCTGGTGGTGGTCTCAGGTACACACTCCAGGGTTTCGTTAGCCGGCGTTTGCAAAGAAATGACGATAAAGTTGGCGCTGGGTAGTTGTCTGGGAGAAGAAGAAAACATCCCATTGTGACATAATGCTTTATAGCCTCTTCACTGATTGACATAATGCTTTATAGCCTCTTCACTGATTGACATAATGCTTTATAGCCTCTTCACTGATTGACATAATGCTTTATAGCCTCTTCATTGATGGACATAATGCTTTATAGCCTCTTCACTGATGGATACAATGCTTTATAGCCTCTTCACTGATGGACATAATGCTTTATAGCCTCTTCATTGATGGACATAATGCTTTATAGCCTCTTCACTGATGGACATAATGCTTTATAGCCTCTTCACTGATGGACATAATGCTTTATAGCCTCTTCATTGATGGACATAATGCTTTATAGCCTCTTCATTGATGGACATAATGCTTTATAGCCTCTTCACTGATGGACATAATGCTTTATAGCCTCTACACTGATGGACATAATGCTTTATAGCCTCTTCATTGATGGACATAATGCTTTATAGCCTCTTCACTGATGGACATAATGCTTTATAGCCTCTTCATTGATGGACATAATGCTTTATAGCCTCTTCATTGATGGACATAATGCTTTATAGCCTCTTCATTGATGGACATAATGCTTTATAGCCTCTACACTGATGGACATAATGCTTTATAGCCTCTTCACTGATGGACATAATGCTTTATAGCCTCTTCATTGATGGACATAATGCTTTATAGCCTCTTCACTGATGGACATAATGCTTTCTAGCCTCTTCATTGATGGATATAATGCTTTATAGCCTCTTCACTGATGGACATAATGCTTTATAGCCTCTTCACTGATGGACATAATGCTTTCTAGCCTCTTCATTGATGGATATAATGCTTTATAGCCTCTTCACTGATGGACATAATGCTTTATAGCCTCTTCACTGATGGACATAATGCTTTATAGCCTCTTCATTGACGGACATAATGCTTTATAGCCTCTTCACTGATGGACATAATGCTTTATAGCCTCTTCACTGATGGACATAATGCTTTATAGCCTCTTCATTGATGGACATAATGCTTTATAGCCTCTTCACTGATGGACATAATGCTTTATAGCCTCTTCACTGATGGACATAATGCTTTATAGCCTCTTCACTGATGGACATAATGCTTTATAGCCTCTTCACTGATGGACATAATGCTTTATAGCCTCTTCATTGATGGACATAATGCTTTATAGCCTCTTCACTGATGGACATAATGCTTTATAGCCTCTACACTGATGGACATACCAGTATATTGGTTATGTATCTTATTTATCACACCCGCACAGCACACAGATACAGAGGCTTTGAGAGGAGAATCTGTCAGCCAGCAGGAGAGCTGCTGATGCAGCTTCTCAAGGTAACAGAAGGCGTGCTTCATCAGCCAATCACACACCACGTTGCAGTGAGCTGGAGGCAGTATGTAATTTAGATAAAACATATAACACATTGTTTGAAACCTGAACGTTGTACTCCAATGAGGCACGTCTTGTTTCAAAGTAGATCTCCTGTCTTTCTACATGTCTTAACGGATCTTTCCATCTGTGTCACATCAAACCACTCAGCACAGTGGCCCCTTTGACAACAGTGTCTTCCTGCTAATTGTGTTATGGAAGGAAGCCTACTGCCTTGTGCGCATCGCTGCGGTCATAATATGAAGGAATAATAGTTTATCAACAGTTTCAGCTAACCATTCTGATCTGTTCCGTCATAATGTTTGTTATGTAGCCTAGGCTTTCTGTCCCAGAGTCTGTATGGAATAGGCTTTCTGGTCGTCCCACAACTGTCCCAGAGTCTGTATGGAATAGGCTATTTCTACGTTGACAACCTGATCAATTGAATAGGTCAGCTTGTCTACTATGGGGGAAAGTAGATTGACATAGGCTAGTGATTTTGCTGTTGTCTTGTTGGCTGAGGACATCAGAATTTGGTAAGAAGGACAGTGTTGTTTATATGAATAATGTAAATGTGATTTGTGTCCTTCTGAGCACCGCGGGTGGACGCCCTAATCAGGTTACGCACCCAATGCATATGGGTCCGGCAGATTTCTCAAATGCCTGGTAAATTAAAATGTTTCCAAATGGAAACCCTGACAGACACACACACTGCTGACAGCAGCTACATGCATTCACTGGTGGTAGTCTCAGAGACACAGACCCCACAGGCCTGGTGGTAGTCTCAGAGACACAGACCCCACAGGCCTGGTGGTAGTCTCAGAGACACAGACCTCAAAGGCCTGGTGGTAGTCTCAGAGACACAGACCCCACAGGCCTGGTGGTAGTCTCAGAGACACAGACCTCAAAGGCCTGGTGGTAGTCTCAGAGACACAGACCTCAAAGGCCTGGTGGTAGTCTCAGAGACACAGACCTCAAAGGCCTGGTGGTAGTCTCAGAGACACAGACCTCAAAGGCCTGGTGGTAGTCTCAGAGACACAGACCTCAAAGGCCTGGTGGTAGTCTCAGAGACACAGACCCCACAGGCCTGGTGGTAGTCTCAGAGACACAGACCCCACAGGCCTGGTGGTAGTCTCAGAGACACAGACCTCAAAGGCCTGGTGGTAGTCTCAGAGACACAGACCTCAAAGGCCTGGTGGTAGTCTCAGAGACACAGACCTCAAAGGCCTGGTGGTAGTCTCAGAGACACAGACCTCAAAGGCCTGGTGGTAGTCTCAGAGACACAGACCCCACAGGCCTGGTGGTAGTCTCAGAGACACAGACCCCACAGGCCTGGTGGTAGTCTCAGAGACACAGACCCCACAGGCCTTTTGGTCATCACAGACCCCACAGGCCTTTTGGTCATCACAGACCTCACAGGCCTGGTGGTCATCACAGAGACACAGGCCTGGTGGTAGTCTCAGAGACACAGACCTCAAAGGCCTGGTGGTAGTCTCAGAGACACAGACCTCACAGGCCTGGTGGTAGTCTCAGAGACACAGACCTCAAAGGCCTGGTGGTAGTCTCAGAGACACAGACCCCACAGGCCTGGTGGTAGTCTCAGAGACACAGACCCCACAGGCCTGGTGGTAGTCTCAGAGACACAGACCTCAAAGGCCTGGTGGTAGTCTCAGAGACACAGACCTCAAAGGCCTGGTGGTAGTCTCAGAGACACAGACCTCAAAGGCCTGGTGGTAGTCTCAGAGACACAGACCTCAAAGGCCTGGTGGTAGTCTCAGAGACACAGACCCCACAGGCCTGGTGGTAGTCTCAGAGACACAGACCCCACAGGCCTGGTGGTAGTCTCAGAGACACAGACCCCACAGGCCTTTGGTCATCACAGACCCCACAGGCCTTTGGTCATCACAGACCTCACAGGCCTGGTGGTCATCACAGAGACACAGGCCTGGTGGTAGTCTCAGAGACACAGACCTCAAAGGCCTGGTGGTAGTCTCAGAGACACAGACCTCACAGGCCTGGTGGTAGTCTCAGAGACACAGACCTCAAAGGCCTGGTGGTAGTCTCAGAGACACAGACCCCACAGGCCTGGTGGTAGTCTCAGAGACACAGACCTCAAAGGCCTGGTGGTAGTCTCAGAGACACAGACCTCAAAGGCCTGGTGGTAGTCTCAGAGACACAGACCTCACAGGCCTGGTGGTAGTCTCAGAGACACAGACCTCAAAGGCCTGGTGGTAGTCTCAGAGACACAGACCCCACAGGCCTGGTGGTAGTCTCAGAGACACAGACCCCACAGGCCTTTTGGTCATCACAGACCACACAGGCCTGGTGGTCATCACAGACCTCACAGGCCTGGTGGTCATCACAGACCTCACAGGCCTGGTGGTTGTCACGGAGACACAGACCTCACAGGCCTGGTGGTTGTCATGGAGACACAGACCTCACAGGCCTGGTGGTCATCACAGAACTCACAGGCCTGGTGGTTGTCACGGAGACACAGACCTCACAGGCCTGGTGGTCATCACAGACCTCACAGGCCTGGTGGTTGTCACGGAGACACAGACCTCACAGGCCTGGTGGTCATCACAGACCTCACAGGCCTGGTGGTTGTCACGGAGACACAGACCTCACAGGCCCTGTTCCAAGTGGCACCGTATTCCCTTCATAATGCTCTCCTTTTGACCTGGGCCCATAGAATAGGGTGCCCCTTGGAACTCACACAGTCAAAGGCAGCTATACTATATATTCAAAAGTATGTGGACACCCCTTCAAATTAGTGGAATCGGGTATTTCAGACACACCCGTTGCCGTTAGTGATTAAATGACTTGGTTTGTTCCAGCGCTGTATTCTCATGTTAGTGTTTAAATGACTTGGTTTGTTCCAGAGCTGTATTCTCATGTTAGTGTTTAAATGACTTGGTTTGTTCCAGAGCTGTATTCTCATGTTAGTGATTAAATGACTTGGTTTGTTCCAGAGCTGTATTCTCATGCTAGTGTTTAAATGACTTGGTTTGTTCCAGCGCTGTATTCTCATGTTAGTGTTTAAATGACTTGGTTTGTTCCAGCGCTGTATTCTCATGTTAGTGTTTAAATGACTTGGTTTGTTCCAGAGATGTATTCTCATGTTAGTGTTTAAATGACTTGGTTTGTTCCAGAGCTGTATTCTCATGTTAGTGATTAAATGACTTGGTTTGTTCCAGAGCTGTATTCTCATGTTAGTGATTAAATGACTTGGTTTGTTCCAGAGCTGTATTCTCATGCTAGTGTTTAAATGACTTGGTTTGTTCCAGCGCTGTATTCTCATGTTAGTGTTTAAATGACTTGGTTTGTTCCAGAGATGTATTCTCATGTTAGTGTTTAAATGACTTGGTTTGTTCCAGAGCTGTATTCTCATGTTAGTGTTTAAATGACTTGGTTTGTTCCAGCGCTGTATTCTCATGTTAGTGTTTAAATGACTTGGTTTGTTCCAGAGCTGTATTCTCATGCTAGTGTTTAAATGACTTGGTTTGTTCCAGAGCTGTATTCTCATGTTAGTGTTTAAATGACTTGGTTTGTTCCAGCGCTGTATTCTCATGTTAGTGTTTAAATGACTTGGTTTGTTCCAGCGCTGTATTCTCATGTTAGTGTTTAAATGACTTGGTTTGTTCCAGCGCTGTATTCTCATGTTAGTGTTTAAATGACTTGGTTTGTTCCAGCGCTGTATTCTCATGTTAGTGTTTAAATGACTTGGTTTGTTCCAGCGCTGTATTCTCATGTTAGTGTTTAAATGACTTGGTTTGTTCCAGCGCTGTATTCTCATGTTAGTGTTTAAATGACTTAGTTTGTTCCAGCGCTGTATTCTCATGCTAGTGATTAAATGACTTGGTTTGTTCCAAAGCTGTATTCTCATGCTAGTGTTTAAATGACTTGGTTTGTTCCAGCGCTGTATTCTCATGTTAGTGTTTAAATGACTTGGTTTGTTCCAGAGATGTATTCTCATGTTAGTGTTTAAATGACTTGGTTTGTTCCAGAGCTGTATTCTCATGTTAGTGATTAAATGACTTGGTTTGTTCCAGAGCTGTATTCTCATGCTAGTGTTTAAATGACTTGGTTTGTTCCAGCGCTGTATTCTCATGTTAGTGTTTAAATGACTTGGTTTGTTCCAGAGATGTATTCTCATGTTAGTGTTTAAATGACTTGGTTTGTTCCAGAGCTGTATTCTCATGTTAGTGTTTAAATGACTTGGTTTGTTCCAGCGCTGTATTCTCATGTTAGTGTTTAAATGACTTGGTTTGTTCCAGAGCTGTATTCTCATGTTAGTGTTTAAATGACTTGGTTTGTTCCAGAGCTGTATTCTCATGCTAGTGTTTAAATGACTTGGTTTGTTCCAGAGCTGTATTCTCATGTTAGTGTTTAAATGACTTGGTTTGTTCCAGAGCTGTATTCTCATGTTAGTGTTTAAATGACTTGGTTTGTTCCAGCGCTGTATTCTCATGTTAGTGTTTAAATGACTTGGTTTGTTCCAGCGCTGTATTCTCATGTTAGTGTTTAAATGACTTGGTTTGTTCCAGAGCTGTATTCTCATGTTAGTGTTTAAATGACTTGGTTTGTTCCAGAGCTGTATTCTCATGCTTAGTGTTTAAATGACTTGGTTTGTTCCAGAGCTGTATTCTCATGCTAGTGTTTAAATGACTTGGTTTGTTCCAGCGCTGTATTCTCATGCTAGTGTTTAAATGACTTGGTTTGTTCCAGAGCTGTATTCTCATGTTAGTGTTTAAATGACTTGGTTTGTTCCAGAGCTGTATTCTCATGCTAGTGTTTAAATGACTTGGTTTGTTCCAGCGCTGTATTCTCATGCTAGTGTTTTCCCTGTCTAGGTGGCAGTTCCCTGAACAACCTGGTCGAGCTGAAGACTATCAACATCAACCCCACAGACACCACTGTTGCTCTGCTCAACGACTGCACTGAGGTAATTTAAACATTACCTACATTATCTATATACATTAATATCAACCCTACAGACGACTGCACTGAGGTAATTTAAACATGATCAACATTATCTATATACATTACCATCAACCCTACAGACGACTGCACTGAGGTAATTTAAACATTAGCTACATTATCTATATACATTACCATCAACCCTACAGACGACTGCACTGAGGTAATTTAAACATTAGCTACATTATGTATATATGCTGTCTACACCACCACCAGCCTGTACCGTAGACACCAGGCAGGATGGGGCCATGGACCCATGCTGTCTACACCACCACCAGCCTGTACCGTAGACACCAGGCAGGATGGGGCCATGGACTCATACTGTCTACACCACCACCAGCCTGTACCGTTGACACCAGGCAGAATGGGGCCATGGACTTAAACTTAAGCCAAATCCTGACTCTGCATGACGCAACAGGAACCGGGATTCGTCGGACGAGGCACTGTTTTTCCGCTCCTCAATTGTCCAGTGTTGGTGATGGCGATGCCCACTGGAGCTGCTGCTTCTTCTTGTTGTTAGCTGATAGGAGTGGAACCTGGTGTTGTCGTCCGCTGCAATAGCCCATCCGTGACGAGGACCGACGAGTTGTGCGTTCTGAGATGCCGTTCCGCACACCACTGTTGTTCTGCGCCGTTATTGGTCTGTTGGCTTGTTGCACGATTCCCTTAACCTTTGACCTCTCCTCAACAAGCTGCTTTCTCCTACAGGACTGCTGCTGACTGGATGGTTTTTGTTTGTCCCACCATTCTCTGTAAACCCTAGACAATGTCATGCGTGAAAAGCCCAGGAGGCCGTTTCTGAGATACTGGAACTGGCACGCCTGGCACTGACGATCAACCCAAGCTCAAAGTCGTTTAGGTCACTGCCCATTCAAACGTTCAATAGAACAGTAACTGAATGCCTCGATGCCTGTCTGCCTGCTTTAAATAGCAAGCCACGTAACTCACTGTCTGTAGGAGCGAACCATTTTCGCGAAAGGACTGGTGTACCTAATATACGGGCCATTGATTCTTGAAAAATATAACTTATAAATTAGTTCTACTGCTGTACCCCATCAGAACCCCACATTTAGGCTTGTTTTACTCCACTGTTTGGAAACAATGTCATTGTAAATAAAACACTCCAGCTTCAAAAGAGGGACTATGTTGTAATTCCTCAGTACCACGTAACCAGTGTTTAACTGTGTGTCCACCAGCACTAACCAGTGTGTTGTGTTCTCTTCCAGTACCACAGGTACATAGAGATAGCCATCAAGCAGTGCCGCAGCTCTGGTATTGACTGTAAGATCCACGGCCTGGGTATAGTGGGACGGATCAGAGCAGAGGATGAAGACCTTGCCACCGTGCCGTTCCTGGCTTCAGACAACGAGGAAGAGGAGGATGAGAAGACGCCTACTGGGAGGTGAGGAATGATACTGTGTTTAAAGTAGTGCCACAATCCTAAATCAACCCCTAGACCATACGCCCTAGACCCTAGACCATACGCCCTAGACCCTGGACAATACGCCTAGGATCATCTGTGACCTTTACCCTGTTTATAACCTCTATATTCATGCTGGGCCTTGACCTTTCCCCTGTTTATAACCTCTATATTCATGCTGGGCCTTGACCTTTCCCCTGTTTATAACCTCTATATTCATGCTGGGCCTTGACCTTTCCCCTGTTTATAACCTCTATATTCATGCTGGGCCTTGACCTTTCCCCTGTTTATAACCTCTATATTCATGCTGGGCCTTGACCTTTCCCCTGTTTATAACCTCTATATTCATGCCGGGCCTTGACCTTTCCCCTGTTTATAACCTCTATATTCATGCTGGGCCTTGACCTTTCCCCTGTTTATAACCTCTATATTCATGCTGGGCCTTGACCTTTCCCCTGTTTATAACCTCTATATTCATGCTGGGCCTTGACCTTTCCCCTGTTTATAACCTCTATATTCATGCTGGGCCTTGACCTTTCCCCTGTTTATAACCTCTATATTCATGCTGGGCCTTGACCTTTCCCCTGTTTATAACCTCTATATTCATGCTGGGCCTTGACCTTTCCCCTGTTTATAACCTCTATATTCATGCTGGGCCTTGACCTTTCCCCTGTTTATAACCTCTATATTCATGCTGGGCCTTGACCTTTCCCCTGTTTATAACCTCTATATTCATGCTGGGCCTTGACCTTTCCCCTGTTTATAACCTCTATATTCATGCTGGGCCTTGACCTTTCCCCTGTTTATAACCTCTATATTCATGCTGGGCCTTGACCTTTCCCCTGTTTATAACCTCTATATTCATGCCGGGCCTTGACCTTTCCCCTGTTTATAACCTCTATATTCATGCTGGGCCTTGACCTTTCCCCTGTTTATAACCTCTATATTCATGCTGGGCCTTGACCTTTCCCCTGTTTATAACCTCTATATTCATGCTGGGCCTTGACCTTTCCCCTGTTTATAACCTCTATATTCATGCTGGGCCTTGACCTTTCCCCTGTTTATAACCTCTATATTCATGCTGGGCCTTGACCTTTCCCCTGTTTATAACCTCTATATTCATGCTGGGCCTTGACCTTTCCCCTGTTTATAACCTCTATATTCATGCCGGGCCTTGACCTTTCCCCTGTTTATAACCTCTATATTCATGCCGGGCCTTGACCTTTCCCCTGTTTATAACCTCTATATTCATGCCGGGCCTTGACCTTTCCCTTGTTTATAACCTCTATATTCATGCTGGGCCTTGACCTTTCCCCTGTTTATAACCTCTATATTCATGCTGGGCCTTGACCTTTCCCCTGTTTATAACCTCTATATTCATGCCGGCCTTGACCTTTCCCCTGTTTATAACCTCTATATTCATGCCGGGCCTTGACCTTTCCCCTGTTTATAACCTCTATATTCATGCTGGGCCTTGACCTTTCCCCTGTTTATAACCTCTATATTCATGCTGGGCCTTGACCTTTCCCCTGTTTATAACCTCTATATTCATGCCGGGCCTTGACCTTTCCCCTGTTTATAACCTCTATATTCATGCTGGGCCTTGACCTTTCCCCTGTTTATAACCTCTATATTCATGCTGGGCCTTGACCTTTCCCCTGTTTATAACCTCTATATTCATGCCGGGCCTTGACCTTTCCCTGTTTATAACCTCTATATTCATGCCGGGCCTTGACCTTTCCCCTGTTTATAACCTCTATATTCATGCCGGGCCTTGACCTTTCCCCTGTTTATAACCTCTATATTCATGCTGGGCCTTGACCTTTCCCCTGTTTATAACCTCTATATTCATGCTGGGCCTTGACCTTTCCCCTGTTTATAACCTCTATATTCATGCCGGGCCTTGACCTTTCCCCTGTTTATAACCTCTATATTCATGCTGGGCCTTGACCTTTCCCCTGTTTATAACCTCTATATTCATGCTGGGCCTTGACCTTTCCCCTGTTTATAACCTCTATATTCATGCCGGGCCTTGACCTTTCCCCTGTTTATAACCTCTATATTCATGCCGGGCCTTGACCTTTCCCCTGTTTATAACCTCTATATTCATGCTGGGCCTTGACCTTTCCCCTGTTTATAACCTCTATATTCATGCCAGGCCTTGACCTTTCCCCTGTTTATAACCTCTATATTCATGCCGGCCTTGACCTTTCCCCTGTTTATAACCTCTATATTCATGCCGGGCCTTGACCTTTCCCCTGTTTATAACCTCTATATTCATGCCGGGCCTTGACCTTTCCCCTGTTTATAACCTCTATATTCATGCCTGGGCCTTGACCTTTCCCCTGTTTATAACCTCTATATTCATGCTGGGCCTTGACCTTTCCCTGTTTATAACCTCTATATTCATGCCGGGCCTTGACCTTTCCCCTGTTTATAACCTCTATATTCATGCCGGCCTTGACCTTTCCCCTGTTTATAACCTCTATATTCATGCCGGGCCTTGACCTTTCCCCTGTTTATAACCTCTATATTCATGCCGGGCCTTGACCTTTCCCTGTTTATAACCTCTATATTCATGCCGGGCCTTGACCTTTCCCTGTTTATAACCTCTATATTCATGCTGGGCCTTGACCTTTCCCCTGTTTATAACCTCTATATTCATGCCGGGCCTTGACCTTTCCCTGTTTATAACCTCTATATTCATGCTGGGCCTTGACCTTTCCCCTGTTTATAACCTCTATATTCATGCCGGGCCTTGACCTTTCCCCTGTTTATAACCTCTATATTCATGCTGGGCCTTGACCTTTCCCCTGTTTATAACCTCTATATTCATGCCGGCCTTGACCTTTCCCCTGTTTATAACCTCTATATTCATGCTGGGCCTTGACCTTTCCCCTGTTTATAACCTCTATATTCATGCTGGGCCTTGACCTTTCCCCTGTTTATAACCTCTATATTCATGCCGGGCCTTGACCTTTCCCCTGTTTATAACCTCTATATTCATGCTGGGCCTTGACCTTTCCCTGTTTATAACCTCTATATTCATGCCGGGCCTTGACCTTTCCCCTGTTTATAACCTCTATATTCATGCCGGCCTTGACCTTTCCCTTGTTTATAACCTCTATATTCATGCTGGGCCTTGACCTTTCCCCTGTTTATAACCTCTATATTCATGCCGGGCCTTGACCTTTCCCCTGTTTATAACCTCTATATTCATGCCGGGCCTTGACCTTTCCCCTGTTTATAACCTCTATATTCATGCTGGGCCTTGACCTTTCCCCTGTTTATAACCTCTATATTCATGCCGGGCCTTGACCTTTCCCCTGTTTATAACCTCTATATTCATGCCGGGCCTTGACCTTTCCCCTGTTTATAACCTCTATATTCATGCTGGGCCTTGACCTTTCCCCTGTTTATAACCTCTATATATAGTTGGCTGGTATTTCAGCTCTATTTTATTCATACTCTGATTCCTTCCGAGCGTCTCTACATCCCTGCTGGGTTCAGCTTCTTATTCCAGACGTCTGATTCCTCTCTTTCTGTTCTGCTAGTCTGGCCCGTAAGAAGTCGTCAGGTCTGGAGTCTGCTGCCACCATCCGCACCAAGGTGTTTGTCTGGGGACTCAATGACAAAGACCAGCTGGGAGGACTGAAGGGATCCAAGGTATTGCCTGGCCTGCTTTGATTGGCCTAAAGTTCACCTTTCAACTTTATTTGCCGTATAATAGCAAGGCGCATGCCCTGCCTAACCTGAGGATCTGGCCTTTTCCAGCCATCTAGTTCCTTTGTATATTTTTTTATTTTTTATTTCACCTTTATTTAACCAGGTAGTTCTATATGATGTCATAATACACCTTTATTTAACCAGGTAGTTCTATATGATGTCATAATACACCTTTATTGGTAGGCCAGTTCACCTTTATTTAACCTGGTAGGCCAGTTCACCTTTATTTAACCAGGGAGGCCAGTTGAGAACAAGTTCTCATTTACAACTGCGACCTGGACAAGATAAAGCAAAGCAGTTCGACACAAACAACACAGAGTTACACATGGAATAAACAAACATACAGTCAATAATACAGTAGAAAAAGTCAACATACTTTGAGTGCAAATGAAGTAAGATAAGGGAGACAAGGCAATAAATAGGCCATGGTGGTGAGGTAATTACAATATAGCAATTAAACACTGGGATGGTAGATGTGCATAAAATGAATGTGCAAGTAGAGATACTGGGGTGCAAAGGAGCAAGATAAATAAATGAATATAGTATGGTTAATAAATTAATAGATTAATAAATAACAATATGGGGATGAGGTAGTTGGTTGGGCTATTTACAGATGGGCTGTGTACAGGTGCAGGGGTCTGTGAGCAGACAGCTGGTGCTTAAAGCTGGTGAGGGAAATATGAGTCTCCAGCTTCAGTGATTTTTGCAGTTCCTTCCAGTCATTGGCAGCAGAGAACTGGAAGGAAAGGCAGCCAGTGAGCTGAGATAAGGCGGGGCTTTACCTAGCAAAACTTGTAAATGACCTGGAGCCAGTGGGTTTGGCGACGAGTATGAAGCGAGGGCCAGCCAATGAGAGAATACTGGTCGCAGTGGTGGGTGGTATATGGGGCTTTGGTGACAAAACGGATGGCACTGTGATAGACTGCATCCAGCTTGCTGAGTAGAGTATTGGAGGCTATTTTATAAATGACATCGCCGAAGTCGAGGATCGGTAGGATGGTCAGTTTTACGAGGGTATTTTTGGCAGCATGAGTGAAGGATGCTTTGTTGCGAAATAGGAAGCCGATTCTAGATTTAATTTTGGATTGGAGATGTTTAATGTGAGTCTGGAAGGAGAGTTTACAGTCTGGACACTGACACCACGAGAAAGAGAAGAGAAAAATAACTTTATTTTGATGGAATTGAAAAAGCTTTTCATTCAATACAGTTGAAATGTTTACGAATGAGATGCGTTGAAATGAAAACAACTTGTGGAAAGGAAGACTCAGATTATTAGTGATATTGTGTCTGATCTGGTAAACAGCGTGACGTGTGATCTAGAGCCAAGCTGTTGATGTTTAATATGAAGGAACCCTGCTATTGACACACTTATTTTGAATTATGCAACTGTAATTCATGAGGCCATCTAGACCGCGGGTGACTGCGGGTAGGCCTAGACCGCGCTGGTGACTGCGGGTAGGCCTAGACCGCGCGGGTGACTGCGGGTAGGCCTAGACAAAGAATGTTTTTGTTAGTTGCAGCCCTGTCCCACCCACTGGGGAGCCAGGCCCAGCCAATCAGAAGGAGTTTTCCCCACAAAAGGGCTTTATTAAAGACAGAAATACTCCCAACACTTCATGTTTGCGGTTTATTTTTGTATTTGTGCAAATGAGGCACATATAATTTTCTTTATTTTAACACAAAATATATAAAAAAAAAAATACCTGATACCATTAGAAAATGTAAAGTGAAATTTTACAATAAATTGAATAACAGAATTCCCACAAATCCCATAATTATTTGTCCATGCCAGTAACATTTATGTGCTATTATTCAGTCAATATCGAATGGATTTTAAAAAAAATCTGAAAGTTTGGAGTATCTCCATCCATTGTCCAGCTGTGTTGCATTTCTTAGAATAGTTTTTACAGATAATGTACAAAACAAATAGAATAAACATGGGATAATGAATAATTCTTTAGTCCTGATCGTCTGCATGTTGGTGCTCTTCTTACCCAGATCAAGGTCCCGTCCTTCTCTGAAACCCTCTCAGCCCTCAACGTGGTGCAGGTGGCCGGCGGCTCCAAGAGTCTGTTTGCAGGTCAGTAAAGATGCAGACAAGAACAGTTGTAAGACGTGAGAGGGCAATGCCTGCTGTTAGTGCTGTATCTGTTGAGAAAGGTATTCCTTCAGAAACTACGTGCAAGTATGTGTGTGTGTTACCTGTAATGTTCCAGTGACTGACTGGGAAGGGGTGTTGGTGTGTGTGTGTGTAACTGACTTACCTCTGTTGTTCCAGTGACGGCCGAGGGGAAGGTTTATGCGTGTGGGGAGGCCACTAACGGGCGTCTGGGCCTGGGTCTGTCCAGCGGTACCATCCCTATCCCCCGCCAGATCACTGCTCTCAGTAACTACGTAGTGAAGAAGGTTGCAGTGCATTCTGGGGGACGCCACGCCATGGCCCTCACCGTGGATGGGAAGGTGTTCTCCTGGGGAGAGGGAGACGACGGGAAACTGGGACACTTCAGCAGGATGTAAGTTATATAGGGTGCATCCCAAATTGCACCATATTCCCTACATAGTGCACTACTTTTGACCAGGGCCCATAGGGACACCTAAGTCCTCTAATCATCACACCCTACATTAGATTGTTAGCGTTTCATTCTACTGTGTACACTACGCTGGAAGACTTTCATTCTACTGTGGACACTACGCTGGAAGACTTTCATTCTACTGTGTACACTACGCTGGAAGACTTTCATTCTACTGTGTACACTACGCTGGAAGACTTTCATTCTACTGTGTACACTACGCTGGAAGACTTTCATTCTACTGTGGACACTACGCTGGAAGACTTTCATTCTACTGTGTACACTACGCTGGAAGCTGTGCACATGACAACTGAATTGTATTAACTCATGGATTTGAGGCACTAATGGCCTTTATTCAGATGTACGGTATATAGAAAAGCGCAGCACATCAATACAAGTCTCTTTTTAAATGCATCTCTTCCTCCCTGTAGGAACTGTGACAAGCCGCGTCTCATCGAGGCCCTGAAGACCAAGCGGATCCGGGACATCGCCTGCGGCTCGTCTCACAGTGCTGCCATCACCTCCAGTGGAGAACTGTATAGCTGGGGTCTGGGGGAATACGGACGCCTGGGACACGGAGACAACACCACGCAGCTACGACCCAAACTGGTACGTACTGGAGACAACACCACGCAGCTACGACCCAAACTGGTACGTACTGGAGACAACACCACGCAGCTACGACCCAAACTGGTACGTACTGGAGACAACACCACGCAACTACGACCCAAACTGGTACGTACTGGAGACAACACCACGCAGCTACGACCCAAACTGGTGCACGCACTGGAGACAACACCACGCAGCCACGACCCAAACTGGTACGTACTGGAGACAACACCACGCAGCTACGACCCAAACTGGTACGTACTGGAGACAACACCACGCAGCTACGACCCAAACTGGTACGTACTGGAGACAACACCACGCAGCTACGACCCAAACTGGTACGTACTGGAGACAACACCACGCAGCTACGACCCAAACTGGTACGTACTGGAGACAACACCACTAACCACGACCCAAACTGGTACGTACTGGAGACAACACCACGCAGCTACGACCCAAACTGGTACGTACTGGAGACAACACCACGCAGCTACGACCCAAACTGGTACGTACTGGAGACAACACCACGCAACTACGACCCAAACTGGTACGTACTGGAGACAAACAAATAGTTTGAGACTTGTCCTGATACTATAATAGTCCTGATACTATAATAATGTACTAGAATAATGTACTGTAAATTTAGTTCTGAGACCCTCCTGATACTATAATAATGTACTAGAATAATGTACTATACATTTAGTTCTGAGACTCTCCTGATACTATAATAATGTACTAGAATGTGGTTTTCTGAGACTCTCCTGATACTATAATAATGTACTAGAATGTGGTTTTCTGAGGCTGTCCTGATACTGTACATGTGGTTTTAGATTGGCTATTAAACTGTTGTGTATCTGATTTGATACAGGTGAAGGTGCTTCTGGGTCATCGTGTGGTCCAGGTGGCCTGTGGGAGTAGAGATGCTCAAACTCTAGCCCTGACGGATGAAGGTACCGGTGTGTCTGTATTTGTTTCCGCGTTCGTCTCTGAATAGACAGCCGTGTGTCCTTACACTGCCGCGCTCTCTGAATTCTCCCTCTCTTCCTCCCTCAGGCCTGGTGTTCTCCTGGGGGGATGGGGACTTTGGGAAGCTGGGTCGTGGGGGCAGCGAGGGCTGTAATATCCCTCAGAACATTGAGAGGCTGAATGGACAGGGGGTCTGTCAGATAGAGTGTGGGGCTCAGTTCTCCCTGGCTCTCACCAAGTCTGGAGTGGTCTGGACATGGTAAGATTAAATGTTATTAGGTCACATACACATATTTTGCAGATGTTATTGCTGGTGTAGCGAAATGCTTGTGGACAGCTGAGTAGGATTACGAAAACATCCATGTAAACTTCAAGAATCCCTGGTTTTTCATACATCCCATATATATCTGGAATCAGCAGGGAATAAGCTGCAAGGGAATCCTTTAACCTGGAACTGGGATTCAGGGAAGTTTCAGGAATTTTACAACCCTACAACTGATGACATAAGCTGTGTTCGAATACGTATACTACATACTTAATTAGTATATACTACATACTTAATGAGTATATACTACATACTATTAGTTAATTTTAGTATACTGGAAACGAACGGTATCCTTTCAGTGGAGTGTACTAGCACTTCGCCTGTCTACTGGAAGTTGATACTCTTGCTATGCAACTTAACACAATTGGCCCAGTGTTGTCCGGGTATTTGGCCCGGGGTAGGCCGTCATTGTAAATAAGAATTTGTTCTTAACTGACTTTCCCAGTTAAATAAAGGTTAAATGTAAAAGAAAATAACAATGTCCATTGAGCACGCTCAACGACTATACCACTTAGCAATGACGGGAATAATCAAGTCAATAAACGTTAGGTAGTTAGATAGGTAGCCTATAGTTAATATACTGGCAAGTCTGATGTATTAGTAGCCAGGTAACGTTAGGTAGTTAGATAGGTAGCCTATAGTTAATATACTGGCAAGTCTGATGTATTAGTAGCCAGGTAACGTTAGGTAGTTAGATAGGTAGCCTATAGTTAATATACTGGCAAGTCTGATGTATTAGTAGCCAGGTAACGTTAGGTAGTTAGATAGGTAGCCTATAGTTAATATACTGGCAAGTCTGATGTATTAGTAGCCAGGTAACGTTAGGTAGTTAGATAGGTAGCCTATAGTTAATATACTGGCAAGTCTGATGTATTAGTAGCCAGGTAACGTTAGGTAGTTAGATAGGTAGCCTATAGTTAATATACTGGCAAGTCTGATGTATTAGTAGCCAGGTAACGTTAGGTAGTTAGATAGGTAGCCTATAGTTAATATACTGGCAAGTCTGATGTATTAGTAGCCAGGTAACGTTGGGTAGTTAGATAGGTAGCCTATAGTTAATATACTGGCAAGTCTGATGTATTAGTAGCCAGGTAACGTTAGGTAGTTAGATAGGTAGCCTATAGTTAATATACTGGCAAGTCTGATGTATTAGTAGCCAGGTAACGTTAGGTAGTTAGATAGGTAGCCTATAGTTAATATACTGGCAAGTCTGATGTATTAGTAGCCAGGTAACGTTAGGTAGTTAGATAGGTAGCCTATAGTTAATATACTGGCAAGTCTGATGTATTAGTAGCCAGGTAACGTTAGGTAGTTAGATAGGTAGCCTATAGTTAATATACTGGCAAGTCTGATGTATTAGTAGCCAGGTAACGTTGGGTAGTTAGATAGGTAGCCTATAGTTAATATACTGGCAAGTCTGATGTATTAGTAGCCAGGTAACGTTAGGTAGTTAGATAGGTAACCTATAGTTAATAAACTGGCAAGTCTGATGTATTAGTAGCCAGGTAACGTTAGGTAGTTAGATAGGTAACCTATAGTTAATATACTGGCAAGTCTGATGTATTAGTAGCCAGGTAACGTTAGGTAGTTAGATAGGTAGCCTATAGTTAATATACTGGCAAGTCTGATGTATTAGTAGCCAGGTAACGTTAGGTAGTTAGATAGGTAACCTATAGTTAATAAACTGGCAAGTCTGATGTATTAGTAGCCAGGTAACGTTAGGTAGTTAGATAGGTAACCTATAGTTAATATACTGGCAAGTCTGATGTTAGATAGGTAGCCTATAGTTAATATACTGGCAAGTCTGATGTATTAGTAGCCAGGTAACGTTGGGTAGTTAGATAGGTAGCCTATAGTTAATATACTGGCAAGTCTGATGTATTAGTAGCCAGGTAACGTTAGGTAGTTAGATAGGTAACCTATAGTTAATAAACTGGCAAGTCTGATGTATTAGTAGCCAGGTAACGTTAGATAGGTAGCCTATAGTTAATATACTGGCAAGTCTGATGTATTAGTAGCCAGGTAACGTTAGATAGGTAACCTATAGTTAATAAACTGGCAAGTCTGATGTATTAGTAGCCAGGTAACGTTGGGTAGTTAGATAGGTAGCCTATAGTTAATATACTGGCAAGTCTGATGTATTAGTAGCCAGGTAACGTTAGGTAGTTAGATAGGTAGCCTATAGTTAATATACTGGCAAGTCTGATGTATTAGTAGCCAGGTAACGTTAGGTAGTTAGATAGGTAGCCTATAGTTAATATACTGGCAAGTCTGATGTATTAGTAGCTAGCTAACAAGCAACTGCTGTAATGATATGCTGTGTGGTTTGTAAGGACAGCGTAGCTAACAAATTGTTAACCAACATAGTGTGTAACTTATTTAAAAAAGTGATTCGTTTTTTTATTACATTGTTCAACGTTCTTAACATTTGTCATAATTATAATTAGGTAGGCCTTGATTTTATATAAGAATTTGTTCTTAACTTGCCTACTTAAAGTATATTAGATTTTTTTTTATGTATATACAAAAAGTAAATATTCATTTCTTTAACTAAGTATGACACATCTTAAGAACATGTTGAGCAAATAAGTTACATTACACGCTATGATGGGGAGGCCTTTGACCGGGCAGGCCTTCCCAGGGAGGAAGAGCAGCTCCATCTTATCGAGGTTGAGCTTGAGGTGGTGGGCCGACATCCATGCTGAGATATCTGCCTGGCACGCAGAGATGCTGTCGCCACCTGGGTGTCAGAAGGGGGGGAAGAAGAAATGTAGTTGTCATCTGCATAGCAGTGATAGGAGAGACCTTGTGAGGATATGACAGAGCTGACTGACTTGGTGTATAGAGAGAATAGGAGAGGGCCTAGAACTGAGCCCTGGGGGACACCGGTAGTGATAGTACGTGGTGAAGACACATATCCTCTCCACGTCACCTGGTAGGAGCAGCGTGCCAGGTAGGATGCAATCCAGGAGTGTGCAGAGCCTGAGACACCCAGCCCTGAGAGGGGGGAGAGGAGGATCTGATAGAGCCTGAGACACCCAGCCCTGAGAGGATGGAGAGGAGGATCTGATAGAGCCTGAGACGCCCAGCCCTGAGAGGAGGATCTGATAGAGCCTGAGACACCCAGCCCTGAGAGGATGGAGAGGAGGATCTGATAGAGCCTGAGACGCCCAGCCCTGAGAGGGTGGAGAGGAGGATCTGATGGTTCATGGTGTCGTAGGCAGCGGATAGATCTAGGAGGATGAGAACAGAGGAGAGAGAGTCCGCTTTGGCAGTGTGGAGAGCCTCCATGAAACAGACGAGCAGTCTCGGTTGAGTGACCCTTCAAGGTCAAGAAGATCGTTTTGAGAGCGATAATGAGAAGGTTGATCAGATACAGCAAGCTCAAGTGTTTTGGAAAGAAGGGATACAGATCTATAGTTTGACGTATGATGAGTCAAGTGTTGGCTTGTTGAGGAGGGGAGCAACTTGGTCCATCTTGAAGTCAGAGGGGACGCAGCCAGTGGTCAGGGATGAGTTGATGAGGGAAGTGAGGAATGGGAGAAGATCTCCAGAGATGGTCTGGAGGAGGGAGGAGGGGATGGGGTGAAGCGAGCAGATTGTTGGATGGCCAGACATCACTAGTCGCAAGATTTCATCTGGAGAGAAAGAGGTCAAGGCGTAGGGTAGTTCTGTGTGATTAAGACCAGTGGACTCAATAGGCTGAGTGAATGAGTAGCGGATGTCAACCTTTTTTTTGGAAGTGTTAGTTGACAAAGCTACAAAAGAGCAAAGTGAGAATCTGTATATAACTAGATAAGATACTCAAGTGAGAGAGTGGTGTGGATTCTCCCTTTTTCCTTCCACAAGGAACTCCGCAGGACAGTCTTTGTTTCAGCGACGGTCCTAGTTTTGCGACCAAACTGCTACTGACCCAACCACCACTTACAGCTGCCGCTGTGAAACCAGTGGAGACTGAAGAACTAACACTAATTGCTTAGCAGAAGTGGAGAACACACATCCCTGTACTAATTACTGATTGCCAAGGAGAGGTGAATCCACTCCCTCTTTTACAGCCACTGATTACCAAAAACAAGTCACAAATTGCGCTGCCTCTTGATCCTGGTTGACGTGTCGACAACTATTTGCAAATGATGAGCAGTCAGCAGTTCACACACCAACTATTCCACTGGGAAAACAGGCAGCACTTAAAGTAGATGGCCTTAGCTAGCAAAAAGACAGGACAAGACCACAACAGATATGCATTGGTATAATATAGTAACAGATCCGTTTGGGCTGCTCAAAGATGAGACATGAGCCACCTGTTAGCTGGCGTTAGGTAGCTACTTGTCGTCACTCTAAACTCTGACAAACAGCTGTGACTTTTGATTGGTAGAAGATCATTCTGTTCTGATTTCAGATTTGAATAGCAGAGAAGTAGACAGAGATTTCATAGACTGGTTAGCTGACAACATCACAAAAACGATGAGCACTTCACAGGGGCAGAAGGCCGTGGGTTATGGTTCAGGATGTCCATATAGCTAGCCACAATGACGAGAAACTGCCATGTGGGGAATCGTAAGTGGCTCGTTTCTGCTCATTTTATCTTGTTTTTGATACAATGTCTTGTTTTGACTGATGTCCAATTCTATGCTAATATAGCAAAACATTTGCTAGCTAGCTAACGAACAACTGTAACAAGACAACAATTGCTCATTTTGCAACTTTATTTACTTATGTTTATGTACTTATGTCAACAATCTAACCCAACCTCGTGTCGGTTTTGTTGCTAAGCAACCAGCTCGTCTCAAACGTTTCCAACTTTTTGGGGGTCAAAACAGCAGCTGTTTCTAGAAGTTCACAGGAAATGTTGTTGATGCGGTTACTATAGTTACTATACTGAACAAAAATATAAACACAACAATTTCAAAGATTTTACTGAGTTACATTTTACGAGAAAATCAGTAAATTGAAATAAATTCTTTAGGCCCTTCTTATCTATGGATTTCACATGACTGGGAATACAGATATGCATATGTTGATCACAGATGCCTTAAAAAACGTAATGGGCCTTTGTGCATTCAAATTGCCATCAATAAAATGCAATTGTGTTCGTGGTCCGCTGCTTATGCCTGCCCCATACCATAACCCCACTGCACTCTGTTCACAACGTTGACATCAGCTAACCGCTGGCCCACACGACGCTGTACACGTGTTCTGAGGCTGTGAGGCCGGTTGAATGTACTGCTACATTCCCTAAACCAACGTTGGAGGCGGCTTATGGTAGAGAAATTAACGTTGATTTCTCTGCCAACAGCTCTGGTGGACATTCCTGCATGCCAATTGCACGCCCCCTCAAAACTTGAGACATCTGAGGCATTGTGTTGTGTGACAAAACTGCAAAACTTGTTTGTCCCAGCACAAGGTGCACCTGTGTAATGATCATGCTGTTTAATCCGCTTCTTGATATGCCACACCTGTCAAGTGGATGGATTAACTTGACAAAGGAGAAATGCTCACTAACAGGGATGTAAACATACTTGTGCACAGCATTTGAGAGAAATAAGGTTTTTGTTCATATGGAAAAAAAAAAATTCAGCTCATAAAACATGGGACCAACACTTTACATGTTGTGTTTTATATTTTTTGTTCAGTGTAAAATAACGTTTGATCGGTACCAGATAATTCTGTTCTGATTACAGATTTGAATAGCAGAGAAGTATAGGAAGATATCGTACTCTCTGCCTTTTGGTCTTAGTTGTTGGGAAAGTGGTCAAAATAGCTGATTTGTTTCAAAAGTGACATTGTTTACAGTGAATGGAATAGAATGCCGGGAGAGATGGTGTCACACTGGAGCCTTTAGGATGCCGAGGAAATCCCCATGAAAGTGGATGGAGGACAAAAACGTTTAATAGTTTAAAAAGTATAAAAGATATCCAAAAGCACACACTTTTTAAACGTTTGAATGACGTTTTTAGCTCAAATGGTGTAAGAGGAGTTGTAAAGAATAATCATAACTATAAGTCCAAAATAATTCTTACAATATCTACAGTGTGGCTGCTGTCGCACATTAACAAGCAGTCCCCTGAACAAGGGTAGATGGTTAAATTTTTTAAAATAAACACTTAGTAAAATATAAGATTATTATGCCCCTCAAACTCAAATCTGGACGTCAAAGCCAGTTCCACTGCATTTTTTTCATTGTTCCCCTCTAATCAGGGACTGATTTAGACCCGGGACACCAGGTGGGTGATTCCCCTCTAATCAGGGACTGATTTAGACCTGGGACACCAGGTGGGCGATTCCCCTCTAATCAGGGACTGATTTAGACCCAGGACACCAGGTGGGTGATTCCCCTCTAATCAGGGACTGATTTAGACCTGGGACACCAGGTGGGCGATTCCCCTCTAATCAGGGACTGATTTAGACCCGGGACACCAGGTGGGTGATTCCCTTCAAATCAGGGACTGATTTAGACCCGGGACACCAGGTGGGTGATTCCCCTCAAATCAGGGACTGATTTAGACCTGGGACACCAGGTGGATGCAATTAGTAGAACAGAAAATCAACAGGCTCTGTACCTGGTAGGGTAAGAGTTGTCTACCCCTGGTTTTTGTGATGTTCTACCCAGGGATAAAAGTGAATAACTGTCTGTTTCTAGGGGTAAAGGGGACTACTTCCGTCTGGGCCACGGGACAGACGTCCATGTGCGTAAGCCTCAGATGGTGGAGGGGCTGAGGGGGAAGAAGATCATCCACGTGGCCGTGGGGGCGCTGCACTGCCTGGCTGTCACCGAGACTGGACAGGTGGGTACTGGCCTCCATGCCTCCTAGCTGTTCACAGATTTGTTGGCAAGACACCAGGCTAGGCCTCCTCCACATCAGACACCAGGCTAGGCCTCCTCCACATCAGACACCAGGCTAGGCCTCCTCCACATCAGACACCAGGCTAGGCCTCCTCCACATCAGACACCAGGCTAGGCCTCCTCCACATCAGACACCAGGCTAGGCCTCCTCCACATCAGACACCAGGCAAACATTTCTGAAAAACAGTTTTTGCTTTGTCGTTATGGGGTATTGAGATTGAGGGGGGAAAAAACGATTTAATCAATTTGATAATAAGGCTGTATAACGTAACAACGTGGAAAAAGTCAAAGGGTCTGAATACTTTCCGAAGGCGCTGTACAACACATTTATGTTCATTTATTTTCCCTTTTGTACTTTAACTATTTGCACATTGTTACAACACTGTAAATAGACATAATATGACATTTGAAATATTATTTTGGAACTTTTGTGAGTAATGTTTACTGTCTGTGAGTTAGGGTTCTTACAAAGACAGGCTGAATTTCAAACCGAACACTTCGAGCACTCGGTATGCACATTCCTGAGTCAATCGAGTCTGTCCCGAGCTCACTGGCATGGGAAACTCTGATGGCCCAGAATAGTTGGATATAATGTTTCAAGTTTGTTGCAGACCGTTGGATTAGAGAGATGAATGCGATTTAAATTGAGGAACATAAATTGAGGAAGAACAGACGACTCTCAGTCGGGGACAGCCCTAATATACTTGTACATATCTGGTGCCGTAGAGTAGGGATGTTGTTGTGTTCCTCTGTCAGACTACGCCTTGGTGTCTGTAGAATTTTGGAATATTGATAAGTGGCAGTTAGGACGTCTCATTGTCTCAATGTTCATTTTGACCAAAACACTTGCAGACTCGAGTGATCACATCAGCAAGCGGCCACTTGATAAAGGGCCAAGTGTTCGGTTTCGGCTGTAGAGATGAGACAGAGGGGGGTGTTAGTATCTGTAAGTGTCTCTGTGCTGTTCCACCAGGTGATGGCGGCTGTAGGGATGAGACAGAGGGGGGTGTTAGTATCTGTAAGTGTCTCTGTGCTGTTCCACCAGGTGATGGCGTCTGTAGGGATGAGACAGAGGGGGGTGTTAGTATCTGTAAGGGTCTCTGTGCTGTTCCACCAGGTGATGGCGTCTGTAGAGATGAGACAGAGGGGGGTGTTAGTATCTGTAAGGGTCTCTGTGCTGTTCCACCAGGTGATGGCGTCTGTAGGGATGAGACAGAGGGGTTGTTAGTATCTGTAAGGGTCTCTGTGCTGTTCCACCAGGTGTTTGCGTGGGGGGACAACGACCATGGCCAGCAGGGTAACGGGACCACCACGGTGAACAGGAAACCCACCCTGGTTCAAGGTCTAGAGGGACAGAAGATCACCCGTGTTGCCTGTGGCTCCTCCCACAGCGCCGCCTGGACCACCGCAGACGTCACCGCCCCCTCTGTCCATGAGCCTGTCCTCTTCCAGACCGCCAGGGACTCTCTAGGGGCGTCATACTTAGGTAACCGAACCTCTACATACAGCTAGTAACCCTGACACACTAACCCTCTCCTAGGTAACTGTATAACGGTCACATTTTAATATACGTTTAAAGAGTACTTATAGCAAGAAAAACACTTGGAACGTAGTAGGTGGTGTGTCAATTTAATAATGTCTTTTTAAAAATCCAGCACAAACATATCGACATAAATGATATGCTTCGGGAAAAATATAATACAAAAGAATAACCCCCACAAATAATATAATTTCAATGCATTATTTTAACAAACACACACAAATATTCAATAAACATCACAATCACCCAATAACCTTATTTAATGTTTTTTTTGTTTTGGTTCAAATGCAGTGTTGGCTATATTAGCCTATTGGGACACGCCTAACCAGGAAATGATTAGTCTATAAGTCCTGTCTTTCCCCTTTTCCCATTAGTTCAAGTTCAGTTCACAGTCGTTTGGCGTTCAAATCAAATTCCCCCATAAAATACAAGAGAAGCACGGGATGATCTCCAGAAACGCTAAGGAAGAAAGGATGGATCTCACCGGAGTTTGGAAGGCGCGTCCGCGTTCATTAAACATTTTCCGCCATCCCTTTTGTAATCCACAACAAGGAAATAATCTTGACAGGCCTGGAACACTGGATCACTGTGCCAACAGGAAATCCAAAACCACGGAATTAGCAGGCGGCAGTTTTATCGCCTGAGGTTTAGCGGCGTCTTCGAATCACAGGTAGCCTACAGCAAAACACGCCTCTCTGGATGACCACCAAGCTTCCTTCCAGATGCCAAGAAGAGTCTTCCGAACATCCAAGATGGCCACCCAGTGGAAGGTCATGACAGTAATCTAGAGAACAGCAAGGCCCTTGGGCACGTTGACATGTGGTGCCTTTTCCTTCAACAGGGATCCTCCTGTACAGGATTCCTTGGAGTACTTTGAATACAATTCCATCTGGACGTTCACTTCTTTGTTCTACCTAAGGTCACTGATCTCTTGGACCTGAGAAGGATGAAAAGGGTGTGGGTGGTGGGAGGATGAAAAGGGTGTGGGTGGTGGTGACAGCAACTCTACTTGGCTTGCTGATGGAGCCACTGCCCTGGAAAATCAGAAAATCAGGAACAATGTTCCGATGGCCTTTCTGGTAATGCACTCTGAACCGAAGGCGCAGCTTCCAGAGTGTGAGCCTGCAAGACGTCTTGGGGCTGTTGAACAGCCGTGTAAATCAGTCAATACATCAACTCAACCCCCTCAAGATAATACCTCCACTTTTCCACTGCCCACACGCCTTTCCGCGTGTTTGAGTAGTTTCATTCAGCTCCTTTAAATGCCACGTGAGGCATATGCAATGATTCTTTCTCCACCTTTCGTCTGTTGAGTGAAGACGGCACCCTAACCTCTGACTTGGATTAGGGTTAGGATTGGACTCAGGTCGGGCTTGGATTAGGGTTAGGATTGGACAGGTCTGACTTGGGTTAGGATTGGACAGGTCTGGCTTGGGTTAGGATAGGACTCAGGTCGGACTTGGATTAGGTTTAGGATAGGACAGGTCTGGCTTGGATTAGGGTTAGGATAGGTCTCAGGTCTGGCTTGGATTAGGGTTAGGATAGGACAGGTCTGGCTTGGATTAGGGTTAGGATAGGACAGGTCTGGCTTGGATTAGGGTTAGGATAGGATTCAGGTCGGACTTGGATTAGGTTTAGGATAGGACAGGTCTGGCTTGGATTAGGGTTAGGATAGGTCTCAGGTCTGGCTTGGATTAGGGTTAGACAAGACTCAGGATGAGGCTGGTGTTTGGTGAAATACCACTTTTTGAGTCAAGTGATGAATATGAAATATTGCCATATGTGTGTCCTGTGCGTTCCAGGCGTCCAGTCAGACAGTGACTCCTCGGCAGTGAACAACAAGCTGAGTGGCCCCACTAATGGAGTTCGACCCAACCGCCCCTCTCTGGCTAAGATACTACTGTCTCTGGATGGAAACCAGGCCAAGCAACAGGCCCTGTCCTATGTCCTCTCAGCCCTACAGATCATGTATGCCAGGTAAGACTGCTGATTGGTGCCCTGATATTAATGTGTGTTGTATCGGTGATGTCAGGGATGCTGTGATTGGTTCCCTGATTTTAATGTGTCTTGTATCGGTGATGTCAGGGATGCTGTGATTGGTGCCCTGATTTTAATGTGTGTTGTATCGGTGATGTCAGGGATGCTGTGATTGGTGCCCTGATGCCAGCTTGTATGATGGTCCCCATGGAGTGCCCCCCGCCTGACTCCTCCTCAGCATCCAGCCCCTCTGAGTCAGAGGGACCCCCGGTTCCCACAGAGGTGGAGGAGAGGGTCAGCCCTAACCCCTGGCAGACAGACAAGAATGGAGAGGTGAGGAACACTACCCCCTTTGCCCTACCCCCTGGCAGACAGACAAGAATGGAGAGGTGAGGAACACTACCCCCTAGCCCCTACCCCCTAGTCCCTACCCCCTGGCAGACAGACAAGAATGGAGAGGTGAGGAACACTACCCCCTAGTCCCTAGCCCCTACCCCCTAGCCCCTACGAATGCATGGGGACACCCCTTAATACACTATATATACAGCAGTATGGGGACACCCCTTAATACACTATATATACAGCAGTATGTGGACACCCCTTAATACACTATATATACAGCAGTATGTGGACACCCCTTCATACACTATATATACAGCAGTATGGGGACACCCCTTCATACACTATATATACAGCAGTATGGGGACACCCCTTCATACACTATATATACAGCAGTATGTGGACACCCCTTCATACACTATATATACAGCAGTATGGGGACACCCCTTCATACACTATATATACAGCAGTATGGGGACACCCCTTCATACACTATATATACAGCAGTATGGGGACACCCCTTCATACACTATATATACAGCAGTATGTGGACACCCCTTCATACACTATCTATACAGTAGTATGTGGACACCCCTTCAAATTAGTGGATTTAGCTATTTTTGCCACACCCGTTGCTGACAGGTGTAGAAAATCGAGCACACAGCCATTCAATCTCCATAGACTAACATTGACAGTAGAATGAGTGTTAGAGTGACAATAGAGTGTTGGACCAAATCCCAGAGCTGACAAGGTAAAACTCTGTCGTTCTGCCCCTGAGCAAGGCAGGCCTCAGCAATGGATTAGTCCACTGAGGCGGGCCTCAGCAATGGATTAGTCCACTGAGGCGGGCCTCAGCAATGGATTAGTCCACTGAGGCGGGCCTCAGCAATGGATTAGTCCACTGAGACGGGCCTCAGCAATGGATTAGTCCACTGAGGCAGGCCTCAGCAATGGATTAGTCCACTGAGACAGGCCTCAGAAATGGATTAGTCCACTGAGACAGGCCTCCGCAATGGATTAGTCCACTGAGACAGGCCTCCACAATGGATTAGTCCACTGAGACAGGCCTCTACAATGGATTACTCACTAATGCTCTTGTGGCTGAATGGAAGTCCCTGCATCAATGTTCCAACATCTAGTGGGGCCTTTAGCAGCAAAGGAGGGACCAGCTCCATATTAATGCTCATGATTTTGGAATGAAACGGTCAACTCTTGGTCACATAGTGTATTGTGTGACTTGTTAAGCACATTTTCACTCTAGAACTTATTTAGGCCTTGAATACTTATCGACTCCAGACTTTGTTTCTTTTTTAATGACATTTTTTATTTTGAATTTCAGAGTTTTTCTCGCCACCCCATGTTCAGATTGCCGACCCACCACATTGTGTCGCGACCCCTAGTTTGGAGTCCCTACCCCTTAACTTCAAACCCAGAGGACTTTATTTATCCCCAATGTAGAAGATCTGAAAGTATTGGCTCATGAAGAAGATCTGGCTGATAGATACGTCTGGTCCTTGTTCTGTCACCAGGTGACCTCCTCAGAGGATGCTGTCACCCCCTCGTCAGCTGTGACCCCATCTACTGCTGCTTCCTCTCGACCTTTCATCCCGGTCACGGACGACCCCGGAGCCGCTAGCATCATTGCAGAGACCATGACCAAAACTAAAGAGGTGAGCTCTACCCCCCCCCTCCCCAGTGACTGGCCCACTTCTCTAACCCTGGTCTTTACAGTACAGTGAGTTTTTGGTTCCAGCAGGAACCTATAACCCTAGCGGTGTTTGCTGTACATTTTATTCTTGTGTTTCTCCTTCCAGGACTCAGAGTGTCACAATAAGACTGGGGCTCCAGAACCTCAGTACCTGGATGAGTTCACCAGTCTGCTGGTACCTGATGATACCAGGGTGATGGTGGACCTGCTGAAGCTGGCAGTGTCTGTCCGCTCTGGGGAGAAGGGCAAGGAGGTGCTGTCTGCCGTGCTGTCTGGGATGGGGACTGCCTACCCACAGGTAGAGTACACGAATGCATAGCAGGCACGGCAGGGCACGCACACACACATATACGGACTAGAGCTGGGATGATAAACCGAAAATGACTTACAACGACATTGTCTTCTTACCTAAGCATTTTCCTTACATCGGTCATTTCCTGTGATTTTGCTACACAGTGTTCATGTAGATTTGTTTTAAAACTGTTATTTGGACAACAGTAATATAAACATTATGTTGATTCCTGCTCTGAAAGTATCTGCCTGTCCCTGATTGGCTGTCGGCTAATCTCCCCGCTGTGACATGGAGTAGAGATGTTACTTCCTCTCAGTGAGAAACTCCCCTCACCTGGTTGTCCAGGTCTCAGTGAGGAACTCCCCTCACCTGGTTGTCCAGGTCTCAGTAAGGAACTCCCCTCACCTGGTTGTCTAGGTCTCAGTGAGGAACTCCCCTCACCTGGTTGTCTAGGTCTCAGTAAGGAACTCCCCTCACCTGGTTGTCCAGGTCTCAGTAAGGAACTCCCCTCACCTGGTTGTCCAGGTCTCAGTGAGGAACTCCCCTCACCTGGTTGTCTAGGACTCAGTGAGGAACTCCCCTCACCTGGTTGTCTAGGTCTCAGTAAGGAACTCCCCTCACCTGGTTGTCCAGGTCTCAGTGAGGAACTCCCCTCACCTGGTTGTCCAGGTCTCAGTAAGGAACTCCCTCACCTGGTTGTCCAGGTCTCAGTAAGGAACTCCCTCACCTGGTTGTCCAGGTCTCAGTGAGAACTCCCTCACCTGGTTGTCCAGGTCTCAGTAAGGAACTCCCCTCACCTGGTTGTCCAGGTCTCAGTAAGGAACTCCCCTCACCTGGTTGTCCAGGTCTCAGTAAGGAACTCCCCTCACCTGGTTGTCTAGGTCTCAGTGAGGAACTCCCCTCACCTGGTTGTCTAGGTCTCAGTAAGGAACTCCCCTCACCTGGTTGTCCAGGTCTCAGTGAGGAACTCCCCTCACCTGGTTGTCCAGGTCTCAGTAAGGAACTCCCCTCACCTGGTTGTCCAGGTCTCAGTAAGGAACTCCCCTCACCTGGTTGTCCAGGTCTCAGTGAGGAACTCCCCTCACCTGGTTGTCTAGGACTCAGTGAGGAACTCCCCTCACCTGGTTGTCTAGGTCTCAGTAAGGAACTCCCCTCACCTGGTTGTCCAGGTCTCAGTGAGGAACTCCCCTCACCTGGTTGTCTAGGACTCAGTGAGGAACTCCCCTCACCTGGTTGTCCAGGTCTCAGTGAGGAACTCCCCTCACCTGGTTGTCCAGGTCTCAGTAAGGAACTCCCCTCACCTGGTTGTCCAGGTCTCAGTAAGGAACTCCCCTCACCTGGTTGTCCAGGTCTCAGTAAGGAACTCCCCTCACCTGGTTGTCCAGGTCTCAGTAAGGAACTCCCCTCACCTGGTTGTCCAGGTCTTTATTGAAAGGAAAAACCAAAAACTCATAGACAATAGAGCCCCACAATGGCAGTGTCATAATAACCATTTCCCTGTTTGACCGCTAGGTTTTATGGGTAAGGTTGTATTTCTGCAGTGGTGGATACATGTCCAATTTTCATACTTGAGTAAAAAAAATGAAAATGACTCAAGTAAAAGTGAAAGTCACCCAGTAAAATAATACTTGAGTAAAAGTCTAAAAGTATTTGGTTTTAAATATACTTGAATATCATAAGTAGAAGTATACATTATTTGTCCTAGAGATATTTACACGGTTATCAAAACGTCACGCCAAGGTAAAATGAATGGTGGAAAAACAATTGGAACCATTTCCTCGTTTTTGACCACTAGGTTTCATGGGTATTATGAACTCTATAAGCCCTCGGTAGAATTAGTCTTTACACCCCTGGCCGAGACCGAAGTGCACAAAGATTTCGGCTAATTCTCTGAAGAGCCAAAAAATTAATCTGATATTATTGGATCCTGTTCTGAAAGGCTGCACGTCAAAATACCAATCTTGTAATTTCCTGAATATGTTCGATGAAATAGCTTCCTTTTCAAATCATAGGCTACCATCACTTGGTTGTAAAATTGTCTAGGTCCCTGCTGCTTAAGGGCAGCAAGGTCAAGGTCAAAAGGTCCAAATTGTCCTTGATATGGAGCAAGGCACTTAACCCTCATTTGTTCCAGGGGTGCCGTACTACTATGGCTGTCCATATCGATTAAAATATTTACATTTTATAACAATATCATTTTTTTGGTCCATATCGCCCAGCTCTAGCACCTCCCTCAAAAATAATTTATCGCTGATTTATCGTTATCGCAAAAAATTAGTCAATTTATTGGTATATAGATCGGTGTCCATACCACCCAGCTCTAATACAGACAGACATGGACAGGTACACGGCTCGTTCATGTTTTGTATTTCCAGTGCCTTTTGAAAATCTATTTCATCCTTAATTTGAACCGTTCCATATTGAAAATGAATGTGTCTGTTTGTCCCTGTATTGCTCTGCAGGTGGCAGACATGCTCCTGGAGCTGTGTGTGACTGAGTTGGAAGACGTAGCCACTGACTCTCAGAGCGGTCGTCTGTCCTCTCAGCCGGTGGTGGTGGAGAGCAGCCATCCCTATACTGACGACACCTCCACCAGCGGCACCGTCAAGATACCGGGTAACGTTTCAAATACAATGCACTGGCAGACAGGGGATGCATTGTGCCCCTACCAATATGGCTGAAATAAACAGATAGGGGATGCATTGTGTCCCTACCAATATGGCTGAAATAAACAGATAGGGGATGCATTGTGCCCCTACCAATATGGCTGAAATAAACAGATAGGGGATGCATTGTGCCCCTACCAATATGGCTGAAATAAACAGATAGGGGATGCATTGTGCCCCTACCAATATGGCTGAAATAAACAGATAGGGGATGCATTGTGTCCCTACCAATATGGCTGAAATAAACAGATAGGGATGCATTGTGCCCCTACCAATATGGCTGAAATAAACAGATAGGGGATGCATTGTGTCCCTACCAATATGGCTGAAATAAACAGATAGGGATGCATTGTGCCCCTACCAATATGGCTGAAATAAACAGATAGGGATGCATTGTGCCCCTACCAATATGGCTGAAATAAACAGATAGGGGATGCATTGTGTCCCTACCAATATGGCTGAAATAAACAGATAGGGGATGCATTGTGCCCCTACCAATATGGCTGAAATAAACAGATAGGGATGCATTGTGCCCCTACCAATATGGCTGAAATAAACAGATAGGGGATGCATTGTGCCCTACCAATATGGCTGAAATAAACAGATAGGGATGCATTGTGTCCCTACCAATATGGCTGAAATAAACAGATAGGGGATGCATTGTGCCCTACCAATATGGCTGAAATAAACAGATAGGGGATGCATTGTGCCCCTACCAATATGGCTGAAATAAACAGATAGGGGATGCATTGTGCCCCTACCAATATGGCTGAAATAAACAGATAGGGATGCATTGTGCCCCTACCAATATGGCTGAAATAAACAGATAGGGGATGCATTGTGCCCCTACCAATATGGCTGAAATAAACAGATAGGGGATGCATTGTGCCCCTACCAATATGGCTGAAATAAACAGATAGGGGATGCATTGTGTCCCTACCAATATGGCTGAAATAAACAGATAGGGGATGCATTGTGCCCCTACCAATATGGCTGAAATAAACAGATAGGGGATGCATTGTGCCCCTACCAATATGGCTGAAATAAACAGATAGGGGATGCATTGTGCCCCTAGGGACTGAGGGTGGAGTCTCTGTGTTGTAGGTGTGGAGGGACTGAGGGTGGAGTCTCTGTGTTGTAGACAGAGGGACTGAGGGTGGAGTCTGTGTTGTAGACAGAGGGACTGAGGGTGGAGTCTGTGTTGTAGACAGAGGGACTGAGGGTGGAGTCTGTGTTGTAGACAGAGGGACTGAGGGTGGAGTCTGTGTTGTAGACAGAGGGACTGAGGGTGGAGTCTCTGTGTTGTAGGTGCGGAGGGACTGAGGGTGGAGTTTGACCGCCAATGTTCTGCAGAGAGACGACATGACCCTCTCACCATCATGGACGGAGCCAATAGGATCATCTCTGTCCGATCAGGTGACCACAAGACACAACCCGAGCCGCCCCAACACTTCATGTTGATGTTAGAAAACGGGTTGGTTTCTGACAGCTGTCTTCATGGTGTCTCTCCATCCCTGTCGTCATGGTGTCTCTCCCTCCCTGTCGTCATGGTGTCTCTCCCTCCCTGTCGTCATGGTGTCTCTCCCTCCCTGTCGTCATGGTGTCTCTCCCTCCCTGTCGTCATGGTGTCTCTCCCTCCCTGTCGTCATGGTGTCTCTCCCTCCCTGTCTTCATGGTGTCTCTCCCTCCCTGTCGTCATGGTGTCTCTCCCTCCCTGTCTTCAGGTCGTGAGTGGTCAGACTGGTCCAGTGAGTTGAGGATTCCAGCTGATGAGCTGAAGTGGAAGTTTACCAGCGATGGATCTGTCAACGGTTGGGGTTGGCGCTTCACTGTCTACCCTATCATGCCTGCTGCTGGTATGACACACACTGCCTCACCACACACACACACTGCCTCACCTCACACTGCCTCACCTCACACTGCCTCACCACACACTGCCTCACCACACACTGCCTCACCACACACTCACACTGCCTCACCACACACTGCCTCACCACACACTGCCTCACCACACACTGCCTCACCACACACTCACACTGCCTCACCACACACTGCCTCACCACACACTCACACTGCCTCACCACACTGCCTCACCACACTGCCTCACCACACTGCCTCACCACACACTGCCTCACCACACACTCACACTGCCTCACCACACAGCCTCACCACACACTGCCTCACCACACACTCACACTGCCTCACCACACTGCCTCACCACACACTGCCTCACCACACTGCCTCACCACACACTGCCTCACCACACACTGCCTCACCACACACTGCCTCACCACACACTGCCTCACCACACACTCACACTGCCTCACCACACTGCCTCACCACACACTGCCTCACCACACTGCCTCACCACACACTGCCTCACCACACACTGCCTCACCACACACTGCCTCACCACACTGCCTCACCACACACTGCCTCACCACACTGCCTCACCACACACTGCCTCACCACACTGCCTCACCACACACTGCCTCACCACACACTGCCTCACCACACTGCCTCACCACACTGCCTCACCACACACTGCCTCACCACACTGCCTCACCACACACTGCCTCACCACACTGCCTCACCACACACACAGTCTGTAGTTAGTTGTTCAGATACTGTATAACAGACTGTGTCTGTCCCCCAGGCCCCAAAGACCTTCTGTCTGACCGCTGCGTCCTGTCCTGTCCCTCCATGGACCTGGTGACCTGCCTGCTGGACTTCAGGCTCAACTTAGCCTCCAACAGGAGTATCGTACCCCGCCTGGCTGCCTCCCTGGCTGCCTGCGCTCAGCTCAGTGCCCTGGGTACGAGGACCACGTCACACCTCTTAGTCCGCGTCAGTGTCATTTAGGACGTACCTCAGCCTGATATACACAGCCTCTCTAGCTGCTTCTCAGTGTTTTTAGGTGGAAGCTATGGCAGTACAGTCTAGCTGCTTCTCAGTGTTTTTAGGTGGAAGCTATGGCAGTACAGTCTAGCTGCTTCTGTGTTTTTAGGTGGAAGCTATGGCAGTACAGTCTAGCTGCTTCTCAGTGTTTTTAGGTGGAAGCTATGGCAGTACAGTCTAGCTGCTTCTCAGTGTTTTTAGGTGGAAGCTATGGCAGTACAGTCTAGCTGCTTCTCAGTGTTTTTAGGTGGAAGCTATGGCAGTACAGTCTAGCTGCTTCTCAGTGTTTTTAGGTGGAAGCTATGGCAGTACAGTCTAGCTGCTTCTCAGTGTTTTTAGGTGGAAGCTATGGCAGTACAGACTAGCTGCTTCTCTGTGTTTTTAGGTGGAAGCTATGGCAGTACAGTCTAGCTGCTTCTCAGTGTTTTTAGGTGGAAGCTATGGCAGTACAGTCTAGCTGCTTCTCAGTGTTTTTAGGTGGAAGCTATGGCAGTACAGTCTAGCTGTTTCTCAGTGTTTTTAGGTGGAAGCTATGGCAGTACAGTCTAGCTGCTTCTCAGTGTTTTTAGGTGGAAGCTATGGCAGTACAGACTAGCTGCTTCTCAGTGTTTTTAGGTGGAAGCTATGGCAGTACAGTCTAGCTGCTTCTCAGTGTTTTTAGGTGGAAGCTATGGCAGTACAGTCTAGCTGCTTCTCAGTGTTTTTAGGTGGAAGCTATGGCAGTACAGTCTAGCTGCTTCTCAGTGTTTTTAGGTGGGAAGCTGTGGCAGTACAGTCTAGCTGCTTCTCAGTGTTTTTAGATGGGAAGCTGTGGCAGTACAGTCTAGCTGCTTCTCAGTGTTTTTAGGTGGAAGCTATGGCAGTACAGTCTAGCTGCTTCTCAGTGTTTTTAGGTGGAAGCTATGGCAGTACAGTCTAGCTGCTTCTCAGTGTTTTTAGGTGGAAGCTATGGCAGTACAGTCTAGCTGCTTCTCAGTGTTTTTAGGTGGAAGCTATGGCAGTACAGTCTAGCTGCTTCTGTGTTTTTAGGTGGAAGCTATGGCAGTACAGACTAGCTGCTTCTCAGTGTTTTTAGGTGGAAGCTATGGCAGTACAGTCTAGCTGCTTCTCAGTGTTTTTAGGTGGAAGCTATGGCAGTACAGTCTAGCTGCTTCTCAGTGTTTTTAGGTGGAAGCTATGGCAGTACAGTCTAGCTGCTTCTCAGTGTTTTTAGGTGGGAAGCTGTGGCAGTACAGTCTAGCTGCTTCTCAGTGTTTTTAGATGGGAAGCTGTGGCAGTACAGTCTAGCTGCTTCTCAGTGTTTTTAGGTGGGAAGCTGTGGCAGTACAGTCTAGCTGCTTCTCAGTGTTTTTAGATGGGAAGCTGTGGCAGTACAGACTAGCTGCTTCTCAGTGTTTTTAGGTGGAAGCTATGGCAGTACAGTCTAGCTGCTTCTCAGTGTTTTTAGGTGGAAGCTATGGCAGTACAGTCTAGCTGCTTCTGTGTTTTTAGGTGGAAGCTATGGCAGTACAGACTAGCTGCTTCTCAGTGTTTTTAGGTGGAAGCTATGGCAGTACAGTCTAGCTGCTTCTCAGTGTTTTTAGGTGGAAGCTATGGCAGTACAGTCTAGCTGCTTCTCAGTGTTTTTAGGTGGGAAGCTGTGGCAGTACAGTCTAGCTGCTTCTCAGTGTTTTTAGATGGGAAGCTGTGGCAGTACAGTCTAGCTGCTTCTCAGTGTTTTTAGGTGGGAAGCTGTGGCAGTACAGTCTAGCTGCTTCTCAGTGTTTTTAGATGGGAAGCTGTGGCAGTACAGTTGAAGAATTGCTATAAAAAATTGTACGTAGACTCTGATACACGTCTCATAGAAATGTCTGGATCCTTGGGTTCCCACCTCTCTGTCGTTGTCTAGTTCTGACCCGGTCTCTTCTCTGTCGTTGTCTAGTTCTGACCCGGTCTCCTCTCTGTCGTTGTCTAGTTCTGACCCGGTCTCCTCTCTGTCGTTGTCTAGTTCTGACCCGGTCTCCTCTCTGTCGTTGTCTAGTTCTGACCCGGTCTCTTCTCTGTCGTTGACTAGTTCTGACCCGGTCTCCTCTCTGTCGTTGTCCAGTTCTGACCCGGTCTCCTCTCTGTCGTTGTCTAGTTCTGACCCGGTCTCCTCTCTGTCGTTGTAAAGTACTATGTATTATTTGTCTTATAGCAGCAGGACATCGAATGTGGGCTCTTCAGAGGCTCCGTAAGCTGCTGACCACAGAGTATGGCCAGTCCATCAACATCACCAGACTGCTTGGGGACAGTGAAGGAGAGTCTCGCTCCATGAGTTTTACAGGCAGTGCGCTGGCCGCCCTGGTGAAGGGTCTTCCTGAGGCTCTCCAGAGGCAGTATGAATACGAGGACCCCATCGTCAGGGGAGGAAAACAGCTGCTACACAGCCCCTTCTTCAAGGTAGGGTAACAGAAAGGCTGTGTAACTGCCGGTTGCCTGTGCTCTTCCAGTGACAGCCGAGGGGAAGGTGTGATGAACGTGTGCCATTCTCGATTGAGTTTTGTCTCTTTGCGATTTAGATATAATTTTGTTGTTTTTTGTTCTGTTTGTTTGTTTTAGGTGCTGGTGGCTCTGGCCTGTGACCTTGAGTTGGACACCCTACCCTGCTGTGCCGAGACCCATAAGTGGGCGTGGTTCCGCCGGTACTGTACTGCTTCCAGAGTGGCTGTCGCTCTGGACAAGAGGACTCCTCAGCCGCGCCCCTTCCTGGATGAGGTGGGTTGGGCAAGACAGGCCATCGTTACAACTGTTAATATACACTATATTTACAAAAGTATGTGGACACCCCTTCAAATTAGTGGATTTGGCTATTTCAGACACACCCGTTGCTGACAGGTGTATAACATCCGAACACACAGCCATGCAATCTCCACAGACAAACATTGGCAGTAGAATGTCCTTACTGAAGAGCTCACCGAAGAGCTCACTGTCGAAATCGGTGTGGAGGAACTTGACTGGCCTGCACAGAGCCCTGACCTCAACCCCATCGAACACCTTTGGGATGAGTTGGAACTCTGACTCTCACTAATGCTCTTGTGGCTGAATGGAAGCAAGTCCCAGCAGCAATGTTCCAACATCTAGTGGAAAGCCTTCCCAGAAGAGTGGAGGCTGTTATAGCAGCAAAGGGGGGACCGTCTCCATATTAATGCTCATGATTTTGGAATGAGATGTTGACCAGCAGGTGTCCAGATAGTGTATCATCCCTCTTTTATCCAACTAGTCAATAGATGTCAATCATTTTTCTTTTCTTTCAAATGACCACAATGGAAATAAGTTATACAACTGTTTGGTGTTAACTTATCTCTAATCACTATGCCCCTCTGATCTGAGCATTATCTCTAATCACTCTGCCCCTCTGATCTGAGCATTATCTCTAATCACTCTGCCCCTCTGATCTGAGCATTATCTCTAATCACTCTGCCCCCTCTGATCTGGACATTATCTCTAATCACTATGCCCCTCTGATCTGAGCATTATCTCTAATCACTCTGCCCCTCTGATCTGAGCATTATCTCTAATCACTCTGCCCCCTCTGATCTGGACATTATCTCTAATCACTCTGCCCCTCTGATCTGGGCATTATCTCTAATCACTCTGCCCCTCTGATCTGGACATTATCTCTAACCACTCTGCCCCTCTGATCTGGACATTATCTCTAACCACTCTGCCCCTCTGATCTGGGCATTATCTCTAACCACTCTGCCCCTCTGATCTGGGCATTATCTCTAACCACTCTGCCCCTCTGATCTGGACATTATCTCTAACCACTCTGCCCCTCTGATCTGGACATTATCTCTAACCACTCTGCCCCTCTGATTTGGACATTATCTCTAACCACTCTGCCCCCTCTGATCTGGACATTATCTCTAACCACTCTGCCCCCTCTGATTTGGACATTATCTCTAACCACTCTGCCCCCTCTGATCTGGACATTATCTCTAATCACTCTGCCCCTCTGATCTGGGCATTATCTCTAATCACTCTGCCCCTCTGATCTGGACATTATCTCTAACCACTCTGCCCCTCTGATCTGGACATTATCTCTAACCACTCTGCCCCTCTGATCTGGGCATTATCTCTAACCACTCTGCCCCTCTGATCTGGGCATTATCTCTAACCACTCTGCCCCTCTGATCTGGACATTATCTCTAACCACTCTGCCCCTCTGATCTGGACATTATCTCTAACCACTCTGCCCCTCTGATTTGGACATTATCTCTAACCACTCTGCCCCCTCTGATCTGGACATTTTCTCTAAACCGCTCTGCCCCTCTGTAGGTGACTAAGAAGATCCGTGAGTTGATGGCTGACTGTGAGGTGATGAACGTCCTCCATGAAAGCCATGACCTGTTTAAGAGAGAGCAGGACGAACAGCTGGTCCAGTGGATGAACAGGAGACCTGACGACTGGACGCTGTCTGCAGGAGGCTCCGGGACCATCTACGGCTGGGGTCACAACCACCGGGGTCAGCTAGGGGGCATTGAGGGTGCAAAGGTCAAGGTCCCCACCCCCACAGAGGCCCTGGCGACTCTGAGACCTGTTCAGCTGATAGGAGGGGAGCAAACCCTTTTCGCTGTCACTGCTGACGGAAAGGTAAAGACCGGTAGAGTCCTAGTAGTGCCTGGTAGAGTCCTAGTAGTGCCTGGTAGAGTCCTAGTAGTGCCTGGTAGAGTCCTAGTAGTGCCTGGTAGAGTCCTAGTAGTGCCTGGTAGAGTCCTAGTAGTGCCTGGTAGAGTCCTAGTAGTGCCTGGTAGAGTCCTAGTAGTGCCTGGTAGAGTCCTAGTAGTGCCTGGTAGAGGCCTGGTGGGGTCCTGGTGGGGTCCTGGTAGAGTCCTGGTAGAGTCCTAGTAGTGCCCTGGTAAGGTCCTGGTAGAGGCCTGGTAGGGTCCTGGTAGAGGCCTGGTAGGATCCTGGTAGAGGCCTGGTAGGGTCCTGGTAGAGGCCTGGTAGAGGCCTAGTAGGGTCCTGGTAGGGTACGGTATGTGACTGTTGTCTGTCTTCCTCCAGTTGTATGCTACAGGGTACGGTGCGGGGGGCCGGCTGGGTATTGGAGGAACAGAGTCGGTGTCCACCCCCACTCTGTTGGAGTCCATCCAGCATGTATTCATCAGGAAGGTGGCAGTGAACAGCGGAGGGAAACACTGCCTCGCCCTGTCCTCTGAGGGAGAGGTCTACTCCTGGGGAGAGGCTGAGGACGGAAAACTGGGACACGGCAACAGGAGGTTAGGATGGGCAGGACGTACACTCACTATGCTATACACACTATGCTATATACACTATTCACACTATGCTATGTACACTATACTCACTATGCTATGTACACTATACTCACTATGCTATATACACTATACACACTATGCTATGTACACTATACTCACTATGCTATGTACACTATACTCACTATGCTATATACACTATACACACTATGCTATGTACACTATACTCACTATGCTATGTACACTATACTCACTATGCTATATACACTATACACACTATGCTATATACACTATTCACACTATGCTATGTACACTATACTCACTATGCTATGTACACTATACTCACTATGCTATATACACTATACACACTATGCTATGTACACTATACACACTATGCTATGTACACTATACTATGTACACTACTCACTATGCTATATACACTATACACACTATGCTATATACACTATACACACTATACTATGTACACTATACACACTATACTATGTACATTATACACACTATACTATGTACACTATACTCACTATGCTATATACACTATACACACTATGCTATATACACTATACCATGTACACTATACTCACTATGCTATATACACTATACACACTATGCTATATAAACTATTCACACTATACTATGTACACTATACTATGTACACTATACTATATTCACTATATACACTACTATAAAATAACATATATTTATAAAGAACCTTTTACATCAGCAGATGTCACAGAGTGCTGTACAGAAACCCAGCCTAAAACCCCAAACAGCAAGCAATGCAGGTGTAGAAGCACGGTGGCTCGGAAAAACTCCCTAGAAAGGCCAGAACCTAGGAAGAAACCTAGAGAGGAACCAGGCTCTGAGGGGTGGCCAGTCCTCTTCTGGCTGTGCCAGGTGGAGATTTATAAGAATTACCTGGCCATTAAGGCCAGATCGTTCTTCAAAATGTTCAAATGTTCATAGATGACCAGCAGGGTTAAATAATATTTACAGAGGTTGTAGAGGGTGTATGTACAGTGGCTTCAGAAAGCATTCAGACCCCTTTCCTTTTTCCACGTTGTTACGTAACAGCCTAATTCTAAAATGGATTAAATACATGTTCTTCCTCATCAATCTACACACAATAACCCATAATGACATCACAATAACCCATAATGACATCACAATAACCCATAATGATAAAGCGAAAACAGCAAATTTATAAAACAAATGACTATTTACATAAGTATTCAAACCTTTTGCAATGAGACTCGAAATTGAGCTCAGGTGCATCCTGTTTCCATTGATCACCCTTGAGATGTTTCTACAACTTGATTGGAGTCCACCTGTGGTAAATTCAATTGATTGGACATGACTTGGAAAGGCACACACCTGTCTATATAAGGTCTCACAGTTGACAGTGCATGTCAGAGCAGAAACCAAGCCATGAGGTCAAAGGAATTGTCCGTAGATCTCTGAGACAGGATTGTGTCGAGGCTCAGATCTGGGGAAGGGTACCAAAACATTTCTGCAGCATTGAAGGTCCCCAAGAACACATTGGCCTCCATCATTCTTAAATGGAAGAATTTTGGAACTACCAAGACTCTTCCTAGAGCTGGCCACCCGGCCAAACTGAGCAATCGGGGGGAGAAGGGCCTTGGTCAGAGAAGTGACCAAGAACTCGATGGTCACTCTGACAGAGCTCCAGAGTTCCTCGGTAGATGGGAGAACCTTCCAGAAGGACAACCATCTCTGCAGCACTCCACCAATCAGGCCTTTATGGTAGAGTGGCCAGACGAAAGCCACTCCTCGGTAAAAGGCACCTAAAGACTCTCAGACCATGAGAAACAAGATTCTCTGGTCTGATGAAACCAAGATTGAACTCTTTGGCCTGAATGCCAAGCGTCACGTCTGGAGGAAACCTGGCACCATCTCTACGGTGATGAAGAAGAAACGAAATGAAGGAGTCCAGCGAGGATTTGTCAGCATGAAGCTGAGTGACTCACTCATTTGTGGCTTTGGATCAAAATAAATAAGTACCAACATTATGTCTGATAGTCTTTAAGACATGAAGATCAGTCAATCCAGAAAATTTCGCGATATTTGAAAGTTTCTTCCAAGTGAAGTCGAAAAAACCGTCAAGCGCAATGATGGAACTGGCTCTCATGAGGACCACCACAGGAAAGGAAGACCCAGAGTTACCTCTGCTGCAGAGGATAAGTTCATTAGGCCTACTTCCGACCGGTCATGTTGTACAGCGCCATATTCTCCTAATGGAAACCCTTAGGCCTACATCAGCTTCTGTAAAATGTAGTTTCATTTTTCTTGGATCAGAAACACCATAATATTAATTCAATTAATTAAGCTAAATGAATGGACCTCTGATAGGGAATAGTAATCATTACGTCTGGTCTGAATGGACCTCTGATAGGGAATAGTAATCAAAACGTCTGGTCTGAATGGACCTCTGATAGGGTATAGTAAATCATTACGTCTGGTCTGAATGGACCTCTGATAGGGTATAGTAATCATTACGTCTGGTCTGAATGCACCTCTGATAGGGTATAGTAAATCATTACGTCTGGTCTGAATGCACCTCTGATAGGGTATAGTAAATCATTACGTCTGGTCTGAATGGACCTCTGATAGGGTATAGTAATCATTACGTCTGGTCTGAATTGACCTCTGATAGGGAATAGTAATCAAAACGTCTGGTCTGAATGGACCTCTGATAGGGTATAGTAAATCATTACGTCTGGTCTGAATGCACCTCTGATAGGGTATAGTAAATCATTACGTCTGGTCTGAATGGACCTCTGATAGGGTATAGTAATCATTACGTCTGGTCTGAATGGACATCTGATAGGGTATAGTAAATCATTACGTCTGGTCTGAATGCACCTCTGATAGGGTATAGTAAATCATTACGTCTGGTCTGAATGGACCTCTGATAGGGTATAGTAATCATTACATCTGGTCTGAATGGACCTCTGTAGGATTTTTTTGGGAAAGTAAGCAAGTGCCAACAAGCTTCATGAGGACGCCCTCTGGTGGTTTCAACGAGCGTTAACGGCAACAATGTCTGACAGTAAACTATTACGACGTCGTGCGCTGTATTAGGCTGAGCTGCAGCATGACACAACTGTTAGAGGAGGAACCACTGTTACATCACAGTGTTTTTTATGAGGATATAATCACAATAGGATTAAGGTTGACATCGTCCAACCCTATACACACACATACACACAGTACAGGCAGTGATGTGGCTGATGTCACAATATAAACACTGACAATGCGGGCCTTATTCTCACAGTGTGCAGGGCCCCATGTTAATTGCCCTGTCAGTTGGCTACACTTCTCAACTTCCATATAACTTGCAAGAGCAACATTGTTCAGCTTGTAGTAAAGTGAAATAAAACCTTGTGACCTCTCCTCCCCCTCTTCTAGCCCGTGTGACCGTCCCCGCGTGATAGAGTCCCTACGGGGGGTGGAGGTGGTGGATGTAGCTGCTGGAGGGGCCCACAGTGCCTGCATCACGGCCAGCGGAGAGCTCTACACCTGGGGCAAGGGACGCTACGGACGCCTGGGGCACGGAGACTCTGAGGACCAACTCAAACCCAAACTGGTAAGCCAAAGCTCTCTCTTCTCTCCTCTCAACTTCTAATCTCTTCTCTCAACTTCTTTCTCTCACTCTCTAACTCACAAACACGTCCTGATGCTGAGTGTGTCTCTGTCTCTCTGTTCTGGTCTCTCTCCAGGTGGATGCTCTGCAGGGCCACAGGGTGATAGACATGGCGTGTGGTAGCGGTGACGCCCAGACTCTTTGTCTGACTGACGATGACATGGTATGGTCCTGGGGCGATGGAGACTATGGCAAGCTTGGACGGGGCGGCAGCGACGGCTGCAAGGTTCCCATGAAGGTACAAACCAGACCCGTCCTGTCCACTTACACTGCAGGTTTCTTCCCAAATGGCACTCTATTCCCGCTATCAGGGATATTCAAATCTTACCCCACGAGGTCTGGACTACTGCTGCTTTTCTGTTCTACCTGATAATTAAATGCACCCACCTGGTGTCCCAGGTCTAAATCAGTCCCTGATCAGAGGCGAAGAATGAAAAAAATTGTGTAGACGCTGTTTTAATTAATTAGGCTGTTTTCTCTTGAATCATATGGTACGGAAGAGTATTAGAGCCAAGTGAAGATCATGTGGTCGTATAATAACATGGTTAGTGTGTACTAAAGGACCACAGCAACACAACCTCTTCCAGGTCGTATAATAACATGGTTAGTGTGTACTAAAGGACCACAGCAACACAACCTCTTCCAGGTCGTATAATAACATGGTTAGTGTGTACTAAAGGACCACAGCAACACAACCTCTTCCAGGTCGTATAATAACATGGTTAGTGTGTACTAAAGGACCACAGCAACACAACCTCTTCCAGGTATAATAACATGGTTAGTGTGTACTAAAGGACCACAGCAACACAACCTCTTCCAGGTCGTATAATAACATGGTTAGTGTGTACTAAAGGACCACAGCAACACAACCTCTTCCAGGTCGTATAATAACATGGTTGAGTGTGTACTAAAGGACCACAGCAACACAACCTCTTCCAGGTCGTATAATAACATGGTTAGTGTGTACTAAAGGACCACAGCAACACAACCTCTTCCAGGTCGATAATAACATGGTTAGTGTGTACTAAAGGACCACAGCAACACAACCTCTTCCAGGTCGGTATAATAACATGGTTAGTGTGTACTAAAGGACCACAGCAACACAACCTCTTCCAGGTCGGTATAATAACATGGTTAGTGTGTACTAAAGGACCACAGCAACACAACCTCTTCCAGGTCGTATAATAACATGGTTAGTGTGTACTAAAGGACCACAGCAACACAACCTCTTCCAGGTCGTATAATAACATGGTTAGTGTGTACTAAAGGACCACAGCAACACAACCTCTTCCAGGTCGGTATAATAACATGGTTAGTGTGTACTAAAGGACCACAGCAACACAACCTCTTCCAGGTCGTATAATAACATGGTTAGTGTGTACTAAAGGACCACAGCAACACAACCTCTTCCAGGTCGGTATAATAACATGGTTAGTGTGTACTAAAGGACCACAGCAACACAACCTCTTCCAGGTCGTATAATAACATGGTTAGTGTGTACTAAAGGACCACAGCAACACAACCTCTTCCAGGTCGTATAATAACATGGTTAGTGTGTACTAAAGGACCACAGCAACACAACCTCTTCCAGGTCGTATAATAACATGGTTAGTGTGTACTAAAGGACCACAGCAACACAACCTCTTCCAGGTCGGTATAATAACATGGTTAGTGTGTACTAAAGGACCACAGCAACACAACCTCTTCCAGGTCGTATAATAACATGGTTGAGTGTGTACTAAAGGACCACAGCAACACAACCTCTTCCAGGTCGGTATAATAACATGGTTAGTGTGTACTAAAGGACCACAGCAACACAACCTCTTCCAGGTCGATAATAACATGGTTAGTGTGTACTAAAGGACCACAGCAACACAACCTCTTCCAGGTCGTATAATAACATGGTTAGTGTGTACTAAAGGACCACAGCAACACAACCTCTTCCAGGTCGTATAATAACATGGTTAGTGTGTACTAAAGGACCACAGCAACACAACCTCTTCCAGGTCGGTATAATAACATGGTTAGTGTGTACTAAAGGACCACAGCAACACAACCTCTTCCAGGTCGTATAATAACATGGTTAGTGTGTACTAAAGGACCACAGCAACACAACCTCTTCCAGGTCGTATAATAACATGGTTAGTGTGTACTAAAGGACCACAGCAACACAACCTCTTCCAGGTCGTATAATAACATGGTTAGTGTGTACTAAAGGACCACAGCAACACAACCTCTTCCAGGTAGGTATAATAACATGGTTAGTGTGTACTAAAGGACCACAGCAACACAACCTCTTCCAGGTCGGTATAATAACATGGTTAGTGTGTACTAAAGGACCACAGCAACACAACCTCTTCCAGGTCAGTATAATAACATGGTTAGTGTGTACTAAAGGACCACAGCAACACAACCTCTTCCAGGTCGTATAATAACATGGTTGAGTGTGTACTAAAGGACCACAGCAACACAACCTCTTCCAGGTCGGTATAATAACATGGTTAGTGTGTACTAAAGGACCACAGCAACACAACCTCTTCCAGGTCGTATAATAACATGGTTAGTGTGTACTAAAGGACCACAGCAACACAACCTCTTCCAGGTCGTATAATAACATGGTTGAGTGTGTACTAAAGGACCACAGCAACACAACCTCTTCCAGGTCGTATAATAACATGGTTAGTGTGTACTAAAGGACCACAGCAACACAACCTCTTCCAGGTCGTATAATAACATGGTTAGTGTGTACTAAAGGACCACAGCAACACAACCTCTTCCAGGTCGAGTATAATAACATGGTTAGTGTGTACTAAAGGACCACAGCAACACAACCTCTTCCAGGTCGTATAATAACATGGTTAGTGTGTACTAAAGGACCACAGCAACACAACCTCTTCCAGGTCGTATAATAACATGGTTAGTGTGTACTAAAGGACCACAGCAACACAACCTCTTCCAGGTTAGGTATAATAACATGGTTAGTGTGTACTAAAGGACCACAGCAACACAACCTCTTCCAGGTGGGTATAATAACATGGTTAGTGTGTACTAAAGGACCACAGCAACACAACCTCTTCCAGGTCGGTATAATAACATGGTTAGTGTGTACTAAAGGACCACAGCAACACAACCTCTTCCAGGTCGTATAATAACATGGTTAGTGTGTACTAAAGGACCACAGCAACACAACCTCTTCCAGGTCGTATAATAACATGGTTAGTGTGTACTAAAGGACCACAGCAACACAACCTCTTCCAGGTCGGTATAATAACATGGTTAGTGTGTACTAAAGGACCACAGCAACACAACCTCTTCCAGGTCGAGTATAATAACATGGTTAGTGTGTACTAAAGGACCACAGCAACACAACCTCTTCCAGGTCGTATAATAACATGGTTAGTGTGTACTAAAGGACCACAGCAACACAACCTCTTCCAGGTCGTATAATAACATGGTTGAGTGTGTACTAAAGGACCACAGCAACACAACCTCTTCCAGGTCGAGTATAATAACATGGTTAGTGTGTACTAAAGGACCACAGCAACACAACCTCTTCCAGGTTAGGTATAATAACATGGTTAGTGTGTACTAAAGGACCACAGCAACACAACCTCTTCCAGGTGGTATAATAACATGGTTAGTGTGTACTAAAGGACCACAGCAACACAACCTCTTCCAGGTCGTATAATAACATGGTTAGTGTGTACTAAAGGACCACAGCAACACAACCTCTTCCAGGTCGTATAATAACATGGTTAGTGTGTACTAAAGGACCACAGCAACACAACCTCTTCCAGGTTAGGTATAATAACATGGTTGAGTGTGTACTAAAGGACCACAGCAACACAACCTCTTCCAGGTCGGTATAATAACATGGTTAGTGTGTACTAAAGGACCACAGCAACACAACCTCTTCCAGGTCGTATAATAACATGGTTAGTGTGTACTAAAGGACCACAGCAACACAACCTCTTCCAGGTCGTATAATAACATGGTTAGTGTGTACTAAAGGACCACAGCAACACAACCTCTTCCAGGTCGTATAATAACATGGTTAGTGTGTACTAAAGGACCACAGCAACACAACCTCTTCCAGGTCGTATAATAACATGGTTAGTGTGTACTAAAGGACCACAGCAACACAACCTCTTCCAGGTCGTATAATAACATGGTTAGTGTGTACTAAAGGACCACAGCAACACAACCTCTTCCAGGTCGTATAATAACATGGTTAGTGTGTACTAAAGGACCACAGCAACACAACCTCTTCCAGGTCGTATAATAACATGGTTAGTGTGTACTAAAGGACCACAGCAACACAACCTCTTCCAGGTCGTATAATAACATGGTTAGTGTGTACTAAAGGACCACAGCAACACAACCTCTTCCAGATTAGGTATAATAACATGGTTAGTGTGTACTAAAGGACCACAGCAACACAACCTCTTCCAGGTGGAGTATATAACATGGTTAGTGTGTACTAAAGGACCACAGCAACACAACCTCTTCCAGGGTATAATAACATGGTTAGTGTGTACTAAAGGGACCACAGCAACACAACCTCTTCCAGGTCGTATAATAACATGGTTAGTGTGTACTAAAGGACCACAGCAACACAACCTCTTCCAGGTTAGTATAATAACATGGTTAGTGTGTACTAAAGGACCACAGCAACACAACCTCTTCCAGGTGTATAATAACATGGTTAGTGTGTACTAAAGGACCACAGCAACACAACCTCTTCCAGGTCGTATAATAACATGGTTAGTGTGTACTAAAGGACCACAGCAACACAACCTCTTCCAGGTCGTATAATAACATGGTTAGTGTGTACTAAAGGACCACAGCAACACAACCTCTTCCAGGTCGGTATAATAACATGGTTAGTGTGTACTAAAGGACCACAGCAACACAACCTCTTCCAGGTCGGTATAATAACATGGTTAGTGTGTACTAAAGGACCACAGCAACACAACCTCTTCCAGGTCGGTATAATAACATGGTTGAGTGTGTACTAAAGGACCACAGCAACACAACCTCTTCCAGGTCGTATAATAACATGGTTAGTGTGTACTAAAGGACCACAGCAACACAACCTCTTCCAGGTCGGTATAATAACATGGTTAGTGTGTACTAAAGGACCACAGCAACACAACCTCTTCCAGGTCGTATAATAACATGGTTAGTGTGTACTAAAGGACCACAGCAACACAACCTCTTCCAGGTCGGTATAATAACATGGTTAGTGTGTACTAAAGGACCACAGCAACACAACCTCTTCCAGGTCGTATAATAACATGGTTAGTGTGTACTAAAGGACCACAGCAACACAACCTCTTCCAGGTCGGTATAATAACATGGTTAGTGTGTACTAAAGGACCACAGCAACACAACCTCTTCCAGGTCGTATAATAACATGGTTAGTGTGTACTAAAGGACCACAGCAACACAACCTCTTCCAGGTCGTATAATAACATGGTTAGTGTGTACTAAAGGACCACAGCAACACAACCTCTTCCAGGTGGTATAATAACATGGTTAGTGTGTACTAAAGGACCACAGCAACACAACCTCTTCCAGGTCGGTATAATAACATGGTTAGTGTGTACTAAAGGACCACAGCAACACAACCTCTTCCAGGTCGTATAATAACATGGTTAGTGTGTACTAAAGGACCACAGCAACACAACCTCTTCCAGGTCGTATAATAACATGGTTAGTGTGTACTAAAGGACCACAGCAACACAACCTCTTCCAGGTCGGTATAATAACATGGTTAGTGTGTACTAAAGGACCACAGCAACACAACCTCTTCCAGGTCGGTATAATAACATGGTTAGTGTGTACTAAAGGACCACAGCAACACAACCTCTTCCAGGTCGGTATAATAACATGGTTAGTGTGTACTAAAGGACCACAGCAACACAACCTCTTCCAGGTCGATAATAACATGGTTAGTGTGTACTAAAGGACCACAGCAACACAACCTCTTCCAGGTCGTATAATAACATGGTTAGTGTGTACTAAAGGACCACAGCAACACAACCTCTTCCAGGTCGGTATAATAACATGGTTAGTGTGTACTAAAGGACCACAGCAACACAACCTCTTCCAGGTCGTATAATAACATGGTTAGTGTGTACTAAAGGACCACAGCAACACAACCTCTTCCAGGTCGTATAATAACATGGTTAGTGTGTACTAAAGGACCACAGCAACACAACCTCTTCCAGGAGTGGTATAATAACATGCATGGTTAGTGTGTACTAAAGGACCACAGCAACACAACCTCTTCCAGGTCGGTATAATAACATGGTTAGTGTGTACTAAAGGACCACAGCAACACAACCTCTTCCAGGTCGGTATAATAACATGGTTAGTGTGTACTAAAGGACCACAGCAACACAACCTCTTCCAGGAAGTATAATAACATGGTTAGTGTGTACTAAAGGACCACAGCAACACAACCTCTTCCAGGTCGTATAATAACATGGTTAGTGTGTACTAAAGGACCACAGCAACACAACCTCTTCCAGGTCGTATAATAACATGGTTAGTGTGTACTAAAGGACCACAGCAACACAACCTCTTCCAGATAATAACATGGTTAGTGTATAACATGCATGGTTAGTGTGTACTAAAGGACCACAGCAACACAACCTCTTCCAGGTGGTATAATAACATGGTTGAGTGTGTACTAAAGGACCACAGCAACACAACCTCTTCCAGGTCGTATAATAACATGGTTAGTGTGTACTAAAGGACCACAGCAACACAACCTCTTCCAGGTGGGTATAATAACATGGTTAGTGTGTACTAAAGGACCACAGCAACACAACCTCTTCCAGGGTAGTATAATAACATGGTTAGTGTGTACTAAAGGACCACAGCAACACAACCTCTTCCAGGTCGTATAATAACATGGTTAGTGTGTACTAAAGGACCACAGCAACACAACCTCTTCCAGGTCGGTATAATAACATGGTTAGTGTGTACTAAAGGACCACAGCAACACAACCTCTTCCAGGTCGTATAATAACATGGTTAGTGTGTACTAAAGGACCACAGCAACACAACCTCTTCCAGGTCGTATAATAACATGGTTAGTGTGTACTAAAGGACCACAGCAACACAACCTCTTCCAGGTCGTATAATAACATGGTTAGTGTGTACTAAAGGACCACAGCAACACAACCTCTTCCAGGTCGTATAATAACATGGTTAGTGTGTACTAAAGGACCACAGCAACACAACCTCTTCCAGGTTAGGTATAATAACATGGTTAGTGTGTACTAAAGGACCACAGCAACACAACCTCTTCCAGGTCGTATAATAACATGGTTAGTGTGTACTAAAGGACCACAGCAACACAACCTCTTCCAGGTCGTATAATAACATGGTTAGTGTGTACTAAAGGACCACAGCAACACAACCTCTTCCAGGTCGTATAATATAGCATGGTTGAGTGTGTGCTAAAGGACCACAGCAACACAACCTCTTCCAGGTCGTATAATAACATGGTTAGTGTGTACTAAAGGACCACAGCAACACAACCTCTTCCAGGTCGTATAATAACATGGTTAGTGTGTACTAAAGGACCACAGCAACACAACCTCTTCCAGGTCGTATAATAACATGGTTAGTGTGTACTAAAGGACCACAGCAACACAACCTCTTCCAGGTCGTATAATAACATGGTTAGTGTGTACTAAAGGACCACAGCAACACAACCTCTTCCAGGTCGTATAATAACATGGTTAGTGTGTACTAAAGGACCACAGCAACACAACCTCTTCCAGGTAGTATAATAACATGGTTAGTGTGTACTAAAGGACCACAGCAACACAACCTCTTCCAGGTCGTATAATAACATGGTTAGTGTGTACTAAAGGACCACAGCAACACAACCTCTTCCAGGTCGTATAATAACATGGTTAGTGTGTACTAAAGGACCACAGCAACACAACCTCTTCCAGGTCGTATAATAACATGGTTAGTGTGTACTAAAGGACCACAGCAACACAACCTCTTCCAGGATAATAACATGGTTAGTGTGTACTATAGCAACAACCTCTTCCAGGTCGATAATAACATGGTTAGTGTGTACTAAAGGACCACAGCAACACAACCTCTTCCAGGTCGGTATAATAACATGGTTAGTGTGTACTAAAGGACCACAGCAACACAACCTCTTCCAGGTCGGTATAATAACATGGTTAGTGTGTACTAAAGGACCACAGCAACACAACCTCTTCCAGGTCGTATAATAACATGGTTAGTGTGTACTAAAGGACCACAGCAACACAACCTCTTCCAGGTCGGTATAATAACATGGTTAGTGTGTACTAAAGGACCACAGCAACACAACCTCTTCCAGGTCGATAATAACATGGTATAATATGGTTGAGTGTGTACTAAAGGACCACAGCAACACAACCTCTTCCAGGTCGTATAATAACATGGTTAGTGTGTACTAAAGGACCACAGCAACACAACCTCTTCCAGGTCGATAATAACATGGTTAGTGTGTACTAAAGGACCACAGCAACACAACCTCTTCCAGGTCGTATAATAACATGGTTAGTGTGTACTAAAGGACCACAGCAACACAACCTCTTCCAGGTCGTATAATAACATGGTTAGTGTGTACTAAAGGACCACAGCAACACAACCTCTTCCAGGTCAGATAATAACATGGTTGGTGTGTACTAAGGACCACAGCAACACAACCTCTTCCAGGTCAGATAATAACATGGTTAGTGTGTGCTAAAGGGACCACAGCAACACAACCTCTTCCAGGTCGTATAATAACATGGTTAGTGTGTACTAAAGGACCACAGCAACACAACCTCTTCCAGGTCAGATAATAACATGGTTAGTGTGTACTAAAGGACCACAGCAACACAACCTCTTCCAGGTCGATAATAACATGGTTAGTGTGTACTAAAGGACCACAGCAACACAACCTCTTCCAGGTCGTATAATAACATGGTTAGTGTGTACTAAAGGACCACAGCAACACAACCTCTTCCAGGTCGTATAATAACATGGTTAGTGTGTACTAAAGGACCACAGCAACACAACCTCTTCCAGGTCGTATAATAACATGGTTGAGTGTGTACTAAAGGACCACAGCAACACAACCTCTTCCAGGTCGTATAATAACATGGTTAGTGTGTACTAAAGGACCACAGCAACACAACCTCTTCCAGGTCGTATAATAACATGGTTAGTGTGTACTAAAGGACCACAGCAACACAACCTCTTCCAGGTCGTATAATAACATGGTTAGTGTGTACTAAAGGACCACAGCAACACAACCTCTTCCAGGTCGTATAATAACATGGTTAGTGTGTACTAAAGGACCACAGCAACACAACCTCTTCCAGGTCGTATAATAACATGGTTAGTGTGTACTAAAGGACCACAGCAACACAACCTCTTCCAGGTCGTATAATAACATGGTTAGTGTGTACTAAAGGACCACAGCAACACAACCTCTTCCAGGTCGTATAATAACATGGTTAGTGTGTACTAAAGGACCACAGCAACACAACCTCTTCCAGGTCGGATAATAACATGGTTAGTGTGTACTAAAGGACCACAGCAACACAACCTCTTCCAGGTCAGATAATAACATGGTTAGTGTGTACTAAAGGACCACAGCAACACAACCTCTTCCAGGTCGATAATAACATGGTTAGTGTGTACTAAAGGACCACAGCAACACAACCTCTTCCAGGTCGTATAATAACATGGTTAGTGTGTACTAAAGGACCACAGCAACACAACCTCTTCCAGGTCGTATAATAACATGGTTAGTGTGTACTAAAGGACCACAGCAACACAACCTCTTCCAGGTCGTATAATAACATGGTTAGTGTGTACTAAAGGACCACAGCAACACAACCTCTTCCAGGTCGTATAATAACATGGTTAGTGTGTACTAAAGGACCACAGCAACACAACCTCTTCCAGGTCGTATAATAACATGGTTAGTGTGTACTAAAGGACCACAGCAACACAACCTCTTCCAGGTCAGATAATAACATGGTTAGTGTGTACTAAAGGACCACAGCAACACAACCTCTTCCAGGTCGATAATAACATGGTTAGTGTGTACTAAAGGACCACAGCAACACAACCTCTTCCAGGTCAGTATAATAACATGGTTAGTGTGTACTAAAGGACTACAGCAACACAACCTCTTCCAGGTCGTATAATAACATGGTTAGTGTGTACTAAAGGACCACAGCAACACAACCTCTTCCAGGTCGTATAATAACATGGTTAGTGTGTACTAAAGGACCACAGCAACACAACCTCTTCCAGGTCGTATAATAACATGGTTAGTGTGTACTAAAGGACCACAGCAACACAACCTCTTCCAGGTCGATAATAACATGGTTAGTGTGTACTAAAGGACTACAGCAACACAACCTCTTCCAGGTCAGATAATAACATGGTTAGTGTGTACTAAAGGACCACAGCAACACAACCTCTTCCAGGTCGTATAATAACATGGTTAGTGTGTACTAAAGGACCACAGCAACACAACCTCTTCCAGGTCGATAATAACATGGTTAGTGTGTACTAAAGGACCACAGCAACACAACCTCTTCCAGGTCGATAATAACATGGTTAGTGTGTACTAAAGGACCACAGCAACACAACCTCTTCCAGGTCGATAATAACATGGTTAGTGTGTACTAAAGGACCACAGCAACACAACCTCTTCCAGGTCGATAATAACATGGTTAGTGTGTACTAAAGGACCACAGCAACACAACCTCTTCCAGGTCGTATAATAACATGGTTAGTGTGTACTAAAGGACTACAGCAACACAACCTCTTCCAGGTCGATAATAACATGGTTAGTGTGTACTAAAGGACTACAGCAACACAACCTCTTCCAGGTCGTATAATAACATGGTTAGTGTGTACTAAAGGACCACAGCAACACAACCTCTTCCAGGTCATAATAACATGGTTAGTGTGTACTAAAGGACCACAGCAACACAACCTCTTCCAGGTCAGATAATAACATGGTTAGTGTGTACTAAAGGACCACAGCAACACAACCTCTTCCAGGTCGTATAATAACATGGTTAGTGTGTACTAAAGGACCACAGCAACACAACCTCTTCCAGGTCAGTATAATAACATGGTTAGTGTGTACTAAAGGACCACAGCAACACAACCTCTTCCAGGTCGTATAATAACATGGTTAGTGTGTACTAAAGGACCACAGCAACACAACCTCTTCCAGGTCAGTATAATAACATGGTTAGTGTGTACTAAAGGACCACAGCAACACAACCTCTTCCAGGTCGTATAATAACATGGTTAGTGTGTACTAAAGGACCACAGCAACACAACCTCTTCCAGGTCGTATAATAACATGGTTAGTGTGTACTAAAGGACCACAGCAACACAACCTCTTCCAGGTCGATAATAACATGGTTAGTGTGTACTAAAGGACTACAGCAACACAACCTCTTCCAGGTCGATAATAACATGGTTAGTGTGTACTAAAGGACCACAGCAACACAACCTCTTCCAGGTCGATAATAACATGGTTAGTGTGTACTAAAGGACTACAGCAACACAACCTCTTCCAGGTCGTGATAATAACATGGTTAGTGTGTACTAAAGGACTACAGCAACACAACCTCTTCCAGGTCGTATAATAACATGGTTAGTGTGTACTAAAGGACCACAGCAACACAACCTCTTCCAGGTCGATAATAACATGGTTAGTGTGTACTAAAGGACCACAGCAACACAACCTCTTCCAGGTCGTATAATAACATGGTTAGTGTGTACTAAAGGACCACAGCAACACAACCTCTTCCAGGTCAGATAATAACATGGTTAGTGTGTACTAAAGGACCACAGCAACACAACCTCTTCCAGGTCGTATAATAACATGGTTAGTGTGTACTAAAGGACCACAGCAACACAACCTCTTCCAGGTCGTATAATAACATGGTTAGTGTGTACTAAAGGACTACAGCAACACAACCTCTTCCAGGTCAGATAATAACATGGTTAGTGTGTACTAAAGGACCACAGCAACACAACCTCTTCCAGGTCGTATAATAACATGGTTAGTGTGTACTAAAGGACCACAGCAACACAACCTCTTCCAGGTCGTATAATAACATGGTTAGTGTGTACTAAAGGACCACAGCAACACAACCTCTTCCAGGTCGATAATAACATGGTTAGTGTGTACTAAAGGACCACAGCAACACAACCTCTTCCAGGTCATAATAACATGGTTAGTGTGTACTAAAGGACCACAGCAACACAACCTCTTCCAGGTCAGTATAATAACATGGTTAGTGTGTACTAAAGGACCACAGCAACACAACCTCTTCCAGGTCGTATAATAACATGGTTAGTGTGTACTAAAGGACCACAGCAACACAACCTCTTCCAGGTCGTATAATAACATGGTTAGTGTGTACTAAAGGACTACAGCAACACAACCTCTTCCAGGTCGTATAATAACATGGTTAGTGTGTACTAAAGGACTACAGCAACACAACCTCTTCCAGGTCGTATAATAACATGGTTAGTGTGTACTAAAGGACCACAGCAACACAACCTCTTCCAGGTCGTATAATAACATGGTTAGTGTGTACTAAAGGACCACAGCAACACAACCTCTTCCAGGTCGTATAATAACATGGTTAGTGTGTACTAAAGGACCACAGCAACACAACCTCTTCCAGGTCGTATAATAACATGGTTAGTGTGTACTAAAGGACCACAGCAACACAACCTCTTCCAGGTCGTATAATAACATGGTTAGTGTGTACTAAAGGACCACAGCAACACAACCTCTTCCAGGTCGTATAATAACATGGTTAGTGTGTACTAAAGGACCACAGCAACACAACCTCTTCCAGGTCAGATAATAACATGGTTAGTGTGTACTAAAGGACTACAGCAACACAACCTCTTCCAGGTCAGTATAATAACATGGTTAGTGTGTACTAAAGGACTACAGCAACACAACCTCTTCCAGGTCGATAATAACATGGTTAGTGTGTACTAAAGGACCACAGCAACACAACCTCTTCCAGGTCGTATAATAACATGGTTAGTGTGTACTAAAGGACCACAGCAACACAACCTCTTCCAGGTCAGTATAATAACATGGTTAGTGTGTACTAAAGGACTACAGCAACACAACCTCTTCCAGGTCGTATAATAACATGGTTAGTGTGTACTAAAGGACTACAGCAACACAACCTCTTCCAGGTCAGTATAATAACATGGTTAGTGTGTACTAAAGGACTACAGCAACACAACCTCTTCCAGGTCGATAATAACATGGTTAGTGTGTACTAAAGGACCACAGCAACACAACCTCTTCCAGGTCGATAATAACATGGTTAGTGTGTACTAAAGGACCACAGCAACACAACCTCTTCCAGGTCGTATAATAACATGGTTAGTGTGTACTAAAGGACTACAGCAACACAACCTCTTCCAGGTCAGATAATAACATGGTTAGTGTGTACTAAAGGACTACAGCAACACAACCTCTTCCAGGTCAGATAATAACATGGTTAGTGTGTACTAAAGGACCACAGCAACACAACCTCTTCCAGGTCAGATAATAACATGGTTAGTGTGTACTAAAGGACTACAGCAACACAACCTCTTCCAGGTCGATAATAACATGGTTAGTGTGTACTAAAGGACCACAGCAACACAACCTCTTCCAGGTCGATAATAACATGGTTAGTGTGTACTAAAGGACTACAGCAACACAACCTCTTCCAGGTCGATAATAACATGGTTAGTGTGTACTAAAGGACCACAGCAACACAACCTCTTCCAGGTCGTATAATAACATGGTTAGTGTGTACTAAAGGACCACAGCAACACAACCTCTTCCAGGTCATAATAACATGGTTAGTGTGTACTAAAGGACTACAGCAACACAACCTCTTCCAGGTCGTATAATAACATGGTTAGTGTGTACTAAAGGACTACAGCAACACAACCTCTTCCAGGTCGTATAATAACATGGTTAGTGTGTACTAAAGGACCACAGCAACACAACCTCTTCCAGGTCGTATAATAACATGGTTAGTGTGTACTAAAGGACCACAGCAACACAACCTCTTCCAGGTCGTATAATAACATGGTTAGTGTGTACTAAAGGACCACAGCAACACAACCTCTTCCAGGTCGATAATAACATGGTTAGTGTGTACTAAAGGACTACAGCAACACAACCTCTTCCAGGTCGATAATAACATGGTTAGTGTGTACTAAAGGACCACAGCAACACAACCTCTTCCAGGTCGTATAATAACATGGTTAGTGTGTACTAAAGGACCACAGCAACACAACCTCTTCCAGGTCGTATAATAACATGGTTAGTGTGTACTAAAGGACCACAGCAACACAACCTCTTCCAGGTCGTATAATAACATGGTTAGTGTGTACTAAAGGACTACAGCAACACAACCTCTTCCAGGTCGTATAATAACATGGTTAGTGTGTACTAAAGGACCACAGCAACACAACCTCTTCCAGGTCGTATAATAACATGGTTAGTGTGTACTAAAGGACTACAGCAACACAACCTCTTCCAGGTCGATAATAACATGGTTAGTGTGTACTAAAGGACCACAGCAACACAACCTCTTCCAGGTCAGTATAATAACATGGTTAGTGTGTACTAAAGGACCACAGCAACACAACCTCTTCCAGGTCAGTATAATAACATGGTTAGTGTGTACTAAAGGACCACAGCAACACAACCTCTTCCAGGTCGTATAATAACATGGTTAGTGTGTACTAAAGGACCACAGCAACACAACCTCTTCCAGGTCGTATAATAACATGGTTAGTGTGTACTAAAGGACCACAGCAACACAACCTCTTCCAGGTCAGATAATAACATGGTTAGTGTGTACTAAAGGACCACAGCAACACAACCTCTTCCAGGTCAGTATAATAACATGGTTAGTGTGTACTAAAGGACCACAGCAACACAACCTCTTCCAGGTCGATAATAACATGGTTAGTGTGTACTAAAGGACTACAGCAACACAACCTCTTCCAGGTCGTATAATAACATGGTTAGTGTGTACTAAAGGACCACAGCAACACAACCTCTTCCAGGTCGATATAATAACATGGTTAGTGTGTACTAAAGGACCACAGCAACACAACCTCTTCCAGGTCGTATAATAACATGGTTAGTGTGTACTAAAGGACTACAGCAACACAACCTCTTCCAGGTCGTATAATAACATGGTTAGTGTGTACTAAAGGACCACAGCAACACAACCTCTTCCAGGTCGTATAATAACATGGTTAGTGTGTACTAAAGGACTACAGCAACACAACCTCTTCCAGGTCGATAATAACATGGTTAGTGTGTACTAAAGGACCACAGCAACACAACCTCTTCCAGGTCGATAATAACATGGTTAGTGTGTACTAAAGGACCACAGCAACACAACCTCTTCCAGGTCAGATAATAACATGGTTAGTGTGTACTAAAGGACCACAGCAACACAACCTCTTCCAGGTCGTATAATAACATGGTTAGTGTGTACTAAAGGACCACAGCAACACAACCTCTTCCAGGTCCATAATAACATGGTTAGTGTGTACTAAAGGACTACAGCAACACAACCTCTTCCAGGTCGTATAATAACATGGTTAGTGTGTACTAAAGGACCACAGCAACACAACCTCTTCCAGGTCGATAATAACATGGTTAGTGTGTACTAAAGGACCACAGCAACACAACCTCTTCCAGGTCGATAATAACATGGTTAGTGTGTACTAAAGGACCACAGCAACACAACCTCTTCCAGGTCGTATAATAACATGGTTAGTGTGTACTAAAGGACCAACGATTTCCTGGTTACTAACTCCAGTTCTTAAGTATAGTTTTTCCACTCATCTAACCTTCGGTATTTTAACGGTGGCGCTCACAGCAACAAGGAGGCAGGGAGACATAGAATTAATACCTAACCCCCCCCTCTAATCTTGAAATAAAATGTTGTCTTTAAAAAAAAAAAAAAAAGGACTTTATTCTCCAAAATTAAATCTTGAGTTTATTCTCAAAATGTTGCCACTTTTTTTAAGGTACTGTCCAAGTAGCACTGCCATCACTGTTGTATTCCTTCTCTTCACTTGGCCCTAATACTCTTCTGTAATAGGGTCTTTCCCTTACAAAGGTGTGCGTAATATGGACACAGATATAAAGTTGAAGAAAAAAAGTCATGTTTTATATGAATACATTTTATTAAAGTTACTTAAGGATATATTACAACAGTTGATATAGATCTGTTATTTACCAAAAATCCAAGTAACTTTGGTAAATTATAGGTAGTTTTGCAAACCTTGTGCGCTACAGAAGTAGTCACACTATAGAGGGAATATGGTGCCATTTGGAACGTACACACTGTCACCCCAACATGACTGGGGCCATAATCTAACAGTTTTACCCATGCCAGTATGTGTGTTTGCCCTCTCATGTCTGAGTGTAACTGTTCTCTTGCTGGGTTGTCTATAGATTGATTCTCTGACCGGCCTGGGAGTGGTGAAGGTTGACTGTGGCTCCCAGTTCTCTGTCTCTCTCACCAAGTCTGGATCAGTCTACACCTGGTGAGTAAACTGTACTAGTAGACTGACTATAGGTCCTGACCACGGTCAACTGTTAGTAGACTGACTGGAGGTGTGTTTTCAGGGGTAAAGGTGACTACCACCTGTATAAATGGAGGTGTGTTTTCAGGGGTAAAGGTGACTACCACCTGTATAAATGGAGGTGTGTTTTCAGCGGTAAAGGTGACTACCACCTGTATAAATGGAGGTGTGTTTTCAGGGGTAAAGGTGACTACCACCAGTATATATGGAGGTGTGTTTTCAGGGTAAAGGTGACTACCACCTGTATAATTGGAGGTGTGTTTTCAGGGGTAAAGGTGACTACCACCTGTATAAATGGAGGTGTGTTTTCAGCGGTAAAGGTGACTACCACCTGTATAAATGGAGGTGTGTTTTCAGGGGTAAAGGTGACTACCACCAGTATATATGGAGGTGTGTTTTCAGGGGTAAAGGTGACTACCACCTGTATAAATGGAGGTGTGTTTTCAGGGGTAAAGGTGACTACCACCTGTATAAATGGAGGTGTGTTTTCAGGGGTAAAGGTGACTACCACCTGTATAAATGGAGGTGTGTTTTCAGGGGTAAAGGTGACTACCACCTGTATAAATGGAGGTGTGTTTTCAGGGGTAAAGGTGACTACCACCTGTATAAATGGAGGTGTGTTTTCAGGGGTAAAGGTGACTACCACCGGCTGGGCCACGGTTCTGATGACCACGTACGGCGACCCAGACAGGTCCAGGGCCTGCAGGGGAAGAAGGTCATTGCCATAGCAACGGGGTCACTCCACTGTGTCTGCTGCACTGAGGATGGTAGGGAATTACTGATTTGTTAGTTTTCTGTCAGTTTTGTAATGGTGTTCCTAACCATGTTGGCTACACCATCAAGATGTATTTAAGTCCTGGTTACACTTCCCTCCCACCTGTCTACTACTACTACTACTACTACTACTACCACCTGTCTACTACTACTACTACTACTACTACTACTACTACTACTACTACTACTACTACCTGTCTACTACTACTACTACCTGTCTACTACTACTACTACCTGTCTACTACTACTACTACCTGTCTACTACTACTACTACTACCACCTGTCTACTACTACTACTACTACTACCAGTCTACTACTACTACTACTACTACTACCACCTGTCTACTACCTGTCTACTACTACTACCACCTGTCTACTACTACTACTACTACCTGTCTACTACTACTACTACCACCTGTCTACTACTACTACTACCACCTGTCTACTACTACTACTACTACTACTACTACTACTACTACTACTACTTCTACTACTACTACTACTACCTGTCTACTACTACTACTACCTGTCTACTACTACTACTACCTGTCTACTACTACTACTACCTGTCTACTACTACTACTACTATCTGTCTACTACTACTACTACTACTACTACTACCTGTCTACTACTACTACTATCTGTCTACTACTACTACTACTACTACTACTACCTGTCTACTACTACTACCACCTGTCTACTACTACAGTATGTCTGTGCCATGGTATCTGTAGCTGTGTTTGTGTCTGTCTCAGGAGAAGTGTACACGTGGGGTGATAATGACGAGGGCCAGCTGGGAGATGGGACCACTAACGCCATCCAGAGGCCTCGTCTGGTCGCTGCATTGCAGGGGAAGAAGATCAACAGGGTGGCCTGTGGCTCTGCCCACACACTGGCCTGGTCCACCTCCAAACCCACCAACGGCGGGAAACTACCTGGTCAGGTAACTACTGGACGTTATAACTACCTGGTCAGGTAACTACTGGACGTTATAACTACCTGGTCAGGTAACTACTGGACGTTATAACTACCTGGTCAGGTAACTACTGGACGTTATAACTACCTGGTCAGGTAACTACTGGACGTTATATCTACCTGGTCAGGTAACTACTGGACGCTATAACTACCTGGTCAGGTAACTTCTGGACGTTATAACTACCTGGTCAGGTAACTACTGGACGCTATATCTACCTGGTCAGGTAACTACTGGACGTTATAACTACCTGGTCAGGTAACTACTGGACGTTATAACTACCTGGTCAGGTAACTTCTGGACGTTATAACTACCTGGTCAGGTAACTACTGGACGTTATAACTACCTGGTCAGGTAACTACTGGACGTTATAACTACCTGGTCAGGTAACTACTGGACGTTATATCTACCTGGTCAGGTAACTACTGGACGCTATAACTACCTGGTCAGGTAACTACTGGACGCTATATCTACCTGGTCAGGTAACTACTGGACGCTATATCTACCTGGTCAGGTAACTACTGGACGTTATAACTACCTGGTCAGGTAACTACTGGACGTTATAACTACCTGGTCAGGTAACTACTGGACGCTATAACTACCTGGTCAGGTAACTACTGGACGTTATAACTACCTGGTCAGGTAACTACTGGACGTTATAACTACCTGGTCAGGTAACTTCTGGACGTTATAACTACCTGGTCAGGTAACTACTGGATGTTATAACTACCTGGTCAGGTAACTACTGGACGTTATAACTACCTGGTCAGGTAACTACTGGACGTTATAACTACCTGGTCAGGTAACTTCTGGACGTTATAACTACCTGGTCAGGTAACTTCTGGACGTTATAACTACCTGGTCAGGTAACTTCTGGACGTTATAACTACCTGGTCAGGTAACTACTGGACGTTATAACTACCTGGTCAGGTAACTTCTGGACGTTATAACTACTGGACGTTATAACTACCTGGTCAGGTAACTACTGGACGCTATAACTACCTGGTCAGGTAACTACTGGACGTTATAACTACCTGGTCAGGTAACTACTGGACGTTTTAACTACCTGGTCAGGTAACTACTGGACGTTATAACTACCTGGTCAGGTAACTACTGGACGTTATAACTACCTGGTCAGGTAACTACTGACGCTATAACTACCTGGTCAGGTAACTACTGGACGTTATAACTACCTGGTCAGGTAACTTCTGGACGTTATAACTACCTGGTCAGGTAACTACTGGACGTTATAACTACCTGGTCAGGTAACTACTGGACGTTATAACTACCTGGTCAGGTAACTACTGGACGTTATATCTACCTGGTCAGGTAACTACTGGACGCTATAACTACCTGGTCAGGTAACTACTGGACGTTATAACTACCTGGTCAGGTAACTACTGGACGTTATAACTACCTGGTCAGGTAACTACTGGACGTTATAACTACCTGGTCAGGTAACTACTGGACGCTATAACTACCTGGTCAGGTAACTACTGGACGCTATAACTACCTGGTCAGGTAACTACTGGACGCTATAACTACCTGGTCAGGTAACTACTGGACGCTATAACTACCTGGTCAGGTAACTACTGGACGCTATAACTACCTGGTCAGGTAACTACTGGACGCTATATCTACCTGGTCAGGTAACTACTGGACGTTATAACTACCTGGTCAGGTAACTACTGGACGCTATAACTACCTGGTCAGGTAACTACTGGACGCTATAACTACCTGGTCAGGTAACTACTGGACGCCATATCTACCTGGTCAGGTAACTACTGGACGCTATAACTACCTGGTCAGGTAACTACTGGACGTTATAACTACCTGGTCAGGTAACTACTGGACGTTATAACTACCTGGTCAGGTAACTACTGGACGTTATAACTACCTGGTCAGGTAACTACTGGACGTTATATCTACCCGGTCAGGTAACTACTGGACGCCATAACTACCTGGTCAGGTAACTTCTGGACGTTATAACTACCTGGTCAGGTAACTACTGGACGCTATATCTACCTGGTCAGGTAACTACTGGACGCTATATCTACCTGGTCAGGTAACTACTGGACGTTATAACTACCTGGTCAGGTAACTACTGGACGCTATAACTACCTGGTCAGGTAACTACTGGACGTTATAACTACCTGGTCAGGTAACTACTGGACGCTATAACTACCTGGTCAGGTAACTACTGGACGTTATAACTACCTGGTCAGGTAACTTCTGGACGTTATAACTACCTGGTCAGGTAACTACTGGATGTTATAACTACCTGGTCAGGTAACTACTGGACGCTATAACTACCTGGTCAGGTAACTACTGGACGCTATAACTACCTGGTCAGGTAACTTCTGGACGCTATAACTACCTGGTCAGGTAACTTCTGGACGTTATAACTACCTGGTCAGGTAACTTCTGGACGTTATAACTACCTGGTCAGGTAACTACTGGACGTTATAACTACCTGGTCAGGTAACTTCTGGACGTTATAACTACTGGACGTTATAACTACCTGGTCAGGTAACTACTGGACGCTATAACTACCTGGTCAGGTAACTACTGGACGTTATAACTACCTGGTCAGGTAACTACTGGACGTTATAACTACCTGGTCAGGTAACTACTGGACGCCATAACTACCTGGTCAGGTAACTACTGGACGCTATAACCACCTGGTCAGGTAACTACTGGACGCTATAACTACCTGGTCAGGTAACTACTGGACGCTATAACCACCTGGTCAGGTAACTACTGGATGTTATAACTACCTGGTCAGGTAACTACTGGACGTTATAACTACCTGGTCAGGTAACTTCTGGACGTTATAACTACCTGGTCAGGTAACTACTGGATGTTATAACTACCTGGTCAGGTAACTACTGGACGTTATAACTACCCGGTCAGGTAACTTCTGGACGCTATAACTACCCGGTCAGGTAACTACTGGACGTTATAACTACCTGGTCAGGTAACTACTGGACGCTATAACCACCTGGTCAGGTAACTACTGGACGTTATATCTACCTGGTCAGGTAACTACTGGACGCTATAACTACCTGGTCAGGTAACTACTGGACGTTATAACTACCTGGTCAGGTAACTACTGGACGCTATAACTACCTGGTCAGGTAACTACTGGACGTTATAACTACCTGGTCAGGTAACTACTGGACGCTATAACTACCTGGTCAGGTAACTACTGGACGCTATAACTACCTGGTCAGGTAACTACTGGACGCTATAACTACCTGGTCAGGTAACTACTGGACGCTATAACTACCTGGTCAGGTAACTACTGGACGCTATAACTACCTGGTCAGGTAACTACTGGACGCTATATCTACCTGGTCAGGTAACTACTGGACGTTATAACTACCTGGTCAGGTAACTTCTGGACGTTATAACTACCTGGTCAGGTAACTACTGGATGTTATAACTACCTGGTTAGGGGCCTCATTTATAAACTGATAAAATATGCCCCTACATGTGCATGCGCCTTTAGACCATGCGTACACACATCTGCTAGTGGTTGAAGTATTCTATTGCAAGCTGGCAAGTAAGTATTTTGTGCAAATGGGGGTATGATGAAAATCATTATTCATAAAAACATATTAACAAGAATGCAGCCATTTTTCGTTATTGAGATGAGCCCGGAATCTGTGTATTTTTTTTTATTTAAATAATTAGACATGGGAATCTTTCGTCTATTTCAATAATTAGACATGGGAATCTTTCGTCTATTTAAATAATTAGACATGGGAATCTTTCGTCTATTTAAATAATTAGACATGGGAATCTTTCGCCTATTAAAATAATTAGACATGGGAATCTTTCGCCTACTTCTAGGCTTACTTCCTGGTACGTCATTGTGTGTGTGTTTTCTATTTTTAACATCTTGGTTCCTGAAGTTGTGGGTGATCTCTAATCTGTGTAGCGTGTGTTTTTAACGTGTGCGTGTGTTGACCTGTGTCCTCTCTCTCCCAGGTGCCCATGGAATACAACCACCTTCAGGAGATTCCCATCATGTCTCTGAGGAACAGACTGCTGCTGCTGCACCACATATCTGAGCTCTTCTGTCCCTGTATCCCCATGTTTGATCTGGAGGGGCGGCTGGGGCAGACAGCACACGGACCTGCCCTAGGGTTTAACACACTACGGGGCATACTCATCTCACAGGGCAAGGTGAGGGGACGTTTAGAACAGACACACGGAGATGGGCATAGGTATATGGGTATTAGGTAGTTTACTAGGTTCCCCAGTAGCTGTATGTGGTATTAGGTAGTTTACTAGGATCCCCAGTAGCTGTATGTGGGTATTAGGTAGTTTACTAGGATCCCCAGTAGCTGTTGCAAAAGCAGCAACTACTCTTCCTGGGGTCCACACAAAGCATGAAACATGACATAATACAGAACATTAGTATATTTGTGCGTTCTCTGTTGTTGTAAATGCTGTTCTCCAGTCCATAACTTGTTTGAAGATGTTCTGATTACAGTGTTGTTTCTCCCCTCAGGAAGCAGCGTTTCGTAAGGTAGTCCAGGCCACCATGGTGAGAGACCGACAACATGGACCTGTAGTGGAACTCAACAGGATACAGGTAGGAATCTGACTATTTGGAAAACCTACTCAGATGAACACTAGAAAACAGCAGGCTTTCAGATTCTCTCAATCATGTCCAGTCCAGTCCAGTCAGCAGAGATTCCTCCTACTCCTACTCCTACTCCTCTCTCTCGCTCTCTCGTCTGGTTTCAGTTTTATAAGCAGATATCTGTGTGATGTGTGAACCATGCTCCACCTTGTATGTTGGGTTCCTCGTCTGTTCCAAATAGCACCCTATTCCCTTTATAGTTCACTACTGTAGGGCCCATAAGGTTCTGGTCAAAAGTAGTGCGCTACATAGGGAATAGGGTGCGATTTTGGGATGCACTCCTGGTCTAGCCATTCCCCCTCCCAGAGCCTCTGTCCAGGCCACTGGCCCCCTGCTGGGCTGGCTGGACGCCTGGTGGAGGGAGCTGTCACTTTGAACACATCACAACCATCACTACTGCAGACTCTGTACCGCACTGAGCGGAAGAGCCTGGAGAGATAACCATCTTTCTTTTCCTCCTCTCTCTCCCCCTCCCCTCCTCTCCTCTCCCTCCCCCTCCTCTCCCTCCCCCTCCTCTCCCTCCCCCTCCTCTCTCTCCCCCCCTCCTCTCTCTCTCCCCCTCCTCTCTCCCTCCCTCTCCTCTCCTCCCTCCTCCTCCTCCCTCTCCTCTCCCTCTCTCCTCCTCCTCCTCTCCCTCTCTCCCTCCCTCCTCTCCTCCCTCTCCTCTCCTCTCCCTCCTCCTCCTCTCCTCCTCTCCCCTTCTCTCCTCTCCTCCTCTACCCCTTCTCTCCCTCTCCTCCTCTCCCTCTCCTCTCCTCCTCCCCCCTCCAGGTCAAGCGGTCTCGTAGTAAAGGAGGTTTGGCGGGTCCAGACGGGACCAAGTCAGTGTTTGGTCAGATGTGTGCCAAAATGAGCTCCTTCAGCCCAGACAGCTTGCTGCTGCCTCACCGCGTCTGGAAGGTCAAGTTTGTAGGTAGGTTGTTAGGTTCCTCCTCAGTAGTTTGTAGGTAGGTTGTTAGGTTCCTCCTCAGTAGTTTGTGGGTAGGTTGTCAGGTTCCTCCTCAGTAGTTTGTGGGTAGGTTGTCAGGTTCCTCCTCAGTAGTTTGTGGGTAGGTTGTCAGGTTCCTCCTCAGTAGTTTGTGGGTAGGTTGTCAGGTTCCTCCTCAGTAGTTTGTGGGTAGGTTGTCAGGTTCCTCCTCAGTAGTTTGTGGGTAGGTTGTTAGGTTCTTCCTCAGTAGTTTGTGGGTAGGTTGTTAGGTTCCTCCTCAGTAGTTTGTGGGTAGGTTGTTAGGTTCCTCCTCAGTAGTTTGTGGGTAGGTTGTTAGGTTCCTCCTCAGTAGTTTGTGGGTAGGTTGTTAGGTTCCTCCTCAGTAGTTTGTGGGTAGGTTGTTAGGTTCCTCCTCAGTAGTTTGTGGGTAGGTTGTTAGGTTCCTCCTCAGTAGTTTGTGGGTAGGTTGTTAGGTTCCTCCTCAGTAGTTTGTGGGTAGGTTGTCAGGTTCCTCCTCAGTAGTTTGTGGGTAGGTTGTCAGGTTCCTCCTCAGTAGTTTGTGGGTAAGTTGTCAGGTTCCTCCTCAGTAGTTTGTGGGTAAGTTGTCAGGTTCCTCCTCAGTAGTTTGTGGGTAGGTTGTTAGGTTCCTCCTCAGTAGTTTGTGGGTAGGTTGTTAGGTTCCTCCTCAGTAGTTTGTGGGTAGGTTGTCAGGTTCCTCCTCAGTAGTTTGTGGGTAGGTCGTTAGGTTCCTCCTCAGTAGTTTGTGGGTAGGTTGTCAGGTTCCTCCTCAGTAGTTTGTGGGTAGGTTGTTAGGTTCCTCCTCAGTAGTTTGTGGTTAGTGAATCTGTTATTCAATGAGTTTCTATGGGCTAATAGCAGTAAGGACTATCTGTTATTCCATGTAGTGAATCTGTTATTCAGTGTGATTCTATGGGCTAATAGCAGTAAGGCCTTTTTAATCTGTTTTGTTTGAAACCTAAAGGGGTCCTCGAAATCAAATAGCTGAATGATACTTGGTTATGACCATGTTAAAACCATTCCATGTTATCTCAGTAGAACCGCCCCAGAGGGTTTAAAGGAGTGTCCGTTATGAAGGTTTAGGCTAAACCATCTGACCAAGAGCGAGAAACAAGATTTTGTGACTGGACATTTTGTGCTGCTTCAGTGGAATTTTACGCTCTGTCTGGCCTACATTCCTCTTTTTGCATTCTGTATCAAATGTTTATTGAAATAGACTATAGCAAAATAGGAAATTTACTCAGAATGTCACGCTCTGTGAGACTCCGTTCTTTACTGCGGGGCTCTGTGAGACTCCGTTCTTTACTGCGGGGCTCTGTGAGACTCCGTTCTTTACTGCGGGGCTCTGTGAGACTCCGTTCTTTACTGCGGTGCTCTGTGAGACTCCGTTCTTTACTGCGGGGCTCTGTGAGACTCCGTTCTTTACTGCGGGGCTCTGTGAGACTCCGTTCTTTACTGCGGTGCTCTGTGAGACTCCGTTCTTTACTGCGGTCCTCTGTGAGACTCCGTTCTTTACTGCGGGGCTCTGTGAGACTCCGTTCTTTACTGCGGTCCTCTGTGAGACTCCGTTCTTTACCCTTGGTGCTCTGTGAGACTCTGTTCTTCACTGCGGTCCTCTGTGAGACTCCGTTCTTTACTGCGGGGCTCTGTGAGACTCCGTTCTTTACTGCGGTCCTCTGTGAGACTCCGTTCTTTACTGCGGTCCTCTGTGAGACTCCGTTCTTTACTGCGGTCCTCTGTGAGACTCTGTTCTTTACTGCGGTCCTCTGTGAGACTCCGTTCTTTACTGCGGTCCTCTGTGAGACTCCGTTCTTTACTGCGGGGCTCTGTGAGACTCCGTTCTTTACTGCGGGGCTCTGTGAGACTCCGTTCTTTACTGCGGGGCTCTGTGAGACTCCGTTCTTTACTGCGGGGCTCTGTGAGACTCCGTTCTTTACTGCGGTGCTCTGTGAGACTCCGTTCTTTACTGCGGGGCTCTGTGAGACTCCGTTCTTTACTGCGGGCTCTGTGAGACTCCGTTCTTTACTGCGAGCTCTGTGAGACTCCGTTCTTTACTGCGGGCTCTGTGAGACTCGCTTCTTTACTGCGGTCCTCTGTGAGACTCCGTTCTTTACTGCGGTCCTCTGTGAGACTCCGTTCTTTACTGCGGTCCTCTGTGAGACTCCGTTCTTTACTGCGGTCCTCTGTGAGACTCCGTTCTTTACTGCGGGGCTCTGTGAGACTCCGTTCTTTACTGCGGTGCTCTGTGAGACTCCGTTCTTTACTGCGGGGCTAAACCATCATGTCACAACACGATATCATCATCATTGTCGATGGACAATGCAGTCGTAAAATCGCCCAACTCTGTGGATGACTGTGGCGGGGGCTACAGTGAGTCTATAACAGAGATATGTGTGTGTGTCCTAACTATGTTTGTTTGTGTGTGTGTGTCCTCTGCTAGGTGAGTCTGTGGATGACTGTGGCGGGGGCTACAGTGAGTCTATAACAGAGATATGTGTGTGTGTCCTAACTATGTTTGTTTGTGTGTGTGTGTCCTCTGCTAGGTGAGTCTGTGGATGACTGTGGCGGGGGCTACAGTGAGTCTATAACAGAGATATGTGTGTGTGTCCTAACTATGTTTGTTTGTGTGTGTGTGTCCTCTGCTAGGTGAGTCTGTGGATGACTGTGGCGGGGGCTACAGTGAGTCCATAGCAGAGATGTGCGAGGAGCTCCAGAACGGCTTGACCCCTCTCCTCATCGTGACCCCTAACGGACGAGACGAGTCAGGAGCGAACAGAGACTGTTTCCTGCTCAACCCTGCAGCCAAGTCAGCTCTGCATATGAACATGTTCAGATTCTTAGGTAGGTACCCTTTGACCCCTGACCCTGCAGTCAAGTCAGCTCTGCTTATGAGCATGTTCAGATTCTTAGGTAGGTACCCTCTACCTCTGACCCCTGACCCTGCAGCCAAGTCAGCCCTGTACCTAACTATATTCAGATTCCTGGGGAAAGTATAGCCCTAAACCAGGTCTCTCCAACCCTGTTCCTGGAGAGCTACCCTCCTGTAGGTTGCTCTCTAGGTTTCTTCCCACACAGTATTAAACGTCTTACTATGACAACGTGGGGGAAACTTAATGTGTGTAGATTGTCTCCCGAGTGGCGCAGCGGTCTAAGGCACTGCATTGCGATACAGACCCGGGTCCCCATAGGGTTGGAGTTAAAACCTACAGGAGGGTTTCTCCAGGAACAGGGTTGGAGTTAACCTACAGGACAATATCTCTCCAGGAACAGGGTTGAAGAGCCCTGCCCTAAACACTACCCTCTACCTCTGGTACCTAACTATGTCCCTATAGTAACCTCTGTTTACACTACCCCCTGCTCAGGGCCTGAGCTACAGCTCCTTGTATAGAAGGGAACCGTATATGAATGGCACCACAAGCCTGTTTGGTCTGTCTTGGATCTAAGACATCTCCCCCCTCATAGTTCTGTTGTGAAGTCATCATGTAGTAAATCTGTTCTCTCTGTCCCGTGTTGTATGAATCCTCCTGGGAATGGTGCCTAGCGATTTAGGACTTTTTGAGTTCGTTTCCGTTCGATTATGAAAAAAGAATCACTGTTTTCGGTTTCGATAAAAAAAAATTAAACGTGAAATGCGTTATTAAATAATGACGTTACAGTGATTGCAGTTTTTAATGAACATTCAATTGCCAAAACATTGAAAATATTTGATTGTTTCTGTCAGGTCCACATTGGGTAGACATCAATAGGAAATTACTTTGAAATAATACAGTATTATTTCAAAGTAACAAGATTCCACTATAGGGAAACGGTGCATAGGGCTCACAAAAAATATGAATGAAATGGAATTCAAGTAAAAGAACCGACATTGGTCAATTAGTTGTTTAATAACCGAAACACCTGAAAGGTCAGTTAATCGCTCAGCACTACCATCCGGGCAGGCAGTCCTCTGTCTCAACCCTAACCCAGTCTAATAGATATGTATCTCTGTCCTGTAGGAGTGCTCCTGGGCATAGCCATCCGGGCAGGCAGTCCTCTCAGTCTCAACCCTAACCCAGTCTAATAGATATGTATCTCTGTCCTGTAGGAGTGCTCCTGGGCATAGCCATCCGGGCAGGCAGTCCTCTCAGTCTCAACCCTAACCCAGTCTAATAGATATGTATCTCTGTCCTGTAGGAGTGCTCCTGGGCATAGCCATCCGGACCGGATCTCCTCTCAGTCTCAATCTGGCTGAACCTGTCTGGAAACAGCTGGCTGGGATGAACCTCACCATCGCTGACCTTAGTGAGGTACTGTACCTGCAGTGTCTGCTCCTGTGTGTGTGTCTGTTTTGAATAAATAGGGTGTATCATGTTGAATAAATAGGATCTGTCGTGTTGTGGGTGGGAGGGAGGGAGGGGTGCTGTGTGTGTTGGGTGGAATATATAAAGCTGTAGTGAGATCAGAGGAATATATTATAGAAAGCTGTAGTGAGATCAGAGGAATATATTATAGAAAGCTGTAGTGAGATCAGAGGAATATATTATAGAAAGCTGTAGTGAGATCAGAGGAATATATTACAGAAAGCTGTAGTGAGATCAGAGGAATATATTATAGAACGCTGTAGTGAGATCAGAGGAATATATTATAGAACGCTGTAGTGAGATCAGAGGAATATATTACAGAAAGCTGTAGTGAGATCAGAGGAATATATTATTGAAAGCTGTAGTGAGATCAGAGGAATATATTATAGAAAGCTGTAGTGAGATCAGAGGAATATATTATAGAAAGCTGTAGTGAGATCAGAGGAATATATTATAGAAAGCTGTAGTGAGATCAGAGGAATATATTATAGAACGCTGTAGTGAGATCAGAGGAATATATTATAGAACGCTGTAGTGAGATCAGAGGAATACAGTGTTGACTCTACGTATACCTTCTACTGTACACAGTGAAATGACCGTTACTACTGTAGTTAACATTGGGAAGTAACCATGAATTGGTATGAAATTGTATTTCCAAGGGTATTAAAAAGGTTTTTAACAAGTATGACATTTAGCCTGTCAAATCGAATTCTGCAGATACCCTCTAATGACAGATAAACCGGTCTATAGTTAAGATGTCCCATCTTCAGCCTCGGCGCTGGTGTGTGACTGTGTGTGAGAGAGACTAGTGTGTACTGTGGTGCCGTGTGCGTCTCTCCTGCGTCCACGCTGTAATCATGAGCCTCTGGAACGTGTTCAGCCTGACCGTGATACAGGAAGAGGCGGTTTCCTCACAAAGCCTCTGTTGTCACGCGGGTTAGCCCCAAAGCATTACCAAAGGTTACACAGGAATTTACCCAGCACCAGAATACAGCCGGAGAGCATCACTCACACACACACACACACTCAGTCGTACTGTGTATACACACTGATAGTCATCAGAGAGGACTCTCGTGCAAAATGTGAGTTATGACCTTGTCATAACAATGTCAAAAATGTATTCCTTTCCTAAGAACCAACTCCCATGAGATTCCCGTTCAAAGTCTCCTAGACTGTAGAGATGGACGGTCAAGTGAAAAACACACATTTAGATGAAAAACACATAGAACTCAAGTGTCATTTTCACACTTGTATTTTTTGTGAAGTGTTGTTCTTTCCTCCTCAGGTGGATAAAGACTTTATCCCTGGCCTGATGTACATCAGAGACAACGAGGCCACGGCTGAGGAGTTTGAGGCCATGACTCTCCCCTTCACAGTCCCTAACGCCAGCGGACAGGACATTCAGCTCAGCTCTAAATACTCCCACATCACCCTGGAGAACAGGGCCGAGTATGTCCGCCTCGCCATCAACTACAGGTGAGAACAGCTACATATCGCTACCGATCACCAATGTTCCCTCTAAGCTGCGAGCGCTACCGATCACCAATGTTCCCTCTAAGCTGCGAGCGCTACCGATCACCAATGTTCCCTCTAAGCTGCTAGCGCTACCGATCACCAATGTTCCCTCTAAGCTGCTAGCGCTACCGATCACCAATGTTCCCTCTAAGCTGCGAGCGCTACCGATCCCCAATGTTCCCTCTAAGCCGTGCGCCACATCGATCCCCAATGTTCTCTCTAGCCGCGCTGCCATCGATCACCAATGTTCCCTCTAAGCCGCGCTACATCGATCACCAATGTTCCCTCTAAGCTGCGAGCGCCACCGATCACCAATGTTCCCTCTAAGCTGCGCTACATCGATCACCAATGTTCCTCTAAGCTGCGAGCGCTATCGATCCCCAATGTTCCCTCTAAGCTGCGAGCGCTACCGATCCCCAATGTTCCCTCTAAGCTGCGAGCGCTACCGATCCCCAATGTTCCCTCTAAGCTGCGAGCGCTACCGATCCCCAATGTTCCCTCTAAGCTGCGCGCGCTACCGATCCCCAATGTTCCCTCTAAGCTGCGAGCGCTACCGATCACCAATGTTCCCTCTAAGCTGCGCGCGACCGATCACCAATGTTCCCTCTAAGCTGTGCGCGCTACCGATCCCAAATGTTCTCTCTAAGCTGTGCGCTACCATCGATCCCCAATGTTCCCTCTAAGCTGCGCTGGCCACCGATCACCAATGTTCCCTCTAGCTGCGAGCGCCACCGATCACCAATGTTCCCTCTAAGCTGCGCTACCATCGATCCCCAATGTTCCTCTAAGCTGCGCTACACCGATCCCCAATGTTCCCTCTAAGCTGCGAGCGCTACCGATCCCCAATGTTCCCTCTAAGCTGCGCGCGCTACCAATCACCAATGTTCCCTCTAAGCTGTGCGCGCTACCGATCACCAATGTTCCCTCTAAGCTGTGCGCGCTACCGATCCCCAATGTTCTCTCTAAGCTGTGCGCGCTACCGATCACCAATGTTCCCTCTAAGCTGTGCGCGCTACCGATCCCAAATGTTCTCTCTAAGCTGTGCGCGCTACCGATCCCCAATGTTCCCTCTAAGCTGCGCGCGCTACCGATCACCAATGTTCCCTCTAAGCTGCGAGCGCTACCGATCACCAATGTTCCTCTAAGCCGCGCGCCACCGATCCCCAATGTTCCTCTCTAAGCTGCGCGCTATCGATCCCCAATGTTCCTCTAAGCTGCGAGCGCCACCGATCCCCAATGTTCCCTCTAAGCTGCGCTACCGATCACCAATGTTCCTCTAAGCGCACATCGATCACCAATGTTCCCTCTAAGCTGTGCGCGCTACCGATCCCCAATGTTCTCTCTAAGCTGTGCGCGCTACCGATCACCAATGTTCCCTCTAAGCTGCGCGCTACCGATCCCAAATGTTCTCTCTAAGCTGTGCGCGCTACCGATCCCCAATGTTCCCTCTAAGCTGCGCGCGCTACCGATCCCCAATGTTCCCTCTAAGCTGCGCGCGCTACCGATCACCAATGTTCCCCCTAAGCTGTGCGCGCTACCGATCACCAATGTTCCCTCTAAGCTGTGCGCGCTACCGATCCCCAATGTTCTCTCTAAGCTGTGCGCGCTACCGATCACCAATGTTCCCTCTAAGCTGCGAGCGCTACCGATCACCAATGATCAGAGTTTTCCCCTTTAGTTAAAACTATCAAGGTTTTGCTCTACTGTGGGAATGGTGCTCGAATCAACACAATATTAGCCACTTTCAATGTAACATACCGAAACAAAACTAACTATCCAAGAGATTTTGTTGTACGCAGAACGCATCAGAGTAGGATTCTATTACCAAGACTCAGCCACTACTCTACACAGACCCGTGCAGTATAACCAATCAGAGCTGCAGTAGGCCTATATGCAAATAGACCATTGCCATATATGGATCTGTGCCATTTACTTTGAACTGGACTGTGTTTACAGCATGAGCGGAGCTGCATGTAGCCACGTGTGCACATTTTGTTCATATTTTGTAAAGTAGTTTCTTGCATCAAACATCACAACAGCATTTTCAGTCACCTCCTTGTCTGAAGGACAAGTGGATAAACAGTTTAATGTCAAGCCCTGCATGTTTTTTTTCCAAAGTCTCATGGAATGTAGGCCTACATTGAACAGTAGGGTGAATGGGAAAAGCGGGTACAGCCTCAGTGTTCACAGTAAAACTGGAACTTAAAGCGGGTACAGCCTCAGTGTTCACAGTAAAACTGGAACTTAAAGCGGGTACAGCCTCAGTGTTCACAGTAAAACTGGAACTTAAAGCGGGTACAGCCTCAGTGTTCACAGTAAACGCACGCTGGAAGTTGCACAGAATTTTCACAGAGGTCAAGTTTGCGCTCAACATACCTGAAATTTGCTCAGTGCCGATTTTTGTAAAATCACTGTGGTTCTACTCGTATGTGTAGTCTGTCCTAGTGTGTGTGTGTGTGTGTGTGTTTTCTGTCCTCCAGAGTGTGTGTCTAGTCTGTCCTCCAGAGTGTGTGTCTAGTCTGTCCTCCAGAGTGTGTGTCTAGTCTGTCTTCCAGATTGTTGTGTGTTTCTGCTGTTTGTGTGCCTGTTGCTTCACTGGTAGGACTGGGAATTGCCAGGGACCTCACAATATATCACTTAGGTGCCGATACGATATGTATATATATCTTTTTACATGTATCACATATCAATATAATATCGTCCAAAATTACACTGAACAACAATAGAAACGCAACATAAGATTTTCCGAGGTACAGTTCATTGAAATACATTGTTTAGGCCGTAATCTATGGATTCCACGTGACTGGGAATACAGATATGCATCTGATGGTCACAGATAATAAATAAGATAGGGGTGTGGATCAGAACACCAGTCAGTATCTGGTGGGACCACCATGTGCCTAATGCAGCGTGACACATCTCCTTCACATAGAGTTGATCAGGCTGTTGATTGTGGTCTGTGGAATGTTGTCCCACTCCGCTTCAATGGCTGTGCGAAGTTCCTGTATATTGGCGGGAATTGGAACACGCTGTCGTACACGTCGATCCAGAGGATCTCAAACATGCTCAATGGGTGACATGTCTGAGTATGCAGGCCATGGAAGAACTGGGACATTTTCAGCTTCCAGGAATTGTGTGCAGATCCTTGCGACATGGGGCTGTGCATTATCATGCTGAAACATGAGGTGATGGCGGTGGATGAATGGCACGACAATGGGCCTCCAGGATCTCGTCACGGTATCTGTGCATTCAAATAACCATCGATAAAATGCAATTGTGTTCGTTGTCCGTAGCTTATGCCTGCCCCTACCATAACCCCACCGCCACCATGGGGCACTCTGTTCACAACGTTTACAGCAGCAAACCGCTCGCCCACACGGTTTTCCATCTGCCTGGTACAGTTGAAACCGGGATTCATCACTTTTCCAGTGTCCAAGGGGCCATCGAAGGTGAGCATTTCCCCACTGAAGTCAGTTCTGATGCCAAACTGCAGTCAGGTCAAGACCAGTGAGGATGACGAGCAGATGAGCTTCCCTGAGACGGGTTCTGACAGTTTCTGCAGAAATGCTTCGGTTGTGCAAAACCCACAGTTTCATCAGCTGTCCGGGTGGCTGGTCTCAGAGGATCCCGCAGGTGAAGAAGCCTGGATGTAGAAGTCCTGGGTTGGCATGGTTACACATGGTCTGCGGTTGTGAGGCAGGTTGGACGTACTGCCAAATTCTCTAAAACGACGTTGGAGGTGGCTTATGGTAGAGAAATGAACATTCAATTATCTGGCAATAGCTCTGGTGGACATTCCTGCAGTCTGCATGCCAATTGTACTCTCCCTCAACTTGAGACGTGTGACAAAACTGCATGGAACATTTCTGGGATCTTTTATTTCAGCTCATGGAACATGGGACCAACACTTTGCGTTTATAATATTGCGATATGTAACTGTAGAGAATTTCTCTCTAATCCTCCTGGTTTTACAACGTGTCCCTGTCTGTCTCCCCCAGGCTCCATGAGTTTGATGAGCAGGTGTCAGCTGTGAGGGAAGGGATGGCTCGGGTCGTACCTGTCCCTCTGCTCTCCCTCTTCACTGGATATGAGCTAGAGACCATGGTAAGTACATACAGAACTAGTTTACGCACAACAGTAAAGATGGATGGATACCCACACACACTGTTGAATGCTCCCACAGTTGTATTGTGCAACATTCTGATCCACTGGTCTTCAACAGGCATTAATAGCATGTAGAATCCTATGTGGCTTCATTAAGGCTATGGAACTCATCATGTTGGTTCTCTCTCTCTCTCTCTTTCTCTCTCTCTGTGTCGGTCTCTCTCTTGCTCTCGCTCTGTGTGTGAGTGTCCTAGCCTGGTCTGTTACCCTATCTGGGCCCTGGTCATAAGTAGTGAACTGTAAGGAATAGGGAGCCATTTGGGACATATTGTCCATCACTAACTCCCTCCTGTCCTCTGTGTCCAGGTGTGTGGCAGTCCAGACATCCCCCTCCACCTGCTGAAGTCAGTAGCCACCTATAAAGGTGTTGAGCCAACCTCTCCTCTCATCCACTGGTTCTGGGAGGTCATGGAGTCCTTCTCCAACACAGAGAGATCTCTGTTCCTGCGCTTCGTCTGGGGACGGACACGCCTCCCACGCACCATCGCTGACTTCAGAGGACGAGACTTCGTTGTCCAGGTGAGAACTGTCAGGCAGCCAGTCAATTAATCAACCAATCAATCTCTTCTCCCAGACATTTGAATCAGTTGAACCTCTACTAGGGATGTGCATCTCTCCTTTCAGGAACGAATCCATACAGGAACCATACACATCTAGATAGAAATTAAATTAAATTTAGAAATGATCATGGCATTTAGCCAATTAATATAATTCAGCTTTGGATTTTTCCCCAGTCTCAAAAGCAAATGGTTTAGACCCATTTGGAATTTTACAGAGAGCTTCTCCTGCTCCGACCAGTGATTGCGACCTTCCGAATGTTGTAAAATGATTGCTGTCCTTTATGAAATGACCCTGTTCATGTAAAATTGACCAAACACACTGACTGTTTAAAGCAAAACTACCAAAACTATATCCTATACTGAACCTGAACAATCCATATAAAATCTGAATGATTGAAAACCCCCAATCAGTACTTGGATATGAGATGTGTCCACTCTGGTAGGCTTCACACCTCCTGTAAAACACAATTTTCTACAGCGCATTTGGTAACAATGACCAAGCAAATTAGATTGGTTGTTACTCAACTAATATAGCCAATGATTTGACACTGTCAAAAATCATTTTACAACAAGCACCTGAATGGTGACGGTGCCAGGCAGGTGTACAAATAGCCTATTAGAAGAGGGATAGACCTACCTCTTGTTTGGCACGAGCAACTGTCTCCCCAACAGTTGTTATCTAACAGTCATCCTCAGCTACAGGCTCAAGCGTTTGATCGTCAAACAGATAAAAGGTATTTTCAGAATAAAACAATATGAGTGGAAAACATTAGTAAACCCGTAATCTGTAACGTTTGAATCGGGTTTCTGTCCGATGCATGCTTCAATTTAGAGCCCGACCGATACATATATCACGCCAGTATTAGCCCAGTCTTTATTCCACAGGTAAAGCGCAGATATTATATACATAGAATTAACACGTCTGCTCATTTGCCTCATGTATATTTTTTTATCAATGGTTGCCTGAAAAGGGCACTTACGAGCTGCTTATTGAACGTAATTTAGCCCTAATTCGCGATGTGAGAGAGTAGGCATGGTGGTTTGACAGTGAGTAGCTTGCCACAGCCAGCGACAGCATATTTGAATAAGTAAATAATCAAAAGTACACTTCACCAAGCAAACAGCCCTGTCCTCATCATATGCTCACTTAGTTAAAGCTGCACTATGCAGAAATTGTGCCGCCATTTCCTGTTTGCATAATTTCAGTTTATGTGACAAACAAGCAATTATTAGCTGGGTGTTTCGAGCGCTGAATGTTGATTGGCTGACAGCCGTGATATATCAGACCATATACCACGGGTATGTCAAAACATGTATTTTTACTGCTCTAATTACGTTGGCAACCAGTTATAATAGCAATAAGGCACCTTGGGGGTTTGTGGTATATGGGCAATATACCACGGCTAAGGGCTGTGTCCAGGCACTCCGCGTTACATCATGCGTGGTATGTTGGCCATATACCACACCTCCTCAGGCCTTATTGCTTAAGTATAGTGTAGAGAATCATTCAACCATATAAACCGCTGTGAAATATATTTTCCATAACCCAAAATATAGTATTTTCAGCTGGTGTACAAAACTGAAAGTAAAAGATACAAAAACTAAACTTAAAAACGGGAAGCATAGAAATAGCACGCATAGAACCAATATACCGCTTCTTAGACTTGCTTTCAATGAGAATGACACATCTATTTCTATGTGCATTTTGTTGGGTCGCCCAAAAAGTGACATATTGCAGCTTTAACTTTAGCTGGCTAGATACCCATCAATGTAGTTAGGCTCTATCTAGCCAGCAAGGTAGTTAGCCTAGCTAGCTAGCTAGCAATCTGTGCTACTTATGTGCAAACACTGGGCTGGTGCCAAAGTAAACACTGACTGATCCTTGATACGAAAAGAACACTGTTACTGTCTGGACCTATTATGTTAGTGGGTTATTTAGCTAGTTTTCAGAAAACGAATTAAATAATGAATTATTAGAATATTACTTACGATTCTGTGTTAATGGTAAAACAAATAGTGGGTAATGGATAAACTCCAGTGGGCGATCGAGACAGAACAACCATTGATACAAATGAAAACATAGGACATGTTTAGAACTGTATTGTTTGCTTTTTAATGTAGGTCTATAGGGAAGATGGGTCCTGTGGAGATGTTCATATTGAAACACAGTGGTTGTATTTTAATGTAGGTCTATAGGGAAGATAGGTCCTGTGGAGATGTTTATATTGAAACATACACTGGTTGTATTTTAATGTCGGCCTGTAGGGAAGATGGGTCCTGTGGAGATGTTCATATTGAAACATAGAGTGGTTGTATTAAAATGAAGGTCTATAGGGAAGATAGGCCATGTGGAGATGTTCATAATGAAACATAGAGTGGTTGTATTTTAATGTAGGTCTATAGGGAAGATAGGCCATGTGGAGATGTTCATATTGAAACATAGAGTGGTTGTATTTTAATGTAGGTCTATAGGGAAGATAGGCCATGTGGAGATGTTCATAATGAAACATATTTTTTATAACTTGTTTGATAAGATTAGTACAGATTTTCTCAGGCTCGACCCCAAGTTTGGGAACCACTGTACTAACCTCTCTCTGCTTGCTTCCTGATTGTCTCCTCTGCATGCATGGCAGCTTGCTTCAGCCTGTCACTCATTCTCCCAGAGCTGTATTTTGTTTGTTTGGGCGATGTCTTTAGACATGGCAAGAGACGCGAGACGGTTTTAAAACATAACAAACAAACCACTGTTTCAGATTCCTCTCGTTCAGAGGCAGGCGTTATTCTCCGTCAGAATATAAGCGTTCTGAGCTTTGATCAACGCTGGGAGCAATATTTAGACGAAAACAGGGAAGATCAGATAAAGGAATGTTTGTCTACAAATCAAATAGGGAGAGCCAACTAACGGTGTTAACCCTCCACATCTATCAAGACAACTGGAGCACTGGGCCAGCCGCTCTTAAATATCACCTGGGCCAGTCGCTCATAAATATCACCTGGGCCAGTCGCTCATAAATATCACCTGGGCCAGTCGCTCATAAATATCACCTGGGCCAGCCGCTCATAAATATCACCTGGGCCAGTCGCTCATAAATATCACCTGGGCCAGTCGCTCATAAATATCACCTGGGCCAGTCGCTCATAAATATCACCTGGGCCAGTCGCTCATAAATATCACCTGGGCCAGTCGCTCTTAAATATCACCTGGGCCAGTCGCTCTTAAATATCACCTGGGCCAGTCGCTCATAAATATCACCCGGGCCAGCCGCTCTTGAATATCACCCGGGCCAGCCGCTCATAAATATCACCCGGGCCAGCCGCTCTTGAATATCACCCGGGCCAACATAGGTGAAACGAGATGGCAAACAAGCATAGGTATAACACATACTGACTAATGAGGTCACACCAGTCGTTGCGCCCCATGTGCTAATCTGCTATACATGCTAAAGTCCAAACTCAAAACAGAAATGGAAAAACCAAAACCTGTAACAGTAGTTATCATGTAAACCACAAATACAATGTTCTTAAATAATGTTCATTTAATATTTAGTTAAGAAATAATTTTTTAGAGTATCTGTTAATAATTTGGCGCACAATTTGGTAAAAAAAAAAAGGTATGTTTTTCATTCATTAAACATTTGAACCAGGCCCAATGCGTAACGGTGAATCTTAAACATTTGAACCAGGCCCAATGCGTAACGGTGAATCTTAATCATTTGAACCAGGCCCAATGCGTAACGGTGAATCTTAATCATTTGAACCAGGCCCAATGCGTAACGGTGAATCTTAATCATTTGAACCAGGCCCAATGCGTAACGGTGAATCTTAATCATTTGAACCAGGCCCAATGCGTAACGGTGAATCTTAATCATTTGAACCAGGCCCACGCGTAACGGTGAATCTTAATCATTTGAACCAGGCCCAATGCGTAACGGTGAATCTTAATCATTTGAACCAGGCCCAATGCGTAACGGTGAATCTTAATCATTTGAACCAGGCCCAATGCGTAACGGTGAATCTTAATCATTTGAACCAGGCCCAATGCGTAACGGTGAATCTTAATCATTTGAACCAGGCCCAATGCGTGAACGGTGAATCTTAATCATTTGAACCAGGCCCAATGCGTAACGGTGAATCTTAATCATTTGAACCAGGCCCAATGCGTAACGGTGAATCTTAATCATTTGAACCAGGCCCAATGCGTAACGGTGAATCTTAATCATTTGAACCAGGCCCAATGCGTAACGGTGAATCTTAATCATTTGAACCAGGCCCAATGCGTAACGGTGAATCTTAATCATTTGAACCAGGCCCAATGCGTAACGGTGAATCTTAATCATTTGAACCAGGCCCAATGCGTATCAGTGAATCATACATCATTTTTCTCTACCATGGAATTCTAATTTGTCCTGTTGCCATACTGTTAGTGTTACATTCATATAGACTGTTAGTGTTACATTCATATAGACTGTTAGTGTTACATTCATATAGACTGTTAGTGTTACATTCATATAGACTGTTAGTGTTACATTCATATAGACTGTTAGTGTTACATTCATATAGACTGTTAGTGTTACATTCATATAGACTGTTAGTGTTACATTCATATAGACTGTTAGTGTTACATTCATATAGACTGTTAGTGTTACATTCATATAGACTGTTAGTGTTGCATTCATATAGACTGTTAGTGTGACATTCATATAGGCTGTTAGTGTTACATTCATATAGACTGTTAGTGTTACATTAATATAGACTGTTAGTGTTACATTCATATAGACTGTTAGTGTTACATTCATATAGACTGTTAGTGTTACATTCATATAGACTGTTAGTGTTACATTCATATAGACTGTTAGTGTATACCAGGTGTACCACGGCAACCTGGGACACCCTGGTTAAATAAATGCTACAGAAAAATGTCTGGTTTCATGTTTATCTTCCATGGTGTTCTAGGTGCCGGGTCTCTACTGTATTGATTACTGCACTGCTATTGTAACAGGGTCAGTATTGACATGTCTTTCCTTGTGTTCCAGGTGCTGGATAAGTACACTCCCCCAGACCACTTCCTGCCAGAGTCCTACACCTGTTTCTTTCTCCTCAAGCTGCCCAGGTATTCCTGTAAACAGGTGCTGGAGGAGAAGCTGAAATATGCCATCCACTTCTGTAAGAGTATTGATACAGACGACTACGCTCGAATCGCTCTGACCGGAGAACCCGCCGCGGACAACAGCTCTGAAGACTCCGACAATGAGGACGCGGACTCCTTTGCTTCCGACTCCACGCAGGACTACCTGACAGGCCACTGACCCCCGACCTCTAACCCCTAACCAGCTTTCTCTGACTCCACGCAGGACTACCTGACAGGCCACTGACCCGCGACCTCTAACCCCTAACCAGCTTTCTCTGACTCCACGCAGGACTACCTGACAGGCCACTGACCCCCGACTTCTAACCCCTAACCAGCTTTCTCTGACTCCACGCAGGACTAGCTGACAGGCCACTGACCCTTAAAACACCCTGACCTACGACCCCTGACTCCAGCAGCCTAAGGGTGAGCAGGAAGGGCCCATATTAAAAGCTCCGCTGTAAAGACTGAATGAAAGATACGTCTGTGTTAGTTAATCTCCTATAAATACATCATTACATACCCGCATTCTACTAAGACTAAACCATATGTGGAAAAAAATATATAATGTTCAATGTGCTTTAAGAGAAGAAGAGACAGACAGACAGTGGAATCCCAAATGGCACCCTATTCCCTGTCTAGCAGCTCCCGGGTCCGGTACACTATATATGGAGTAGGTTACCGTTTGGGAGACACAGGAAGTGAGAGTTGCGATGCGGCACATGTAAATGTTGTGTTTCTGAATTGGCGTACGTTACAGCTGTAGGTGTTTACAGAGAACGGGGTGTTTCATCTATAGAACAGACCCGCCCCAGTCACATCAACGATGGCTTAACGGCTGGACTGACTGGCAGTCCTTTCTATAGATTCTATATCTGTGGTCCCAGCACCCAGAGCACTGTGCTACAACTGTGACTACTTACAGAATCTGTCTGTCCCTAGTTTGTTGTACAGTAACATGATGAGTAGTTATTATTTTAGTTTTTTTTTTTTGGTAATAGTAGTGTTTCTTTATAAGAACATTTTTAACAAGTCAATTGGCAGTGTTCTACAGTCGACGTTGGCGTCAATCAGAAGAGAAGAGAGCCAAGTGAAGGGTGACTATAATCTGCGTTCCAAATGGCACACCATTCACTAAATAGTGCACTACTATACCATAGGGCACTGGTCAAATGTAGTGCACTACTATACCATAGGGCACTGGTCAAATGTAGTGCACTACTATACCATAGGGCACTGGTCAAATGTAGTGCACTACTATACCATAGGGCACTGGTCAAATGTAGTGCACTACTATACCATAGGGCACTGGTCAAATGTAGTGCACTACTATATCATAGGGGTGCCATTTTACACATCCTGTCTCCCTACCCCTCCCGACTGTGTCCTGTCTCCCTACCCCTTCCCGACTGTGTCCTGTCTCCCTACCCCTTCCGACTGTGTCCTGTCTCCCTACCCCTTCCCGACTGTGTCCTGTCTCCCTACCCCTTCCGACTGTGTCCTGTCTCCCTACCCCTCCCGGCTGTGTCCTGTCTCCCTACCCCTCCCTTCACACCATGTGTATACTCTGTCCTTTCTTTGGAATGTATATAGTGCCATGTACTTATTAAAAAGGTCTCATTCCCACATAATAAATGTTAATAAATTATGTTAATAAATTTAAATTAAAACAACTGAAGCATGGAGTTTGTGGTATTTTAATCACGCCAAGGATGGATCCAGGAGAAGTCCACCATGTGACACAGTGGACAGGTAGTTGTGGAAGTCTCAGGCTTCGTCCCAAATGGTACCTTTATTCCCTATGTAGTGCACTACTTTTGGCCAGGGCCTGTAGGGTGCTGGTCAAAAGCAGTGCACTTACATTGGGAATAGGGTGTCATTTGGTTATGCAGACCCACTCTTCATCCTGTCAATGTCTGTAATGTCTAATGTTAGTCGACAGCGGTGAAGTCTACTGTATGTATTGTCATTTGTGATATGTTACGTTTGTAAGGTATTTTTGGTTGTACCCAGGACAACTAGTAGCCAGTAATGGGGATCCATTGTCTGTTCTGTTAAATTAACCAATTTGGAATGCGGTTTTTGGAGGACTGACTGTAACTTCAGTTCTATTCCTCTGGTAAAATCAAATGTTATTAGCCACATGCACCGAATACAACAGGTGTAGACCTCACAGTGAAATGCTGAATACAACAGGTGTAGACCTTACAGTGAAATGCTGAATACAACAGGTGTAGACCTCACAGTGAAATGCTGAATACAACAGGTGTAGACCTTACAGTGAAATGCTGAATACAACAGGTGTAGACCTTACAGTGAAATGCTGAATACAACAGGTGTAGACCTTACAGTGAAATGCTGAATACAACAGGTGTAGACCTTACAGTGAAATGCTGAATACAACAGGTGTAGACCTCACAGTGAAATGCTGAATACAACAGGTGTAGACCTTACAGTGAAATGCTGAATACAACAGGTGTAGACCTCACAGTGAAATGCTGAATACAACAGGTGTAGACCTTACAGTGAAATGCTGAATACAACAGGTGTAGACCTTACAGTGAAATGCTGAATACAACAGGTGGAGACCTTTACAGTGAAATGTTGAATACAACAGGTGTAGACCTTACAGTGAAATGCTGAATACAACAGGTGTAGACCTTACAGTGAAATGCTGAATACAACAGGTGTAGACCTTACAGTGAAATGCTGAATACAACAGGTGTAGACCTCACAGTGAAATGCTGAATACAACAGGTGTAGACCTTACAGTGAAATGCTGAATACAACAGGTGTAGACCTTACAGTGAAATGCTGAATACAACAGGTGTAGACCTTACAGTGAAATGCTGAATACAACAGGTGTAGACCTTAGTGTGTGACAGTGCAGTAAACCATAGGCCATGTTTACGTTTACTTTCACCTTTAATGGAAAGGGTGGAGTAAGGAAGTAATGGGGAAAGGGAAATGGAGGCGAGGCCTATTTAACCAGGTGGAAAGAGGACGTCACCGGGGTATGTTTTGATTCGTGAGAAGGAGAGCGAAGTACAAGGTTACCATGTGGAGTGGAAGACGGAGTTGTTTGGACTGAGGCTTCCCGCGCACGCCGTCTGATGCGACGTGGAGTCTGGCGATTTCCATAGCGACGCACCTCAAAGACTGGTTGTTGTTGGTGAGCGGTTCACTCTCAACGAGTCCAAGGCCGTTAAACTTCCTTCCTGGAGCCAGGCGGGGTCCATCTACACTCTCCAGTTTGCGATTCCATCCGCCAAAATTGTTTGGCGTGAATATGGGCATGAATCTGCCAGTGTGGACGCCCAGCTAGAAAATGACCAGTATGACCTGGGATTTCGTTTATAGCGTTTATGTGATTGTGTGAACACTGATTTTGAACTATGAAATGTAACTGTCACATTGAGGACTATATATATATATATACATTTAATTACTGTTTGTTTGGGTTTTTGCTTTTTGAAATAAGTACCTTTTTTTTATATAATGGCTATGGACACTACGTAATAAATTCCAGTTAAATTGAAGCCCGTTTTGAAATATTTGTTTTTGTGTGTAATCAGTGGTTTTTTGTTTGCTAACCGGGGTTGTTAGATTTTTTTTGTCAGTTTTAGAAAACTGTCTGGCGCCCGAAATTTTCGTAAAAAAAAATAGAATTTAAGTTAGGGAAGCCGCCACCACTGTTACAAGTGAAATGCTTACTTACAAGCCCCTAACCAACAATGCAGTTTCAAAAAATAAGGTTAAGAATAAGAGATAGAAGTAACAAGTAATTAAAGAGCAGCAGTGAAATAACAATAGCGAGACTATACACAGGGAGGTACCGATACAGAGTCAATGTGCTGGGATACCGGTTAGTTGAGGTAATATGCACATGTAGGTAGAGTTATTAAAGTGACTATGCATAGATAATAACAGACAGTAGCAGTGGTGTAAAGAGGGGTGGGGGGCAATGCAAATAGTCTGGGTAGCCATTTGACTAGATGTTCAGGAGTCTTATGGCTTGGGGGTAGAAGCTGTTTAGAAGTCTCTTGGACCTAGACTTGGCGCTCCGGTACCGCTTGCCGTGTGGTAGCAGAGAGAGCAGTCTATGACTAGGGTGGCTGGAGTCTTTGACAATTTTTATGGCCTTCCTCTGACACCGAGGTCCTGGATGGCAGGAAGCTTGGCCCCAGTGATGTACTGGGCCGTTCGCACTACCCTCTGTAGTGCCTTGCGGTCGGAGGCCGAGCAGTTGCCATACCAGGCAGTGATGCAATCAGTCAGGATGCTCTCGATGGTGCAGCTGTAGAACCTTTTGAGGATCTGAGGACCCATGCCAAATCTTTTTAGTTTCCTGAGGGGGAATAGGTTTTGTCGTGCCCTCTTCACGACTGTCATGGTGTGCTTGGACCATGTTAGTTTGTTGGTGATGTGGACACCAAGGAACTTGAAGCTCTCAACCTGCTCCACTGCAGCCCCGTCGATGAGAATGGGGGCGTGCTCGGTCCTCCTTTTCCTGTAGTCCACAATCATCTCCTTTGTCTTGATCACGTTGAGGGAGAGGTTGTTGTCCTGGCAACACACGGCCAGGTCTCTGACCTCCTCCCTATAGGCTGTCTCATCGTTGTCGGTGATCAGGCCTACCACTGTTGTGTCATCGACAAATTTAATGACGGTGTTGGAGTCGTGCCTGGCCATGCAGTCATGGGTGAACAAGGAGTACAGGTGGGGACTGAGCACACACCCCTGAGGGGCCCCTGTGTTGAGGATCAGCGTGGCGGATGTGTTGTTCCCTACCCTTACCACCTGGGGGCGGCCCGTCAGGAAGTCCAGGATCCAGTTGCAGAGGGAGGTGTTTAGTCCCAGGGTCCTTAGCTTAGTGATGAGCTTTGAGGGCACAATGGTGTTGAACGCTGAGCTGTAGTCAATGAACAGCATTCTCACGTAGGTGTTCCTTTTGTCCAGCTGGGAAAGGGCAGTGTGGCGTGCAATATAGATTGCATCATCTGGGGATCTGTTGGGGCGGTGTGCAAATTGGAGTGGGTCTAGGGTTTCAGGTCAGACATTCATTGGACCATGTTCTGCTCTTTCATCATCAGACTGTAATTCATCTGAACTCAAATCTGCTTTGTCTTTTTCTGATAAACGGAGTTAAAAGTATTATAATAATAATAATAATAATAATAGTATAGTATAATCATAATACTGCTGGTCACAGTGGTGTATTGGCAGACTGACATTATGGCACCTTATTCCCTATATAGTGCACTACTACTACTGCTGCTACTACTACTTTAGTGCACTATATAGGGAATTGGGTGCCATTTGACACGCTCCCATACACTGCTCTCACTCTGTTAGATATTCTTGTTGGACTCCAATGCTGCCAGAGTATTGGAATAGTAGTGGAATTAATGAAATGCCTTAGAATTACCTCAGTTGTGCTCAGTCTGTCGCCAGCTTTCCGCTTTCCGCCCGCTAAGGCCCTCTTAGATCTCTGGTCTTAGTGCTTTACCTTCCCATGATGCTTCATTCTTCTCTGTCTACCCACCTTTAATAAGCTGCTGGAGATCAGGGGTCATTCCCTAGGCACCACCCTCCATCGCTACTCTCTACCTCACCCTCAGTGATGTGAAATCATCCACGGTTCTGTGTAGGGCTGTGTCCAAAAAGTATAGTGCACTACCAGGGCCTGGGTCAAAAGTAGCGCACTATATAGGGAATAGCTTGCCATTTGGGACGCAGGCTAGGTCCAAAGGATTACACTTAGCTGAGCAGGAGAGAGAGAGAGATTTTCAGAGTTCACAGAGAGAGACATTATGCTGAGAGTCAGTCAGGTGCTGCTCTCATGCAGCCCGGTCCTGGCTACAGGCTGGTGGGAGGAGGGGAGAAGTGAGTTTATTCACCCTCTACAGCAGGGGTCACCAACCTTTTTTAGCATGAGAGCTACTTTTAACAAATGAAACGTGTCACCAGCTATGCATTTTTTTTATAGCTTTCAAATAGGAACATTCTTCTCCTCTCCCCTGCAACACTTCCCTGGTCCTTAGTGTACTAGATACATTAGTTCACTATGTTGTCAACTCTTCCCTGGTCCTTAGTGTACTAGATACATTAGTTCACTATGTTGTCAACTCTTCCCTGGTCCTTAGTGTACTAGATACATTAGTTCACTATGTTGTCAACTCTTCCCTGGTCCTTAGTGTACTAGATACATTAGTTCCCTATGTTGTCAACTCTTCCCCTGGTCCTTAGTGTACTAGATACATTAGTTCACTATGTTGTCAACTCTTCCCTGGTCCTTAGTGTACTAGATACATTAGTTCACTATGTTGTCAACTCTTCCCTGGTCCTTAGTGTACTAGATACATTAGTTCACTATGTTGTCAACTCTTCCCTGGTCCTTAGTGTACTAGATACATTAGTTCACTATGTTGTCAACTCTTCCCTGGTCCTTAGTGTACTAGATACATTAGTTCCCTATGTTGTCAACTCTTCCCCTGGTCCTTAGTGTACTAGATACATTAGTTCACTATGTTGTCAACTCTTCCCTGGTCCTTAGTGTACTAGATACATTAGTTCACTATGTTGTCAACTCTTCCCCTGGTCCTTAGTGTACTAGAGGATGTAGTGTACTATGTTGTCAACTCTTCCCCTGGTCCTTAGTGTACTAGAGGATGTAGTGTACTATGTTGTCAACTCTTCCCTGGTCCTTAGTGTACTAGAGGATGTAGTGTACTATGTTGTCAACTCTTCCCTGGTCCTTAGTGTACTAGAGGATGTAGTGTACTATGTTGTCAACTCTTCCCTGGTCCTTAGTGTACTAGAGGATGTAGTGTACTATGTTGTCAACTCTTCCCTGGTCCTTAGTGTACTAGAGGATGTAGTGTACTATGTTGTCAACTCTTCCCCTGGTCCTTAGTGTACTAGAGGATGTAGTGTACTATGTTGTCAACTCTTCCCTGGTCCTTAGTGTACTAGAGGATGTAGTGTACTATGTTGTCAACTCTTCCCCTGGTCCTTAGTGTACTAGAGGATGTAGTGTACTATGTTGTCAACTCTTCCCTGGTCCTTAGTGTACTAGAGGATGTAGTGTACTATGTTGTCAACTCTTCCCTGGTCCTTAGTGTACTAGAGGATGTAGTGTACTATGTTGTCAACTCTTCCCCTGGTCCTTAGTGTACTAGAGGATGTAGTGTACTATGTTGTCAACTCTTCCCTGGTCCTTAGTGTACTAGAGGATGTAGTGTACTATGTTGTCAACTCTTCCTGGTCCTTAGTGTACTAGAGGATGTAGTGTACTATGTTGTCAACTCTTCCCTGGTCCTTAGTGTACTAGAGGATGTAGTGTACTATGTTGTCAACTCTTCCCTGGTCCTTAGTGTACTAGAGGATGTAGTGTACTATGTTGTCAACTCTTCCCTGGTCCTTAGTGTACTAGATACATTAGTTCACTATGTTGTCAACTCTTCCCTGGTCCTTAGTGTACTAGAGGATGTAGTGTACTATGTTGTCAACTCTTCCCTGGTCCTTAGTGTACTAGATACATTAGTTCACTATGTTGTCAACTCTTCCCCTGGTCCTTAGTGTACTAGAGGATGTAGTGTACTATGTTGTCAACTCTTCCCTGGTCCTTAGTGTACTAGAGGATGTAGTGTACTATGTTGTCAACTCTTCCCTGGTCCTTAGTGTACTAGAGGATGTAGTGTACTATGTTGTCAACTCTTCCCTGGTCCTTAGTGTACTAGAGGATGTAGTGTACTATGTTGTCAACTCTTCCCTGGTCCTTAGTGTACTAGATACATTAGTTCACTATGTTGTCAACTCTTCCCCTGGTCCTTAGTGTACTAGAGGATGTAGTGTACTATGTTGTCAACTCTTCCCTGGTCCTTAGTGTACTAGATACATTAGTTCACTATGTTGTCAACTCTTCCCCTGGTCCTTAGTGTACTAGAGGATGTAGTGTACTATGTTGTCAACTCTTCCCTGGTCCTTAGTGTACTAGATACATTAGTTCACTATGTTGTCAACTCTTCCCCTGGTCCTTAGTGTACTAGATACATTAGTTCACTATGTTGTCAACTCTTCCCCTGGTCCTTAGTGTACTAGATACATTAGTTCACTATGTTGTCAACTCTTCCCTGGTCCTTAGTGTACTAGATACATTAGTTCACTATGTTGTCAACTCTTCCCTGGTCCTTAGTGTACTAGATACATTAGTTCACTATGTTGTCAACTCTTCCCTGGTCCTTAGTGTACTAGATACATTAGTTCATTATGTTGTCAACTCTTCCCCTGGTCCTTAGTGTACTAGAGGAAGTAGTGTACTATGTTGTCAACTCTTCCCTGGTCCTTAGTGTACTAGATACATTAGTTCACTATGTTGTCAACTCTTCCCCTGGTCCTTAGTGTACTAGAGGATGTAGTGTACTTTGTTTTCTCGGTTAAAAGATTTGTTGTTTATAGAGAATCAACAAAATTGGACTAAAATTGGACTAATTCTGAATTAATGTCAAGGTTAAATCACATCAGAAGACAATTTCTTTTAGTCTGGAAAAACTAACAAATAGATTTTTGAGTGTAAGTCCCCTTTAATTGCGCATCTAACATTTGAGAAATGAGCCATATAATATTCCATCTAGTGTCAAAGTCAAAGTCACCATTATTAGTCAGTTGTACAACCGAATGCCTTCAACTGAAATGTGTCTTCCGCATTTAACCCAACCCCTCTGAATCAGAGAGGTGCGGGGGGCTGACTTTAATCGACATGTGTGCCGGCCTAGTGATGGTTCTGTACTGTTGCAGCTCATTTCATGGCAACGTTAGCAATTAATAGATACAAATTATATACTTCTGCCAGGTGAGACTATTTAACATTTAATGGAGAAGGATTTGGGGAGAGTATTTCTGTCAACTCAATGGTTATCACATCAACTGTCTACACACGGAGTGGTAGACAAAACACGCACACCACGTAGGCAGACAGACAGACAGAGAGACAGACAGACAGGCAGGCACAGACAGACAGGCAGGCAGGCAGGCAGGCAGGCAGGCAGACAGGCAGAAGGGCATTATTGATGGAAAATAATTGGCAGATAATGTGTTAGGTTTGGCTTTTTTATGCCAATAGGGTCTAACCAGCGATGGGATAATGTGAATGTTGCCTTGATTAGATAGTAGCCGGGGGCTTGCGGTGTCGGATACTTGTGAGATTTGTTTATGACAGTTTGCGATGGAACATGTATCCTACGTATACAGTACGTAGGGTACATCACCAGATATACAGTACGTAGGATACATCCCCAGATATACAGTACGTAGGATACATCACCAGATATACAGTACGTAGGATACATCACCAGATATACAGTACGTAGGGTACATCACCAGATATACAGTACGTAGGATACATCACCAGATATACAGTACGTAGGATACCTCACCAGATATACAGTACGTAGGATACATCCCCAGATATACAGTACGTAAGGTACATCACCAGATATACAGTACGTAGGGTACATCCCCAGATATACAGTACGTAGGATACATCACCAGATATACAGTACGTAGGATACATCCCCAGATATACAGTACGTAGGATACATCACCAGATATACAGTACGTAGGATACATCCCCAGATATACAGTACGTAGGATACATCCCCAGATATACAGTACGTAGGATACATCCCCAGATATACAGTACGTAGGATACATCCCCAGATATACAGTACGTAGGATACATCCCCAGATATACAGTACGTAGGATACATCACCAGATATACAGTACTTAGGATACATAATCTTGGAACGCTTTGCAGAATGACTTGAAACCACACTTTACAAAATATAAACGCAACATGTAAAGTGTTTGTCCCATGTTTTATGCGCTGAAATTTAAATCCCAGAAATGTTCCATACGCACTTACCGTGAGGGAAATAAGTATTTGATCCCCTGCTGATATTGTACGTTTGCCCACTCACAAAGAAATGATCAGTCTATCATTTTAATGGTAGGTTTATTTGAACAGTGAGAGACAGAATAACAACAAAATAATCCAGAAAAACGCATGTCATAAATGTTATAAATTGATTTGCATTTTATTGAGGGAAATAAGTATTTGACCCCCTCTCAATCAGAAGGATTTCTGGCTCCCAGGTGTCTTTTATACAGGTAACGAGCTGAGATTAGGAGCACACTCTTAAAGGGAGTGCTCCTAATCTCAGTTTGTTACCTGTATAAAAGACACCTGTCCACAGAAGCAATCAATCAATCAGATTCCAAACTCTCCACCATAGCCAAGACCAAAGAGCTCTCCAAGGATGTCAGGGACAAGATTGTAGACCTAGACAAGGCTGGAATGGGCTACAAGACCATTGCCAATCAGCTTGGTGAGAAGGTGACAACAGTTGGTGCGATTATTCGCAAATGGAAGAAACACAAAAGAACTGTCAATCTCCCTCGGCCTGGGGCTCCATGCAAGATCTCACCTCGTGGAGTTGCAATGATAATGAGAACGGTGAGGAATCAGCCCAGAACTACACGGGAGGATCTTGTCAATGATCTCAAGGCAGCTGGGACCATAGTCACCAAGAAAACAATTGGTAACACACTACGCCGTGAAGGACTGAAATCCTGCAGCGCCCGCAAGGTCCCCCTGCTCAAGAAAGCACATATACATGCCCGTCTGAAGTTTGCCAATGAACATCTGAATGATTCAGAGGACAACTGGGTGAAAGTGTTGTGGTCAGATGAGAACAAAATGGAGCTCTTTGGCATCAACTCAACTCGCTGTGTTTGGAGGAGGAGGAATGCTGCCTATGACCCCAAGAACACCATCCCCACCGTCAAACATGGAGGTGGAAACACTATGCTTTGGGGGTGTTTTTCTGCTAAGGGGACAGGACAACTTCACCGCATCAAAGGGACGATGGACGGGGCCATGTACCGTCAAATCTTGGGTGAGAACCTCCTTCCCTCAGCCAGGGCATTGAAAATGGGTCGTGGATGGGAATTCCAGCATGACAATAACCCAAAACACACGGCCTAGCCAGCCTCCAGACCTTAATCCCATAGAAAATCTGTGGAGGGAGCTGAAGGTTCGAGTTGCCAGCCCCACTCCCACCTCCCAGTCCCCAGCACTATAACCCAGTCCCCAGCACAGTAACCAAGTCCCCAGCACTATAACCCAGTCCCCAGCAGTATAACCCAGTCCCCAGCACTATAACCCAGCACCTTGCACAGTAACCCAGACCCAAGCACTATAACCCAGTCCCCAGCACTATAACCCAGTCCCCAGCACTATAACCCAGTCCCCAGCACTATAACCCAGTCCCCAGTTAAGAACAAATTCTTATTTTACAATGACGGCCTACACCGGCCAAAGCCGGACGATGCTGGGCCAATTGTGCGCCGCCCTACGGGACTCACGGCCTGTTGTGGTACAGCCTGGATTCGAACTAGGGTGTCTGTAGTAACGCCTCTAGCACTGAGATGCAGTACCTTCGACTGCTGTGATACAGCCTGGAATGGAACCAGGGTCTGTAGTGACGCCTCTAGCACTGAGATATGCAGTGCCTCAGACAGCTGTACCACTCGGGAGTCCATGTGATGTTCTCCTCTACACCCAAGCATGCAGGCAGCAGCCATTAGACCAGAGACCCTGGCTGTGGCCCAAAAGGCACCCTATTCCCTATATAGAGCCCTTTGGGCCCTGGTTAAAAGTAGTGCACTATATAAGGTATAGGGTGCCATTAGGGACGCAGTCCCTGTGCCTGCTGGACATCCTCCCTGCATGCCTGGGTCTGTGTGTGTGATGTCAGAGCTGTAGTTGTGCAGAGCAGGTGACTGCAGCAACTCAGTGGGAGCCTTTGTTTCTGCAGCTCTGACAACTCTGTGGTATGTACCAAAGAGATGCTTCACCACATAGAGATACTGTATCATTCTTATGTTTGAAAAAAACTTTTGCCAGAATTTAAAGGTTTTCCAGAAATCCCGGGTTGGAATATTTCTAGAATAATGAGGGAATAAAGCAGTAATCCTCTTTCTGCGATTTACTCAAAACCTGTGAATGTTTTAAACGTTTCCAGACTTGTACAACCCTACATTACAGCTAGATAACAGCTGTTTGGTAATAGATATATGATGTCTCTATTTCATACAGAGGGAAATGAGATTTGTTAAAGACCAAAACGTATTGCCTGAAAGCCAAAAGTAATTAGCTGTGGGAAGATTTAACAAATGTCTTTAGGCCTCGAGCTCTGTTAGTCTGGTTGACTGGGTCTTTAGTCACGGATCTCAGGATATGCCAACCCTTGTCTGACCTTTTAGTTCTGAGCGACACACACAGGGTTTATATGCTGGGCTGATGTCATGTCTCAGCTCTGCAGTAACTTCCCCAATCCACCATATTGGCCTTCTTTCTAGGTATATGTGTTTTTACTGAAGACATATCTAACAGTTTTTTAGTCTCAGACCTGTGTGCTTTGTGGAGGTTTGGGTTAGTTAGGCTGGGTTGATCATAGGGTGGGTCCTTAATGGCACCCTCTAGAGCCCTATGAGCTCTGATCAAAGGTAGTGCACTATATAGGGGATAGGGTGCCATTTGGGATGCACCTACTGGCTGGGGTTAGATGAGGTAAGATAATGAGACAAGGTTAGATGAGGTAAAATGATGAGATGAGGTTAGATGAGGTAAAATGATGAGACGAGGTTAGATGAGGTAAAATAATGAGGCAAGATTAGATGAGGTAAAATAAGGAGGCAAGATTAGATGAGGTAAAATAAGGAGGCAAGATTAGATGAGGTAAAATAAGGAGGCAAGATTAGATGAGGTAAAATAAGGAGGCAAGATTAGATGAGGTAAAATAAGGAGGCAAGATTAGATGAGGTAAAATAAGGAGGCAAGTTTAGATGAGGTAAAATGATGAGACGAGGTTAGATGAGGTAAAATAATGAGGCAAGATTAGATGAGGTAAAATAAGGAGGCAAGATTAGATGAGGTAAAATAAGGAGGCAAGTTTAGATGAGGTAAAATGATGAGATGAGGTTAGATGAGGTAAAATAAGGAGGCAAGATTAGATGAGGTAAAATAAGGAGGCAAGATTAGATGAGGTAAAATAAGGAGGCAAGATTAGATGAGGTAAAATAAGGAGGCAAGTTTAGATGAGGTAAAATAATGAGGCAAGATTAGATGAGGTAAAATAAGGAGGCAAGATTAGATGAGGTAAAATAAGGAGGCAAGTTTAGATGAGGTAAAATAATGAGGCAAGATTAGATGAGGTAAAATGATGAGACGAGGTTAGATGAGGTAAAATGATGAGACGAGGTTAGATGACGTAAAATGATGAGGCAAGTTTAGATGAGGTAAAATAATGAGGCAAGATTAGATGAGGTAAAAGTCAAGGCCACATGTCGGTTAAATCTCTAGCCACTTTAAATAATAGAAAATTGGATGTAACAAATGTATCACTAGCCACTTTAAACAATTTTGTAAATAATGTTTACATATCCGACATTACTCATATCAAATGTATATACTGTACTCCATACCATCTACTGCATCTTGCCTATGCCGTTCAGCCATCGCTCATCCATATATTTATATGTACATACTCGTATTCATTCCTTTACTCTTGTGTGTATAAGGTAGTTGTTGTGAATTTGTTAGATTACTTGTTAGATACTACTGCATGGTCGGAACTAGAAGCACAAGCATTTCGCTACACTCGCATTAACATCTGCTAACCATGTGTATGTGACAAATACAATTTGATTTGGTTAACGGTCCAAACAGACCAGTCTAGGAAAGAGAATTTAGATGGCTCACTGCAAGGACAGAGAGTGTTTGAATTTAATTTGTTGTTCTCATTAATATACAGTATTTCCACATAAAGGGCTGGGTTTTAGTCAGACCAACTGCCAGGCTGTTGATGGTTGACTGTTTAAGCCAGTACACATCCACATTCAGGCCTGCAAAATGCCTACCTCCCAATGCTGAACAGTCAAGGCACTCAACTTGTAACTTGAATATTAACTGTGTGTAGATTACACTTCACGGAAATGGAGTATGATTGATATTAGACAAACATTTGAACTATGTGGTTCGGCAATACATTTGTTAGTAGTAGGGGAGACTTAGTTCTAATATATCTACTAGAGGGGAGAGGTGTGGGTGGGGAGTAACGAACGAGAGGAGGGGAGGAATGAGGAGGGGGTGTGGGTGAGCTTGACGTCTAGAGAGGGTTGGAACTAATACACGTACCGTATTACTCTGAGAAATAGAATAGTGATGGATGGAGGGAGGGATGGAGGGAGTAACCAATGAGGGGTGGGTTGAGGATGGAGGGAGGGACTCTGTCAGTCATCTCGACCCTGCCTTCAGAGGAGCCTTTCCCTTCTACTTTCCTCCTCTTCTCCTCCTGGACTAGGAGAGATAGCACCTCCATCTCTTCACCTCCTGGACTAGGAGAGATAGCACCTCCATCTCTTCACCTCCTGGACTAGGAGAGATAGCACCTCCATCTCTTCACCTCCTGGACTAGGAGAGATAGCACCTCCATCTCTTCTCCTCCTGGACTAGGAGAGATAGCACCTCCATCTCTTCTCCTCCTGGACTAGGAGAGATAGCACCTCCATCTCTTCTCCTCCTGGACTAGGAGAGATAGCACCTCCACCTTTCCCTCTCGTTCCACCCAACCCCCCCAGGGGATAAGGAACAGAGCTGGACTACCTTACCTCACACACCAAGACAGAAACAACATCACTAAACTGGGGGTGGGACAGTCCACATTAGTTGTTAGTTTTATCCTGGCACCTTCATCCTACCTATCATCAACACCATCACTATCAACAGAATTGCGCTTCACAGCAAACACTTTTAAAGGTAAGATTAAAAAATAAATAATTTGTCATTCCGTATTTGTAATGCATGTCCTCTACCGGGTGTCCATTATCAAACAGTTTAGATTAGGTTTAAATGTTATATACATTCTAAAACCTTCAAAATACTTTATTTTGCTTTTTTTGTTACATGAATAATCAACAGAACATTACTATTAATTAAATCTTTAACATATTGTGTTAGGAAACAATAACATTGCTTAATTGTGGTTTGTAGTTGTAGTTAGAGTCGATGAACACGGTCCTCACTGAGTTGTGCTGTAGTGAGTTTAGGACTAGTAAATACAGTATAATACTAAAGCTCAGCTAGGGAACCTTTTACTAATCTCTTACAATGGAGACAGACAGCAGGCAATTCACAACATTCTGTATGGTTGGTTAATCCACTGTCTGCACAACTGATTTTCTAGTTTAATTTAATACAATTACTAGGCTGTTTGATTTCTGAACGGTCTTAACCACAGGCACCTGCATGGTGTGGTAGTATTATATCTGCATGGTGTGGTAGTAGTAGATCTGTATGGTGTGGTAGTATTATATCTGCATGGTGTGGTAGTAGTAGATCTGTATGGTGTGGTAGTAGTAGATCTGTATGGTGTGGTAGTAGTAGATCTGTATGGTGTGGTAGTATGGTGTGGTAGTAGTAGATCTGTATGGTGTGGTAGTAGTAGATCTGTATGGTGTGGTAGTAGTAGATCTGTATGGTGTGGTAGTAGTGGGATCTGTATGGTGTGGTAGTAGTAGATCTGTATGGTGTGGTAGTATGGTGTGGTAGTAGTAGATCTGTATGGTGTGGTAGTAGTAGATCTGTATGGTGTGGTAGTAATAGATATGTATGGTGTGGTAGTAGTAGATCTGTATGGTGTGGTAGTAGTAGATATGTATGGTGTGGTAGTATGGTGTGGTAGTAGTAGATATGTATGGTGTGGTAGTAGTAGATCTGTATGGTGTGGTAGTAGTAGATATGTATGGTGTGGTAGTAGTAGATATGTATGGTGTGGTAGTAATAGATCTGTAAGGTGTGGTAGTACGGTGTCGTAGTAGTAGATCTGCATGGTGTGGTAGTATGGTGTGGTAGTAGTAGATATGTATGGTGTGGTAGTAGTAGATCTGTATGGTGTGGTAGTAGTAGATCTGTATGGTGTGGTAGTAGTAGATCTGCATGGTGTGGTAGTATGGTGTGGTAGTAGTAGATCTGTATGGTGTGGTAGTATGGTGTGGTAGTAGTAGATCTGTATGGTGTGGTAGTATGGTGTGGTAGTAATAGATCTGTATGGTGTGGTAGTAGTAGATCTGTATGGTGTGGTAGTACGGTGTCGTAGTATTATATCTGCATGGTGTGGTAGTAGTAGATCTGTATGGTGTGGTAGTAGTAGATCTGTATGGTGTGGTAGTAGTAGATCTGTATGGTGTGGTAGTACGGTGCCGTAGTATTATATCTACATGGTGTGGTAGTAGTAGATATGTATGGTGTGGTAGCATGGTGTGGTAGTAGTAGATCTGCATGGTGTGGTAGTACGGTGTGGTAGTAGTAGATCTGTATGGTGTGGTAGTAGTAGATCTGTATGGTGTGGTAGCATTGTGTGGTAGTAGTAGATCTGTATGGTGTGGTAGTAGTAGATCTGTATGGTGTGGTAGTAGTAGATCTGTATGGTGTGGTAGTAGTAGATCTGTATGGTGTGGTAGTAGTAGATCTGTATGGTGTGGTAGTACGGTGTCGTAGTATTATATCTACATGTTGTGGTAGTATTAGATATGTATGGTGTGGTAGCATGGTGTGGTAGTAGTAGATCTGCATGGTGTGGTAGTAGTAGATCTGTATGGTGTGGTAGTAGTAGATCTGTATGGTGTGGTAGTAGTAGATCTGTATGGTGTGGTAGTAGTAGATCTGTATGGTGTGGTAGTAGTAGATCTGTATGGTGTGGTAGTAGTAGATCTGTATGGTGTGGTAGTATGGTGTGGTAGTAGTAGATCTGTATGGTGTGGCAGTATGGTGTGGTAGTAGTAGATATGTATGGTGTGGTAGTAGTAGATCTGTATGGTGTGGTAGTAGTAGATCTGTATGGTGTGGTAGTATGGTGTGGTAGTAGTAGATATGTATGGTGTGGTAGTATGGTGTGGTAGTAGTGGATCTGTATGGTGTGGTAGTAGTAGATCTGCATGGTGTGGTAGTAGTAGATCTGTATGGTGTGGTAGTACGGTGTCGTAGTATTATATCTACATGGTGTGGTAGTAGTAGATCTGTATGGTGTGGTAGTAGTAGATCTGTATGGTGTGGTAGTAGTAGATCTGTATGGTGTGGTAGTACGGTGCCGTAGTATTATATCTACATGGTGTGGTAGTAGTAGATCTGTATGGTGTGGTAGTAGTAGATCTGTATGGTGTGGTAGTATGGTGTGGTAGTAGTAGATATGTATGGTGTGGTAGCATGGTGTGGTAGTAGTAGATATGTATGGTGTGGAAGTATGGTGTGGTAGTAGTGGATCTGTATGGTGTGGTAGTACGGTGTGGAAGTAGTAGATATGTATGGTGTGGTAGTATGGTGTGGTAGTATGGTGTATGGTGTATGGTGTGGTATGGTGGTGGTATTATGGTGTGGTAGTAATAGATCTGTATGGTGTGGTAGTAGTAGATCTGTATGGTGTGGTAGTATGGTGCCGTAGTATTATATCTACATGGTGTGGTAGTAGTAGATATGTATGGTGTGGTAGCATGGTGTGGTAGTAGTAGATCTGCATGGTGTGGTAGTACGGTGTGGTAGTAGTAGATCTGTATGGTGTGGTAGTACGGTGTCGTAGTATTATATCTGCATGGTGTGGTAGTAGTAGATCTGTATGGTGTGGTAGCATGGTGTGGTAGTAGTAGATATGCATGGTGTGGTAGTACGGTGTGGTAGTAGTAGATCTGTATGGTGTGGTAGTAGTAGATCAGTATGGTGTGGTAGCATGGTGTGGTAGTAGTAGATCTGTATGGTGTGGTAGTAGTAGATTTGTATGGTGTGGTAGTAGTAGATCTGTATGGTGTGGTAGTAGTAGATCTGTATGGTGTGGTAGTAGTAGATCTGTATGGTGTGGTAGTACGGTGTCGTAGTATTATATCTACATGTTGTGGTAGTATTAGATATGTATGGTGTGGTAGCATGGTGTGGTAGTAGTAGATCTGCATGGTGTGGTAGTAGTAGATCGGTATGGTGTGGTAGTAGTAGATCTGTATGGTGTGGTAGTATGGTGTGGTAGTAGTAGATCTGTATGGTGTGGCAGTATGGTGTGGTAGTAGTAGATATGTATGGTGTGGTAGTAGTAGATCTGTATGGTGTGGTAGTAGTAGATCTGTATGGTGTGGTAGTATGGTGTGGTAGTAGTAGATCTGTATGGTGTGGTAGTAGTGGATCTGTATGGTGTGGTAGTAGTAGATCTGCATGGTGTGGTAGTAGTAGATCTGTATGGTGTGGTAGTACGGTGTCGTAGTATTATATCTACATGGTGTGGTAGTAGTAGATCTGTATGGTGTGGTAGTAGTAGATCTGTATGGTGTGGTAGTAGTAGATCTGTATGGTGTGGTAGTAGTAGATCTGTATGGTGTGGTAGTAGTAGATCTGTATGGTGTGGTAGTACGGTGCCGTAGTATTATATCTACATGGTGTGGCAGTAGTAGATCTGTATGGTGTGGTAGTAGTAGATCTGTATGGTGTGGTAGTATGGTGTGGTAGTAGTAGATATGTATGGTGTGGTAGCATGGTGTGGTAGTAGTAGATATGTATGGTGTGGAAGTATGGTGTGGTAGTAGTGGATCTGTATGGTGTGGTAGAAGTAGATCTGTATGGTGTGGTAGTACGGTGTGGAAGTAGTAGATATGTATGGTGTGGTAGTATGGTGTGGTAGTATGGTGTATGGTGTATGGTGTGGTATGGTGTGGTAGTATGGTGTGGTAGTAGTAGATCTGTATGGTGTGGTAGTATGGTGTGGTAGTAGTAGATCTGCATGGTAGTAGTAGATCTGTATGGTGTGGTAGTAGTAGATCTGTATAGTGTGGTAGTATGGTGTGGTAGTAGTAGATCTGTATGGTGTGGTAGTATGGTGTGGTAGCAGTAGATCTGCATGGTAGTAGTAGAATTGTATGGTGTGGTAGTATGGTGTGGTAGTAGTAGATCTGTATGGTGTGGTAGTATGGTGTGGTAGTAGTAGATATGTATGGTGTGGTAGCATGGTGTGGTAGTAGTAGATCTGTATGTTGTGGTAGTATGGTGTGGTAGTAGTAGATATGTATGGTGTGGTAGTATGGTGTGGTAGTAGAAGATATGTATGGGGCTGTAGTAGTAGATTTGTATGGTGTGGTATTAGTAGATCTGTATGGTGTGATAGTAGTAGATCTGCATGGTGTGGTAGCATGGTGTGATAGTAGTAGTAGATATGTATGGTGTGGTAGTAGTAGATCTGTATGGTGTGGTAGTAGTAGATCTGTATGGTGTTTTAGTAATAGATATGTATGGTGTGGTACTAGTAGATCTGCATGGTGTGGTAGTAGTAGATATGTATGGTGTGGTAGTATGGTGTGGTAGTAGTAGATCTGTATGGTGTGGTAGTAGTAGATCTGTATGGTGTGGTAGTAGTGGATTTGTATGGTGTGGTAGTAGTAGATCTGTATGGTGTGGTAGTAGTATATCTGTATGGTGTGGTTGTAGTAGATCTGTATGGTGTGGTAGTACGGTGCCGTAGTATTATATCTACATGGTGTGGTAGTAGTAGATCTGTATGGTGTGGTAGTAGTAGATCTGTATGGTGTGGTAGTATGGTGTGGTAGTAGTAGATATGTATGGTGTGGTAGTGTGGTGTGGTAGTATGGTGTATGGTATATGGTGTGGTATGGTGGTGGTAGTATGGTGTGGTAGTAGTAGATCTGTATGGTGTGGTAGTAGTAGATATGTATGGTGTGGTAGTATGGTGTGGTTGTAGAGGATCTGTATGGTGTGGTAGAAGTAGATCTGTATGGTGTGGTAGTACGGTGTGGTAATAGTAGATATGTATGGTGTGGTAGTGTGGTGTGGTAGTATGGTGTATGGTATATGGTGTGGTATGGTGGTGGTAGTATGGTGTGGTAGTAGTAGATCTGTATGGTGTGGTAGTATGGTGTGGTAGTAGTAGATCTGCATGGTAGTAGAAGATCTGTATGGTGTGGTAGTAGTAGATCTGTATGGTGTGGTAGCATGGTGTGGTAGTAGTAGATCTGTATGATGTGGTAGTATGGTGTGGTAGTGGTAGATCTGTATGGTGTGGTAGTAGTAGATCTGTATGGTGTGGTAGCATGGTGTGGTAGTAGTAGATCTGTATGGTGTGGTAGTATGGTGTGGTAGTAGAAGATCTGCATTGTGGTAGTAGATCTGTATGGTGTGGTAGTATGGTGTGGTAGTAGTAGATTTGCATGGTAGTAGTAGATCTGTATGGTGTGATAGTATGATGTGGTTGTATGGTGTGGTAGTAGTAGACATGCATGGTGTGGTAGTATGGTGTAGTAGTAGTAGATCTCTATGGTGTGGTAGTATGGTGTGGTAGTAGTAGATCTGTATGGTGTGGTAGTATAGTGTGGTAGTAGTAGATCTGTATGGTGTGGTAGTATGGTGTGGTAGTAGTAGATCTGCATGGTAGTAGTAGAATTGTATGGTGTGGTAGTATGGTGTGGTAGTAGTAGATCTGTATGGTGCTGTAGTATGGTGTGGTAGTAGTAGATATGTATGGTGTGGTAGCATGGTGTGGTAGTAGTAGATCTGTATGGTGTGGTAGTATGGTGTGGTAGTAGTAGATCTGCATGGTAGTAGTAGAATTGTATGGTGTGGTAGTATGGTGTGGTAGTAGTAGATCTGTATGGTGTGGTAGTATGGTGTGGTAGTAGAAGATCTGCATTGTGGTAGTAGATCTGTATGGTGTGGTAGTATGGTGTGGTAGTAGTAGATTTGCATGGTAGTAGTAGATCTGTATGGTGTGATAGTATGATGTGGTTGTATGGTGTGGTAGTAGTAGACATGCATGGTGTGGTAGTATGGTGTAGTAGTAGTAGATCTCTATGGTGTGGTAGTATGGTGTGGTAGTAGTAGATCTGTATGGTGTGGTAGTATAGTGTGGTAGTAGTAGATCTGTATGGTGTGGTAGTATGGTGTGGTAGTAGTAGATCTGCATGGTAGTAGTAGAATTGTATGGTGTGGTAGTATGGTGTGGTAGTAGTAGATCTGTATGGTGCTGTAGTATGGTGTGGTAGTAGTAGATATGTATGGTGTGGTAGCATGGTGTGGTAGTAGTAGATCTGTATGGTGTGGTAGTATGGTGTGGTAGTAGTAGATCTGCATGGTAGTAGTAGAATTGTATGGTGTGGTAGTATGGTGTGGTAGTAGTAGATCTGTATGGTGTGGTAGTATGGTGTGGTAGTAGTAGATATGTATGGTGTGGTAGCATGGTGTGGTAGTAGTAGATCTGTATGTTGTGGTAGTATGGTGTGGTAGTAGTAGATATGTATGGTGTGGTAGTATGGTGTGGTAGTAGAAGATATGTATGGGGCTGTAGTAGTAGATTTCTATGGTGTGGTATTAGTAGATCTGTATGGTGTGGTAGTAGTAGATCTGCATGGTGTGGTAGCATGGTGTGATAGTAGTAGTAGATATGTATGGTGTGGTAGTAGTAGATCTGTATGGTGTGGTAGTAGTAGATCTGTATGGTGTTTTAGTAATAGATATGTATGGTGTGGTAGTAGTAGATATGTATGGTGTGGTAGTATGGTGTTGTAGTAGTAGATCTGTATGGTGTGGTAGTAGTAGATCTGTATGGTGTGGTAGTAGTGGATTTGTATGGTGTGGTAGTAGTAGATATGTATGGTGTGGTAGTAGTGGATTTGTATGGTGTGGTAGTAGTAGATCTGTATGGTGTGGTAGTAGTAGATCTGTATGGTGTGGTAGTAGTGGATTTGTATGGTGTGGTAGTAGTAGATATGTATGGTGTGGTAGTAGTGGATTTGTATGGTGTGGTAGTAGTGGATTTGTATGGTGTGGTAGTAGTAGATCTGTATGGTGTGGTAGTATGGTGTGGAAGTAGTAGATCTGTATGGTGTGGTAGTAGTAGATCTGTATGGTGTGGTAGTAGTAGATATGTATGGTGTGGTAGTATGGTGTGGTTGTAGAGGATCTGTATGGTGTGGTAGAAGTAGATCTGTATGGTGTGGTAGTACGTTGTGGTAGTAGTAGATATGTATGGTGTGGTAGTGTGGTGTGGTAGTATGGTGTATGGTATATGGTGTGGTATGGTGGTGGTAGTATGGTGTGGTAGTAGTAGATCTGTATGGTGTGGTAGTATGGTGTGGTAGTAGTAGATCTGCATGGTAGTAGTAGATCTGTATGGTGTGGTAGTAGTAGATCTGTATGGTGTGGTAGCATGGTGTGGTAGTAGTAGATCTGTATGATGTGGTAGTATGGTGTGGTAGTGGTAGGTCTGTATGGTGTGGTAGTAGTTGATCTGTATGGTGTGGTAGTATGATGTGGTTGTATGGTGTGGTAGTAGTAGACATGCATGGTGTGGTAGTATGGTGTGGTAGTAGTAGATCTCTATGGTGTGGTAGTATGGTGTGGTAGTAGTAGATCTGTATGGTGTGGTAGTATAGTGTGGTAGTAGTAGATCTCTATGGTGTGGTAGTATGGTGTGGTAGTAGTAGATATGTATGGTGTGGTAGTATAGTGTGGTAGTAGTAGATCTGTATGGTGTGGTAGTATGGTGTGGTAGTAGTAGATCTGCATGGTAGTAGTAGAATTGTAGTATGGTGTGGTAGTAGTAGATATGCATGGTGTGGTAGTATGGTGTGGTAGTAGTAGATCTGTATGGTGTGGTAGTATGGTGTGGTAGTAGTAGATATGTATGGTGTGGTAGCATGGTGTGATAGTAGTAGATCTGTATGGTGTGGTAGTATGGTGTGGTAGTAGTAGATATGTATGGTGTGGTAGCATGGTGTGGTAGTAGTAGATCTGTATGGTGTGGTAGTATTGTGTGGTAGTAGTAGATATGTATGGTGTGGTAGCATGGTGTGGTAGTAGTAGATCTGTATGTTGTGGTAGTATGGTGTGGTAGTAATAGATCTGTATGGTGTGGTAGTATGGTGTGGTAGTAGTAGATATGTATGGTGTGGTAGTATGGTGTGGTAGTATGGTGTGGTAGTAGTAGATCTGTATGGTGTGGTAGTATGGTGTGGTAGTAATAGATCTGTATGGTGTGGTAGTATGGTGTGGTAGTAGTAGATCTGTATGGTGTGGTAGTATGGTGTGTTAGTAGTAGATCTGTATGGTGTGGTAGTAGTAGATCTGTATGGTGTGGTAGTATGGTGTAGTAGTATGGTGTGGTAGTAGTAGATCTGTATGGTGTGGTAGTATGGTGTGGTAGTATGGTGTGGTAGTAGTAGATCTGTATGGTGTGGTAGTAGTAGATCTGTATGGTGTGGTAGTATGGTGTGGTAGTATGGTGTGGTAGTAGTAGATCTGTATGGTGTGGTAGTATGGTGTGGTAGTATGGTGTGGTTGTGTGGCGCGTCCACAAGGATGTCACATTACTAGAGGCTGTGGGCCAGCCAGGGGATCATGCGACATGGTGTCTCTCTGCCTCAGGGGGCCTCAGCTTAGAGGGCGGTGTTTCTGAATGAGGACCAAGTGTGCATGCAGACACTCAATGGTAGTAGCTGATTGTTGTGATCACTTGAATGGGCAGCCCATGTCTCGACCACATGGATCAGTTTATGATTCCCCTGGGGATCTCACACAGTCAGACTTCCAGGCTCCTTATACCTGCCAGCCCACAATACTCTAACAATACTTTCTTGGCAATATCACACAGGCAGGCCTCTCTCTGTTAATTCTAGTCTCGGTTAGGCGTCTCTCTCTGCTACCTCTAGTCTAGGGCAGGCCTCTCTCTGTGAACTCTAGTCTAGGGCTGGACTCTCTCTGTGAACTCTAGTCTAGGGTAGGCCTCTCTCTGTGAACTGTAGTCTAGGGCAGGCGTCTCTCTCTGCTACCTCTAGTCTAGGGTAGGCCTCTCTCTGTGAACTCTAGTCTAGGGCTGGACTCTCTCTGTTAACTCTAGTCTAATGCAGGCCTCTCTCTGTGTGTGTTAACGCTAGTCTAGGGACAACGGACAAAGAAGGAAAGCAAATACTGTAATGCTTTTTGGCCTTCCCTGTAGTTTTAACCTATAGGCTTATTCTGTAGTGTAGTTTTAACCTATAGGCCTATTCTGTAGTGTAGTTTTAACCTATAGGCCTATTCTGTAGTGTAGTTTTAACCTATAGGCCTATTCTGTAGTGTAGTTTTAACCTATAGGCTTATTCTGTAGTGTAGTTTTAACCTATAGGCCTATTCTGTAGTGTAGTTTTAACCTATAGGCTTATTCTGTAGTGTAGTTTTAACCTATAGGCTTATTCTGTAGTGTAGTTTTAACCTATAGGCCTATTCTGTAGTGTAGTTTTAACCTATAGGCTTATTCTGTAGTGTAGCTTTGACCTATAGGCTTATTCTGTAGTGTAGTTTTAACCTATAGGCCTATTCTGTAGTGTAGTTTTAACCTATAGGCCTATTCTGTAGTGTAGTTTTAACCTATAGGCTTATTCTGTAGTGTAGCTTTGACCTATAGGCTTATTCTGTAGTGTAGTTTTAACCTATAGGCCTAATCTGTAGTGTAGTTTTAACCTATAGGCCTATTCTGTAGTGTAGTTTTAACCTATAGGCTTATTTTGTAGTGTAGTTTTGACCTATAGGCTTATTCTGTAGTGTAGTTTTAACCTATAGGCTTATTCTGTAGTGTAGTTTTAACCTATAGGCTTATTCTGTAGTGTAGTTTTGACCTATAGGCCTAATCTGTAGTGTAGTTTTAACCTATAGACCTATTCTGTAGTGTAGTTTTGACCTATAGGCCTATTCTGTAGTGTAGTTTTAATGAACAAATCCCATTTATTTTTATTGGTCTCTCTGTCTCTCCATCTCTCTCTCCATCTCTCTCTGTCTAGACCCTGTGTGGGACTACTCTCTAGTCTCAACATGTATCTGGAGAATAAGAGCGACCTGGACCTGAAGTCCCCAGCAGCAGCAGCCCCTGGCCTCCAGGGAAGGTCCAGTCTGAGGACAGCGGAGACGGTGGCAGGGGGCTACGGTGAGGTGGCGGGGAACTTTGGAGGTCTGCGTCTGCTGGAGGGGTTCTCAGGAAGGATAGAGTCTCAGAAACTCCAGCAGGCCTCCGCCAGATCCCCGGGGAACTGTGTTATGCATGCTGAAGACCGGTAAGAACAACTTTAGCTGTAGTCTGCGTCCAAAATGGCATGCTAATTTACGTTTTACGTTTATATTTTAGTCATTTATCAGCCGCTCTTATCCAGAGCGACTTAAAGGAGCGATTAGGGTTGAGAGCCTTGTTCAAGGGCACATCGGGTAGTCAGCTCGGAGATTCAAACTAGTCTTTTCAGTTACTGGCCCAACTCTCTTAACCGCTAGGCTACCTCTCACCATTACCAATAATGTAGGTTAGCATGTCTTGGAGGTATGATCTTTGACCCTCTGTAACATTCACGATTAATTCAGGATTATCCGTAACCATGGTAGCATCCACATTAATGTAGAAGTGTTTAGAAACATATTATATTCTTATTTACAATAAAAGTGACTCCAAAATGACACAATACATGATTTAATATATATATATATTTCTCCTTTATTTAACCAGGTAGGTTAGTTGAGAACAAGTTCTCATTTACAACTGCGACCTGGCCAAGATAAAGCAAAGCAGTGCGACACAAACAACAACACATAGTTACACATTGGAGTAAAACAAACATACAGTCAATAACACAATAGAAAAAAAGTTATATATACAGTGTGTGCAAATGGCGTGAGGAGGTAAGGCAATAAATAGGCCATAGTAGCGAAGTAATTACAATTTAGCAAATTAACACTGGAGTGACAGATGTGCAGATGATGATGTGCAAGTAGAGATACTGGTGTGCAAAAGAGCAGAAAAGTAAATAAAAACAATATGGGGACGAGGTAGTTAGATTGGATGGGCTATTTACAGATGGGCTATGTACAGCTGCAGCGATTGGTTAGCTGCTCAGATAGCTGATGTTTAAAGTTAGTGTGGGAAATATACGTCTCCAGCTTCAGCAATTTTTGCAATTCGTTACAGTCATTGGCAGCAGAGAACAGGAAGGAAAGGCGGCCAAAGGAGGTGTTGGCTTTGGGGATGACCAGTGAAATATACCTGCTGGAGTGCGTGCTACGGGTGGGTGTTGTTATCGTGATCAGTGAGCTGAGATAAGGCGGAGCTTGACCTAGCATAGACTTATAGATGACCTGGAGCCAGTGGGTCTGGCGACGAATATGTAGCGAGGGCCAACCGACTAGAGCATACAGGTCGCAGTGGTGGGTGGTATATGGGGCTTTGGTGACAAAATGGATGGCACTGTGATAGACTGCATCCAGTTTGCTGAGTAGAGTATTGGAGGCTATTTTGTAAATGACATCACCGAAGTCGAGGATCGGTAGGATGGTCTTGTTTGACAAGAGTATGTTTGGCAGCATGAGTGATGGAGGCTTTGTTGCGAAATAGGAAACCAATTCTAGATTTAATTTTGGATTGGAGATGTTTGATGTGAGTCTGGAAGGAGAGTTTACAGTCTAACCAGATACCTAGGTATTTGTAGTTGTCCACATAATCTAAGACAGAGCCGTCCAGAGTAGTGATGCTGGACGGGCGGGCAGGTGCGGGCGGGCAGGTGCGGGCAGCGATCGGTTGAAGAGCATACATTTAGTTTTATTTGCATTTAAGAGCAGTTGGAGGCCACGGAAGGAGAGTTGTATGGCATTGAAGCTCGTCTGGAGGGTAGTTAACACAGTATCCAAAAAAGGGCTAGAAGAATACAGAATGGTGTCGTCTGCGTAGAGGTGGATCAGAGACTCACCAGCAGCAAGAGCGACATCATTGATGTATACAGAGAAGAGAGTCGGCCCAAGAATTGAACCCTGTGGCACCCCCATAGAGACTGCCAGAGGCCCGGACAACAGGCCCTCCGATTTGACACACTGAACTCTATCGGAGAAGTAGTTGGTGAACCAGGCGAGGCAATCATTTGAGAAACCAAGGCTGTCGAGTCTGCCGATAAGGATGTGGTGATTGACAGAGTCGAAAGCCTTGGCCAGATCAATGAATACGTCTGCACAGTAATGTCTCTTATCGATGGCGGTTATGATATCGTTAAGGACCTTGAGCGTGGCTGAGGTGCACCCATGACCAGCTCTGAAACCAGATTGCATAGCGGAGAAGGTACGGTGGGATTCGAAATGGTCGGTAATCTGTTTGTTAACTTGGCGTTCGAAGACCTTAGAAAGGCAGGGTAGGATAGATATAGGTCTGTAGCAGTTTGGGTCAAGAGTGTCTCCCCTTTGAAGAGGGGATGACCGCAGCTGCTTTCAGTCTTTGGGAATCTCAGACGAGCGAAAGAGAGGTTGAACAGGCTAGTAATAGGGGTTGCAACAATTTCGGCAGATAATTTTAGAAAGAAAGGGTCCAGATTGTCTAGCCCGGCTGATTTGTAAGGGTCCAGATTTTGCAGCTCTTTCAGAACATCAGCTAACTGGATTTGGGAGAAGGAGAAATGGGGGAGGCTTGGGCGAGTTGCTGTGGGGGGTGCAGGGCTGTTGACCGGGGTAGGGGTAGCCAGGTGGAAAGCATGGCCAGCCGTAGAAAATGCTTATTGAAATTCTCAATTGTTGTGGATTTATCGGTGGTGACAGCGTTTCCTATCCTCAGTGCAGTGGACAATTGGGAGGAGGTGCTCTTATTCTCCAGGGACTTTACAGTCCCGGAACTTTTTTGAGTTTGTTTTACAGGAAGCAAATTTCTGCTTGAAAAAGCTAGCCTTGGCTTTCCTAACTGCCAGTGTATATTGGTTCCTGACTTCCCTGAAAAGTTGCATATCACGGGGGCTGTTCGATGCTAATGCAGTACGCCACAGGATGTTTTTGTGCTGGTCAAGGGCAGTCAGGTCTGGAGAGAACCAAGGGCTATATCTGTTCCTGGTTCTAAATTTCTTGAATGGGGCATGCTTATTTAAGATGGTGAGGAAGGCACTTTTAAAGAATAACCAGGCATCCTCTACTGACGGGATGAGGTCAGTATCCTTCCAGGATACCCGGGCCAGGTCGATTAGAAAGGCCTGCTCGCTGAAGTGTTTTAGGGAACGTTTGACAGTAATGAGGGGAGGGACACCTGATAGATCAGGACGCCTGATAGACAGGATATAGGCTACACAGGACACCTGATAGACAGGATATAGGCTACACAGATCAGGACACCTGATAGACAGGATATAGGCTACACAGGTCAGGACACCTGATAGACAGGATATAGGCTACACAGGACACCTGATAGACAGGATATAGGCTACACAGGACACCTGATAGACAGGATACATGCTACACAGGACACCTGATAGACAGGATATAGGCTACACAGGTCAGGACACCTGATAGACAGGATATAGGCTACACAGGACACCTGATAGACAGGATATAGGCTACACAGGACAGAACACATGATAGAGAGGAAATATTCTACACAGGATAGGACACCAGATAGACAGGATATAGGCTACACAGGACACCTGATAGACAGGATATAGGCTACACAGGTCACCTGATAGACAGGATACAGGCTACACAGGACACCTGATAGACAGGATATAGGCTACACAGGTCACCTGATAGACAGGATATAGGCTACACAGGACACCTGATAGACAGGATATAGGCTACACAGGTCACCTGATAGACAGGATATAGGCTACACAGGACACCTGATAGACAGGATATAGGCTACACAGGACACCTGATAGACAGGATATAGGCTACACAGGTCAGGACACCTGATAGTTAGGATATAGGCCACACAGGACAAGACACCTGATAGACAAGATATAGGCTACACAGGACAAGACACCTGATAGACAGGACAAGACACCTGATAGACAGGATATAGGCTACACAGGACAGGACACCTGATAGACAGGACAAGACACCTGATAGACAGGATATAGGCTACACAGGACAGGACATCTGATAGACAGGACAGGACACCTGATAGACAGGATATACGCTACACAGGACAGGACACCTGTGTATCTGTAATGAATACACAGGGAGTCAGGAAGCAGGTGCAGAAAGTGAGTTTAATAATAAGAAACATGAAGATGATCAAAACAGGAGTAGCATATTGAACGTAAACAAAACCAGTAATGCCTGAAGACTGATGCTACTGAGGGCTAAATAAAGGAAGAGTAATCAGGGTGGTGATGAAGTCCAGGTGTGAGTAACGATGGGGAGGAGGTGTGAGTAACGATGGGGAGGAGGTGTGAGTAATGATGGGGAGGAGGTGTGAGAAACGATGGGGAGGAGGTGTGAGTAATGATGGGGAGGAGGTGTGAGTAACGATGGGGAGGAGGTGTGAGTAACGATGGGGAGGAGGTGTGAGTAACGATGGGGAGGAGGTGTGAGTAACGATGGGGAGGAGGTGTGAGTAACGATGGGGAGGAGGTGTGAGTAACGATGGGGAGGAGGTGTGAGTAACGATGGGGAGGAGGTGTGAGTAACGATGGGGAGGAGGTGTGAGTAACGATGGGGAGGAGGTGTGAGTAACGATGGGGAGGAGGTGTGAGTAGCGATGGGGAGGAGGTGTGAGTAACGATGGGGAGGAGGTGTGAGTAACGATGGGGAGGAGGTGTGAGTAACGATGGGGAGGAGGTGTGAGTAACGATGGGGAGGAGGTGTGAGTAACGATGGGGAGGAGGTGTGAGTAACGATGGGGAGGAGGTGTGAGTAATGATGTTTGCCAGGACCAGTGGTTAGTAGACGGGTGACGTGGAGTGCCGGAGGGGAGGAGAGGGAGTAGGCGTGACAGATGATCTGTCTATCTGGTCTAAATCACTGATACAGGTCCCCCCCCTACACCTTGTGCTGTTATGGATCACTTGTTATTATGTCTCCAGGGAAAACCTAGATTCAAGGTCCTGTCTCTCAAATTACTAGACATAATTCAGTGTTTTTTGCAATGTTTAAAAAAAGTCCATGTTGATACAGAAACACTAAACAACGATTTAGATTTATTAACAACGCGTTAATTGTCAAAGTCAGGATTTTAAAGAATTGAAAAAAAAAAAATTGGGCTAAGATCACAAATATTCAAAAAATGACCTCAGTCTGTAGTCAAGGGGTTTGATAGTTGTTTGCGGACGATTGTAGAACTCACGTTACTCTAGAAAGTTGTTGAACCATCAAATCCGAGATTCCTAGTGTGAGCTCTGTGTAAACCCATGGAGGCTGTACGTATTCACAGTTTTCAGAGAGAGAGAGAGAGAGAAAGGGAGAGTGTGTGTTGGCGATGGGAAAGGGGTGATAATCTCAGGCCTGTGGTTGTTTTCATGTTGGGATTTAACTCTGGAATTTAGGTTTTATGAACAGAGCCAGACGGAGGCAGACCTGCACGTGATGAAATGTGTCAGGAGATATTTGATCTCTGAGTGTGACGGTGTTTGCATTCCAAATGGCACGCTATTCCCTATGTAGTGCATTACTTTAGACCAGATCCCCTATTCCCTATATAGTGCACTACTTATGACCAGATCCCCTATTCCCTATGTAGTGCATTACTTATGACCAGATCCCCTATTCCCTATATAGTGCACTACTTTTGACCAGAGCCCTATTCCCTATATAGACAGACTTCTACACCATTGGTTCCTAAACTAAAAAGTTTAGGGCGTTCCCTTTTAAGGGGGGACTCAGTTCGGCTTTCAATTTACTCTTGAAAGTTGTAATAGTAGAATGCAAAAGGTAGAATTTCTATATTGGGGAGTGCATCATCAGTTCCTCTTGTCATGTCAGTCATTACAGACCTTAGAGAACTCCTCCTAACTGGTCAGGAATGTCCAGGACGACCAGCCCGTGTCAGCTAGTTCCTCTTGTCATGTCAGTCATTACAGACCTTAGAGAACTCCTCCTAACTGGTCAGGAATGTCCAGGACAACCAGCCCGTGTCAGCTAGTTCCTCTTGTCATGTCAGTCATTACAGACCTTAGAGAACTCCTCCTAACTGGTCAGGAATGTCCAGGACAACCAGCCCGTGTCAGCTAGTTCCTCTTGTCATGTCAGTCATTACAGACCTTAGAGAACTCCTCCTAACTGGTCAGGAATGTCCAGGACGACCAGCCCGTGTCAGCTAGTTCCTCTTGTCATGTCAGTCATTACAGACCTTAGAGAACTCCTCCTAACTGGTCAGGAATGTCCAGGACAACCAGCCCGTGTCAGCTAGTTCCTCTTGTCATGTCAGTCATTACAGACCTTAGAGAACTACTCCTAACTGGTCAGGAATGTCCAGGACAACCAGCCCGTGTCAGCTAGTTCCTCTTGTCATGTCAGTCATTACAGACCTTAGAGAACTCCTCCTAACTGGTCAGGAATGTCCAGGACAACCAGCCCGTGTCAGCTAGTTCCTCTTGTCATGTCAGTCATTACAGACCTTAGAGAACTACTCCTAACTGGTCAGGAATGTCCAGGACAACCAGCCCGTGTCAGCTAGTTCCTCTTGTCATGTCAGTCATTACAGACCTTAGAGAACTACTCCTAACTGGTCAGGAATGTCCAGGACAACCAGCCCGTGTCAGCTAGTTCCTCTTGTCATGTCAGTCATTACAGACCTTAGAGAACTCCTCCTAACTGGTCAGGAATGTCCAGGACGACCAGCCCGTGTCAGCTAGTTCCTCTTGTCATGTCAGTCATTACAGACCTTAGAGAACTCCTCCTAACTGGTCAGGAATGTCCAGGACAACCAGCCCGTGTCAGCTAGTTCCTCTTGTCATGTCAGTCATTACAGACCTTAGAGAACTACTCCTAACTGGTCAGGAATGTCCAGGACAACCAGCCCGTGTCAGCTAGTTCCTCTTGTCATGTCAGTCATTACAGACCTTAGAGAACTCCTCCTAACTGGTCAGGAATGTCCAGGACGACCAGCCCGTGTCAGCTAGTTCCTCTTGTCATGTCAGTCATTACAGGCCTTAGAGAACTACTCCTAACTGGTCAGGAATGTCCAGGACGACCAGCCCGTGTCAGCTAGTTCCTCTTGTCATGTCAGTCATTACAGACCTTAGAGAACTACTCCTAACTGGTCAGGAATGTCCAGGACAACCAGCCCGTGTCAGCTAGTTCCTCTTGTCATGTCAGTCATTACAGACCTTAGAGAACTCCTCCTAACTGGTCAGGAATGTCCAGGACGACCAGCCCGTGTCAGCTAGTTCCTCTTGTCATGTCAGTCATTACAGACCTTAGAGAACTCCTCCTAACTGGTCAGGAATGTCCAGGACGACCAGCCCGTGTCAGCTAGTTCCTCTTGTCATGTCAGTCATTACAGACCTTAGAGAACTCCTCCTAACTGGTCAGGAATGTCCAGGACAACCAGCCCGTGTCAGCTAGTTCCTCTTGTCATGTCAGTCATTACAGACCTTAGAGAACTCCTCCTAACTGGTCAGGAATGTCCAGGACGACCAGCCCGTGTCAGCTAGTTCCTCTTGTCATGTCAGTCATTACAGACCTTAGAGAACTACTCCTAACTGGTCAGGAATGTCCAGGACAACCAGCCCGTGTCAGCTAGTTCCTCTTGTCATGTCAGTCATTACAGACCTTAGAGAACTCCTCCTAACTGGTCAGGAATGTCCAGGACAACCAGCCCGTGTCAGCTAGTTCCTCTTGTCATGTCAGTCATTACAGACCTTAGAGAACTCCTCCTAACTGGTCAGGAATGTCCAGGACGACCAGCCCGTGTCAGCTAGTTCCTCTTGTCATGTCAGTCATTACAGACCTTAGAGAACTCCTCCTAACTGGTCAGGAATGTCCAGGACAACCAGCCCGTGTCAGCTAGTTCCTCTTGTCATGTCAGTCATTACAGACCTTAGAGAACTCCTCCTAACTGGTCAGGAATGTCCAGGACGACCAGCCCGTGTCAGCTAGTTCCTCTTGTCATGTCAGTCATTACAGACCTTAGAGAACTCCTCCTAACTGGTCAGGAATGTCCAGGACAACCAGCCCGTGTCAGCTAGTTCCTCTTGTCATGTCAGTCATTACAGACCTTAGAGAACTCCTCCTAACTGGTCAGGAATGTCCAGGACGACCAGCCCGTGTCAGCTAGTTCCTCTTGTCATGTCAGTCATTACAGACCTTAGAGAACTCCTCCTAACTGGTCAGGAATGTCCAGGACGACCAGCCCGTGTCAGCTAGTTCCTCTTGTCATGTCAGTCATTACAGACCTTAGAGAACTCCTCCTAACTGGTCAGGAATGTCCAGGACAACCAGCCCGTGTCAGCTAGTTCCTCTTGTCATGTCAGTCATTACAGACCTTAGAGAACTCCTCCTAACTGGTCAGGAATGTCCAGGACGACCAGCCCGTGTCAGCTAGTTCCTCTTGTCATGTCAGTCATTACAGACCTTAGAGAACTCCTCCTAACTGGTCAGGAATGTCCAGGACAACCAGCCCGTGTCAGCTAGTTCCTCTTGTCATGTCAGTCATTACAGACCTTAGAGAACTACTCCTAACTGGTCAGGAATGTCCAGGACGACCAGCCCGTGTCAGCTAGTTCCTCTTGTCATGTCAGTCATTACAGACCTTAGAGAACTCCTCCTAACTGGTCAGGAATGTCCAGGACGACCAGCCCGTGTCAGCTAGTTCCTCTTGTCATGTCAGTCATTACAGACCTTAGAGAACTCCTCCTAACTGGTCAGGAATGTCCAGGACAACCAGCCCGTGTCAGCTAGTTCCTCTTGTCATGTCAGTCATTACAGACCTTAGAGAACTCCTCCTAACTGGTCAGGAATGTCCAGGACAACCAGCCCGTGTCAGCTAGTTCCTCTTGTCATGTCAGTCATTACAGACCTTAGAGAACTACTCCTAACTGGTCAGGAATGTCCAGGACAACCAGCCCGTGTCAGCTAGTTCCTCTTGTCATGTCAGTCATTACAGACCTTAGAGAACTCCTCCTAACTGGTCAGGAATGTCCAGGACAACCAGCCCGTGTCAGCTAGTTCCTCTTGTCATGTCAGTCATTACAGACCTTAGAGAACTCCTCCTAACTGGTCAGGAATGTCCAGGACAACCAGCCCGTGTCAGCTAGTTCCTCTTGTCATGTCAGTCATTACAGACCTTAGAGAACTCCTCCTAACTGGTCAGGAATGTCCAGGACAACCAGCCCGTGTCAGCTAGTTCCTCTTGTCATGTCAGTCATTACAGACCTTAGAGAACTCCTCCTAACTGGTCAGGAATGTCCAGGACTGACCAGCCCGTGTCAGCTAGTTCCTCTTGTCATGTCAGTCATTACAGACCTTAGAGAACTCCTCCTAACTGGTCAGGAATGTCCAGGACGACCAGCCCGTGTCAGCTAGTTCCTCTTATCATGTCAGTCATTACAGACCTTAGAGAACTCCTCCTAACTGGTCAGGAATGTCCAGGACGACCAGCCCGTGTCCAGCTAGTTCCTCTTGTCATGTCAGTCATTACAGACCTTAGAGAACTCCTCCTAACTGGTCAGGAATGTCCAGGACGACCAGCCCGTGTCAGCTAGTTCCTCTTGTCATGTCAGTCATTACAGACCTTAGAGAACTCCTCCTAACTGGTCAGGAATGTCCAGGACGACCAGCCCGTGTCAGCTAGTTCCTCTTATCATGTCAGTCATTACAGACCTTAGAGAACTCCTCCTAACTGGTCAGGAATGTCCAGGACAACCAGCCCGTGTCAGCTAGTTCCTCTTGTCATGTCAGTCATTACAGACCTTAGAGAACTCCTCCTAACTGGTCAGGAATGTCCAGGACAACCAGCCCGTGTCAGCTAGTTCCTCTTGTCATGTCAGTCATTACAGACCTTAGAGAACTACTCCTAACTGGTCAGGAATGTCCAGGACGACCAGCCCGTGTCAGCTAGTTCCTCTTGTCATGTCAGTCATTACAGACCTTAGAGAACTCCTCCTAACTGGTCAGGAATGTCCAGGACGACCAGCCCGTGTCAGCTAGTTCCTCTTGTCATGTCAGTCATTACAGACCTTAGAGAACTCCTCCTAACTGGTCAGGAATGTCCAGGACAACCAGCCCGTGTCAGCTAATGCTTTTTAGCCCTTAGATTTTGTAGTAATGTTCGACTCACTCAAATATCACATGAATACACATTGGACATGGTAAAAGAGGTGATTGAGAGGGGTGTGAACAGTTTGTGTCATGAACAGTGCTTGTGCCCACAGAAATAGACGTGTGGGAGGCGGGATGTTCCCAATCCTGGAAGGGGTGCCTGAGTGAAAAAGTTTAGAACCCCTTGTCTAGACTAACTGTTTCCACCCCTCTCCTTCCTCCGTAAAAAGCAATACAATCTCATCATAGTTGGAGAACAGAATCAACAAGGATTAGTTAACCAGTATCCCTATATAATATAGTATGTAACAGTATATAATAACGTATGTAACCCTATATAATATAGTATGTAACCCTATATAGTAACGTAAGTAACCCTATATAATAAGTTAATTAACCCTATATAATACCGTATGTAACCATATATAATAACGTATGTAACCCTATATAATAAGGTATTTAACCCTATATAATAACGTATGTAACCCTATATAATATAGTATGTAACCCTATATAGTAACGTAAGTAACCCTATATAATAAGTTATTTAACCCTATATAATACCGTATGTAACCATATATAATAACGTATGTAACCCTATATAATAAGGTATTTAACCCTATATAATAACGTATGTAACCCTATATAATAACGTATGTAACCCTATATAATAACATATGTATCCCTATATAATAATGTATGTAACCCTATATAAGAACGTATTTAACCATATCTATAACGTATCTAACCATATTTAATAACGTATGTAACCATATATAATAACGTATTTAACCCTATATAATACCGTATGTATCCCTATATAATAACGTATTTAACCCTATACAATAATGTATGTAACCCTATATAATAACGTATTTAACCATATCTATAACGTATCTAACCATATATAATAACGTATGTAACCCTATATAATACCGTATGTAACCCTATATAATAACGTATGTAACCCTATATAATAACGTATTTAACCCTATATAATAATGTATGTAACCCTATATAATAACGTATTTAACCATATCTATAACGTATCTAACCATATATAATAACGTATGTAACCCTATATAATACCGTATGTAACCCTATATAATAACGTATGTAACCCTATATAATACCGTATTTAACCCTATATAATACCGTATTTAACCCTATATAATACCGTATGTAACCCTATATAATACCGTATGTAACCCTATATAATACCGTATTTAACCCTATATAATACCGTATTTAACCCTATATAATAACGTATGTAACCCTATATAATACCGTATTTAACCCTATATAATACCGTATGTAACCCTATATAATACCGTATTTAACCCTATATAATACCGTATTTAACCCTATATAATAACGTATGTAACCCTATATAATAAGGTATTTAACCCTATATAATACCGTATGTATCCCTATATAATAACGTATGTAACCCTATATAATACCGTATTTAACCCTATATAATACCGTATGTAACCCTATATAATACCGTATTTAACCCTATATAATATTGTATGTAACCCTATATAATAAGGTTTTTAACCCTATATAATAACGTATGTAACCCTATATAATACCGTATGTATCCCTATATAATATCGTATGTAACCCTATCTATAATGTATTTAACCCTATATAATAACGTATTTAACCCTATATAATACCGTATGTAACCCTATATAATAACGTATTTAACCCTATATAATTTTGTATGTAACCCTATATAATACCATATGTAACCCTATATAATACCGTATTTAACAATATATAATACCGTATGTAACCCTATATAATACCGTATTTAACCCTATATAATACCGTATTTAACCCTATATAATAACTTATTTAACCATATCTATAACGTATTTAACCCTATATAATACCGTATTTAACCCTATATAATAACGTATGTAACCCTATATAATACCGTATGTAACCCTATATAATACCGTATGTAACCCTATATAATACCGTATTTAACCCTATATAATAACGTATTTAACCATATCTATAACGTATCTAAACATATAATATAACGTATGTAACCCTATGTAATACCGTATGTAACCCTATATAATAACGTATGTAACCCTATATAATACCATATTTAACCCTATATAATAACGTATTTAACCATATCTATATTGTATGTAACCCTATATAATAACGTATGTAACCATATATAATACCGTATGTAACCCTATATAATACCGTATGTAACCTTATATAATAATGTATTTAACCATAACTATACCGTATGTAACCCTATATAATAACGTATTTAACCCTATATAATAATGTATGTAACCCTATATAATACCGTATTTAACCCTATATAGTAATGTATGTAACCCTATATAATTTTGTATGTAACTCTATATAATACCGTATTTAACCCTATATAATACCGTATGTAACCCTATATAATACCGTATTTAACCCTATATAATACCGTATTTAACCCTATATAGTAACGTATGTAACCCTATATAATATTGTATGTAACCCTATATAATAAGGTATTTAACCCTATATAATACCGTATGTAACCCTATATAATACCGTATTTAACCCTATATAATACCGTATTTAACCCTATATAGTAACGTATGTAACCCTATATAATACCGTATTTAACCCTATATAATACCGTATTTAACCCTATATAATACCGTATGTAACCCTATATAATACCGTATTTAACCCTATATAATATTGTATGTAACCCTATATAATAAGGTATTTAACCCTATATAACAACGTATGTAACCCTATATAATAACGTATGTAACCCTATATAATACCGTATGTATCCCTATATAATAACGTATGTAACCCTATCTATAATGTATTTAACCGTATATAATAACGTATTTAACCGTATATAATAACGTATGTAACCCTATATAATAACGAATTTAACCCTATATAATAACGTATGTAACCCTATATAATAACGTATGTAACCCTATATAATACCGTATGTATCCCTATATAATATCGTATGTAACCCTATCTATAACGTATTTAACCCTATATAATAACGTATTTAACCCTGTATAATACCGTATGTAACCCTATATAATAACGAATTTAACCCTATATAATAACGTATGTAACCCTATATAATTTTGTATGTAACCCTATATAATACCGTATTTAACAATATATAATACCGTATGTAACCCTATATAATACCGTATTTAACCCTATATAATACCGTATTTAACCCTATATAGTAACGTATGTAACCCTATATAATATTGTATGTAACCCTATATAATAAGGTATTTAACCCTATATAATACCGTATGTAACCCTATATAATACCGTATGTAACCCTATATAATACCGTATTTAACCCTATATAGTAACGTATGTAACCCTATATAATACCATATTTAACCCTATATAATACCGTATTTAACCCTATATAATACCGTATGTAACCCTATATAATACCGTATTTAACCCTATATAACAACGTATGTAACCCTATATAATAACGTATGTAACCCTATATAATACCGTATGTATCCCTATATAATAACGTATGTAACCCTATCTATAATGTATTTAACCGTATATAATAACGTATTTAACCCTATATAATAACGTATGTAACCCTATATAATAACGAATTTAACCCTATATAATAACGTATGTAACCCTATATAATAACGTATGTAACCCTATATAATATCGTATTTAACCCTATATAATACCGTATTTAACCCTATATAGTAACGTATGTAACCCTATATAATATTGTATGTAACCCTATATAATAAGGTATTTAACCCTATATAATACCGTATGTAACCCTATATAATACCGTATTTAACCCTATATAATACCGTATTTAACCCTATATAGTAACGTATGTAACCCTATATAATACCGTATTTAACCCTATATAATATTGTATGTACCCTATATAATAAGGTATTTAACCCTATATAACAACGTATGTAACCCTATATAATAACGTATGTAACCCTATATAATACCGTATGTATCCCTATATAATAACGTATGTAACCCTATCTATAATGTATTTAACCGTATATAATAACGTATTTAACCCTATATAGTAACGTATGTAACCCTATATAATAACGAATTTAACCCTATATAATAACGTATGTAACCCTATATAATAACGTATGTAACCCTATATAATACCGTATGTATCGCTATATAATAACGTATGTAACCCTATCTATAACGTATTTAACCCTATATAATAACGTATTTAACCCTATATAATAACGTATGTAACCCTATATAATAACGAATTTAACCCTATATAATAACGTATTTAACCCTATATAATAACGTATGTAACCCTATATAATAACGCATTTAACCATATCTATAACGTATCTAACCCTATATAATAACGTATGTAACCCTATATAATAACGTATGTAACCCTATATAATAACGTATGTAACCCTATATAATACCGTATTTAACCCTATATAATAACGTATGTAACCCTATATAATATTGTATGTAACCCTATATAATATTGTATGTAACCCTATATAATAACGTATTTAACCCTATATAATAACGTATGTTACCCTATCTATAATGTATGTAACCCTATATAATAATGTATTTAACCCTATATAATAACGTATTTAACCCTATATAATAACGTATGTAACCCTATCTATAGAGGGAATTAGCTCCCAGCTTGCAGTTCCTATGGCTTCCACTAGATGTCAACAGTATTTAGACATGTTTTCAGGCTTGTTTTTTGAAAACCGAACAAGAAATTGAAGTTCTTCCAAGTGGCGTTTGAGTATTAATTATAAACATCGTTTGACTTGTTTGGACAAACTTTGCCGGTACTTTTGGGATTTCTTTGTCTGCATGTTGAACGAGTGGATTACAGAACTCCATGGCGCCAACTAAACGGACTTTTTGGGATATAAAGAAGGACTTTATTGAAGAAAACAACCATTATTTGTGTTCCTGGGACCCTTGGGATTGCAAACAGAGGAAGATCTTCAAAGGTAAGTGATTTATTTTATTGCTATATTTAATTTTGTAACGCCTGTGCTGGTTTGAATAATATGTTGTTGTGGGGCGCTGTCCACAGATAATTGAATGTTCTGCTTTCGCCGTAAAGCCTTTTTGAAATCTGACAATGCAGTTAGTGTCACAAACGAGACTCCCGCGGTTCCTCCTGCTCACCACCAGAGGGAACCCTCTCCTGAGTATTAAGCCCTGAACTACAATTCCCACATACCCGGTTCTGATTACCGTTGCACCTGACTCCCATTAGCAGACTATTTAGGTGCTCTCTCTCTTTCTCTCTTTCCGAAGTCTTGTTATCCCTGGTGATCATTTCTGAGCGTTTTTCTCCGTGTCTGCCTACCCGTAGTTATACTCTGGACTGTTTTCCCATTATTGATTCTTTGCTGCCTGCCCTGGACTACCTTCTTTACTGGACTGATTGTTGTAAGCTTGCTGCCTGCCCTGACCTAATGCCTGTACCTGGATTACGATTTGCCTTACCCCTGCTGTTGTGTTTGCTGGCGATTGACCCTGTTAGTACGACCAAGATTGTAATAAAACTGCAAATGGATCCTCACTCTCATGGTGCGTCATTACAGTTAGATTACCAAGATTCTAAGCTTTTGAATGCTGTAACTCACTTGTATTTCCATGAATGTTTAATATTAAGATTTTTTATTTAGAATTTGGCGCTCTGCAATTTCACCTGATGTTGTCGCAGATGGACCCGCTAGCGGTCTCTATACCGTATTTAACCATATCTGTACCGTATGTAACCCTGTCTATACCATATTTAACTATATCTATACCGTATGCAACGCTATCTATACCGTATTTAACTCTATATGTACCTTATTTAACCCTATCTATATCGTATTTAACCCTATCTATACCGTATTTAACCAGATCTATACCGTATGTAACCCTATCTATACCGTATTTAACCCTATATACACTTGAAGTCGGAAGTGTACATACACTTAGGTTGGAGTCATTAAAACTCGTTTTTTAACCACTCCACAAATGTCTTGTTAACAAACAATACTTTGTGCATGACACAAGTCATTTTTCCAACAATTGTTTACAGACAGATTATTTCACTTATAATTCACTGTATAACAATTCCAGTGGGTCAGAAGTTTACATACGCTAAGTTGACTGTGCCTTTAAACAGCTTGGAAAATTCCAGAAAATGATGTCATGGCTTTAGAAGCTTCTGATAGGTTAATTGACATAATTTGAGTCAATTGGAGGTGTACCTGTGGATGTATTTCAAGGCCTACCTTCAAACTCAATGCTTCTTTGCTTGACATTATGGGAAAATCAAAAGAAATCCGCCAAGACCTCAGAAAGAAAATTGTAGACCTCCACGTGTCTGGTTCATCCTTGGGAGCAATTTCCAAATGCCTGAAGGTACCACGTTCATCTGTACAAACAATAGTACGCAAGTATAAACACCATGGGACCACGCAGCCGTCATACCGCTCAGGAAGGAGACGCGTTCTGTCTCCTAGAGATGAACGTACTTTGGTGCGAAATGTGCAAATCAATCCCAGAACAACAGCAAAGGACCTTGTGAAGATGCTGTAGGAAACAGAAACAAAGGCTTCTATATCCACAGTAAACGAGTCCTATATAGACATAACCTGAAAGGCCGTTCAGCAAGGACGAAGCCACTGCTCCAAAACCGCCATAAAAAAGCCAGACAACGGTTTGCAACTGCACATGAGGACAAAGATCGTACTTTTTGGAGAAATGTCCGCTGGTCTGATGAAACAAAAATAGAACTGTTTGGCCATAATGACCATCGTTATGTTTGGAGGAAAAAGGGGGAGGCTTGCAAGCCCAAAGAACACCATCCCAACCGTGAAGCACGGGGGTGGCAGCATCATGTTGTGGGGGTGATTTGCTGCAGGAGGGACTGGTGCACTTCACAAAATAGATGGCTTCATGAGGAAGGAAAATTATGTGGATATATTGAAGCAACATCTCAATACAGTCAGGAAGTTAAAGCTTGGTCGCAAATGGGTCTTCCAAATGGACAATGACCCCAAGCATACTTCCAAAGTTGTAGCAAATTGGCTTAAGGACAACAAAGACAAGGTATTGGAGTGGCAAATAACTGACTTCAATCCTATAGAAAATTTGTGGGCAACAGTCAGTATCTGGTGTGGCCACCAGCTGCATTAAGTACTGCAGTGCATCTCCTCCTCATGGACTGCACCAGATTTGTCAGTTCTTGCTCTGAGATGTTACCCCACTCTTCCACCAAGGCATCTGCAAGTTCCCGGACATTTCTGGGGGGAATGGCCCCAGCCCTCACCTTCCGATCCAACAGGTCCCAGACGTCCTCAATGGGATTGAGATCCGGACTCTTCACTGGCCATGGCAGAACACTGACATTCCTGTCTTACAGGAAATCACGCACAGAATGAGCAGTATGGCTGGTGGCATTGTCATGCTGGAGGGTCATGTCAGGATGAGCCTGCAGGAAGGGTACCACATGAGGGAGGAGGATGTCTTCCTTGTAACACATAGTGTTGAGATTGCCTGCAATGACAACAACCTCAGTTCAATGATGCTGTGACACACCGCCCCAGACCATGACGGACCCTCCACCTCTCCTAGTCAGACCATTTACAACGCGAATCCGACCATCACCCCTGGTGAGACAAAACCGTGACTTGTCAGTGAAGAGCACTTTTTGCCAGTCTTGTCTGGTCCAGCGACGGTGGGTTTGTGCCCATAGGTGACTTTGTTGCCGGTGATGTCTGGTGAGGACCTGCCTTACAACAGGCCTATAAGCCCTCAGTCCAGCCTCTCTCAGCCTATTGCGGACAGTCTGAGCACTGATGGAGGAATTGTGCGTTCCTGGTGTAACTCGGGCAGTTGTTGTTGCCATCCTGTACCTGTCCCGCAGGTGAGATGTTTGGATGTACCGATCCTGTGCAGGTGTTGTTACATGTGGTCTGCCACTGCGAGGACGAGGACGATCAGCTGTCCGCCCTGTCTCCCTGTAGCGCTGTCTTAGGTGTCTCACAGTACGTACATTGCAATTTATTGCCCTGGCCACATCTGCAGTCCTCATGCCTCATAGCAGCATGCCTAAGGCATGTTCACGCAGATGAGCAGGGACCAGTAGAAAGGCCTCTTCAGTGTCCTAAGTTTTCATAACTGTGACCTTAATTGCCTACCGTCTGTAAGCTCTTAGTGTCTTAAAAACCATTCCACATGTTCATTAATTGTTTACGGTTCATTGAACAAGCATGGGAAACAGTGTTTAAACCCTTTACAATAAAGATTCGTGAAGTAATTTGGATTTTTACGAATTATCTTGGAAAGACAGGGTCCTGAAAAAGGGACGTTACTTTTTTTGCAGAGTTTACGTTATTTAACACTTTGTATACTGTATTTAACCCTATCAATACCTTATCACTATGTAACCCTATATATAACTTATGTAACCCTATCTATACCTTATCACTATGTAACCCTATATATAACTTATGTAACCCTAGTTATACCTTATCCCTATGTAACCCTATATTTATCTTATATAACCCTAGTTATACCTTATCCCCATGTAGCCCTATATTTACCTTATATAACCCTAGTTATACCTTATCCCTATGTAGCCCTATATTTATCTTATGTAACCCTAGTTATACCTTATCCCTATGTAACCCTATATTTACCTTATATAACCTTAGTTATACCTTATCCCTATGTAACCCTATATTTACCTTATATAACCCTATATTTACCTTATGTTAGTTACCTATGGTATTCCGGGATGCTGGCCTTCTAGGCAGAGTTCCTCTGTCCAGTGTCTGTGTTCTTTTGCCCATCTTAATCTTTTATTTTATCGGCCAGTCTGAGATATGTCTTTTTATTTGCAACTCTGCCTAGAAGGCCAGCATCCCGGAGTCGCTTCTTCATGGTAACGTTGAGACTGGTGTTTTGCAGGGCTATTTAATGAAGCTGCCAGTTGAGGACTTGTGAGGCGTCTGTTTCTCAAACTAGACACTCTAATATACTTGTCCTCTTGCTCAGTTGTGCACCGGGGCCTCCCACTCCTCTTTCTATTCTGGTTAGAGCCAGTTTGCGCTGTTCTGTGAAGGGAGTAGTACACAGCGTTGTACGAGATCTTCAGTTTCTTGGAAATTTCTCACATGGAATAGCCTTAATTTCTAAGAACAAGAATAGACTGATGAGTTTCAGAAGAAAGTTCTTTGTTTCTGGCCATTTTGAGCCTGTAATCGAATCGTTTCAGCTGTTTCCAGCTACAGTAGTCATTTACAACATTAACAATGTCTACACTGTATTTCTGATCAATTTTATGTTATTTTAATGGACCAAAAATGAGCTTTTCTTTCGAAAACAAGGACATTTCTAGGTGACCCCAAACTTTTGAACGGTAGTGTATATTGCAGTGCGTGTCGGGATAGCACTTCGCTCTGAAGCCTGCAGCCTTGTTGGCTCAGTCGAAGATGCAATCTGAGGGTCTAATTAGCCCATACTCCTTCGATAACATTCACTCCCTCCGCTTTGAGACACTTGTGCAAATGACGGAGGCGCGTGTGAATGCACCAATTGAGGGGAAGGAGGTGAGTGGATTACCCCAGAGAACACTGCTTCTCCAGCTGCTTTTGCTTCATCTGACTACGTGTTCTCTCGTAGTCCAGAAGCATCTGGTCGTAGCGGTGGTGGCACAGGGCTACTAATTTCTCCTAACTGGAGATGTTCTATTTTTCCCACCCTCACCTGTCCATCTCCTATTTGAATTCCATGCTGTCACTGTCACTTGTCCACTCAAGCTTAACATTGTTGTCATCTATCACCCACCAGCGGCTCTTAGAGAGTTCCTCAATGAGTTTGACACCTTGGTAAAGTCATTTCCTGATGATGGCTCAGCACTTATTGTACTGGGCGACTTCAACCTCCCGACGTCTGCCTTCGATTAATTTCTTTCCACCTCTCTCTTTCCCCTCCCACTCACAAGACAGGCAATGCCTACTAATCTCACTCAACCCCCCTCCAGGTCTCTGATCACTACTTTGTGTCCTTTTCTATCTCCTTTTCCTCCAACCCTAACCACTCATCCCCTACCTAGATGGTCATCGCAATCTTCACTCTCTCTTTCCCACTACCATCTTCTATGCTATCATCTCTCCCTTCTGATAAATCCTTCTCCTGCCTGTCTCTTGATTCTGCCTCTTCGACCCTACTCTCCTCCCTTTCCACATCCTATGACTCTCACTCCCCCCTTTCCTCCTGGCTGGCTTGGGCCTCCCCTCCTGCTCTGTGGCTGAGTGACCCATTGCAAGCTTACAGAACAGGGCTGTGGGCAGCTGAGAGAAAATGGAGAAAAACTAAACTTCCGGAGGACCTATTATCCTTTCACTCCCTTCTCTCTCCCTTTTCTTCTTGTCTCAGCTGCTAAAGCCACATTCTAACACTTTAAATTTCATTTCAAGCTTCTGCTTCTAACCCTAGGAAACTCTTTGCCACTTTCTCCTCCCTCCTTAATCCTCCACCTCCTCCCTCTCTCTCTGGGGATGACTTTGACAACCACTTTAAAAAGAAGGTTGACAATATCCACTCCTCATTCACTCAGTCCACTGGTCCCACTTATACAGAACTACCCTACACCTTGACCTCTTTTCCCCCTCTGATGGCGACGTACTGGATGGCCACCTTTTTGGGAGCTCCGAACCAACTTTTCTATTTTGCGATTCTTTTGGCGTTTGTTTTTACTTTATTTTCACAAAATGTATTCCGCTATAATTTTTATAAACCTTGTGGTAAACTGTGGGGTGTTGCGTTGAGCGTGCAGAGATTAACACAAAGACAAGGAGGTTTGAGTCCGCAAAAACAACTTTACTAGGATAGAAAATAAACATAACGAAGAAAATCACGTAGGTTTGGCTCGGTCCTTCTTCTCGGCTTTAGCTCGGTGTCGGTCTCTCCCCCTTCTCCCTCGCGATGTGCCACAGTGCTCCTTTTATTTGGCCTCCACTGTTGGTTGGCACTTTCCCCTAATTACCTCCACTTAGAGCTGTCCGTGTCGGGCAGGTGGCCCGTCACACAATATTATACAGATTATTCCATCTTTACTAAGATGGTGGCGCTGAGGAGGGCACCTGAAATGCTAATAAATATACTTTATGTTTTAAAGATAATTTCCCGCATTTCTACAGCTTTTCCATGGGGCAGAGAATTCTTTTTTTTTGAGGATGACAGAAAATATTGCAGTTTTAAAGCTAATTTCCTGCAAGACATTCTGCTTGCAGCCTTTCAGTTACTAGTCCAACGCTCTAACCACTAGGATATTGACAAAGTTGTTATGAAGATGGGGAGGGTTATGTCTGTTATAAAATAAATCACAAATCAACTGTACTAGTTGTTCAGGCTCTGGTTTTTCCCCATACTGATTACTGTCCGGTTAATATGGTCAAGTGCAGCAAAGAAAGACCTAGCAAAGCTGCAGCTGGCTCAAAACAGAGCGGTACGCCTTGCTCTTAACTGCACTCTTAAAGTTCACCACACAGGCTGCACTGTTTTCCCTTTTCGGATGAAAGTCTGAGCATCAAACTGACGGTTTAAACTTTGATTTTGTTTCTTCACTTCAGTTGACACTATATTTTGGTATTTTGTTCTCCAGACAGAGCTTCAGTATGGTCAACTTCCTGAAGGGAAACACCAACCAGACAAACTCCAACCACACAGAGAAATCTCCCCTCATCAGGTTCTCCCAAGATGACAGGTAAGCTAGGTTTTGTTGGTTCTCAGAAAGAGCCTTTGATATCACAGCAGTTTTGTAGCAAGCTACGTGTGTTGAATTGCATACAATTGACATGCACGTGCATACATTTTACAAATGGAGATAAATACCTAATGTTCTTCTCCTGTAAGACCAATCTTCTACTCAGTTCCTAGGTGATACCTAATGTTCTTCTCCTTAAAGACCAATCTTCTACTCAGTTCCTAGGTGATACCTAATGTTTTTCTCCTTAAAGACCAATCTTCTACTCAGTTCCTAGGTGATACCTAATGTTCTTCTCCTTAAAGACCCAGCTTCTATTCAGTTCCTAGGTGATACCTAATGTTCTTCTCCTGAAAGACCAATCTTCTACTCAGTTCCTAGGTGATACCTAATGTTCTTCTCCTTAAAGACCAATCTTCTACTCAGTTCCTAGGTGATACCTAATGTTTTCTCCTTAAAGACCAATCTTCTACTCAGTTCCTAGGTGATACCTAATGTTCTTCTCCTTAAAGACCCAGCTTCTATTCAGTTCCTAGGTGATACCTAATGTTCTTCTCCTGAAAGACCAATCTTCTACTCAGTTCCTAGGTGATACCTAATGTTCTTCTCCTTAAAGACCAATCTTCTACTCAGTTCCTAGGTGAAACCTACTGTTCTTCTCCTAAAAGACCCATCTTCTACTCAGTTCCTAGGTGATACCTAATATTCTTCTCCTGAAAGACCCAGCTTCTATTCAACTCATAGGTGATACCTAATGTTTTTCTCCTTAAAGACCAATCTTCTTTCTCAGTTCCTTGGTGATACCTAATGTTTTTCTCCTTAAAGACCCATCTTCTACTCAGTTCCTAGGTGATACCTAATGCTCTTCTCCTAAAAGACCCATCTTCTACTCAGTTCCTAGGTGATACCTAATGTTCTTCTCCTAAAAGACCCAGCTTCTACTCAGTTCCTAGGTGATACCTAATGTTCTTCTCCTGAAAGACCAATCTTCTACTCAGTTCCTAGGTGATACCTAATGTTCTTCTCCTTAAAGACCAATCTTCTACTCAGTTCCTAAATGACACCTAGTGTTTTTCTCCTTAAAGACCAATCTTCTACTCAGCTCCTAGGTGATACCTAATGTTCTTCTCCTTAAAGACCAATCTTCTACTCAGCTCCTAGGTGATACCTAATGTTCTTCTCCTAAAAGACCCAGCTTCTATTCAGTTCCTAGGTGATACCTAATGTTCTTATCCAGTGCAGATGAATGGAGCTGATAGGCTGCTCATATCATGCTGGCTAGATACAGTGCAGATGAATGGAGCTGATAGGCTGCTCATATCATGCTGGCTAGATACAGTGCAGATGAATGGAGCTGATAGGCTGCTCATATCATGCTGGCTAGATACAGTGCAGATGAATGGAGCTGATAGGCTGCTCATATCATGGTGGCTAGATACAGTGCAGATGAATGGAGCTGATAGGCTGCTCATATCATGCTGGCTAGATACAGTGCAGATGAATGGAGCTGATAGGCTGCTCATATCATGCTGGCTAGATACAGTGCAGATGAATGGAGCTGATAGGCTGCTCATATCATGGTGGCTAGATACAGTGCAGATGAATGGAGCTGATAGGCTGCTCATATCATGGTGGCTAGATACAGTGCAGATGAATGGAGCTGATAGGCTGCTCATATCATGCTGGCTAGATACAGTGCAGATGAATGGAGCTGATAGGCTGCTCATATCATGCTGGCTAGATACAGTGCAGATAAATGGAGAATACCGTACATGCGCAGTGCATTCGGAAAGTATTCAGACCCCCTTGACTGTTTCCAAATGTATCCTTATTCTAAAATGGATTAAATAAAACATTTTCCTCATCAATCTATACACACTACCCCATAATGACGTGTTCCCCACAATACCCCAATAATGACGTGTTCCCCACAATACCCCCATAATGACTTGTTCCCCACAATACCCCCATAACGACAAGGCAAAAACAGTTTTTTTTAGACATTTTTGCAAATGTATTAATATTAAAACTATAAATATGTCAGATCAAAAACCAAGCCATGAGGACGAAGGAATTGTCTGTAGATTTTCAGAGACAGGATTGTGTCGAGGCACAGATCTGGGGCAAAGGTACCAAAATATTTCTGCAGCATTGAAGGTCCCCAAGAAAACAGTGGCCTCCGTCATTCTTAAATGGAAGAAGTTTGGAACCACCAAGACTCTTCCTAGAGTTTGCCGCCAGGCCAAACTGAGCAATCGGGGGAGAGGGGCCTTGGTCAGGGAGATGACCAAGAACCCGATGGTCACTCTGACAGAGCTCCAGAGTTCCTCTGTGGAGATGGGAGAACCTTCCAGAAGGACAACCATCTCTGCAGCACTCCACCAATCAGGCCTTTATGGTAGAGTGGCAGGACGGAAGCCACTCCTCAGTAAAAGGCACATGACTGCCTGCTTGGAGTTTGCCAAAATGCACCTAAAGGACTCTCAGACCATGAGAAACAAGATTCTCTGGTCGGATGAATCCAAGATTGAACTCTTTGGCCTGAATGCCAAACCTGGCACCATCCCTACGGTGAAGCTTGGTGGTGTTAGCAACACGATGTGGTAGGATGTTTTTCAGCTGCAGGGACAGGGAGACCAGTCAGAATCGAGGGAAAGATGAATGGAGCAAAGTACAGAGAGATCCTTGATGAAAACCTGTTCCAGAGCGCTCAGGACCTCAGACTGGGGTGAAGGTTCACCTTCCAACAGGACAACGACCCTAAGCACACAGCCAAGGCAACACAGGAGTGGCTTCAGGACAAGTCTCTGAATGTCCTTGAGTGGCTCATCCAGAGCACGAATTTGAACCCGATCGAACATCTCTTGAGAGACCTGAAAATAGCTGTGCAGCAACGCTCCCCATCCAACCTGACAGCGCTTGAGAGGATCTGCAGAGAAGAATGGGAGAAACTCCCCAAATACAGGTGTGCCAAGCTTGTAGGGTCATATGCAAGAATTCTCTAGGCTGTAATCGCTGCCAAAGGTGCTTCAACAAAGTACTGAGTACAAAGTACTCTATGTAGATTGATGTGGGGGAAAAACTATTTAAGCCATTTTAGGACAAGGCTGTAATGTAACAAAGTGTGGAAAACTTAGAACAACTAGAGCAGGGATCTACTAATAGATTAGAACATCTAGAGCAGGGATCAACTACTAGATTAGAACAACTAGAGCAGGGTTCATCATCTACTAGATTAGAACAACTAGAGCAGGGATCAACTACTAGTTTAGAACAACTAGAGCAAGGATCAACTACAAGATTAGAACAACTAGAGCAGGGATAATCTACTAGATTAGAATACCTAGAGCAAGGATCAACTACTAGATTAGAACAACTAGAGCAGGGATCAACTACAAGATTAGAACAACTAGAGCAGGGATCATCTACTAGATTAGAACAACTAGAGCAGGGATCAACTACTAGTTTAGAACAACTAGAGCAAGGATCAACTACAAGATTAGAACAACTAGAGCAGGGATCATCTACTAGATTAGAACAACTAGAGCAGGGATCATCTACTAGATTAGAACAACTAGAGCAGGGATCAACTACTAGATTAGAACAACTAGAGCATGGATCAACTACTAGATTAGAACAACTAGAGCAGGGATCAACTACTAGATTAGAACAACTAGAGCAGGGATCATCTACTAGATTAGAACAACTAGAGCATGGATCAACTACTAGATTAGAACAACTAGAGCAGGGATCATCTACTAGATTAGAACTAGAGCAGGGATCAACTACTAGTTTAGAACAACTAGAGCAGGGATCAACTACTAGATTAGAACAACTAGAGCAGGGATCAACTACTAGATTAGAACAACTAGAGCAGGGATCAACTACTAGATTAGAACAACTAGAGCAGGGATCAACTACTAGATTAGAACAACTAGAGCAGGGATCAACTACTAGATTAGAACAACTAGAGCATGGATTATCTACTAGATTTGAACAACTAGAGCAGGAGTCATCTACTAGATTAGAACAACTAGAGCATGGATCAACTACAAGATTAGAACAACTAGAGCAGGGATCATCTACTAGATTAGAACAACTAGAGCAGGGATCATCTACTAGATTAGAACAACTAGAGCAGGGATCAACTACTAGATTAGAACAACTAGAGCAGGGATCAACTACTAGATTAGAACAACTAGAGCAGGGATCATCTACTAGATTAGAACAACTAGAGCAGGGATCAACTACTAGATTAGAACAACTAGAGCAGGGATCAACTACTAGATTAGAACAACTAGAGCAGGGATCATCTACTAGATTAGAACAACTAGAGCAGGGATCAACTACTAGATTAGAACAACTAGAGCAGGGATCAACTACTAGATTAGAACACCTAGAGCATGGATTATCTACTAGATTAGAACAACTAGAGCAGGGATCATCTACTAGATTAGAACATCTAGAGCAGGGATCAACTACTAGATTAGAACTACTAGAGCAGGGATCATCTACTAGATTAGAACTACTAGAGCAGGGATCCACTACTAGTTTAGAACACCTAGAGCAAGGATCCACTACAAGATTAGAACTAGAGCAGGGATCAACTACTAGTTTAGAACAACTAGAGCAGGGATCAACTACTAGATTAGAACAACTAGAGCAGGGATCTACTAATAGATTAGAACATCTAGAGCAGGGATCAACTACTAGATTAGAACAACTAGAGCAGGGATCATCTACTAGATTAGAACAACTAGAGCAGGGATCCACTACAAGTTTAGAACAACTAGAGCAAGGATCCACTACAAGATTAGAACTAGAGCAGGGATCATCTACTAGATTAGAATACCTAGAGCAAGGATCAACTACTAGATTAGAACAACTAGAGCAGGGATCAACTACTAGATTAGAACAACTAGAGCAGGGATCAACTACTAGATTAGAACAACTAGAGCAGGGATCAACTACTAGATTAGAACAACTAGAGCAGGGATCAACTACTAGATTAGAACAACTAGAGCAGGTGTCACGATCTCCTTGAGTGACGGACCAAGGCGCAGCGAGGTATCCAGTATACATTCTTTATTTAAGCAACATAACTGGCAAAACAATAAACAAAAACAAACGACGATCGTAACGTTGAACATAACACGTAAACTAACAAAGCCATGAACAAACAATAACCACCAAACCCCTTTGAAAACTATAAACATATATATGGTTCCCAATTAGAGGTAACGACACTCAGCTGCCTCTAATTGGGAACCATTACCCCAACATAGAAATGGATAACCTAGAACAGAAAAAACCCTACACCAAAACAAAACTAAACACGCCAGCCTGTCTATATCAGGCCTGAACGTGACAGCAGGGATCAACTACTAGATTAGATCAACTAGAGCAGGGATCATCTACTAGATTAGAACAACTAGAGCAGGGATCAACTACTAGATTAGAAGTCAAGGGGTCTGAATACTTTCCGAAGGCTCTGTATGTTCTGCACTGTACATGCTGAAGGAGTGAAACAGATCCCAGGAATATGATAAATAACAATGGTTGTCTCCGTGTTATTTGGTCCCTCTCATTCTGTCCAGACAATGTGTTGTGTTGTCAGTATAGATGTGTTGTCAGTATAGATGTTGTACTTTATTATAGATGTCGTACATTATTATTGATGTGTTGTAATTTATTATTATTGTGTTGTACACTATTATAGATGTGTTGTACATTATTATAGATGAGTTGTACATTATTATAGATGAGTTGTACATTATTATAGATGAGTTGTACATTATTATAGATGAGTTGTACATTATTATAGATGTGTTGTCAGTATAGATGTTGTACTTTATTATAGATGTCGTACATTATTATTGATGTGTTGTAATTTATTATTATTGTGTTGTACACTATTATAGATGTGTTGTACATTATTATAGATGAGTTGTACATTATTATAGATGAGTTGTACATTATTATAGATGAGTTGTACATTATTATAGATGAGTTGTACATTATTATAGATGTGTTGTACATTATTATAGATGAGTTGTACATTATTATAGATGTGTTGTACATTATTATAGATGTGGTGTACATTATTATAGATGTGTTTTACTTTATTATAGATGTGTTGTACATTATTATAGATGTTGTACATTATTATAGATGTGTTGTACATTTTTAAAGATGTGTTGTACATTATTATAGATGTGTTGTACATTATTATAGATGTGTTGTACATTATTATAGATGTGGTGTACATTATTATAGATGTGTTTTACTTTATTATAGATGTGTTGTACATTATTATAGATGTTGTACATTATTATAGATGTGTTGTACATTATTATTGATGTGTTGTACAATATAGATGTGTTGTACATTATTGTAGATGTGGTGTACATTATTATAGATGTGTTGTACATTATTATAGATGTGTTGTACATTATTGTAGATGTGTTGTACATTATTATAGATGTGTTGTACATTATTTTTGATTTGTTGTACATTATTTCTGATGTGTTGTACTTTATTAAAGATGTGTTGTACATTATTTATGATGTGGTGTACATTATTGTAGATGAGTTGTACATTATTATAGATGAGTTGTACATTATTATAGATGTGTTGTACGTTATTTCTGATGTGTTGTACATTATTATAGATGTGTTGTACATTTTTATAGATGTGTTGTATAAAATAGATGTGTTTTACTTTATTATAGATGTTGTACATTATTATAGATGTGGTGTACATTATTATAGATGAGTTGTACAATATAGATGTGGTGTACATTATTATAGATGTGTTGTACGTTATTTCTGATGTGTTGTACATTATTATAGATGTTTTGTACATTATTATAGATGTGTTGTACAATATAGATGTGTTTTACTTTATTATAGATGTTGTACACTATTATAGATGTTGTACATTATTATAGATGTGGTGTACATTATTATAGATGAGTTGTACATTATTATAGATGTTTTGTACGTTATTTCTGATGTGTTGTACATTATTATAGATGTGTTGTACATTATTATAGATGAGTTGTACATTATTATAGATGTGTTGTCAGTATAGATGTTGTACTTTATTATAGATGTCGTACATTATTATTGATGTGTTGTAATTTATTATTATTGTGTTGTACACTATTATAGATGTGTTGTACATTATTATAGATGAGTTGTACATTATTATAGATGAGTTGTACATTATTATAGATGAGTTGTACATTATTATAGATGAGTTGTACATTATTATAGATGTGTTGTACATTATTATAGATGAGTTGTACATTATTATAGATGTGTTGTACATTATTATAGATGTGGTGTACATTATTATAGATGTGTTTTACTTTATTATAGATGTGTTGTACATTATTATAGATGTTGTACATTATTATAGATGTGTTGTACATTTTTAAAGATGTGTTGTACATTATTATAGATGTGTTGTACATTATTATAGATGTGTTGTACATTATTATAGATGTGGTGTACATTATTATAGATGTGTTTTACTTTATTATAGATGTGTTGTACATTATTATAGATGTTGTACATTATTATAGATGTGTTGTACATTATTATTGATGTGTTGTACAATATAGATGTGTTGTACATTATTGTAGATGTGGTGTACATTATTATAGATGTGTTGTACATTATTATAGATGTGTTGTACATTATTGTAGATGTGTTGTACATTATTATAGATGTGTTGTACATTATTTTTGATTTGTTGTACATTATTTCTGATGTGTTGTACTTTATTAAAGATGTGTTGTACATTATTTATGATGTGGTGTACATTATTGTAGATGAGTTGTACATTATTATAGATGAGTTGTACATTATTATAGATGTGTTGTACGTTATTTCTGATGTGTTGTACATTATTATAGATGTGTTGTACATTTTTATAGATGTGTTGTACAAAATAGATGTGTTTTACTTTATTATAGATGTTGTACATTATTATAGATGTGGTGTACATTATTATAGATGAGTTGTACAATATAGATGTGGTGTACATTATTATAGATGTGTTGTACGTTATTTCTGATGTGTTGTACATTATTATAGATGTTTTGTACATTATTATAGATGTGTTGTACAATATAGATGTGTTTTACTTTATTATAGATGTTGTACACTATTATAGATGTTGTACATTATTATAGATGTTGTACATTATTATAGATGTGTTGTACATTATTATAGATGTTGTACATTATTATAGATGTTTTGTACATTATTATAGATGTGGTGTACATTATTATAGATGTGTTTTACTTTATTATAGATGTTGTACATTATTATAGATGTGGTGTACATTATTATAGATGTTGTACATTATTATAGATGTGTTGTACTTTATTATAGATGTTGTACATTATTATAGATGTGGTGTACATTATTATAGATGTTGTACATTATTATAGATGTTTTGTACATTATTATAGATGTTGTACATTATTATAGATGTGTTGTACATTATTATAGATGTTGTACGTTATTATAGATGTGTTGTACATTATTATAGATATGTTGTACATTATTATAGATGTGTTGTACAATATAGATGTATTGTACATTATTATAGATATGTTGTACATTATTATAGATGTGTTGTACATTATTATAGATGTTGTACATTATTACAGATGTGTTGTACATTTTTAAAGATGTGTTGTACATTATTATAGATGTGTTGTACATTATTGTAGATGTGTTTTACTTTATTATAGATGTGTTTTACAGTATAGATGTGTTGTACATTATTGTAGATGTATTGTACATTATTATAGATGTGTTGTACATTATTATAGATGTTTTGTACATTTTTATAGATATGTTGTACAATATAGATGTGTTTTACTTTATTATAGATGTTGTACATTATTATAGATGTGGTGTACATTATTATAGATGTTGTACATTATTTCTGATGTGTTGTACTTTATTAAAGATGTGTTGTACATTATTTATGATGTGGTGTACATTATTGTAGATGAGTTGTACATTATTATAGATGTGGTGTACATTATTATAGATGTGTTGTACATTATTTCTGATGTGTTGTGTATTATTATAGATGTGTTGTACATTTTTATAGATGTGTTGTACAAAATAGATGTGTTTTACTTTATTATAGATGTTGTACATTATTGTAGATGTGTTGTAAATTATTATAGATGTGTTGTACGTTATTTCTGATGTGTTGTGTATTATTATAGATGTGTTGTACATTTTTATAGATGTGTTGTACAAAATAGATGTGTTTTACTTTATTATAGATGTTGTACACTATTATAGATGTTGTACATTATTATAGATGTGGTGTACATTATTATAGATGAGTTGTACATTATTATAGATGTGTTGTACGTTATTTCTGATGTGTTGTACATTATTATAGATGTTTTGTACATTATTATAGATGTGTTGTACAATATAGATGTGTTTTACTTTATTATAGATGTTGTACACTATTATAGATGTTGTACATTATTATAGATGTGGTGTACATTATTATAGATGTGTTGTACATTATTATAGATGTTTTGTACGTTATTTCTGATGTGTTGTACATTATTATAGATGTGTTGTACATTATTATAGATGTTGTACATTATTATAGATGTTTTGTACATTATTATAGATGTGGTGTACATTATTATAGATGTGTTTTACTTTATTATAGATGTGTTGTACATTATTATAGATGTGGTGTACATTATTATAGATGTTGTACATTATTATAGATGTGTTGTACTTTATTATAGATGTTGTACGTTATTATAGATGTGTTGTACTTTATTATAGATCTGTTGTACTTTATTATAGATGTGTTGTACAATATAGATGTATTGTACATTATTATAGATATGTTGTACATTATTATAGATGTGTTGTACATTATTATAGATGTTGTACATTATTACAGATGTGTTGTACATTTTTAAAGATGTGTTGTACATTATTATAGATGTGTTGTACATTATTGTAGATGTGTTTTACTTTATTATAGATGTGTTTTACAATATAGATGTGTTGTACATTATTGTAGATGTATTGTACATTATTATAGATGTGTTGTACATTATTATAGATGTTTTGTACATTTTTATAGATATGTTGTACAATATAGATGTGTTTTACTTTATTATAGATGTTGTACATTATTATAGATGTGGTGTACATTATTATAGATGTTGTACATTATTATAGATGTGTTGTACTTTATTATAGATGTTGTACATTATTATAGATGTGGTGTACGTTATTATAGATGTGTTGTACATTATTATAGATGTGTTGTACTTTATTATAGATGTTGTACGTTATTATAGATGTGTTGTACTTTATTATAGATCTGTTGTACTTTATTATAGATGTGTTGTACATTATTATAGATGTGTTGTACATTATTATAGATGTTGTACATTAATTTAGATGTGGTTTACATTATTATAGATGTGTTGTACATTATTATAGATGTTGTACATTATTATAGATGTGTTGTACATTATTGTAGATGTGTTGTACATTATTGTAGATGTGTTGTACATTATTATAGATGTGTTGTACATTATTATAGATGTGTTGTACATTATTATAGATGTTGTACATTAATTTAGATGTGGTTTACATTATTATAGATGTGTTGTACATTATTATAGATGTTGTACATTATTGTAGATGTGTTGTACATTATTATAGATGTGGTGTACATTATTATAGATGTTGTGCATTATTATAGATGTTGTACATTATTATTGATGTGTTGTACAATATAGATGTGTTTACATTATTATAGATGTGTTGAACTTCATTTCTGATGTGTTGTACATTTTTATAGATGTGTTGTACATTTTTATAGATGTGTTGTACAATATAGATGTATTGTACATTATTATAGATGTTGTGCATTATTATAGATGTGTTGTACATTATTATTGATGTGTTGTACATTATTATTGATGTGTTGTACAATATGGATGTGTTTTACTTTATTATAGATGTTGTACACTATTATAGATGTTGTACATTATTATAGATGTGGTGTACATTATTATAGATGAGTTGTACATTATTATAGATGTGTTGTACATTATTATAGATGTGTTGTACATTATTATACATGTGTTGTACTTTATTATAGATGTGTTGTACATTATTATAGATGTGTTGTACATTATTATACATGTTGTACATTAATTTAGATGTGGTTTACATTATTATAGATGTGTTGTACATTATTATAGATGTTGTACATTATTATAGATGTGTTGTACATTATTGTAGATGTGTTGTACATTATTGTAGATGTGTTGTACATTATTATAGATGTGTTGTACATTATTCTTGATTTGTTATACATTATAATAGATGTTGTACATTATTATAGATGTGTTGTACATTATTATAGATGAGTTGTACATTATTATAGATGTTGTGCATTATTATAGATGTGTTGTACATTATTATAGATGTGTTGTACATTATTATAGATGTTGTACATTATTATAGATGTGTTGTACGTTATTTCTGATGTGTTGTACAATATTATAGATGTTTTGTACATTTTTATAGATGTGTTGTATATTATTATAGATGTGTTGTACATTATTGTAGATGAGTTGTACATTATTATAGATGTGGTGTACATTATTCTTGATTTGTTATACATTATAATAGATGTTGTACATTATTATAGATGTGTTGTACATTATTATAGATGAGTTGTACATTATTATAGATGTGTTGTACATTATTATAGATGTGTTGTACATTATTATAGATGAGTTGTACATTATTATAGATGTTTTGTACATTTTTATAGATGTGTTGTACAATATAGATGTGTTTTACTTTATTATAGATGTTGTACACTATTATAGATGTTGTACATTATTATAGATGTGGTGTACATTATTATAGATGAGTTGTTCTTTACTATATATGGGTTGTACATTATTGTAGATGTGTTGTACATTATTATAGATGTGTTGTACATTATTATTGATGTGTTGTACATTATTATTGATGTGTTGTACATTATTATTGATGTGTTGTACATTATTATAGATCTGTTGTACTTTATTATAGATGTGTTGTACATTATTATAGATGTGGTGTACATTATTATAGATGTGTTGTACATTATTGTAGATGTGGTGTACATTATTATAGATGTGTTGTACATTATTATAGATGTTGTACATTATTATAGATGTTGTACATTATTATAGATGTTGTACATTATTATAGATGTGTTGTAGATTATTATAGATGTGTTTTACTTTATTATAGATGTGTTGTACATTATTATAGATGTGTTGTACATTATTATAGATGTGTTTTACTTTTTTATAGATGTGTTGTACATTATTATAGATGTGTTGTACATTATTATAGATGTGGTGTACATTATTATAGATGTGTTGTACATTATTATAGATGTGTTGTACATTATTATAGATGTGGTGTACATTATTATAGATGTGGTACATTAATTTAGATGTGGTGTACATTATTATAGATGTTGTACATTAATTTAGATGTGTTGTACATTATTATAGATGTGTTGTACATTATTATAGATGTGTTGTACATTATTATAGATGTGTTGTACACTATTATAGATGTGGTACATTAATTTAGATGTGGTGTACATTATTATAGATGTTGTACATTAATTTAGATGTGTTGTACATTATTATAGATGTGTTGTACATTATTATAGATGTGGTGTACATTATTATAGATGTGGTACATTAATTTAGATGTGGTGTACATTATTATAGATGTTGTACATTAATTTAGATGTGTTGTACATTATTATAGATGTGTTGTACATTATTATAGATGTGTTGTATATTATTATAGATGTGTTGTACATTATTATAGATCTGTTGTACATTATTATAGATGTGGTGTACATTATTATAGATGTTGTACATTAATTTAGATGTGGTGTACATTATTAAAGATGTGTTGAACGTTGCAGATGTTTTGTACGTTATAGATCTGTTTTACAGATAACTGGGATCTTTTGTTGTGTTGTATTTGATTGAAATTGCATCAAAATTGAATTGAGTCCATTCCTAGTGATTTATGTCGTTGCCTATGCTATTTCCAGTATAGATTAATTAATTAATTTGTATTATATTTCCAGGATAGCGTACATGTTGCTGTATGATTGGGAGGAGACGTGGGACAACAGTTAATAACCTTTAGTATTACCTATATGTTCCAGTATAACGTACATGACCCTGTATGAGGGGGAGGAGACGTGGGACAACAACAGTTTGGAGCTGGATAGGAGGTGTCGTTTGGGGAGTGAGGTCACTAGCCTGTCCCTGTCACGATCCTCCTCCACAGAGAAAGACCCTCTGGACCTACACCTAAACCTCAAACTCTCCAACAGCATGAGGTAAGCTCATCTCTCTGTCTCTCTGTCAGTTCAATTCAATTCAAATAGGCTTTATTGGCATGGAAAAAAAACATGTTAACATTCCCAAAGCAAGTGATAAAAACAATCACAAATGAACAGTTAACATTAAACACACAAAAGTTTCAATCGAGAGAAAGCCGTTAGAAATGTTAAATGATTAACTACGTATTAAGACCAACACAGAAACGAGTGTAACGGTCTGTGCCTGTACAGGCTGTCAGTCTGTACACCTAACTAAATAAAATATAAAATAGTCTATAAATGAAGGGAAAATAGCTTACAGACTAATTCAACTACAGTACTTACACCTTACAGAAGTTGTTGGCTCCACTAGGGTCCTCTCAGCAGCAGGCTCCACTAGGGCCCTCTCAGCAGCAGGCTCCACTAGGGCCCTCTCAGCAGCAAGCTCCACTAGGGCCCTCTCAGCAGCAGGCTCCACTAGGGCCCTCTCAGCAGCAAGCTCCACTAGGGGCCTCTCAGCAGCAGGCTCCACTAGGGCCCTCTCAGCAGCAAGCTCCACTAGGGCCCTCTCAGCAGCAGGCTCCACTAGGGCCTGCACTGTTGGAGCTAGAAACACAAGCGTTTCGCTACACCCGCAATAACATCTGCTAAAGACGTGTATGTGATCAATAAAAATTTATTTTGATTTGATTGTGGTAGTCTGTCGAACTTCCAGATGGTGAAGCGTGATTCATCACTCCAGAGAATGCGTTTCCACTGCTCCATAGTCCAATGGTGGAGAGCTTTACACCACTCCAGCCGACGCTTGCCGATGCGCATCGTGATGTAAGGATTGTGTGCGGCTGCTCGGCCATGGAAACCCATTTCTTGGCTCCCGACGAACAGTTCTTGTGCTGAAGTTGCTTCCAGGGGCAGTTTGGAACTCGGTAGTGAGTGTTACAACCGAAGACAGCACTCGGTGGTCCCGTTCCGTGAGGTTGTGTGGCCTACCACTTCACAATATCAAATCAAATGTATTTATAAAGCCCTTCTTACGTCAGCTGATGTCACAAAGTGCTTATACAGAAACCCAGCCCTAAAACCCCAAACAGCAAGCAATGCAGATGTAGAAGCATGATGGCTAGTGAAAAACTCCCTAGGAAGAAACCTAGAGAGGAACCAGGCTCTGAGGAGTGGCCAGTCCTCTTCAGGCTGCTGGGTGGAGATTATAAGAGTACATTGCCATTATTAAGGCCAGATCGTTCTTTCGAGATGTTCAAACGTTCATAGATGACCAGCAGGGTCAGATAATAACCACAGTGGTTGTAGAGGCTGCAACAGGTCAGCACCTCAGGAGTTAAATGTCAGTTGTCTTTTCATAGCTGAGCATTCAGAGGTTGAGACAGCAGGGGCGGTAGAAGGAGAGAGATAGAGGATCGAAAACAGCAGGTCCGGGACAAGGTAGCACGTCTGGTGAACAGGTCAGGGTTCTTTCTCTCTCTCTCTCTCTCTCTCTCTCTCTCTCTCTCTCTCTCTCTCTCTCTCTCTCTCACTGTCTCTCTCTCTCACTGTCTCTCTCTCTCACTGTCTCTCTCTCTCTCTCTCTCTCTCTCTCTCTCTCTCTCTCTCTCTCTCTCTCTCTCTCACTGTCTCTCTCTCTCTCTCTCTCTCTCTCTCTCTCTCTCTCTCTCTCTCTCTCTCTCTCTCTCTCTCTCTCTCTCTCTCTCACTGTCTCTCTCTCTCTCACTGTCTCTCTCTCTCTCTCTCTCTCTCTCTCTCTCTCTCTCTCTCACTGTCTTACTGTCTGTCTCTTTTCTTCTCCCTCTCTGCCTATTTCTGTCCCTCCATGTTCAGAACCTGTACTACATTATACTCACCACCTGGGTCTCAGAAATGCCATATCCCCCAGTACACTACATCTAATAGTGGGTTATTTTTCTTTACAGATCTTGCCTCTCCATCGTTAAAATCTCCTGTATCTTCACCTTTGTCGTCCTCATGTCTGTAAGTGGATTGTCTTGTGACAGATGACTATAATATAATGTGTCAATATCAGTTCATCCTAGATGTCTACAGAAAGTAACAGCTGTTACTGTCTGCACGTATATGTGTGTGTGTTGTTTCTCCAGTTGTTCTTCAGTATGTATCCAGACAGAGACAACCCGTGGAGGATGCTGGCTGTCTCCCCTACAGAGAGCTTCTGTATCCTTCTACTACATCAGTCCCATACTACACAGTACCGTAGCTATAGTACTGTTCAGTTTACTACATCAGTCTCATACACCACAGTACCGTAGCTATAGTACTGTTCAGTTTACTACATCAGTCTCATACACCACAGTACCGTAGCTATAGTACTGTTCAGTTTACTACATCCGTCCCATACTACACAATACCGTAGCTATAGTACTGTTCAGTTTACTACATCAGTCTCATACAACACAGTACCGTAGCTATAGTACTGTTTCGTTTAGTTTAGTTTGGTAGGATCCCCATATGATCCTGCACATGCACTTGCTGTGATCCACATTAAACATAAAATAGATGAAAGAGATCAGAACAGTCATAGACATGATCAGAACAGTTATAGACATGATCAGAACATTTATAGACATGATCAGAGCTGTAGCCATTAGTGATGGGGACCATTCAGTTGTCAGGTAGAATGATGTAGGGACCAGTGCAGTAGAATATCTAAATGGTATGCTCTGATGGGGACCATGAAATGTTCAGTACTACACCTGTAAAATGAGACGGCAGAAAGACTTTAAATCACAAAGCTTCACAGCTATTCAACTGACCAGGCGTCCACATAAAGCATTTAAAGAACAAAAACATGATATTATATTCTACTCTATTGATATGTCAGGTTTTCCTTATGAAAGAATTCCTGGTTAAATAAAGATTGGATTAAAAAAAATCCTAGTCATTTTCCATGACCGCCTGCCGTCCAATAGCTTTGAACCTGACGGATTTCCATGACAACGCCTTGCTGAAGCTGCAGGTGGGCGGGCCTTTCACGAGTGGCATGGTGGATCTGACCAATGAGGAGTACATTCTTATTCAGGTGGAGCAGACTGAAGAGGCGGGGCCACGGAGAAAGCGGGTCCAGACGGTAGGAGTCTCCACTCATCCAAATGGCACCCTATTCCCTTTATAGTGTACCACTCTAGACCAGGGCCCTATGGCACCCTATTCCCTACATAGTGTACCACTTTAGACCAGAGCCCTATGGCACCCTATTCCCTATATAGTGTACCACTTTAGACCAGAGCCCTATGGCACCCTATTCCCTATATAGTGCACTACTTTAGACCAGAGCCCTATGGCACTCTATTCCCTACATAGTGTACCACTTTAGACCAGAGCCCTATGGCACCCTATTCCCTATATAGTGTACCACTTTAGACCAGAGCCCTATGGCACCCTATTCCCTATATAGTGCACTACTTTAGACCAGAGCCCTATGGCACCCTATTCCCTATATAGTGCACTACTTTAGACCAGAGCCCTATGGCACCCTATTCCCTACATAGTGTACCACTTTAGACCAGAGCCCTATGGCACCCTATTTCCTTTATAGTGTACTACTTTAGACCAGAACCCTATGCGTCAAAAGTAGTGCACTTCAAAGGGAATCGGGTGTTATTTGGGATACAGCCTGTGTTTTTGCAGCAGTACCAATCTGAATGTTACAGCATCTGTGTTTTCTCTCTCCTTTTCCACAGGTGATCTATAACTGGACCATACCTCTGCATTCTGAACGAAGTGACCAGGTTATAACATCAAAAACATTTGAGATGTTGAGCAGGTATGTCCCCAAATCATTCCTGTACTGCACTATTCGTGATGTTGCTCTCTACTAGTTAACATGTCGTGCAAATTCCTGCATGTCCTGAATGTCCAGTACTGTCCAGTCCAGTTATAGTCCCATGGCTTGTTCTCAGAAGTTGTTTCTGATTGTCCTGTATGGGTACAGTAGTTCAGTCTAATTGTCCTGTATGGGTACAGTAGTTCAGTCTGATTGTCCTGTATGGGTACAGTAGTTCAGTCTGATTGTCCTGTATGGGTACAGTAGTTCAGTCTAATTGTCCTGTATGGGTACAGTAGTTCAGTCTGATTGTCCTGTATGGGTACAGTAGTTCAGTCTGATTGTCCTGTATGGGTACAGTAGTTCAGTCTAATTGTCCTGTATGGGTACAGTAGTACAGTCTGATTGTCCTGAATGGGTACAGTAGTTCAGTCTGATTGTTAAGGATTCATATAGATCAAGGATTCATATAGATCAAGGATTCATATAGATTAAGTTTAATGGCTGTGATAGGAGAAAACTGAGGCTGGATCAACAACATTGTAGTTACTCCACAATACTAACCTAAATGACAGAGTGAAAATAATAAATTCTTGGTTGCAATAAGGCACTAAAGTAAAAAACAATGTGGCAAATTTCATGTCCTGAATGCAAAGCATTATGTTTGGCACAAATCCAACACATCACTGAGTACCACTCTTCATATTTTCAAACGTGGTGGTGGCTGCATCATGTTATGGGTATGCTTGTCATCGGCAAAGACTAGGGAGTTTTTAGGAACAGAATAGTACAGGCAAAATCCTAGAGGAAAACCTGGTTGTTTGCTTTCCAACAGACATTGGGAGACACATTTACATTTCAGCAGGACAATAACCTAAAACACAAGGAAAATATACACTGGAGTTGCTTACCAAGACGACATTGACATTTGACTACAGTAACTAACTGACTAACTAAAGGACTCCCTGTCTGTCCGTCTCCATAGTGACCCCATCATCATCACGGTGCAGGCTTTCCTCCAGGACGACTCCATGGTTCCTCTCTCCATGACCCACCAGTCGCTCTACATAACCGCGGAAAGGCAGGTGGTCATTGCTGCAGTCATCCTGGGGGGAGTTTACGTCCTCATCATCTTCGAGGTAAAGAAAGAGAGAGAGAGAGAGAGAGAGAGAGAGAGAGTGTGTGAGAGTGAGAGAGTGTGTGAGAGAGAGAGTGAGAGAGAGAGAGTGAGAGTGTGAGAGAGAGAGAGAGAGAGAGAGAGAGAGTGTGAGAGAGAGAGTGTGAGAGAGAGAGAGTGAGAGAGTGTGAGAGAGAGAGAGAGTGTGAGAGTGTGAGAGTGAGAGAGAGAGAGTGGGAGAGAGAGAGACAGAGACAGACAGACAGCCAGCCAGCCAGCCGTGTGTAGTGTGCTGCGTCTCACATGGTGTATTCTACTATATGTTCAGTACACATACAGTTCCTTAGGAAAGTATTCAACCCCTTCTTTATGGCAAACCTAAATAAGTTCAGGAGTAAAAATGTGCTTAACAAGTCACATAATAAGTTGCATGGACAATTATAGTGTTTAATATGATTTTTGAATGACTACCTCGTCTCTGTACCACACACATACAATTATCTGTAATGTCCCTCAGTCGAGCAGTGAATTTCAAACACAGATTCAACCACAAAGGCCAGGGAGGTTTTCCAATGCCTCACAAAGAAGGTCACCTATTGGTAGATGGGTAAAAAACAAAAGAAGCAGATATTGAATATCCCTTTGAGCTTTGATTAAGTTATTAATCACACTTTGGATGGTGTATCAATACACCCAGTCGCTACAAATATGTTTTTATTTAACTAGGCAAGTAAATTAAAACCTCTTAAGGATCCGCCCCTTTTTAACAGTTTTGCCTAAATTGATATACCCAAATCTAACTGCCTGTAGCATAGGACCTGAAGCAAGGATATGTATATTCTTGGTACCATTTGAGAGGAAACACTTTGAAGTTTGTGGAAATGTGAAATGAATGCAGGAGAATATAACACATTAGATCTGGTAAAAGATCATATCTACAATGTACCATCATTGAAACGCAAGAGAAATGGCATAATGAATTATTTTAGCCCAGGCACAATTTAGATTTTGGCCACTAGATGGTAGCAGTGTATCTCCAAAGTTTTAGACTGATCCAATGAAATCTTGCATATCTGTTCAAAATCAAGACTGCCCAAATGGGCCTAATTGGTTTATTAATACATTTTCAAGTTCATAACTGTGCACTCTCCTCAAACAATAGCATGGTATTATTTCACTGTAATAGCTACTGTACATTGGACAGTGCAGTTAGATTAACAAGAATTTAAGCGTTCTGCCCATATCAGATATGTCTATGTCCTTTTTTGTTTTGTTTCTTACAACCTCATTCTAATCACATTTAGCCTACGTTAGCTCAACCGTCCCGCGGACGGGTCACCGATCCTGAAGAAGATTTATTTAATAACAAATTCTTATTTACAATGACGGCCAAACCCGGACGACGCTGGGCCAATTGTGCTCCACCCCAATCACGGCCGGATGTGATTCAGCCAGGATTCGAACCAGGAACAGTAGTGATGCTGTGCCTTAGACTTCTACGCCACTCAAGAGCCCTGGTTACAGTCTTTCTGTATGGGCAAAGATGCCACTAAATATTATCACACTGTCTTTTGTAAAGGTACACATCCTACACTACTCATCTCATATGTATATACTGTACTCTATACCATCTACTGCATCTTGCCTATGCCTTTCGGCCATCGACTCAAATCTCTAGCCACTTTAATTAAAAAGTGGATGTAATAAATGTATCACTAGCCACTTTAAACGATGCCACTTTATATAATGTTTACATATCCTACATTACTCATCTCATATGTATATACTGTACTCTATACCATCTACTGCATCTTGCCTATGCCGTTCAGCCATCGCTCATCCATATATTTATATGTACATACTCGTATTCATTCCTTTACTCTTGTGTGTATTAGGTAGTTGTTGTGAAATTGTTAGATTACTTGTTAGATACTACTGCAGTCAAAGGTTTGGACACACCTACTCATTCCAGGGGTTTTTCTTCATGTTTTACTATTTTCTATATTGTATATAATGACTCAGCTCTCTGGCGTTTGTTGGTGGACTGTTTACCAGTTCTTGCTCTGCTGCAATTCATTTAACATCCATTCTCTTAATTAGCCTTAGTGTGTAGAGTGTCAGTTCTGTTTTCCCCTCCAGATAACTCCTCATCTTAAAGCCCTGTGCTGACAACTCTGATTACTGCTTCTAGGATGTCTAATTCACTTTTCTCCGTCCACTTTCAGTCTGATGTTCTCGGCTGCTAAGCTGAGTTTATCTTTCTGATTCCGATCTCCTGAATGTTAAAGTCTTTATGATTCGGCATACTCACCACTCTCTCTCTCTCTCTCTCTCTGTGCTGTGTGCCTTTCTGGATCTGGGCCCGCCTCACTGCTGTGCTGAGGAGTCCCCACCTCCTCCTTTCATCATGCCATGGCTCCTGCCTCTCCACTGTCCGCTTGTGTCATTGGCGCCAACTGGCTGGGACTCGTAAGCAGACTTCTCACAGCATCGTCTGATATTCCTTTGATTCCGTAATTCAGTTGAATTAGCCGAGCCATTCCCTATCACTCCATTACATCCTCATTCTCACAGTAATCTTCAATCAGTTGACGCTGCAATGTGCCATGGCTATTTTATTTTACTTAAGAGTCATCTACACCTCCTATTCCACAGTGTGCAGCTTTCATGGAAATAGGAACAAAGGCGATGTTTCACTTTTTTCAAGTTTTTGGGGTCACTCTAGGAAAAGTCATCAAATTTCAAGTTGAAAAAATATCATTTAGGGGGTTTTCTCTGCTGTTAAACATATTGGCGGGTCATTTTTGGGACAACACAAGGGTTAAATTCTGTTTGATTTCGTCCAACAACGTTTCTCTCTCTCCACTCATATTGTCCTACTGGTGGCAACAATGACAATGCAAGCAATGCTTCTCTGTTCGGTGGTTAGCCTGCTAACGCTAGCTACTCTCCCAATGTCTCTCTGTTCAGTGGTTACCCTTTCTATGAGCGTATAATATGAACTCAATCGCTAAAAGTACGGTTTACTTGACTTTTAATGATCGAAAACAAGTGCCCCATAGTGGCTGGAATACAAGTGGCTTCTAGCCGTTGGAATACATGTGCCCCCTAGCGGCTCGAATACAAGTGGCCCCTAGCGGCTGGAATACATGTGGCCCCTAGCGGCTGGAATACAAGTGGCCCCTAGCGGCTGGAATACAAGTGGCTTCTAGCGGCTGGAATACAAGTGGCTTCTAGTGGCTGGAATACAAGTGGCCCCTAGCGGCTGGAATACATGTGGCTTCTAGCGGCTGGAATATAAGTGGCTTCTAGTGGCTAGAATACAAGTGGCCCCTAGCGGCTGGAATACAAGTGGCCCCTAGCGGCTGGAATACAAGTGGCCCCTAGCGGCTGGAATACAAGTGGCCCCTAGCGGCTGGAATACAAGTGGCTTCTAGCGGCTGGAATACAAGTGGCCCCTAGCGGCTGGAATACTAGTGGCCCCTAGCGGCTGGAATACAAGTGGCCCCTAGCGGTTGGAATACAAGTGGCCCCTAGCGGCTGGAATACATGTGGCTTCTAGCGGCTGGAATACAAGTGGCTTCTAGTGGCTAGAATACAAGTGGCCCCTAGCGGCTGGAATACAAGTGGCCCCTAGCGGCTGGAATACAAGTGGCCCCTAGCGGCTGGAATACAAGTGGCTTCTAGCGGCTGGAATACAAGTGGCTTCTAGCGGCTGGAATACAAGTGGCCCCTAGCGGCTGGAATACTAGTGGCCCCTAGCGGCTGGAATACAAGTGGCCCCTAGCGGTTGGAATACAAGTGGCCCCTAGCGGCTGGAATACAAGTGGCTTCTAGCCGTTGGAATACATGTGCCCCCTAGCGGTTCGAATACAAGTGGCCCCTAGCGGCTGGAATACAAGTGGCCCCTAGCGGCTGGAATACAAGTGCCCCCTAGCGGCTGGAATACAAGTGGCCCCTAGCGGCTGGAATACAAGTGGCTTCTAGCGGCTGGAATACATGTGGCCCCTAGCGGCTGGAATAAAAGTGGCCCCTAGAGACTGGAATACAAGTGGCCCCTACAGTCTGGAATACAAGAGGCCTCTGGTGGCTGGAATACAAGTGGCCTCTAGTATCCTAGTATCTACCATCTCATTAGCCCAGACACAGTCACAGAGAGGCTTTATCCTAGTATCTACCATCTCATTAGCCCACACACAGTCACAGAGAGGCTTTATCCTAGTATCTACCATCTCATTAGCCCACACACAGTCACAGAGAGGCTTTATCCTAGTATCTACCATCTCATTAGCCCACACACAGTCACAGAGAGGCTTTATCCTAGTATCTACCATCTCATTAGCCCACACACAGTCACAGAGAGGCTTTATCCTAGTATCTACCATCTCATTAGCCCACACACAGTCACAGAGAGGCTTTATCCTAGTATCTACCATCTCATTAGCCCACACACAGTCACAGAGAGGCTTTATCCTAGTATCTACCATCTCATTAGCCCACACACAGTCACAGAGAGGCTTTATCCTAGTATCTACCATCTCATTAGCCCACACACAGTCACAGAGAGGCTTTATCCTAGTATCTACCATCCCATCAGCCCATCTGGTGTGTTAGTGTACTATCTGGTGTGTGTTAGTGTATTATCTGGTGTGTTAGTGTATTATCTGGTGTGTGTTAGTGTATTATCTGGTGTGTGTTAGTGTATTATCTGGTGTGTGTTAGTGTATTATCTAGTGTGTGTTAGTGTATTATCTGGTGTGTGTTAGTGTATTATCTGGTGTGTGTTAGTGTATTATCTGGTGTGTGTTAGTGTATTATCTGGTGTGTTAGTGTATTATCTGGTGTGTGTTAGTGTATTATCTGGTGTGTTAGTGTATTATCTGGTGTGTGTTAGTGTATTATCTGGTGTGTGTTAGTGTATTATCTGGTGTGTGTTAGTGTATTATCTGGTGTGTTCGGGTATTATCTGGTGTGTGTTAGTGTATTATCTGGTGTGTGTTAGTGTATTATCTGGCGTGTTAGTGTATTATCTGGTGTGTTAGTGTATTATCTGGTGTGTTAGTGTATTATCCGGTGTGCGTTAGTGTATTATCTGGTGTGTGTTAGTGTATTATCTGGTGTGTGTTAGTGTATTATCTGGTGTGTGTTAGTGTATTATCTGGTGTGTGTTAGTGTATTATCTGGTGTGTGTTAGTGTATTATCTGGTGTGTGTTAGTGTATTATCTGGCGTGTTAGTGTATTATCTGGTGTGTTAGTGTATTATCTGGTGTGTTAGTGTATTATCTGGTGTGTGTTAGTGTATTATCTGGTGTGTGTTAGTGTATTATCTGGTGTGTGTTAGTGTATTATCTGGTGTGTGTTAGTGTATTATCTGGTGTGTTAGTGTATTATCTGGTGTGTTAGTGTATTATCTGGTGTGTTAGTTTAGTATCTGGTGTGTTAGTGTATTATCTGGTGTGTGTTAGTGTATTATCTGGTGTGTGTTAGTGTATTATCTGGTGTGTGTTAGTGTATTATCTGGTGTGTTAGTGTATTATCTGGTGTGTTAGTGTATTATCTGGTGTGTGTTAGTGTATTATCTGGTGTGTGTTAGTGTATTATCTGGTGTGTGTTAGTGTATTATCTGGCGTGTTAGTGTATTATCTGGTGTGTTAGTGTATTATCTGGTGTGTTAGTGTATTATCTGGTGTGTTAGTGTATTATCTGGTGTGTGTTAGTGTATTATCTGGTGTGTGTTAGTGTATTATCTGGCGTGTTAGTGTATTATCTGGTGTGTGTTAGTGTATTATCTGGTGTGTTAGTGTATTATCTGGTGTGTTAGTGTATTATCTGGTGTGTGTTAGTGTATTATCTGGTGTGTGTTAGTGTATTATCTGATGTACTAGACAGACAATCACCGTAAAACATTACTAGACAGACAATCCCCATCAAACATTACTATGCAGACAATCCCCATCAAACATTACTATACAGACAATCCCCATCAAACATTATTATACAGACAATCCCCATCAAACATTACTATACAGACAATCCCCATCAATTATTACTAGACAGACAATCCCCATCAAACATTATTATAACGACAATCCCCATCAAACATTACTATACAGACAATCCCCATCAAACATTACTATACAGACAATCCCCATCAAACATTATTATACAGACAATCCCCATCAAACATTATTATACAGACAATCCCCATCAAACATTACTATACAGACAATCCCCATCAATTATTACTAGACAGACAATCCCCATCTAACATTATTATACAGACAATCCCCATCAAACATTACTATACAGACAATCCCCATCAAACATTATTATACAGACAATCCCCATCAAACATTACTATACAGACAATCCCCATCAAACATTATTATACAGACAATCCCCATCAAACATTACTATACAGACAATCCCCATCAAACATTATTATACAGACAATCCCCATCAAACATTACTATGCAGACAATCCCCATCAATTATTACTAGACAGACAATCCCCATCAAACATTATTATACAGACAATCCCCATCAAACATTACTATACAGACAATCCCCATCAAACATTATTATACAGACAATCCCCATCAAACATTACTATACAGACAATCCCCATCAAACATTATTATACAGACAATCCCCATCAAACATTACTATACAGACAATCCCCATCCCCAAATACATATTATGGCAAGAACTCAAATAAGCAAAGAGAAATGACAATCCATCATTACTTTAACACATGAAAGTCAGTCAATGCAGAAAATGTAAAAACCATCTGTGAACTGTGAAGAGACTGGCTCTCATGAGGACCGCCACAGGAAAGGAAGACCCAGAGGATAAGTTCATTAGAGTTAACTGCACCTCAGATTGCAGCCCAAATAACTGCTTCACGGAGTTCAAGTAGCAGACACATCTCAACATCAACTGTTCAGAGGAGAGTGCGTGAATCAGGCCTTCAAGGTCGAATTGCTTCAAAGAAACCACTACTAGGACACCAATAAGAAGAAGAAGAGACTTGCTTGGACCAAGAAACACGAGCAATGGATGTTAGACTGGTGGAAATCTGTCATTTGGTCTGATGAGTCAAAATTTCTGATTTTTGGTTCCAACCGCAGTGTCTTTGTGAGACGCAGAGTAGGTGAACGGATGATCTCTGCATGTGAGGATCCCACCGTGAAGCATGGAGGAGGAGGTGTGACAACTGTGATTTATTTAGAATTCAAGGCACACTTAATCAGCATGGCTACCACAGCCTTCTGCAACGATAAGCCAACAGGACAATGGCTCAAAACACACCCCCAGGCTGTGTAAGGGCTATTTGACCAAGAAGGAGAGTGATGGAGTGCTGCATCAGATGACCTGGCCTCCACAATCACCCAACCTCAACCCAATTAAGATGGTTTGGGATGAGTTGGACCGCAGAGTGATGTAAAAGCAGCCAACAAGTGCTCAGCATATGTGGGAACTCCTTCAAGACTGTTGGAAAAACATTCCAGGTGAAGTTGGTTGAGAGAATGCAAAGCTGTCATCAAGGTAAAGGGTGGCTACCTAGAAGAATCTAAAATCTAAAATATATTTTGATTTGTTTAACACTTTTTTTGGTTACTACATGATTCCATATGTGTAATTTCATAGTTTTTATGTCTTCACTATTATTCTGAAATGTAGAAAATAGTACAAATAAAGAAAAGCCCTTGAATGAGTAGGTCCAAACTTTTGTCCAAACCTTTGACTGGTACTGTACATTGACCACGGGCCATGCGTTTGAGCGGTGGGTGCTGCCTGATCACCCCTCTATGCTGAGTTAATCATGGATGATGTGGAGGGGTCACAGCAGAGGACACTGGGAAACGTACACCTGCTATGTAGGCCGTCATTGTAAAGAAGAATTTGTTATTAACTACTTACGGAGTGGTGGGGCGCTACAAGTGTTGCATAGTCATCAAAAGCTCTGCTTCTTGGCAATATCACAGCGTTGTCAGATTTCAAAAAGGCTTTACGGCGAAAGCACAACATTTGATTGTTTGTGGGTAGCACCTCCAATATTTTATTCCATTAGCATAAATTCATAAACCATTGCGGTTCACACAAAACACATTTCACAGTGAAAACAAATCCCTTACCTTTTGAAGAACTTCTGCTGAGGGCTTCCCAAGTGTCCAACGAAGACATCCAATGGTTCTTTTGTTAGAAAAAGTCATTTATTATATCCATAAATCTCAGTTTGGTTGGCGCGTTATGTTCATAAAATACAGCGTCCACTCGCCCATTGAACAGTGAAGAGAACGCGTTCAACCTATACATATAAACTTGTCCAAGAACAATCAAACATCATTGATAATGTATCCTTAGGAACACTTTTATGTATATTTACTATAATATTTCAACCGGATTATAAACTGGACGATAGGAAAGGAAAAAAACCACAGCGCGCGCGAGCCCGTGAACGCGCTTCCTCTTCTGTTTACATCCGATGACTAGTTCGAAATTATTCTTCTATTACCATCCAGAGCAACTAAACATCACCAAACACTGTCTAGAGACTGTTGACATCCAGTTGAAGCAATAGGTACTGCAATCTTACTCCCAGAAATGGCTGTTTTCAATAGGGAGGGGTTCAAAATGAGGCAATGTGTCAAAAACACTTTTTCCAGGACAGAATGTGCACCTGCTATATCTGTTTTGTTATACTCACAGACATTATGTTAACACTTTTAGAAACTTCAGAGTGTTTCCTATCCAATAGTACTAATTATGTGCATATCCTATTTTCTGGGCCTCAGTGGGAGACATTTTACTCTCCAAAACCGTCACCTCAGGAGCCGCTCCCTAAGAAGTTAACGGACTTGCCTAGTTAAATAAAAGGGAAAGGGGGATACCTATTCAATTGTAATACTGAATGCATTAAAGGTTCAATAGAATAAAATAAAAAATGTACCTTAACCTAACCTCCAAATGAAATCCCTACAGACTACGTCCCAAATGGCAGCATATTCCCTATGCAATGCACCATATTCCCTATGCAATGCATCCCAATTCCATATGTTGTGCACCATATTCCCTATGTAATGCACCATATTCCCTATGTAATGCACCATATTCCCTATGTAATGCACCATATTCCCTATGTAATGCACCAAATTCCCTATGTAATGCACCATATTCCCTATGTAATGCACCATATTCCCTATGTAATGCACCCTGTTCCCTATGTAATGCACCCTGTTCCCTATGTAATGCACCCTGTTCCCTATGTAATGCACCATATTCCCTATGTAATGCACCCTGTTCCCTATGTAATGCACCATATTCCCTATGTAATGCACCCTGTTCCCTATGTAATGCACCCTGTTCCCTATGTAATGCACCCTGTTCCCTATGTAATGCACCATATTCCCTATGTAATGCACCCTGTTCCCTATGTAATGCACCAAATTCCCTATGTAATGCACCCTGTTCCCTAAGTAATGCAACCAAATTCCCTATGTAATGCACCCTGTTCCCTATGTAATGCACCATATTCCCTATGTAATGCACCCTGTTCCCTATGTAATGCACCCTGTTCCCTATGTAATGCACCATATTCCCTATGTAATGCACCCTGTTCCCTATGTAATGCACCATATTCCCTATGTAATGCACCATATTCCCTATGTAATGCACCCTGTTCCTATGTAATGCACCCTGTTCCTATGTAATGCACTATATTCCCTATGTAATGCACCCTGTTCCCTATGTAATGCACCATATTCCCTATGTAATGCACCATATTCCCTATGTAATGCACCATATTCCCTATGTAATGCACCATATTCCCTATGTAATGCACCATATTCCCTATGTAATGCACCCTGTTCCCTATGTAATGCACCCTGTTCCCTATGTAATGCACCATATTCCCTATGTAATGCACCATATTCCCTATGTAATGCACCCTGTTCCCTATGTAATGCACCCTGTTCCCTATGTAATGCACCCTGTTCCCTATGTAATGCACCATATTCCCTATGTAATGCACCATATTCCCTATGTAATGCACCATATTCCCTATGTAATGCACCAAATTCCCTATGTAATGCACCATATTCCCTATGTAATGCACCCTGTTCCCTATGTAATGCACCCTGTTCCCTATGTAATGCACCCTGTTCCCTATGTAATGCACTATATTCCCTATGTAATGCACCCTGTTCCCTATGTAATGCACCATATTCCCTATGTAATGCACCCTGTTCCCTATGTAATGCACCATATTCCCTATGTAATGCACCCTGTTCCCTATGTAATGCACCATATTCCCTATGTAATGCACCCTGTTCCCTATGTAATGCACCATATTCCCTATGTAATGCACCCTGTTCCCTATGTAATGCACCATATTCCCTATGTAATGCACCCTGTTCCCTATGTAATGCACCATATTCCCTATGTAATGCACCCTGTTCCCTATGTAATGCACCATATTCCTATGTAATGCACCATATTCCTATGTAATGCACCATATTCCCTATGTAATGCACCCTGTTCCCTATGTAATGCACCCTGTTCCCTATGTAATGCACCATATTCCCTATGTAATGCACCATATTCCCTATGTAATGCACCATATTCCCTATGTAATGCACCATATTCCCTATGTAATGCACCATATTCCCTATGTAATGCACCATATTCCCTATGTAATGCACCCTGTTCCCTATGTAATGCACCCTGTTCCCTATGTAATGCACCATATTCCCTATGTAATGCACCATATTCCCTATGTAATGCACCCTGTTCCCTATGTAATGCACCCTGTTCCCTATGTAATGCACCATATTCCCTATGTAATGCACCATATTCCCTATGTAATGCACCCTGTTCCCTATGTAATGCACCATATTCCCTATGTAATGCACCATATTCCCTATGTAATGCACCAAATTCTATGTAATCATAAATGTATATGTCCAAAAATGGATCATGAAGATAAGGTCATATATTTTTCTTGGAATTCACATTCTGGGAACTTTTCATGTCAGTCTGTTAAAGCCAGATAATACTTTTTGTTCACTACTGTTCTGGGAAGAAACATGAATTCCAGGGAATATTCTGCATAATGTCCCTAATCTAATTAGCAAATCCAAGGCCTAGCGGAGTGCAGTTTAATGTATAAAACATGTGACTGGCTGGCTGCATAATGTTGAGCAGACAGGTGAAGAGACACCAGCTGGTCCCTCTGTCCTCTAGGCTCTATCAACACATACTGTCAAATCAACCTGTTCCACTCCAAAAACCCTTGGACTCCAGATGATAATGGTGCTCTGTACCATACCTCTCACTCTCACACTGTCTCTTTCTCTCTCTCTCAATTCAATTCAATTCAAGGGCTTTATTGGCATGGGAAACATATTTTTACATTGCCAAAACAAGTGAAATAGATAATAAACACTTAGTGAAATCAACAATTAAACATTAACAGCAAACATTACACTTATTATGGCTATATACAGTGTTGTAATGATGTGCAAATTGTTAAAGTACAAAAGGGAAAATAAATAAACATACATTTAGGTTGTATTTATAATGGTGTTTGTTCTTCACTGGTTGCCCTTTTCTTGTGGCAACAGGTCACACATATTTCTGCTGTGATGGCACACTGCGGTATTTCACCCAATAGATATGGGTTTCTTTGTGGGTCTGTGTAATCTGAGGGAAATACGTGTCTCGGGGCGGCAGGTAGTCTAGCGGTTAGAGCGTAGGGACAATAACTGAAAGGTTGCTGGATCAAATCCCCGAGCTGACAGGGTAAAAATCTGTCATTCTGCCCCTGAACAAGGCAGTTAACCCACTATTCCCCCGTAGGCCATCATTGTAAATAAGAATTTGATCTTAACTGACTTGCCTAGTTAAATAAAGGTAAAAAAAATATGGTCGTACATTTGTCAGGAGGTTAGGAAGTGCAGCTCAGTTTCCACATCATTTTGTGGGCAGTGTGCACATAGCCTGTCTTCTCTTGGCAGCCAGGTCTGCCTACGGTGGCCTTTCTCAATAGCAAGGCTATGCTCACTGAGTCTGTACATAGTCAAAGATTTCCTTAATTTTGGGTCAGTCACAGTGTTCAGGTATTCTGCCACTGTGTACTCTCTGTTTAGGGTCAAAAAGCATTCTAGTTTGCTCAGTTTCTTTGTCAATTCTTTCCCATGTGTCAAGTAATTATCTTTTTGTTTTCTCATGATTTGGTTGGGTCTAATTGTGTTGCTGTCTTGGGGCGCTGTGGGCGTCTGTTTGTGTTTGTGAACAGAGCCCCAGGACCAGCTTGCTTAGGGGACTCTTCTCCAGGTTCATCTCTCTGTAGGTGAGGACTCTGTGGGGTGTGTTTGTGTTTGTGAACAGAGCCCCAGGACCAGCTTGCTTAGGGGACTCTTCTCCAGGTTCATCTCTCTGTAGGTGAGGACTCTGTGGGGTGTGTTTGTGTTTGTGAACAGAGCCCCAGGACCAGCTGCTTAGGGGACTCTTCTCCAGGTTAATTTCTCTGTAGGTGATGGCTTTGTTATGGAAGGTTTGGGAATCGCTTCCTTTTAGGTGGATGTAGAATTGAACGTCTCTTTTCTGGATTTTGATAATTAGCGGGTGTCGGCCTAATTCTGCTCTGCATGGATTATTTGGTGTTTTACGTTGTACACTGAGGATATTTTTGCAGAACTCTGCATGCAGAGTCTCAATTTGGTGTTTGTCCCATTTTGTGAATTCTTGTTTGTTGAGTGGACCCCAGACCTCACAACCATAAAGGGCAATGGATTCTATAACTGATTCTAGTATTTTTAGCCAGATCCTAATTGGTATGTTGAATTTTGTGTTCCTTTTGATGGGATAGAAGGCCCTTCTTGCCTTGTCTCTCAGATCGCTCACAGCTTTGTGGAAGTTACTTGTGGCGCTGATGTTCAGGCCAAGATATTTATTGTTTGTTATGTGCTCTAGGGCAACGGTGTTGAGATGGAATTTGTATTTGTGGTCCTGGCGACTGGACCTTTTTTGGAACACCATTATTTTGGTCTTACTGTGATTTACTGTCAGGGCCCAGGTCTGACAGAATCTGTGCAGAAGATCTAGGTGCTGCTGTAGGCCCTCCTTGGTTGGGGACAGAAGCACCAGATCATCAGCAAACAGTAGACATTTGACCTCAGATTCTAGTAGGGTGAGGCCGGGTGCTGCAGACTGTTCTAGTGCCCTCGCCAATTTGTTGATATATATGTTGGGTGGGGCTTAAACTGCATCCCTTTCTCACACCCCAGCCCGGCGGAAAGAAATGTGTGTGTTTTTTTGCCAATTTGAACTGCTTCGATGATTCATCGTAGTGAAGGCGTAGACTCAGGTTTTTGCATCATACCACTTGTCATTGAAATGTTTATATTTGATAGGGAAGCTGAGAGGTCAAATATACTGTTTAGGTTTTCTACTGCCAAGTTTACACCTTCACTGTTACAGTGAAACATTTTGTCCAGGAAATTGTCTAGACGGGTTTGAATTTGTTGTTGCCTAATAGGTTTCCACACTACTTTCCTTCCATCTATAGCATTTCTTAATATTATTCAGTTCCTTTGGCTTTGATGCCTCATGATTGAGTATTGCTCTGTTCAAGTAGACTGTGATTTTGCTGTGATCTGATAGGGGTGTCAGTGGGCTGACTGTGAACGCTCTGAGAGACTCTGGGTTGAGGTCAGTGATAAAGTAGTCTACAGTACTACTGCCAATAGATGAGCTGTAGGTGTACCTACCATAGGAGTCCCCTCGAAGCCTACCATTGACTATGTACCTACCCAGCATCTGACAGAGCTGCAGGAGTTGTGACCCGTTTTTGTTGGTTATGTTGTCACCTCCAGATAGGTGTTTGCCCCCCTGTGTGCTGAGAGTGTCAGGTTCTTGTCCAGTTCTGGCATTTAGGTCGCCACAGACTAGTACAGGTCCTTGGGTCTGGAAATGGTTGATCTCCCCCTCTAGGATGGAGAAGCTGTCATTGTATGGGGATTCTAGTGGGGGGATATAGGTAGCACACAGGAGGACATTTTTCTCTGTTGAGATCATTTCCTTATTAATTTCTAGCCAGATGTAAAATGTTCCTGTTTTGATTAATTTAATAGAGTGTGTTAGGTCTGCTCTATACCAGCTTAGCATACCCCCTGAGTCTCTTCCCTGTTTCACACCTGGTAGTTTGGTGGATGGGACTACCAGCTCTCTGTAACCTAGAGGGCAACCAGTGGGTCTGTCTCCTTTATACCATGTTTCTTGTAGGATGATCATGTTTTCTATTTCCAATTTATTTGATGAAGTCCTGGTTCCTGCTCTTTAGGCCAAAGGCAGATGACCTCAGACCTTGTATATTCCAGGATGAGATAGTAAAATCTTTGTGTTCCATAGTGTCTAGTGTTGGTTTTGAGTAGTTTAGGCCCGGACCATCACAGTAGGTGTGAGCAGAGCATGTTGAGCATCTGATACAGACCTCTTAGGGTGCAGAATGGGGCTTAGGGGGTATATTAGTGGGGGTTGGGCCTGTTGCTCTGCTCACGACCTGGGCATCTGTGCGGCTGTCATGTTGAGGTCCTTGCCGTAGGTGAGTGGGGTGCATGGGGTGGTCAGAAGGGGCATAAGTCTGATATGGGGGGGCCTATATAGAGTGTGGCCAGGGTTTGCTTGGGATGGTCTTAGCTGGTTGGGGTGTGGCTGGTGATGCTGTGGTCTGGGTGTAGGTCCTCTTGGCGTGGGTTCTCTCGGTGCAGGTCCTTCAGGAGGGGGTCTTCCAGGTCTGGGTGGGGTGTCTCGCTGGTCTGGGCGGGTTGTCCGTTGCTCTGTTGCTCCTGTGTGAGGTGCTGGGTCTACGGTTGAGGATGATGTCCTTCAGGGTCCTGGCAAAATGTTGGGATTGCTGCCTTGTAGTGGTGGACCTGGTCGTAAAGGCTGTTCAAGTGGTGGGCCAGGTAAGCGTTAGGCTTTGGGGCACAGTCTTGCAAAATGCTTGCATTCACCCGCTGTATGGTGGCAGGGTGAAAGTATTTTCTTGGTAGCAGGTTGGAGATAATCACTTGTGCGTTGGGGAAAGTGGAAGAAGCTTTTTCAGTCACTCCCTTGAGTGCTGTGGCCACCCTTTCCTGCTGTGCTCTCAGGTCGTTTGTGCCTGTGTGTATTATGATGTGGCTGGGGGACCCTAGTCTGCCCTCTGACAACAGCTCAAGGGCATGCCTAGTGTTTGGGCACCAGAGCTTAGCCACTTCTTTCACCCTCTCTCTCTCTCGCTCTCTCTCTCAATTCAATTCAAAGGGCTTAGACAATAATAATAGACAATAAACAAAAGGGAAATAAACAATCAGAAATTAACATACCTTCTCTCTCAAACTTTATCTGAAATTAAATCATGGGGACTGTTTTGTGTCGGCAGATATTGAATTATCTGGTAACTAACAAATTGACTGTTTTCTCTGTGTTGTCAGATTGTCCACCGTACTCTGGCGGCCATGTTGGGATCCCTGGCTGCCCTGACTGCTCTGGCCATGATCGGAGATGTAAGACTTCACTGTTTTTACTGTGTTAACATCATAAACAATGTTGTATTCTAGTTAGTGACAGACAGTAAACAGAGATATATTTTCTACTGATACATACCGTATAGCAACAGATAAAGCATTTAGTTCCTCTGTCTATTGGCTAGCAGTATCATTTAGTTCCTCTGTCTATTGGCTAGCTATAATTTAGTTCCTCTGTCTATTGGCTAGTGGTATCATTTAGTTCCTCTGTCTATTGGCTAGCTATCATTTAGTTCCTCTGTCTATTGGCTAGTGGTATCATTTAGTTCCTCTGTCTATTGTCTAGCTATCATTTAGTTCCTCTGTCTATTGGCTACCTATCATTTAGTTCTTCTATCTATTGGCTAGCTATCATTTAGTTTCTCTGTGTATTGGCTAGCTATCATTTAGTTCCTCTGTCTATTGGCTAGTGGTATCATTTAGTTCCCCTGTCTATTGGCTAGCTATCATTTAGTTCCTCTGTCTATTGGCTAGTGCTATCATTTAGTTCCTCTGTCTATTGGCTAGCTATCATTTAGTTCCTCTGTCTATTAGCTAGTGGTATCATTTAGTTCCCCTGTGTATTGGCTCGCTATCATTTAGTTCCTCTGTCTATTAGCTAGTGGTATCATTTAGTTCCCCTGTGTATTGGCTCGCTATCATTTAGTTCCTCTGTCTATTGGCTCGCTATCATTTAGTTCCTCTGTCTATTTGCTATCTATCATTTAGTTCCTCTGTCTATTGGCTAGCTATCATTTAGTTTCTCTGTGTATTGGCTAGCTATCATTTAGTTCCTCTGTCTATTGGCTAGTGGTATCATTTAGTTCCCTGTCTATTGGCTAGCTATAATTTAGTTCCTCTGTCTATTGGCTAGTGCTATCATTTAGTTCCTCTGTCTATTGGCTAGCTATCATTTAGTTCCTCTGTCTATTGGCTAGCTATCATTTAGTTCCTCTGTCTATTAGCTAGTGGTATCATTTAGTTCCCCTGTCTATTGGCTCGCTATCATTTAGTTCCTCTGTCTATTGGCTAGCTATCATTTAGTTCCTCTGTCTATTGGCTAGCTATCATTTAGTTCCTCTGTCTATTGGCTAGCAATCATTTAGTTCCTCTTTCTCTCTGTGTCTCTCTGTCTGTCTTACAGCGTCCCAGTCTGAGCACTGTGGTGGAGTGGATCGACTATGAGACTCTGGCTCTTCTGTTTGGCATGGTAAGTCAGTCACGCCTTGGCTCAGTCTCAAATGGCACCCTATTCCCTATACAGTGCACTGCTTTATACTACAGCCCTATTCCCTATATACTGTAGTGCACTACTTTATACTACAGCCCTATTCCCATTATAGTGCACTATATACTACAGCCCTATTCCCTATATACTGTAGTGCACTACTTTATACTACAGCCCTATTCCCTATATACTGTAGTGCACTACTTTATACTACAGCCCTATTCCCTATATACTGTAGTGCACTACTTTATACTACAGCCCTATTCCCTATATACTGTAGTGCACTACTTTATACTACAGCCCTATTCCCTATATACTGTAGTGCACAACTTTATACTACAGCCCTATTCCCTATATACTCTAGTGCACTACTTTATACTACAGCCCTATTCCCATTATAGTGCACTATATACTACAGCCCTATTCCCTATATACTCTAGTGCACTACTTTATACTACAGCCCTATTCCCTATATACTCTAGTGCACTGCTTTATGCTACAGCCCTATTCCCTATATACTCTAGTGCACTGCTTTATACTACAGCCCTATTCCCTATATACTGTAGTGCACTGCTTTATGCTACAGCCCTATTCCCTATATACTGTAGTGCACTGCTTTATACTACAGCCCTATTCCCTACATACTCTAGTGCTGAAACAGTTAGCGATGCCGAAACAGTTAGCGATGCCGAAACACTTAGCGATGCCGAAACAGTTAGCGATGCCGAAACACTTAGCGATGCCGAAACAGTTAGCGATGCCGAAACACTTAGCGATGCGAAACACTTAGCGATGCGAAACACTTAGCGATGTCGAAACAGTTAGCGATGCGAAACAGTTAGCGATGCCAAACACTTAGCGATGCCGAAACACTTAGCGATGCCAAACACTTAGCGATGCCGAAACACTTAGCGATGCGAAACACTTAGCGATGCCAAACACTTAGCGATGTCAAACACTTAGCGATGCCGAAACACTTAGCGATGCAGAAACACTTAGCGATGCCGAAACAGTTAGCGATGCCGAAACACTTAGCGATGCCGAAACACTTAGCGATGCCGAAACACTTAGCGATGCAGAAACACTTAGCGATGCCGAAACACTTAGCGATGCAGAAACACTTAGCGATGCAGAAACACTTAGCGATGCCGAAACACTTAGCGATGCCGAAACACTTAGCGATGCCGAAACACTTAGCGATGCCGAAACACTTAGCGATGCCGAAACACTTAGCGATGCAGAAACACTTAGCGATGCCGAAACACTTAGCGATGCCGAAACACTTAGCGATGCAGAAACACTTAGCGATGCCGAAACACTTAGCGATGCCGAAACAGTTAGCGATGCCGAAACACTTAGCGATGCCGAAACACTTAGCGATGCCGAAACACTTAGCGATGCAGAAACACTTAGCGATGCCGAAACACTTAGCGATGCAGAAACACTTAGCGATGCAGAAACACTTAGCGATGCCGAAACACTTAGCGATGCCGAAACACTTAGCGATGCCGAAACACTTAGCGATGCCGAAACACTTAGCGATGCCGAAACAACACCAACACTTTACATATTGATTCATATTTCTTATTGATTCATATTTCATATTGATTCATATTTCTTATTGATTCATATTTCTTATTGATTCATATTTCATATTGATTCATATTTCAGCCCATGAAACATGGGACCAACACTTTACATATTGATTCATATTTCTTATTGATTCATATTTCTTATTGATTCATATTTCTTATTGATTCATATTTCAGCCCATGAAACATGGGACCAACACTTTACATATTGATTCATATTTTTGTTCAGTATAGATTGTCATTCACCTCAAAGTATTGACAATACAAAATGGCACCCTATACCCTACGGGCCCTGGTCAAACGGCACCCTATACCCTACGGGCCCTGGTCAAACGGCACCCTATACCCTACGGGCCCTGGTCAAATGGCACCCTATACCCCATGGACCCTGGTCAAAATTACTGCAATATCTATAGGGAATAGGATTCCATTAGGGAGGCATACGATATTATCCTTTGAACACCCAGATATATGGATATGAACGATGAATGGTGAAATGCTGTTTCTCTCTCATCAATATTATCCTTTGAACACCCAGATATATGGATATGAATGGTGAAATGCTGTTTCTCTCTCATCAATAGTATCCTTTGATCACCCAGATCTATGGATATGAACGATGAATGGTGAAATGCAGTATTTAGTTGGAGTCTTATTAAAGTTTCATAATTGTTGTTTGATTAACTGTCTTGTATCAGTCTCATAATCATTATATCAAACTACTAGTTCTCTGTATTATGAATACAGATGGTTCTAGTTCTCTGTATTATGAATACAGATGGTTCTAGTTCTCTGTATTATGATTACATATGGTTCTAGTTCTCTGTATTATGAATACAGATGGTTCTAGTTCTCTGTATTATGATTACAGATGGTTCTAGTTCTCTGTATTATGATTACAGATGGTTCTAGTTCCCTGTATTATGATTACAGATGGTTCTAGTTCTCTGTATTATGATTACATATGGTTCTAGTTCTCTGTATTATGATTACAGATGGTTCTAGTTCTCTGTATTATGATTACTGATGGTTCTAGTTCTCTGTATTATGAATACAGATGGTTCTAGTTCTCTGTATTATGAATACAGATGATTCTAGTTCCCTGTTTTAAAACATGTTTCGTCTTTCCCTTACAGATGATTCTAGTTGCCATCTTCTCAGAGACTGGCTTCTTTGACTACTGTGCTGTGAAGGTGAGTTGGTCAACTGGATTCTTTGACTACTGTGCTGTGAAGGTTGGTCAAAAGTGACACTGTCCTGAGTGACTCTAAAGGTTGTTTTCCAGTAGGTCTAACTACTGTTTGTGACTGTGGACACTAGCGGTCTGCATGTCAATAGACCCAGGCTGCATCCCAAATGGTAGCTATGGACTCTAGTCCAAAGTGGTGCACTATATAGGGAATAAACCAGCCTTAGACTAACACAGAGTGGTTGGTGCTTATGTAACTCAAGCCTCTGAGTGGCATGCTCTCACCCAGTCAACATGCTTTACAGCTTGTAAGTCTCCTTCAGACATCAACGCCAAAGAGGCAGATTTTGTGCATGTAAGCCATGACACTATTTATTTTTATATTTTTATTCAACTTTTATTTAACTAGGCAAGTCAGTTCAGAGCAAACTCTTATTTACAATGACAGCCTACACCGGCCAAACTCGGACGACGCTGGGCGCCATATGGGACCCAATCACGGCCGGATGTGATACAGTCTGGATTGTTATGATAGTTAAGGATACATTTTGGATTGTTATGATTGTTAAGGATACAGTTTGGATTGTTATGATTGTTAAGGATACAGTCTGGATTGTTATGATTGTTAAGGATACAGTTTGGATTGTTATGATTGTTAAGGATACAGTCTGGATTGTTATGATTGTTAAGGATACAGTCTGGATTGTTATGATTGTTAAGGATACAGTTTGGATTGTTATGATTGTTAAGGATACAGTCTGGATTGTTATGATTGTTAAGGATACAGTTTGGATTGTTATGATTGTTAAGGATACAGTTTGGATTGTTATGATTGTTAAGGATACAGTCTGGATTGTTAAGATTGTTAAGGATACAGTTTGGATTGTTATGATTGTTAAGGATACAGTCTTAGTTCTATTGGGATTATGGGAAAATAAAACAAAAGTTCCATCAGCAATGGGCATAAAACTTACAGTAATACAGTATTGAAACTTACAGTAATACAGTATTGAAACATACAGTGTTGAAACTTACTGTATTGAAACTTACAGTAATACAGTATTAAAACATACAGTATTGAAACTTACTGTATTGAAACTTACAGTAATACTGTATTAAAACATACAGTAATACAGTATTGAAACTTATAGTATTGAAACTTACAGTAATACAATATTGAAACTTATAGTATTGAAACTTACAGTAATACAGTATTGAAACTTACAGTAATACAGTATTGAAACATACAGTAATACAGTATTGAAACTTACAGTAATACAGTATTGAAACATACAGTAATACAGTATTGCAGCTTACAGTAATACTGTATTGAAACTTACAGTAATACCGTATTGAAACTTACATTATTGAAATTGACAGTAATACAGTATTGAAACTTACAGTAATACAGTTCTTGAAACTTACAGTAATACAGTATTGAAACTTACAGTAATACTGTATTGAAACATAAATACTGTACTAGAATGACCTACTGAGGTTTAGAGTAAATTGCCTTTTTTGAATGCTTTGGGTGGAAAGTAGAATTCCATCAGAGGGGCTACCATCACTCAGGTCCTACCGGCAGACAGGATGTGTAAAAATGATTTAATCTAGAATTTATGGATTGGATACGGATGTAGTGGCTCTACAGCAGGTATTTCGAAACAAACGCAGGAAGCCGGTTTACACACTCCTTATTTAGATAAGAACTGCTCACACACCGAGCCACAAACATGAAACAATCACGGACAACACTGATGGGGGGAACAGAGGATTAAATAACACATGTAATTAGGGTAATGATGACCAGGTGTGAATATTGACAAGACAAAACAGAAACTGAGAAATGGGTGGTGGCTAGAACACCGGTGACGTCGACCGCCGGTAGACGCCCGAACCAGGAGAGGGACCGACTTCAGCTGAAGTCGTGACAACTGAGGCCCCTTTTTATAACGCTGTGGAATAAAATTAGCCGAGACAAAGTCTTACAGATGTAATCGTGTCTAATAAAGAAATGCATGAAACTGGCTCATAGTGTCTAACAGGATACTATACATATTTATAGACGGGTTAATGTAGACAGTGAACTCCTACACACAGTGGATAGACCTGTTAATGTAGACAGTGAACTCCTACACACAGTGAATAGACCTGTTAATGTAGACAGTGAACTCCTACACACAGTGAATAGACCTGTTAATGTCTGAGATCAGGGGGAGGTAGAGAGGTCTGAGGTCAGGGGGAGGTAGAGAGGTCTGAGGTCAGGGGGAGGTAGAGAGGTCTGAGATCAGGGGGAGGTAGAGAGGTCTGAGATCAGGGGAGGTAGAGAGGTCTGAGATCAAGGGGGTAGAGAGGTCTGAGATCAGGGGAGGTAGAGAGGTCTGAGATCAGGGGGTAGAGAGGTCTGAGATCAGGGGTAGAGAGGTCTGAGATCAGGGGAGTAGAGAGGTCTGAGATCAGGGGTAGGGAGGTCTGAGATCAGAGGGAACTTCAAATTAAAATCTCAACTCAGTAGACCTCCGTTTCAGCTGGTGGCCCCACAGCCCTGTCACGAATTACTTCCTATTTTCTATATCGTGCATTGACCAAAACCCTGTTGGTCAAAAGCAATGCACTATATAGGGAATTTGGTGCCATTTGGTATGCAGACTCTGTGCTATTTTCCTAGCCACATCCTCTCTCCACCCTCATCCTCTCTCCACCCTCATCCTCTCATCCTCTCTCCACCCTCATCCTCTCATCCTCTCTCCACCCTCATCCTCTCTCCACCCTCATCCTCTCATCCTCTCTCCACCCTCATCCTCTCATCCTCTCTCCACCCTCATCCTCTCTCCACCCTCATCCTCTCATCCTCTCTCCACCCTCATTCTCTCTCCACCCTCATCCTCTCTCCACCCTCATTCTCTCATCCTCTCTCCACCCTCATCCTCTCTCCACCCTCATCCTCTCATCCTCTCTCCACCCTCATCCTCTCTCCACCCTCATCCTCTCATCCTCTCTCCACCCTCATCCTCTCATCCTCTCTCCACCCTCATCCTCTCATCCTCTCTCCACCCTCATCCTCTCTCCACCCTCATCCTCTCATCCTCTCTCCACCCTCATCCTCTCTCCACCCTCATCCTCTCATCCTCTCTCCACCCTCATTCTCTCATCCTCTCTCCACCCTCATCCTCTCATCCTCTCTCCACCCTCATTCTCTCTCCACCCTCATCCTCTCATCCTCTCTCCACCCTCATCCCCTCATCCTCTCTCCACCCTAATCCTCTCTCCACCCTCATCCCCTCATCCTCTCTCCACCCTAATCCTCTCTCCACCCTCATCCTCTCATCCTCTCTCCACCCTAATTCTCTCATCCTCTCTCCACCCTCCTTCTCTCATCCTCTCTCCACCCTCATCCTCTCTCCACCCTCATCCCCTCATCCTCTCTCCACCCTCATCCCCTCATCCTCTCTCCACCCTCATCCTCTCTCCACCCTCATCCTCTCTCCACCCTCATCCTCTCGTCCTCTCTCCACCCTCATCCTCTCTCCACCCTCATCCTCTCTCCACCTTCATCCTTTCATCCTCACTCCACCCTCATCCCCTCATCCTCTCTCCACCCTCATTCTCTCATCCTCTCTCCACCCTCATCCTCTCTCCACCCTCATCCTCTCATCCTCTCTCCACCCTCATCCTCTCTCCACCCTCATCCTCTCATCCTCTCTCCACCCTCATCCTCTCTCCACCCTCATCCCCTCATCCTCTCTCCACCCTCATCCTCTCATCCTCTCTCCACCCTCATCCCCTCATCCTCTCTCCACCCTCATCCTCTCTCCACCCTCATCCTCTCATCCACCCTCATCCCCTCATCCTCTCTCCACCCTCATCCCCTCATCCTCTCTCCACCCTCATCCCCTCATCCTCTCTCCACCCTCATCCTCTCTCCACCCTCATCCTCTCTCCACCTCATCCTCATCCTCTCACCCTCTCCCTCATCCTCTCTCCACCCTCATCCTCTCATCCTCTCTCCACCCTCATCCTCTCTCCACTCCTCTCATCCTCTCACCCTCATCCTCTCTCCACCCTCATCCTCTCTCATCCTCTCTCACCCTCATCCTCTCTCCACCCTCATCCTCTCATCCTCTCTCCACCCTCATCCTCTCTCCACCCTCATCCTCCCTCATCCTCTCTCCACCCTCATCCTCTCTCTCTCCACCCTCATCCCCTCATCCTCTCTCCACCCTCATCCTCTCTCCACCCTCATCCCCTCATCCTCTCTCCACCTCATCCTCTCTCCACCCTCATCCTCTCATCCTCTCTCCACCCTCATCCTCTCTCCACCCTCATCCTCTCTCCACCCTCATCCTCTCTCCACCCTCATCCTCTCTTCACCCTCATCCTCTCATCCTCTCTCCACCCTCATCCTCTCATCCTCTCTCCACCCTCATCCCCTCATCCTCTCTCCACCCTCATCCTCTCTCCGCCCTCATCCCCTCATCCTCTCTCCACCCTCATCCTCTCTCCACCCTCATCCTCCCATCCTCTCTCCACCCTCATGGAATAGGTGAATCATATTTAGTGAATATTTTAGGTGAATCATATTTAGTGAATATTTTAGGTGAACCATATTTAGTGAATATTTTAGGTGAATCATATTTAGTGAATATTTTAGGTGAACCATATTTAGTGAATCTTTAACATATCTCCACTCCCACCTCCAGGCCTACCAGCTGTCCAGAGGCAAGGTCTGGCCCATGATCATCATCCTGTGTCTCATAGCAGCCATCCTGTCAGCCTTCCTGGACAACGTGACTACTATGATGCTCTTTACTCCTGTTACCATCAGGTACAGTGTAATAACCATCAGGTACAGCTGTTACCATCAGGTACAGTGTAATAACCATCAGGTACAGTGTAATAACCATCAGGTACAGTGTAATAACCATCAGGTACAGCTGTTACCATCAGATACAGTGTAATAACCATCAGGTACAGCTGTTACCATCAGATACAGTGTAATAACCATCAGGTACAGCTGTTACCATCAGGTACAGTGTAATAACCATCAGGTACAGCTGTTACCATCAGGTACAGCTGTTACCATCAGGTACAGTGTAATAACCATCAGATACAGTGTAATAACCATCAGGTACAGTGTAATAACCATCAGGTACAGCTGTTACCATCAGGTACAGTGTAATAACCATCAGATACAGTGTAATAACCATCAGGTACAGCTGTTACCATCAGGTACAGTGTAATAACCATCAGGTACAGCTGTTACCATCGGGTACAGTGTAATAACCATCAGATACAGTGTAATAACCATCAGATACAGTGTAATAACCATCAGGTACAGTGTAATAACCATCAGATACAGTGTAATAACCATCAGATACAGTGTAATAACCATCAGGTACAGCTGTTACCATCAGGTACAGTGTAATAACCATCAAGTACAGTGTAATAACCATCAGGTATAGTGTAATAACTATCAGGTGCAGCTGTTACCATCAGATACAGTGTAATAACCATCAGATACAGCTGTTACCATCAGGTACAGTGTAATAACCATCAGATACAGCTGTTACCATCAGATACAGTGTAATAACCATCAGGTACAGTGTAATAACCATCAGTTATAGTGAAATAACCATCAGGTACAGCTGTTACCATCAGATACAGCTGTTACCATCAGGTACAGTGTAATAACCATCAGATACAGTGTAATGACCATCAGGTACAGTGTAATAACCATCAGGTACAGTGTAATAACCATCAGGTACAGCTGTTACCATCAGGTACAGTGTAATAACCATCAGGTACAGTGTAATAACCATCAGGTACAGCTGTTACCATCAGGTACAGTGTAATAACCATCAGATACAGCTGTTACCATCAGATACAGTGTAATAACCATCAGGTACAGTGTAATAACCATCAGGTACAGCTGTTACCATCAGATACAGCTGTTACCATCAGGTACAGTGTAATAACCATCAGGTACAGCTGTTACCATCAGATACAGTGTAATAACCATCAGATACAGTGTAATAACCATCAGGTACAGTGTAATAACCATCAGATACACCTATTACCATCGGATACAGTGTAATAACCATCAGGTACAGTGTAATAACCATCAGGTACAGCTGTTACCATCAGATACAGCTGTTACCATCATATACAGTGTAATAACCATCAGATACAGTGTAATAACCATCAGGTACAGCTGTTACCATCAGGTGCAGTGTAATAACCATCAGCTACAGTGTAATATTTATGAGGTACATCTGTTACCATCAGATACAGCTGTTACCATCATATACAGTGTAATAACCATCAGATACAGTGTAATAACCATCATATACAGCTGTTACCATCAGATACATTGTAATAACCATCAGATACAGTCTAATAACCATCAGGTACAGCTGTTACCATCAGATACAGCTGTTACCATCAGATACAGTGTAATAACCATCAGGTACAGCTGTTACCATCAGATACAGTGTATTAACCATCAGGTACAGTGTAATAACCATCAGATACAGTGTAATAACCATCAGGTACAGTGTAATAACCATCAGGTACAGCTGTTACCATCAGGTACAGTGTAATAACCATCAGATACAGTGTAATATCCATCAAATACAGATGTTACCATCAGGTACAGTGTAATAACCATCATATACAGCTGTTGCCATCAGGTACAGTGTAATAACCATCAGGTACAGTGTAAAAACCATCAGGTACAGTGTAATAACCATCAGGTACAGTGTAATAACAATCAGATACAGCTGTTACCATCAGGTACAGTGTAATAACCATCAGGTACAGTGTAATAACCATCAGATACAGCTGTTACCATCAGGTACAGTGTAATAACCATCAGGTACAGCTGTTACCATCAGATACAGCTGTTACCATCAGGTACAGTGTAATAACCATCAGGTACAGTGTAATAACCATCAGACACAGTGTAATAACCATCAGGTACAGTGTAATAACCATCAGGTACAGCTGTTACCATCAGGTACAGTGTAATAACCATCAGGTACAGCTGTTACCATCAGATACAGTGTAATAACCATCAGATACAGTGTAATAACCATCAGATACAGCTGTTACCATCAGGTGCAGCTGTTACCATCAGGTACATTGTAATAACCATCAGGTACAGCTGTTACCATCAGGTGCAGTGTAATAACCATCAGCTACAGTGTAATATTTATGAGGTACATCTGTTACCATCAGATACAGCTGTTACCATCATATACAGTGTAATAACCATCAGATACAGTGTAATAACCATCATATACAGCTGTTACCATCAGATACATTGTAATAACCATCAGATACAGTCTAATAACCATCAGGTACAGCTGTTACCATCAGATACAGCTGTTACCATCAGATACAGTGTAATAACCATCAGGTACAGCTGTTACCATCAGATACAGTGTATTAACCATCAGGTACAGTGTAATAACCATCAGATACAGTGTAATAACTATGAGGTACAGCTGTTACCATCAGATACAAATTAATAACCATCAGATACAGTGTAATAACCATCAGATACAGCTGTTACCATCAGAAACAGTGTAATAACCATCAGATACAGCTGTTACCATCAGATACAGTGTAATAATCATCAGGTACAGTGTAATAACCATCAGGTAAGCTGTTACCATCAGATACAGCTGTTACCATCAGATACAGTGTAATAACCATCAGGTACAGCTGTTACCATCAGATACAGTGTATTAACCATCAGGTACAGTGTAATAACCATCAGATACAGTGTAATAACCATCAGGTACAGTGTAATAACCATCAGGTACAGCTGTTACCATCAGGTAGAGTGTAATAACCATCAGATACAGTGTAATATCCATCAAATACAGATGTTACCATCAGGTACAGTGTAATAACCATCATATACAGCTGTTGCCATCAGGTACAGTGTAATGACCATCAGGTACAGTGTAAAAACCATCAGGTACAGTGTAATAACCATCAGGTACAGTGTAATAACAATCAGATACAGCTGTTACCATCAGGTACAGTGTAATAACCATCAGGTACAGTGTAATAACCATCAGATACAGCTGTTACCATCAGGTACAGTGTAATAACCATCAGGTACAGCTGTTACCATCAGATACAGCTGTTACCATCAGGTACAGTGTAATAACCATCAGGTACAGTGTAATAACCATCAGACACAGTGTAATAACCATCAGGTACAGTGTAATAACCATCAGGTACAGCTGTTACCATCAGGTACAGTGTAATAACCATCAGGTACAGCTGTTACCATCAGATACAGTGTAATAACCATCAGATACAGTGTAATAACAATCAGATACAGTGTAATAACCATCAGGTGCAGCTGTTACCATCAGGTACATTGTAATAACCATCAGGGACAGCTGTTACCATCAGATACAGTGTAATAACCATCAGGTGCAGCTGTTACCATCAGGTGCAGCTGTTACCATCAGGTACAGTGTAATAACCATCAGGTACAGTGTAATAACCATCAGATACAGTGTAATAACCATCAGGTACAGCTGTTACCATCAGGTGCAGTGTAATAACCATCAGGTACAGCTGTTACCATCAGATGCAGTGTAATAACCATCAGGTACAGTGTAATAACCATCAGGTACAGCTGTTACCATTAGATACAGTGTAATAACCATCAGGTACAGTGTAATAACCATCAGGTACAGCTGTTACCATCAGGTACAGTGTAATAACCATCAGGTACAGTGTAATAACCATCAGATACAGCTGTTACCATCAGGTACAGTGTAATAACCATCAGGTACAGCTGTTACCATCAGGTACAGTGTAATAACCATCAGATACAGCTATTACCATCAGGTACAGTGTAATAACCATCAGGTACAGCTGTTACCATCAGATACAATGTAATAACCATCAGGTTCAGTGTAATAACCATCAGTTATAGTGAAATAACCATCAGGTACAGCTGTTACCATCAGATACAGCTGTTACCATCAGGTACAGTGTAATAACCATAAGATACAGTGTAATGACCATCAGGTACAGTGTAATAACCATCAGGTACAGCTGTTACCATCAGGTACAGTGTAATAACCATCAGGTACAGCTGTTACCATCAGATACAGTGTAATAACCATCAGATACAGCTGTTACCATCAGGTGCAGCTGTTACCATCAGGTACAGTGTAATAACCATCAGGTACAGCTGTTACCATCAGATACAGTGTAATAACCATCAGGTGCAGCTGTTACCATCAGGTGCAGCTGTTACCATCAGGTACAGTGTAATAACCATCAGGTACAGTGTAATAACCATCAGATACAGTGTAATAACCATCAGGTACAGCTGTTACCATCAGGTGCAGTGTAATAACCATCAGGTACAGCTGTTACCATCAGATGCAGTGTAATAACCATCAGGTACAGTGTAATAACCATCAGGTACAGCTGTTACCATTAGATACAGTGTAATAACCATCAGGTACAGTGTAATAACCATCAGGTACAGCTGTTACCATCAGGTAAAGTGTAATAACCATCAGGTACAGTGTAATAACCATCAGATACAGCTGTTACCATCAGGTAAAGTGTAATAACCATCAGGTACAGCTGTTACCATCAGGTACAGTGTAATAACCATCAGATACAGCTGTTACCATCAGGTACAGTGTAATAACCATCAGGTACAGCTGTTACCATCAGATACAGTGTAATAACCATCAGGTTCAGTGTAATAACCATCAGTTATAGTGAAATAACCATCAGGTACAGCTGTTACCATCAGGTACAGTGTAATAACCATCAGGTACAGCTGTTACCATCAGATACAGTGTAATAACCATCAGGTACAGTGTAATAACCATAAGATACAGTGTAATGACCATCAGGTACAGTGTAATAACCATCAGGTACAGCTGTTACCATCAGGTACAGTGTAATAACCATCAGGTACAGTGTAATAACCATCAGGTACAGCTGTTACCGTCAGGTACAGTGTAATAACCATCAGATACAGCTGTTACCATCAGATACAGCTGTTACCATCAGATACAGTGTAATAACCATCAGGTACAGTGTAATAACCATCAGGTACAGCTGTTACCATCAGATACAGCTGTTAACATCAGGTACAGTGTAATAACCATCAGATACAGCTGTTACCATCAGATACAGTGTAATAACCATCAGATACAGTGTAATAACCATCAGATACACCTATTACCATCAGATACAGTGTAATAACCATCAGGTACAGTGTAATAACCATCAGGTACAGCTGTTACCATCAGATACAGTGTAATAACCATCAGATACAGTGTAATAACCATCAGATACAGTGTAATAACCATCAGGTACAGCTGTTACCATCAGATACAGTGTAATAACCATCAGATACAGCTGTTACCATCAGATACAGTGTAATAACCATCAGGTACAGTGTAATAACCATCAGGTACAGCTGTTACCATCAGGTACAGTGTAATAACCATCAGATACAGTGTAATAACCATCAAATACAGCTGTTACCATCAGGTACAATGTAATAACCATCAGGTACAGCTGTTACCATCAGGTACAGTGTAATAACCATCAGGTACAGCTGTTACCATCAGGTACAGTGTAATAACCATCAGGTGCAGCTGTTACCATCAGGTACAGTGTAATAACCATCAGGTACAGTGTAATAACCATCAGATACAGCTGTTACCATCAGGTACAGTGTAATAACCATCAGGTACAGCTGTTACCATCAGATACAGCTGTTACCATCAGGTACAGTGTAATAACCATCAGGTACAGTGTAATAACCATCAGACACAGTGTAATAACCATCAGGTACAGTGTAATAACCATCAGGTACAGCTGTTACCATCAGGTACAGTGTAATAACCATCAGGTACAGCTGTTACCATCAGATACAGTGTAATAACCATCAGATACAGTGTAATAACCATCAGATACAGTGTAATAACCATCAGGTGCAGCTGTTACCATCAGGTACATTGTAATAACCATCAGGGACAGCTGTTACCATCAGATACAGTGTAATAACCATCAGGTGCAGCTGTTACCATCAGGTGCAGCTGTTACCATCAGGTACAGTGTAATAACCATCAGGTACAGTGTAATAACCATCAGATACAGTGTAATAACCATCAGGTACAGCTGTTACCATCAGGTGCAGTGTAATAACCATCAGGTACAGCTGTTACCATCAGATGCAGTGTAATAACCATCAGGTACAGTGTAATAACCATCAGGTACAGCTGTTACCATTAGATACAGTGTAATAACCATCAGGTACAGTGTAATAACCATCAGGTACAGCTGTTACCATCAGGTACAGTGTAATAACCATCAGGTACAGTGTAATAACCATCAGATACAGCTGTTACCATCAGGTACAGTGTAATAACCATCAGGTACAGCTGTTACCATCAGGTACAGTGTAATAACCATCAGATACAGCTGTTACCATCAGGTACAGTGTAATAACCATCAGGTACAGCTGTTACCATCAGATACAGTGTAATAACCATCAGGTTCAGTGTAATAACCATCAGTTATAGTGAAATAACCATCAGGTACAGCTGTTACCATCCGATACAGCTGTTACCATCAGATACAGCTGTTACCATCAGGTACAGTGTAATAACCATAAGATACAGTGTAATGACCATCAGGTACAGTGTAATAACCATAAGGTACAGCTGTTACCATCAGGTACAGTGTAATAACCATCAGGTACAGCTGTTACCATCAGATACAGTGTAATAACCATCAGATACAGTGTAATAACCATCAGATACAGCTGTTACCATCAGGTGCAGCTGTTACCATCAGGTACAGTGTAATAACCATCAGGTACAGCTGTTACCATCAGATACAGTGTAATAACCATCAGGTGCAGCTGTTACCATCAGGTGCAGCTGTTACCATCAGGTACAGTGTAATAACCATCAGGTACAGTGTAATAACCATCAGATACAGTGTAATAACCATCAGGTACAGCTGTTACCATCAGGTGCAGTGTAATAACCATCAGGTACAGCTGTTACCATCAGATGCAGTGTAATAACCATCAGGTACAGTGTAATAACCATCAGGTACAGCTGTTACCATTAGATACAGTGTAATAACCATCAGGTACAGTGTAATAACCATCAGGTACAGCTGTTACCATCAGGTAAAGTGTAATAACCATCAGGTACAGTGTAATAACCATCAGATACAGCTGTTACCATCAGGTAAAGTGTAATAACCATCAGGTACAGCTGTTACCATCAGGTACAGTGTAATAACCATCAGATACAGCTGTTACCATCAGGTACAGTGTAATAACCATCAGGTACAGCTGTTACCATCAGATACAGTGTAATAACCATCAGGTTCAGTGTAATAACCATCAGTTATAGTGAAATAACCATCAGGTACAGCTGTTACCATCAGATACAGCTGTTACCATCAGATACAGCTGTTACCATCAGGTACAGTGTAATAACCATAAGATACAGTGTAATGACCATCAGGTACAGTGTAATAACCATCAGGTACAGCTGTTACCATCAGGTACAGTGTAATAACCATCAGGTACAGTGTAATAACCATCAGGTACAGCTGTTACCATCAGGTACAGTGTAATAACCATCAGATACAGCTGTTACCATCAGATACAGTGTAATAACCATCAGATACAGCTGTTACCATCAGATACAGTGTAATAACCATCAGGTACAGTGTAATAACCATCAGGTACAGCTGTTACCATCAGATACAGCTGTTAACATCAGGTACAGTGTAATAACCATCAGATACAGCTGTTACCATCAGATACAGTGTAATAACCATCAGATACAGTGTAATAACCATCAGATACACCTATTACCATCAGATACAGTGTAATAACCATCAGGTACAGTGTAATAACCATCAGGTACAGCTGTTACCATCAGATACAGTGTAATAACCATCAGATACAGTGTAATAACCATCAGATACAGTGTAATAACCATCAGGTACAGCTGTTACCATCAGATACAGTGTAATAACCATCAGATACAGCTGTTACCATCAGATACAGTGTAATAACCATCAGGTACAGCTGTTACCATCAGGTACAGTGTAATAACCATCAGATACAGTGTAATAACCATCAAATACAGCTGTTACCATCAGGTACAGTGTAATAACCATCAGGTACAGCTGTTACCATCAGGTACAGTGTAATAACCATCAGGTACAGCTGTTACCATCAGGTACAGTGTAATAACCATCAGGTGCAGCTGTTACCATCAGGTACAGTGTAATAACCATCAGGTACAGCTGTTACCATCAGGTACAGTGTAATAACCATCAGGTACAGCTGTTACCATCAGATACAGTGTTAACCATCAGATACAGCTGTTACCATCAGGTACAGTGTAATAACCATATGATACAGTGTAATGACCATCAGGTACAGTGTAATAACCATCAGGTACAGCTGTTACCATCAGGTACAGTGTAATAACCATCAGGTACAGCTGTTACCATCAGATACAGTGTAATAACCATCAGATACAGTGTAATAACCATCAGATACAGCTGTTACCATCAGGTGCAGCTGTTACCATCAGGTACAGTGTAATAACCATCAGGTACAGCTGTTACCATCAGATACAGTGTAATAACCATCAGGTGCAGCTGTTACCATCAGGTGCAGCTGTTACCATCAGGTACAGTGTAATAACCATCAGGTACAGTGTAATAACCATCAGATACAGTGTAATAACCATCAGGTACAGCTGTTACCATCAGGTGCAGTGTAATAACCATCAGGTACAGCTGTTACCATCAGATGCAGTGTAATAACCATCAGGTACAGTGTAATAACCATCAGGTACAGCTGTTACCATTAGATACAGTGTAATAACCATCAGGTACAGTGTAATAACCATCAGGTACAGCTGTTACCATCAGGTAAAGTGTAATAACCATCAGGTACAGTGTAATAACCATCAGATACAGCTGTTACCATCAGGTAAAGTGTAATAACCATCAGGTACAGCTGTTACCATCAGGTACAGTGTAATAACCATCAGATACAGCTGTTACCATCAGGTACAGTGTAATAACCATCAGGTACAGCTGTTACCATCAGATACAGTGTAATAACCATCAGGTTCAGTGTAATAACCATCAGTTATAGTGAAATAACCATCAGGTACAGCTGTTACCATCAGATACAGCTGTTACCATCAGGTACAGTGTAATAACCATAAGATACAGTGTAATGACCATCAGGTACAGTGTAATAACCATCAGGTACAGTGTAATAACCATCAGGTACAGCTGTTACCATCAGGTACAGTGTAATAACCATCAGATACAGCTGTTACCATCAGATACAGTGTAATAACCATCAGATACAGTGTAATAACCATCAGATACACCTATTACCATCAGATACAGTGTAATAACCATCAGGTACAGCTGTTACCATCAGATACAGCTGTTAACATCAGGTACAGTGTAATAACCATCAGGTACAGCTGTTACCATCAGGTACAGTGTAATAACCATCAGGTACAGTGTAATAACCATCAGGTACAGCTGTTACCATCAGGTACAGTGTAATAACCATCAGATACAGCTGTTACCATCAGGTACAGTGTAATAACCATCAGGTACAGCTGTTACCATCAGATACAGTGTAATAACCATCAGGTTCAGTGTAATAACCATCAGTTATAGTGAAATAACCATCAGGTACAGCTGTTACCATCAGATGCAGTGTAATAACCATCAGGTACAGTGTAATAACCATCAGGTACAGCTGTTACCATTAGATACAGTGTAATAACCATCAGGTACAGTGTAATAACCATCAGGTACAGCTGTTACCATCAGGTAAAGTGTAATAACCATCAGGTACAGTGTAATAACCATCAGATACAGCTGTTACCATCAGGTAAAGTGTAATAACCATCAGGTACAGCTGTTACCATCAGGTACAGTGTAATAACCATCAGATACAGCTGTTACCATCAGGTACAGTGTAATAACCATCAGGTACAGCTGTTACCATCAGATACAGTGTAATAACCATCAGGTTCAGTGTAATAACCATCAGTTATAGTGAAATAACCATCAGGTACAGCTGTTACCATCAGATACAGCTGTTACCATCAGGTACAGTGTAATAACCATAAGATACAGTGTAATGACCATCAGGTACAGTGTAATAACCATCAGGTACAGTGTAATAACCATCAGGTACAGCTGTTACCATCAGGTACAGTGTAATAACCATCAGATACAGCTGTTACCATCAGATACAGTGTAATAACCATCAGATACAGCTGTTACCATCAGATACAGTGTAATAACCATCAGGTACAGTGTAATAACCATCAGGTACAGCTGTTACCATCAGATACAGCTGTTAACATCAGGTACAGTGTAATAACCATCAGGTACAGCTGTTACCATCAGGTACAGTGTAATAACCATCAGGTACAGTGTAATAACCATCAGGTACAGCTGTTACCATCAGGTACAGTGTAATAACCATCAGATACAGCTGTTACCATCAGGTACAGTGTAATAACCATCAGGTACAGCTGTTACCATCAGATACAGTGTAATAACCATCAGGTTCAGTGTAATAACCATCAGTTATAGTGAAATAACCATCAGGTACAGCTGTTACCATCAGATACAGCTGTTACCATCAGATACAGCTGTTACCATCAGGTACAGTGTAATAACCATAAGATACAGTGTAATGACCATCAGGTACAGTGTAATAACCATCAGGTACAGCTGTTACCATCAGGTACAGTGTAATAACCATCAGGTACAGTGTAATAACCATCAGGTACAGCTGTTACCATCAGGTACAGTGTAATAACCATCAGATACAGCTGTTACCATCAGATACAGTGTAATAACCATCAGATACAGCTGTTACCATCAGATACAGTGTAATAACCATCAGGTACAGTGTAATAACCATCAGGTACAGCTGTTACCATCAGATACAGTGTAATAACCATCAGGTACAGCTGTTACCATCAGATACAGTGTAATAACCATCAGATACAGTGTAATAACCATCAGATACACCTATTACCATCAGATACAGTGTAATAACCATCAGGTACAGCTGTTACCATCAGATACAGCTGTTAACATCAGGTACAGTGTAATAACCATCAGGTACAGCTGTTGCCATCAGCTACAGTGTAATAACCATCAGATACAGTGTAATAACCATCAGATACAGTGTAATAACCATCAGGTACAGTGTAATAACCATCAGGTACAGCTGTTACCATCAGATACAGTGTAATAACCATCAGATACAGTGTAATAACCATCAGATACAGTGTAATAACCATCAGGTACAGCTGTTACCATCAGATACAGTGTAATAACCATCAGATACAGCTGTTACCATCAGATACAGTGTAATAACCATCAGGTACAGTGTAATAACCATCAGGTACAGCTGTTACCATCAGGTACAGTGTAATAACCATCAGATACAGTGTAATAACCATCAAATACAGCTGTTACCATCAGGTACAGTGTAATAACCATCAGGTACAGCTGTTACCATCAGGTACAGTGTAATAACCATCAGGTACAGCTGTTACCATCAGGTACAGTGTAATAACCATCAGGTGCAGCTGTTACCATCAGGTACAGTGTAATAACCATCAGGTACAGCTGTTACCATCAGGTTCAGTGTAATAACCATCAGGTACAGTGTAATAACCATCAGGTACAGTGTAATAACCATCAGGTACAGCTGTTACCATCAGGTACAGTGTAATAACCATCAGGTGCAGCTGTTACCATCAGGTACAGCTGTTACCATCAGGTACAGTGTAATAACCATCAGGTACAGCTGTTACCATCAGGTACAGTGTAATAACCATCAGGTACAGCTGTTACCATCAGGTACAGTGTAATAACCATCAGGTGCAGCTGTTACCATCAGGTACAGTGTAATAACCATCAGGTACAGCTGTTACCATCAGGTTCAGTGTAATAACCATCAGGTACAGTGTAATAACCATCAGGTACAGTGTAATAACCATCAGTTACAGCTGTTACCATCAGGTACAGTGTAATAACCATCAGGTACAGTGTAATAACCATCAGGTGCAGCTGTTACCATCAGGTACAGTGTAATAACCATCAGGTACAGCTGTTACCATCAGGTACAGTGTAATAACCATCAGGTACAGCTGTTACCATCAGATACAGTGTAATAACCATCAGGTACAGTGTAATAACCATCAGGTACAGCTGTTACCATCAGCTACAGTGTAATATTTATGAGGTACATCTGTTACCATCAGATACAGCTGTTACCATCATATACAGTGTAATAACCATCAGATACAGTGTAATAACCATCATATACAGCTGTTACCATCAGATACATTGTAATAACCATCAGATACAGTGTAATAACCATCAGGTACAGCTGTTACCATCAGATACAGCTGTTACCATCAGATACAGTGTAATAACCATCAGGTACAGCTGTTACCATCAGATACAGTGTATTAACCATCAGGTACAGTGTAATAACCATCAGATACAGTGTAATAACCATCAGGTACAGTGTAATAACCATCAGGTAAGCTGTTACCATCAGATACAGCTGTTACCATCAGATACAGTGTAATAACCATCAGGTACAGCTGTTACCATCAGATACAGTGTATTAACCATCAGGTACAGTGTAATAACCATCAGATACAGTGTAATAACCATCAGGTACAGTGTAATAACCATCAGGTACAGCTGTTACCATCAGGTACAGTGTAATAACCATCAGATACAGTGTAATATCCATCAAATACAGATGTTACCATCAGGTACAGTGTAATAACCATCATATACAGCTGTTGCCATCAGGTACAGTGTAATAACCATCAGGTACAGTGTAATAACCATCAGATAAAGCTGTTACCATCAGGTACAGTGTAATAACCATCAGGTACAGTGTAATAACCATCAGATACAGCTGTTACCATCAGGTACAGTGTAATAACCATCAGGTACAGCTGTTACCATCAGATACAGCTGTTACCATCAGGTACAGTGTAATAACCATCAGGTACAGTGTAATAACCATCAGACACAGTGTAATAACCATCAGGTACAGTGTAATAACCATCAGGTACAGCTGTTACCATCAGGTACAGTGTAATAACCATCAGGTACAGCTGTTACCATCAGATACAGTGTAATAACCATCAGGTACAGCTGTTACCATCAGGTACAGTGTAATAACCATCAGGTACAGTGTAATAACCATCAGGTAAAGCTGTTACCATCAGGTGCAGTGTAATAACCATCAGCTACAGTGTAATATTTATGAGGTACATCTGTTACCATCAGATACAGCTGTTACCATCATATACAGTGTAATAACCATCAGATACAGCTGTTACCATCAGGTACAGTGTAATAACCATCAGGTGCAGCTGTTACCATCAGATACAGTGTAATAACCATCAGATACAGCTGTTACCACCAGGTACAGTGTAATAACCATCAGATACAGCTGTTACCATCAGATACAGTGTAATAACCATCAGGTACAGTGTAATAACCATCAGTTATAGTGAAATAACCATCAGGTACAGCTGTTACCATCAGATACAGCTGTTACCATCAGGTACAGTGTAATAACCATCAGATACAGTGTAATGACCATCAGGTACAGTGTAATAACCATCAGGTACAGCTGTTACCATCAGGTACAGTGTAATAACCATCAGGTACAGTGTAATAACCATCAGGTACAGCTGTTACCATCAGGTACAGTGTAATAACCATCAGATACAGCTGTTACCATCATATACAGTGTAATAACCATCAGGTACAGTGTAATAACCATCAGGTACAGCTGTTACCATCAGATACAGCTGTTACCATCAGGTACAGTGTAATAACCATCAGGTACAGCTGTTACCATCAGATACAGTGTAATAACCATCAGATACAGTGTAATAACCATCAGGTACAGTGTAATAACCATCAGATACACCTATTACCATCGGATACAGTGTAATAACCATCAGGTACAGTGTAATAACCATCAGGTACAGCTGTTACCATCAGATACAGCTGTTACCATCATATACAGTGTAATAACCATCAGATACAGTGTAATAACCATCAGGTACAGCTGTTACCATCAGGTGCAGTGTAATAACCATCAGCTACAGTGTAATATTTATGAGGTACATCTGTTACCATCAGATACAGCTGTTACCATCATATACAGTGTAATAACCATCAGATACAGTGTAATAACCATCATATACAGCTGTTACCATCAGATACATTGTAATAACCATCGGATACAGTCTAATAACCATCAGGTACAGCTGTTACCATCAGATACAGCTGTTACCATCAGATACAGTGTAATAACCATCAGGTACAGCTGTTACCATCAGATACAGTGTATTAACCATCAGGTACAGTGTAATAACCATCAGATACAGTGTAATAACCATCAGGTACAGTGTAATAACCATCAGGTACAGCTGTTACCATCAGGTACAGCTGTTACCATCAGGTACAGTGTAATAACCATCAGATACAGTGTAATAACTATGAGGTAGAGCTGTTACCATCAGATACAGCTGTTACCATCATATACAAATTAATAACCATCAGATACAGTGTAATAACCATCAGATACAGCTGTTACCATCAGAAACAGTGTAATAACCATCAGATACAGCTGTTACCATCAGATACAGTGTAATAATCATCAGGTACAGTGTAATAACCATCAGGTAAGCTGTTACCATCAGATACAGCTGTTACCATCAGATACAGTGTAATAACCATCAGGTACAGCTGTTACCATCAGATACAGTGTATTAACCATCAGGTACAGTGTAATAACCATCAGATACAGTGTAATAACCATCAGGTACAGTGTAATAACCATCAGGTACAGCTGTTACCATCAGGTACAGTGTAATAACCATCAGATACAGTGTAATATCCATCAAATACAGATGTTACCATCAGGTACAGTGTAATAACCATCATATACAGCTGTTGCCATCAGGTACAGTGTAATAACCATCAGGTACAGTGTAAAAACCATCAGGTACAGTGTAATAACCATCAGGTACAGTGTAATAACAATCAGATACAGCTGTTACCATCAGGTACAGTGTAATAACCATCAGGTACAGTGTAATAACCATCAGATACAGCTGTTACCATCAGGTACAGTGTAATAACCATCAGGTACAGCTGTTACCATCAGATACAGCTGTTACCATCAGGTACAGTGTAATAACCATCAGGTACAGTGTAATAACCATCAGACACAGTGTAATAACCATCAGGTACAGTGTAATAACCATCAGGTACAGCTGTTACCATCAGGTACAGTGTAATAACCATCAGGTACAGCTGTTACCATCAGATACAGTGTAATAACCATCAGATACAGTGTAATAACCATCAGATACAGCTGTTACCATCAGGTGCAGCTGTTACCATCAGGTACATTGTAATAACCATCAGGTACAGCTGTTACCATCAGGTGCAGTGTAATAACCATCAGCTACAGTGTAATATTTATGAGGTACATCTGTTACCATCAGATACAGCTGTTACCATCATATACAGTTTAATAACCATCAGATACAGTGTAATAACCATCATATACAGCTGTTACCATCAGATACATTGTAATAACCATCAGATACAGTCTAATAACCATCAGGTACAGCTGTTACCATCAGATACAGCTGTTACCATCAGATACAGTGTAATAACCATCAGGTACAGCTGTTACCATCAGATACAGTGTATTAACCATCAGGTACAGTGTAATAACCATCAGATACAGTGTAATAACCATCAGGTACAGTGTAATAACCATCAGGTACAGCTGTTACCATCAGGTACAGCTGTTACCATCAGGTACAGTGTAATAACCATCAGATACAGTGTAATAACTATGAGGTACAGCTGTTACCATCAGATACAAATTAATAACCATCAGATACAGTGTAATAACCATCAGATACAGCTGTTACCATCAGAAACAGTGTAATAACCATCAGATACAGCTGTTACCATCAGATACAGTGTAATAATCATCAGGTACAGTGTAATAACCATCAGGTAAGCTGTTACCATCAGATACAGCTGTTACCATCAGATACAGTGTAATAACCATCAGGTACAGCTGTTACCATCAGATACAGTGTATTAACCATCAGGTACAGTGTAATAACCATCAGATACAGTGTAATAACCATCAGGTACAGTGTAATAACCATCAGGTACAGCTGTTACCATCAGGTACAGTGTAATAACCATCAGATACAGTGTAATATCCATCAAATACAGATGTTACCATCAGGTACAGTGTAATAACCATCATATACAGCTGTTGCCATCAGGTACAGTGTAATGACCATCAGGTACAGTGTAAAAACCATCAGGTACAGTGTAATAACCATCAGGTACAGTGTAATAACAATCAGATACAGCTGTTACCATCAGGTACAGTGTAATAACCATCAGGTACAGTGTAATAACCATCAGGTACAGCTGTTACCATCAGGTACAGTGTAATAACCATCAGGTACAGCTGTTACCATCAGGTACAGTGTAATAACCATCAGATACAGCTGTTACCATCAGGTACAGCTGTTACCATCAGATACAGCTGTTACCATCAGGTACAGTGTAATAACCATCAGGTACAGTGTAATAACCATCAGACACAGTGTAATAACCATCAGGTACAGTGTAATAACCATCAGGTACAGCTGTTACCATCAGGTACAGTGTAATAACCATCAGGTACAGCTGTTACCATCAGATACAGTGTAATAACCATCAGATACAGTGTAATAACCATCAGATACAGTGTAATAACCATCAGGTGCAGCTGTTACCATCAGGTACATTGTAATAACCATCAGGGACAGCTGTTACCATCAGATACAGTGTAATAACCATCAGGTGCAGCTGTTATCATCAGGTGCAGCTGTTACCATCAGGTACAGTGTAATAACCATCAGGTACAGTGTAATAACCATCAGATACAGTGTAATAACCATCAGGTACAGCTGTTACCATCAGGTGCAGTGTAATAACCATCAGGTACAGCTGTTACCATCAGATGCAGTGTAATAACCATCAGGTACAGTGTAATAACCATCAGGTACAGCTGTTACCATTAGATACAGTGTAATAACCATCAGGTACTGTGTAATAACCATCAGGTACAGCTGTTACCATCAGGTACAGTGTAATAACCATCAGGTACAGTGTAATAACCATCAGATACAGCTGTTACCATCAGGTACAGTGTAATAACCATCAGGTACAGCTGTTACCATCAGGTACAGTGTAATAACCATCAGATACAGCTGTTACCATCAGGTACAGTGTAATAACCATCAGGTACAGCTGTTACCATCAGATACAGTGTAATAACCATCAGGTTCAGTGTAATAACCATCAGTTATAGTGAAATAACCATCAGGTACAGCTGTTACCATCAGATACAGCTGTTACCATCAGATACAGCTGCTACCATCAGGTACAGTGTAATAACCATAAGATACAGTGTAATGACCATCAGGTACAGTGTAATAACCATCAGGTACAGCTGTTACCATCAGGTACAGTGTAATAACCATCAGGTACAGCTGTTACCATCAGATACAGTGTAATAACCATCAGATACAGTGTAATAACCATCAGATACAGCTGTTACCATCAGGTGCAGCTGTTACCATCAGGTACAGTGTAATAACCATCAGGTACAGCTGTTACCATCAGATACAGTGTAATAACCATCAGGTGCAGCTGTTACCATCAGGTGCAGCTGTTACCATCAGGTACAGTGTAATAACCATCAGGTACAGTGTAATAACCATCAGGTACAGCTGTTACCATCAGGTACAGTGTAATAACCATCAGATACAGCTGTTACCATCAGGTACAGTGTAATAACCATCAGGTACAGCTGTTACCATCAGATACAGTGTAATAACCATCAGGTTCAGTGTAATAACCATCAGTTATAGTGAAATAACCATCAGGTACAGCTGTTACCATCAGATACAGCTGTTACCATCAGATACAGCTGTTACCATCAGGTACAGTGTAATAACCATAAGATACAGTGTAATGACCATCAGGTACAGTGTAATAACCATCAGGTACAGCTGTTACCATCAGGTACAGTGTAATAACCATCAGGTACAGCTGTTACCATCAGATACAGTGTAATAACCATCAGATACAGCTGTTACCATCAGGTGCAGCTGTTACCATCAGGTACAGTGTAATAACCATCAGGTACAGCTGTTACCATCAGATACAGTGTAATAACCATCAGGTGCAGCTGTTACCATCAGGTGCAGCTGTTACCATCAGGTACAGTGTAATAACCATCAGGTACAGTGTAATAACCATCAGATACATTGTAATAACCATCAGGTACAGCTGTTACCATCAGGTGCAGTGTAATAACCATCAGGTACAGCTGTTACCATCAGATGCAGTGTAATAACCATCAGGTACAGTGTAATAACCATCAGGTACAGCTGTTACCATTAGATACAGTGTAATAACCATCAGGTACAGTGTAATAACCATCAGGTACAGCTGTTACCATCAGGTAAAGTGTAATAACCATCAGGTACAGTGTAATAACCATCAGATACAGCTGTTACCATCAGGTAAAGTGTAATAACCATCAGGTACAGCTGTTACCATCAGGTACAGTGTAATAACCATCAGATACAGCTGTTACCATCAGGTACAGTGTAATAACCATCAGGTACAGCTGTTACCATCAGATACAGTGTAATAACCATAAGGTTCAGTGTAATAACCATCAGTTATAGTGAAATAACCATCAGGTACAGCTGTTACCATCAGATACAGCTGTTACCATCAGATACAGCTGTTACCATCAGGTACAGTGTAATAACCATAAGATACAGTGTAATGACCATCAGGTACAGTGTAATAACCATCAGGTACAGCTGTTACCATCAGGTACAGTGTAATAACCATCAGGTACAGTGTAATAACCATCAGATACAGCTGTTACCATCAGGTACAGTGTAATAACCATCAGGTACAGGTGTTACCATCAGGTACAGTGTAATAACCATCAGATACAGCTGTTACCATCAGATACAGTGTAATAACCATCAGATACAGCTGTTACCATCAGATACAGTGTAATAACCATCAGGTACAGTGTAATAACCATCAGGTACAGCTGTTACCATCAGATACAGCTGTTAACATCAGGTACAGTGTAATAACCATCAGGTACAGCTGTTACCATCAGATACAGTGTAATAACCATCAGATACAGTGTAATAACCATCAGATACACCTATTACCATCAGATACAGTGTAATAACCATCAGGTACAGTGTAATAACCATCAGGTACAGCTGTTACCATCAGATACAGTGTAATAACCACCAGATACAGTGTAATAACCATCAGATACAGTGTAATAACCATCAGGTACAGCTGTTACCATCAGATACAGTGTAATAACCATCAGATACAGCTGTTACCATCAGATACAGTGTAATAACCATCAGGTACAGTGTAATAACCATCAGGTACAGCTGTTACCATCAGGTACAGTGTAATAACCATCAGATACAGTGTAATAACCATCAAATACAGCTGTTACCATCAGGTACAGTGTAACAACCATCAGGTACAGCTGTTACCATCAGGTACAGTGTAATAACCATCAGGTACAGCTGTTACCATCAGGTACAGTGTAATAACCATCAGGTGCAGCTGTTACCATCAGATACAGTGTAATAACCATCAGATACAGTGTAATAACCATCAGATACAGCTGTTACCATCAGGTGCAGCTGTTACCATCAGGTACAGTGTAATAACCATCAGGTACAGCTGTTACCATCAGATACAGTGTAATAACCATCAGGTGCAGCTGTTACCATCAGGTGCAGCTGTTACCATCAGGTACAGTGTAATAACCATCAGGTACAGTGTAATAACCATCAGATACAGTGTAATAACCATCAGGTACAGCTGTTACCATCAGGTGCAGTGAAATAACCATCAGGTACAGCTGTTACCATCAGATGCAGTGTAATAACCATCAGGTACAGTGTAATAACCATCAGGTACAGCTGTTACCATTAGATACAGTGTAATAACCATCAGGTACAGTGTAATAACCATCAGGTACAGCTGTTACCATCAGGTAAAGTGTAATAACCATCAGGTACAGTGTAATAACCATCAGATACAGCTGTTACCATCAGGTACAGTGTAATAACCATCAGGTACAGCTGTTACCATCAGGTACAGTGTAATAACCATCAGATACAGCTGTTACCATCAGGTACAGTGTAATAACCATCAGGTACAGCTGTTACCATCAGATACAGTGTAATAACCATCAGGTTCATTGTAATAACCATCAGTTATAGTGAAATAACCATCAGGTACAGCTGTTACCATCAGATACAGCTGTTACCATCAGGTACAGTGTAATAACCATAAGATACAGTGTAATGACCATCAGGTACAGTGTAATAACCATCAGGTACAGCTGTTACCATCAGATACAGTGTAATAACCATCAGATACAGCTGTTACCATCAGATACAGTGTAATAACCATCAGGTACAGCTGTTACCATCAGGTACAGTGTAATAACCATCAGGTACAGCTGTTACCATCAGATACAGCTGTTAACATCAGGTACAGTGTAATAACCATCAGGTACAGCTGTTACCATCAGTTACAGTGTAATAACCATCAGGTACAGTGTAATAACCATCAGGTACAGCTGTTACCATCAGGTACAGTGTAATAACCATCAGATACAGCTGTTACCATCAGGTACAGTGTAATAACCATCAGGTACAGCTGTTACCATCAGATACAGTGTAATAACCATCAGGTTCAGTGTAATAACCATCAGTTATAGTGAAATAACCATCAGGTACAGCTGTTACCATCAGATACAGCTGTTACCATCAGATACAGCTGTTACCATCAGGTACAGTGTAATAACCATAAGATACAGTGTAATGACCATCAGGTACAGTGTAATAACCATCAGGTACAGCTGTTACCATCAGGTACAGTGTAATAACCATCAGGTACAGTGTAATAACCATCAGGTACAGCTGTTACCATCAGGTACAGTGTAATAACCATCAGATACAGCTGTTACCATCAGATACAGTGTAATAACCATCAGATACAGCTGTTACCATCAGATACAGTGTAATAACCATCAGGTACAGTGTAATAACCATCAGGTACAGCTGTTACCATCAGATACAGCTGTTAACATCAGGTACAGTGTAATAACCATCAGGTACAGCTGTTACCATCAGATACAGTGTAATAACCATCAGATACAGTGTAATAACCATCAGATACACCTATTACCATCAGATACAGTGTAATAACCATCAGGTACAGTGTAATAACCATCAGGTACAGCTGTTACCATCAGATACAGTGTAATAACCATCAGATACAGTGTAATAACCATCAGATACAGTGTAATAACCATCAGGTACAGCTGTTACCATCAGATACAGTGTAATAACCATCAGATACAGCTGTTACCATCAGATACAGTGTAATAACCATCAGGTACAGTGTAATAACCATCAGGTACAGCTGTTACCATCAGGTACAGTGTAATAACCATCAGATACAGTGTAATAACCATCAAATACAGCTGTTACCATCAGGTACAGTGTAATAACCATCAGGTACAGCTGTTACCATCAGGTACAGTGTAATAACCATCAGGTACAGCTGTTACCATCAGGTACAGTGTAATAACCATCAGGTGCAGCTGTTACCATCAGGTACAGTGTAATAACCATCAGGTACAGCTGTTACCATCAGGTTCAGTGTAATAACCATCAGGTACAGTGTAATAACCATCAGGTACAGTGTAATAACCATCAGTTACAGCTGTTACCATCAGGTACATTGTAATAACCATCAGGTGCAGCTGTTACCATCAGGTACAGTGTAATAACCATCAGGTACAGCTGTTACCATCAGGTACAGTGTAATAACCATCAGGTACAGCTGTTACCATCAGGTACAGTGTAATAACCATCAGGTACAGCTGTTACCATCAGGTACAGTGTAATAACCATCAGGTGCAGCTGTTACCATCAGGTACAGTGTAATAACCATCAGGTACAGCTGTTACCATCAGGTTCAGTGTAATAACCATCAGGTACAGTGTAATAACCATCAGGTACAGTGTAATAACCATCAGTTACAGCTGTTACCATCAGGTACAGTGTAATAACCATCAGGTACAGTGTTATAACCATCAGGTGCAGCTGTTACCATCACGTACAGTGTAATAACCATCAGGTACAGCTGTTACCATCAGGTACAGTGTAATAACCATCAGGTACAGCTGTTACCATCAGATACAGTGTAATAACCATCAGGTACAGTGTAATAACCATCAGGTACAGCTGTTACCATCAGGTGCAGTGTAATAACCATCAGCTACAGTGTAATATTTATGAGGTACATCTGTTACCATCAGATACAGCTGTTACCATCATATACAGTGTAATAACCATCAGATACAGTGTAATAACCATCATATACAGCTGTGACCATCATATACATTGTAATAACCATCAGATACAGTGTAATAACCATCAGGTACAGCTGTTACCATCAGATACAGCTGTTACCATCAGATACAGTGTAATAACCATCAGGTACAGCTGTTACCATCAGATACAGTGTATTAACCATCAGGTACAGTGTAATAACCATCAGGTACAGTGTAATAACCATCAGGTAAGCTGTTACCATCAGATACAGCTGTTACCATCAGATACAGTGTAAAAACCATCAGGTACAGCTGTTACCATCAGATACAGTGTATTAACCATCAGGTACAGTGTAATAACCATCAGATACAGTGTAATAACCATCAGGTACAGTGTAATAACCATCAGGTACAGCTGTTACCATCAGGTACAGTGTAATAACCATCAGATACAGTGTAATATCCATCAAATACAGATGTTACCATCAGGTACAGTGTAATAACCATCATATACAGCTGTTGCCATCAGGTACAGTGTAATAACCATCAGGTACAGTGTAATAACCATCAGGTACAGTGTAATAACCATCAGATAAAGCTGTTACCATCAGGTACAGTGTAATAACCATCAGGTACAGTGTAATAACCATCAGATACAGCTGTTACCATCAGGTACAGTGTAATAACCATCAGGTACAGCTGTTACCATCAGATACAGCTGTTACCATCAGGTACAGTGTAATAACCATCAGGTACAGTGTAATAACCATCAGACACAGTGTAATAACCATCAGGTACAGTGTAATAACCATCAGGTACAGCTGTTACCATCAGGTACAGTGTAATAACCATCAGGTACAGCTGTTACCATCAGATACAGTGTAATAACCATCAGGTACAGCTGTTACCATCAGGTACAGTGTAATAACCATCAGGTACAGTGTAATAACCATCAGGTAAAGCTGTTACCATCAGGTGCAGTGTAATAACCATCAGCTACAGTGTAATATTTATGAGGTACATCTGTTACCATCAGATACAGCTGTTACCATCATATACAGTGTAATAACCATCAGATACAGTGTAATAACCATCATATACAGCTGTTACCATCAGATACATTGTAATAACCATCAGATACAGTCTAATAACCATCAGGTACAGCTGTTACCATCAGATACAGCTGTTACCATCAGATACAGTGCAATAACCATCAGGTACAGCTGTTACCATCAGATACAGTGTATTAACCATCAGGTACAGTGTAATAACCATCAGATACGGTGTAATAACCATCAGGTACAGTGTAATAACCATCAGGTACAGCTGTTACCATCAGGTACAGTGTAATAACCATCAGATACAGTGTAATAACTATGAGGTACAGCTGTTACCATCAGGTACAGTGTAATAACCATCAGGTACAGCTGTTACCATCAGATACAGTGTAATAACCATCAGGTTCATTGTAATAACCATCAGTTATAGTGAAATAACCATCAGGTACAGCTGTTACCATCAGATACAGCTGTTACCATCAGGTACAGTGTAATAACCATAAGATACAGTGTAATGACCATCAGGTACAGTGTAATAACCATCAGGTACAGCTGTTACCATCAGGTACAGTGTAATAACCATCAGGTACAGTGTAATAACCATCAGATACAGCTGTTACCATCAGGTACAGTGTAATAACCATCAGGTACAGGTGTTACCATCAGGTACAGTGTAATAACCATCAGATCCAGCTGTTACCATCAGATACAGTGTAATAACCATCAGATACAGCTGTTACCATCAGATACAGTGTAATAACCATCAGGTACAGTGTAATAACCATCAGGTACAGCTGTTACCATCAGATACAGCTGTTAACATCAGGTACAGTGTAATAACCATCAGGTACAGCTGTTACCATCAGTTACAGTGTAATAACCATCAGGTACAGTGTAATAACCATCAGGTACAGCTGTTACCATCAGGTACAGTGTAATAACCATCAGATACAGCTGTTACCATCAGGTACAGTGTAATAACCATCAGGTACAGCTGTTACCATCAGATACAGTGTAATAACCATCAGGTTCAGTGTAATAACCATCAGTTATAGTGAAATAACCATCAGGTACAGCTGTTACCATCAGATACAGCTGTTACCATCAGATACAGCTGTTACCATCAGGTACAGTGTAATAACCATAAGATACAGTGTAATGACCATCAGGTACAGTGTAATAACCATCAGGTACAGCTGTTACCATCAGGTACAGTGTAATAACCATCAGGTACAGTGTAATAACCATCAGGTACAGCTGTTACCATCAGGTACAGTGTAATAACCATCAGATACAGCTGTTACCATCAGATACAGTGTAATAACCATCAGATACAGCTGTTACCATCAGATACAGTGTAATAACCATCAGGTACAGTGTAATAACCATCAGGTACAGCTGTTACCATCAGATACAGCTGTTAACATCAGGTACAGTGTAATAACCATCAGGTACAGCTGTTACCATCAGATACAGTGTAATAACCATCAGATACAGTGTAATAACCATCAGATACAGCTGTTACCATCAGATACAGTGTAATAACCATCAGGTACAGTGTAATAACCATCAGGTACAGCTGTTACCATCAGATACAGTGTAATAACCATCAGATACAGTGTAATAACCATCAGATACAGTGTAATAACCATCAGGTACAGCTGTTACCATCAGATACAGTGTAATAACCATCAGATACAGCTGTTACCATCAGATACAGTGTAATAACCATCAGGTACAGTGTAATAACCATCAGGTACAGCTGTTACCATCAGATACAGTGTAATAACCATCAGACATCCAGTCAGGTACAGTGTAATAACCATCAGGTACAGTGTAATAACCATCAGCTGTACCAGCTGTAATAACCATCAGGTACAGCTGTTACCATCAGGTACTGTAATAACCATCAGGTACAGTGTAATACCATCAGGTACAGTAATAACCATCTTGTTACCATCAGGTACAGTGTAATAACCATCAGGTACAGTGTTACCATCAGATACAGCTGTTACCATCAGGTACAGTGTAATAACCATCAGATACAGCTGTTACCATCAGATACAGTGTAATAACCATCAGGTACAGCTGTAATAACCATCATCAGTACAGTGTAATAACCATCAGGTACAGCTGTAATACCATCAGGTACAGTGTAATAACCATCAGGTACAGCTGTTACCATCAGGTACAGTGTAATAACCATCAGGTACAGCTGTTACCATCAGGTACAGTGTAATAACCATCAGGTACAGTGTAATAACCATCAGGTACAGCTGTTACATAACCATCAGATACAGTGTAATAACCATCAGATACAGTGTAATAACCATCAGATAACCATCAGGTACAGCTGTTACCATCAGATACAGTGTAATAACCATCAGGTACAGTGTAATAACCATCAGGTACAGTGTAATAACCATCAGTACAGTGTTACCATCAGTACAGTGTACCATCAGGTACAGTGTAATAACCATCAGGTACAGTGTAATAACCATCAGGTACAGTGTAATAACCATCAGGTACAGCTGTAATACCATCAGGTACAGTGTAATAACCATCAGGTACAGCTGTTACCATCACCATCAGGTACAGTGTAATAACCATCAGGTACAGCTGTTACCATCAGGTACAGTGTAATAACCATCAGGTACAGCTGTTACCATCAGGTACAGTGTAATAACCATCAGGTACAGCTGTTACCATCAGGTACAGTGTAATAACCATCAGGTACAGTGTAATAACCATCAGATACAGCTATACAGCTGTTACCATCAGGTACAGTGTAATAACCATCAGGTACAGCTGTTACCATCAGGTACAGTGTAATAACCATCAGGTACAGTGTAATAACCATCAGATACAGCTGTTACCATCAGGTACAGTGTAATAACCATCAGGTACAGTGTAATAACCATCAGGTACAGCTGTTACCATCAGGTACAGTGTAATAACCATCAGGTACAGTGTAATAACCATCAGATACAGCTGTTACCATCAGGTACAGTGTAATAACCATCAGGTACAGCTGTTACCATCAGGTACAGTGTAATAACCATCAGGTACAGTGTAATAACCATCAGGTACAGCTGTTACCATCAGATACAGCTGTTACCATCAGGTACAGTGTAATAACCATCAGATACAGTGTAATAACCATCAGATACAGCTGTTACCATCAGGTACAGTGTAATAACCATCAGGTACAGCTGTTACCATCAGGTACAGTGTAATAACCATCAGGTACAGTGTAATAACCATCAGGTACAGCTGTTACCATCAGATACAGCTGTTACCATCAGATACAGTGTAATAACCATCAGGTACAGCTGTTACCATCAGATACAGTGTAATAACCATCAGGTACAGCTGTTACCATCAGATACAGTGTAATAACCATCAGGTACAGTGTAATAACCATCAGGTACAGCTGTTACCATCAGGTACAGTGTAATAACCATCAGGTACAGCTGTAATAACCATCAGATACAGCTGTTACCATCAGGTACAGTGTAATAACCATCAGGTACAGCTGTTACCATCAGATACAGTGTAATAACCATCAGGTACAGTGTAATAACCATCAGGTACAGCTGTTACCATCAGATACAGTGTAATAACCATCAGGTACAGTGTAATAACCATCAGGTACAGCTGTTACCATCAGATACAGTGTAATAACCATCAGGTACAGTGTAATAACCATCAGATACAGCTGTTACCATCAGATACAGTGTAATAACCATCAGGTACAGCTGTTACCATCAGGTACAGTGTAATAACCATCAGATACAGTGTAATAACCATCAGGTACAGCTGTTACCATCAGATACAGCTGTTACCATCATATACAGTGTAATAACCATCAGATACAGTGTAATAACCATCAGATACAGCTGTTACCATCAGATACAGTGTAATAACCATCAGATACAGCTGTTACCATCAGATACAGTGTATTAACCATCAGGTACAGTGTAATAACCATCAGGTACAGCTGTTACCATCAGATACAGCTGTTACCATCAGATACAGTGTAATAACCATCAGGTACAGCTGTTACCATCAGATACAGTGTATTAACCATCAGGTACAGTGTAATAACCATCAGATACAGTGTAATAACCATCAGGTACAGTGTAATAACCATCAGGTACAGCTGTTACCATCAGGTACAGTGTAATAACCATCAGATACAGTGTAATATCCATCAAATACAGATGTTACCATCAGGTACAGTGTAATAACCATCATATACAGCTGTTGCCATCAGGTACAGTGTAATAACCATCAGGTACAGTGTAATAACCATCAGGTACAGTGTAATAACCATCAGATACAGCTGTTACCATCAGGTACAGTGTAATAACCATCAGGTACAGTGTAATAACCATCAGATACAGCTGTTACCATCAGGTACAGTGTAATAACCATCAGGTACAGCTGTAATAACCATCAGATACAGTGTAATAACCATCAGGTACAGTGTAATAACCATCAGATACAGCTGTTACCATCAGGTACAGTGTAATAACCATCAGGTACAGCTGTTACCATCAGATACAGCTGTTACCATCAGGTACAGTGTAATAACCATCAGGTACAGCTGTAATAACCATCAGATACAGTGTAATAACCATCAGGTACAGTGTAATAACCATCAGGTACAGCTGTTACCATCAGGTACAGTGTAATAACCATCAGGTACAGCTGTTACCATCAGATACAGTGTAATAACCATCAGATACAGTGTAATAACCATCAGGTACAGCTGTTACCATCAGATACAGCTGTTACCATCAGGTACAGTGTAATAACCATCAGGTACAGCTGTTACCATCAGGTACAGTGTAATAACCATCAGGTACAGTGTAATAACCATCAGATACAGCTGTAATAACCATCAGATACAGCTGTTACCATCAGGTACAGTGTAATAACCATCAGGTACAGCTGTTACCATCAGATACAGTGTAATAACCATCAGGTACAGTGTAATAACCATCAGGTACAGCTGTTACCATCAGATACAGTGTAATAACCATCAGGTACAGTGTAATAACCATCAGGTACAGCTGTTACCATCAGATACAGTGTAATAACCATCAGGTACAGTGTAATAACCATCAGATACAGCTGTAATAACCATCAGGTACAGTGTAATAACCATCAGGTACAGCTGTTACCATCAGGTACAGTGTAATAACCATCAGCTACAGCTGTTACCATCAGGTACAGTGTAATAACCATCAGATACAGCTGTTGCCATCAGGTACAGTGTAATAACCATCAGGTACAGTGTACTAACCATCAGGTACAGTGTAATAACCATCAGGTACAGTGTAATAACCATCAGATACAGCTGTTACCATCAGGTACAGTGTAATAACCATCAGATACAGCTGTAATAACCATCAGATACAGTGTAATAACCATCAGGTACAGTGTAATAACCATCAGTTACAGCTGTTACCATCAGGTACAGTGTAATAACCATCAGGTACAGTGTAATAACCATCAGGTACAGCTGTTACCATCAGGTACAGTGTAATAACCATCAGGTACAGCTGTTACCATCAGATACAGTGTAATAACCATCAGGTACAGCTGTTACCATCAGATACAGTGTATTAACCATCAGGTACAGTGTAATAACCATCAGGTACAGCTGTTACCATCAGATACAGCTGTTACCATCAGGTACAGTGTAATAACCATCAGGTACAGCTGTTACCATCAGGTACAGTGTAATAACCATCAGGTACAGTGTAATAACCATCAGATACAGCTGTTACCATCAGGTACAGTGTAATAACCATCAGGTACAGTGTAATAACCATCAGGTACAGTGTAATAACCATCAGGTACAGCTGTTACCATCAGGTACAGTGTAATAACCATCAGGTACAGCTGTTACCATCAGATACAGTGTAATAACCATCAGGTACAGTGTAATAACCATCAGGTACAGTGTAATAACCATCAGGTACAGTGTAATAACCATCAGGTACAGCTGTTACCATCAGGTACAGTGTAATAACCATCAGGTACAGTGTAATAACCATCAGGTACAGCTGTTACCATCAGATACAGCTGTTACCATCAGGTACAGTGTAATAACCATCAGGTACAGTGTAATAACCATCAGATACAGCTGTTACCATCAGGTACAGTGTAATAACCATCAGTTACAGCTGTTACCATCAGATACAGTGTAATAACCATCAGGTACAGTGTAATAACCATCAGGTACAGCTGTTACCATCAGATACAGCTGTTACCATCAGATACAGTGTAATAACCATCAGGTACAGCTGTTACCATCAGATACAGTGTAATAACCATCAGGTACAGTGTAATAACCATCAGATACAGTGTAATAACCATCAGGTACAGTGTAATAACCATCAGGTACAGCTGTTACCATCAGGTACAGTGTAATAACCATCAGATACAGTGTAATAACCATCAGGTACAGCTGTTACCATCAGGTACAGTGTAATAACCATCATATACAGCTGTTACCATCAGGTACAGTGTAATAACCATCAGGTACAGTGTAATAACCATCAGGTACAGTGTAACCATCAGGTACAGTGTAATAACCATCAGATACAGTGTAATAACCATCAGGTACAGTGTAATAACCATCAGATACAGCTGTTACCATCAGGTACAGTGTAATAACCATCAGATACAGTGTAATAACCATCAGATACAGCTGTTACCATCAGGTACAGTGTAATAACCATCAGACCATCAGCAGTGTAATAACCATCAGGTACAGTGTAATAACCATCAGGTACAGCTGTTACCATCAGGTACAGTGTAATAACCATCAGATACAGCTGTTACCATCAGATACAGTGTAATAACCATCAGGTACAGTGTAATAACCATCAGGTACAGCTGTTACCATCAGATACAGCTGTTACCATCAGGTACAGTGTAATAACCATCAGGTACAGCTGTTACCATCAGATACAGTGTAATAACCATCAGGTACAGCTGTAATAACCATCAGGTACAGTGTAATAACCATCAGGTACAGTGTAATAACCATCAGATACAGTGTAATAACCATCAGGTACAGCTGTTACCATCAGGTACAGTGTAATAACCATCAGGTACAGCTGTTACCATCAGATACAGTGTAATAACCATCAGGTACAGTGTAATAACCATCAGGTACAGCTGTTACCATCAGATACAGTGTAATAACCATCAGGTACAGTGTAATAACCATCAGGTACAGCTGTTACCATCAGGTACAGTGTAATAACCATCAGGTACAGTGTAATAACCATCAGATACAGCTGTTACCATCAGGTACAGTGTAATAACCATCAGGTACAGCTGTTACCATCAGGTACAGTGTAATAACCATCAGGTACAGTGTAATAACCATCAGGTACAGCTGTTACCATCAGGTACAGTGTAATAACCATCAGATACAGCTGTTACCATCAGGTACAGTGTAATAACCATCAGGTTCAGTGTAATAACCATCAGTTATAGTGAAATAACCATCAGGTACAGCTGTTACCATCAGATACAGCTTTTACCATCAGATACAGCTGTTACCATCAGGTACAGTGTAATAACCATAAGATACAGTGTAATGACCATCAGGTACAGTGTAATAACCATCAGGTACAGCTGTTACCATCAGGTACAGTGTAATAACCATCAGGTACAGTGTAATAACCATCAGGTACAGCTGTTACCATCAGGTACAGTGTAATAACCATCAGATACAGCTGTTACCATCAGATACAGTGTAATAACCATCAGATACAGCTGTTACCATCAGATACAGTGTAATAACCATCAGATACAGCTGTTACCATCAGATACAGTGTATTAACCATCAGGTACAGTGTAATAACCATCAGATACAGTGTAATAACCATCAGGTACAGTGTAATAACCATCAGATACAGTGTAATATCCATCAAATACAGATGTTACCATCAGGTACAGTGTAATAACCATCATATACAGCTGTTGCCATCAGGTACAGTGTAATAACCATCAGGTACAGTGTAATAACCATCAGGTACAGTGTAATAACCATCAGATACAGCTGTTACCATCAGGTACAGTGTAATAACCATCAGGTACAGTGTAATAACCATCAGATACAGCTGTTACCATCAGGTACAGTGTAATAACCATCAGGTACAGCTGTTACCATCAGATGCAGTGTAATAACCATCAGGTACAGTGTAATAACCATCAGGTAAAACTGTTACCATCAGATACAGTGTAATAACCATCAGGTACAGTGTAATAACCATCAGGTACAGCTGTTACCATCAGGTACAGTGTAATAACCATCAGGTACAGTGTAATAACCATCAGATACAGCTGTTACCATCAGGTACAGTGTAATAACCATCAGGTACAGCTGTTACCATCAGGTACAGTGTAATAACCATCAGATACAGTGTAATAAGTATGAGGTACAGCTGTTACCATCAGATACAGCTGTTACTATCATATACAGTGTAATAACCATCAGATACAGTGTAATAACCATCAGATACAGCTGTTACCATCAGAAACAGTGTAATAACCATCAGATACAGCTGTTACCATCAGATACAGTGTAATAATCATCAGGTACAGTGTAATAACCATCAGGTACAGCTGTTACCATCAGATACAGCTGTTACCATCAGATACAGTGTAATAACCATCAGGTACAGCTGTTACCATCAGATACAGTGTATTAACCATCAGGTACAGTGTAATAACCATCAGATACAGTGTAATAACCATCAGGTACAGTGTAATAACCATCAGATACAGCTGTTACCATCAGGTACAGTGTAATAACCATCAGGTACAGTGTAATAACCATCAGATACAGCTGTTACCATCAGGTACAGTGTAATAACCATCAGGTACAGCTGTTACCATCAGATGCAGTGTAATAACCATCAGGTACAGTGTAATAACCATCAGGTAAAACTGTTACCATCAGATACAGTGTAATAACCATCAGGTACAGTGTAATAACCATCAGGTACAGCTGTTACCATCAGGTACAGTGTAATAACCATCAGGTACAGTGTAATAACCATCAGATACAGCTGTTACCATCAGGTACAGTGTAATAACCATCAGGTACAGCTGTTACCATCAGGTACAGTGTAATAACCATCAGATACAGTGTAATAAGTATGAGGTACAGCTGTTACCATCAGATACAGCTGTTACTATCATATACAGTGTAATAACCATCAGATACAGTGTAATAACCATCAGATACAGCTGTTACCATCAGAAACAGTGTAATAACCATCAGATACAGCTGTTACCATCAGATACAGTGTAATAATCATCAGGTACAGTGTAATAACCATCAGGTAAGCTGTTACCATCAGATACAGCTGTTACCATCAGATACAGTGTAATAACCATCAGGTACAGCTGTTACCATCAGATACAGTGTATTAACCATCAGGTACAGTGTAATAACCATCAGATACAGTGTAATAACCATCAGGTACAGTGTAATAACCATCAGGTACAGCTGTTACCATCAGGTACAGTGTAATAACCATCAGATACAGTGTAATATCCATCAAATACAGATGTTACCATCAGGTACAGTGTAATAACCATCATATACAGCTGTTGCCATCAGGTACAGTGTAATAACCATCAGGTACAGTGTAATAACCATCAGGTACAGTGTAATAACCATCAGATACAGCTGTTACCATCAGGTACAGTGTAATAACCATCAGGTACAGTGTAATAACCATCAGATACAGCTGTTACCATCAGGTACAGTGTAATAACAATCAAGTACAGTGTAATAACCATCAGACACAGTGTAATAACCATCAGGTACAGTGTAATAACCATCAGATACAGCTGTTACCATCAGGTACAGTGTAATAACCATCAGGTACAGCTGTTACCATCAGATACAGCTGTTACCATCAGGTACAGTGTAATAACCATCAGGTACAGTGTAATAACCATCAGACACAGTGTAATAACAATCAGGTACAGTGTAATAACCATCAGGTACAGCTGTTACCATCAGGTACAGTGTAATAACCATCAGGTACTGCTGTTACCATCAGATACAGTGTAATAACCATCAGATACAGTGTAATAACAATCAGATACAGCTGTTACCATCAGGTGCAGCTGTTACCATCAGGTACAGTGTAATAACCATCAGGTGCAGCTGTTACCATCAGGTACAGTGTAATAACCATCAGGTACAGTGTAATAACCATCAGATACAGTGTAATAACCATCAGGTACAGCTGTTACCATCAGGTGCAGTGTAATAACCATCAGGTACAGCTGTTACCATAAGATGCAGTGCAATAACCATCAGGTACAGTGTAATAACCATCAGGTACAGCTGTTACCATCAGATACAGTGTAATAACCATCAGGTACAGTGTAATAACCATCAGGTACAGCTGTTACCATCAGGTACAGTGTAATAACCATCAGGTACAGTGTAATAACCATCAGATACAGCTGTTACCATCAGGTACAGTGTAATAACCATCAGGTACAGCTGTTACCATCAGGTACAGTGTAATAACCATCAGATACAGCTGTTACCATCAGGTACAGTGTAATAACCATCAGGTACAGCTGTTACCATCAGATACAGTGTAATAACCATCAGGTTCAGTGTAATAACCATCAGTTATAGTGAAATAACCATCAGGTACAGCTGTTACCATCAGATACAGCTGTTACCATCAGGTACAGTGTAATAACCATAAGATACAGTGTAATGACCATCAGGTACAGTGTAATAACCATCAGGTACAGTGTAATAACCATCAGGTACAGCTGTTACCATCAGGTACAGTGTAATAACCATCAGGTACAGTGTAATAACCATCAGGTACAGCTGCTACCATCAGGTACAGTGTAATAACCATCAGATACAGCTGTTACCATCAGATACAGTGTAATAACCATCAGATACAGCTGTTACCATCAGATACAGTGTAATAACCATCAGGTACAGTGTAATAACCATCAGGTACAGCTGTTACCATCAGATACAGCTGTTACCATCAGGTACAGTGTAATAACCATCAGGTACAGCTGTTACCATCAGATACAGTGTAATAACCATCAGATACTGTGTAATAACCATCATATACAGCTGTTACCATCAGATACATTGTAATAACCATCAGATACAGTGTAATAACCATCAGGTACAGCTGTTACCATCAGATACAGCTGTTACCATCAGATACAGTGTAATAACCATCAGGTACAGCTGTTACCATCAGATACAGTGTATTAACCATCAGGTGCAGTGTAATAACCATCAGATACAGTGTAATAACCATCAGGTACAGTGTAATAACCATCAGGTACAGCTGTTACCATCAGGTACAGTGTAATAACCATCAGATACAGTGTAATAACTATGAGGTACAGCTGTTACCATCAGATACAGCTGTTACCATCATATACAGTGTAATAACCATCAGATACAGTGTAATAACCATCAGATACAGCTGTTACCATCAGAAACAGTGTAATAACCATCAGATACAGCTGTTACCTTCAGATACAGTGTAATAATCATCAGGTACAGTGTAATAACCATCAGGTAAGCTGTTACCATCAGATACAGCTGTTACCATCAGATACAGTGTAATAACCATCAGGTACAGCTGTTACCATCAGATACAGTGTATTAACCATCAGGTACAGTGTAATAACCATCAGATACAGTGTAATAACCATCAGGTACAGTGTAATAACCATCAGGTACAGCTGTTACCATCAGGTACAGTGTAATAACCATCAGATACAGTGTAATATCCATCAAATACAGATGTTACCATCAGGTACAGTGTAATAACCATCATATACAGCTGTTGCCATCAGGTACAGTGTAATAACCATCAGGTACAGTGTAATAACCATCAGGTACAGTGTAATAACCATCAGGTACAGTGTAATAACCATCAGACACAGTGTAATAACCATCAGGTACAGTGTAATAACCATCAGATACAGCTGTTACCATCAGGTACAGTGTAATAACCATCAGGTACAGCTGTTACCATCAGATACAGCTGTTACCATCAGGTACAGTGTAATAACCATCAGACACAGTGTAATAACCATCAGGTACAGTGTAATAACCATCAGGTACAGCTGTTACCATCAGGTACAGTGTAATAACCATCAGGTACTGCTGTTACCATCAGATACAGTGTAATAACCATCAGATACGGTGTAATAACCATCAGATACAGCTGTTACCATCAGGTGCAGCTGTTACCATCAGGTACAGTGTAATAACCATCAGGTGCAGCTGTTACCATCAGGTACAGTGTAATAACCATCAGGTACAGTGTAATAACCATCAGGTACAGTGTAATAACCATCAGGTACAGTGTAATAACCATCAGATACAGTGTAATAACCATCAGGTACAGCTGTTACCATCAGGTGCAGTGTAATAACCATCAGGTACAGCTGTTACCATCAGGTACAGTGTAATAACCATCAGGTACAGTGTAATAACCATCAGGTACAGCTGTTACCATCAGATACAGTGTAATAACCATCAGGTACAGTGTAATAACCATCAGGTACAGCTGTTACCATCAGGTACAGTGTAATAACCATCAGGTACAGTGTAATAACCATCAGATACAGCTGTTACCATCAGGTACAGTGTAATAACCAGCAGGTACAGCTGTTACCATCAGGTACAGTGTAATAACCATCAGATACAGCTGTTACCATCAGGTACAGTGTAATAACCATCAGGTTCAGTGTAATAATCATCAGTTATAGTGAAATAACCATCAGGTACAGCTGTTACCATCAGATACAGCTGTTACCATCAGATACAGCTGTTACCATCAGGTACAGTGTAATAACCATAAGATACAGTGTAATGACCATCAGGTACAGTGTAATAACCATCAGGTACAGCTGTTACCATCAGATACAGTGTAATAACCATCAGGTACAGTGTAATAACCATCAGGTACAGCTGTTACCATCAGGTACAGTGTAATAACCATCAGATACAGCTGTTACCATCAGATACAGTGTAATAACCATCAGATACAGCTGTTACCATCAGATACAGTGTAATAACCATCAGGTACAGTGTAATAACCATCAGGTACAGCTGTTACCATCAGATACAGCTGTTACCATCAGGTACAGTGTAATAACCATCAGGTACAGCTGTTACCATCAGATACAGTGTAATAACCATCAGATACAGTGTAATAACCATCATATACAGCTGTTACCATCAGATACATTGTAATAACCATCAGATACAGTGTAATAACCATCAGGTACAGCTGTTACCATCAGATACAGCTGTTACCATCAGATACAGTGTAATAACCATCAGGTACAGCTGTTACCATCAGATACAGTGTAATAACCATCAGGTACAGTGTAATAACCATCAGGTACAGCTGTTACCATCAGGTACAGTGTAATAACCATCAGATACAGCTGTTACCATCAGGTACAGTGTAATAACCATCAGGTTCAGTGTAATAACCATCAGTTATAGTGAAATAACCATCAGGTACAGCTTTTACCATCAGATACAGCTGTTACCATCAGGTACAGTGTAATAACCATAAGATACAGTGTAATGACCATCAGGTACAGTGTAATAACCATCAGGTACAGCTGTTACCATCAGGTACAGTGTAATAACCATCAGGTACAGTGTAATAACCATCAGGTACAGCTGTTACCATCAGGTACAGTGTAATAACCATCAGATACAGCTGTTACCATCAGATACAGTGTAATAACCATCAGATACAGCTGTTACCATCAGATACAGTGTAATAACCATCAGATACAGTGTAATAACCATCAGGTACAGCTGTTACCATCAGATACAGTGTATTAACCATCAGGTACAGTGTAATAACCATCAGATACAGTGTAATAACCATCAGGTACAGTGTAATAACCATCAGATACAGTGTAATATCCATCAAATACAGATGTTACCATCAGGTACAGTGTAATAACCATCATATACAGCTGTTGCCATCAGGTACAGTGTAATAACCATCAGGTACAGTGTAATAACCATCAGGTACAGTGTAATAACCATCAGGTACAGTGTAATAACCATCAGATACAGCTGTTACCATCAGGTACAGTGTAATAACCATCAGGTACAGTGTAATAACCATCAGATACAGCTGTTACCATCAGGTACAGTGTAATAACCATCAGGTACAGCTGTTACCATCAGATGCAGTGTAATAACCATCAGGTACAGTGTAATAACCATCAGGTAAAACTGTTACCATCAGATACAGTGTAATAACCATCAGGTACAGTGTAATAACCATCAGGTACAGCTGTTACCATCAGGTACAGTGTAATAACCATCAGGTACAGTGTAATAACCATCAGATACAGCTGTTACCATCAGGTACAGTGTAATAACCATCAGGTACAGCTGTTACCATCAGGTACAGTGTAATAACCATCAGATACAGTGTAATAAGTATGAGGTACAGCTGTTACCATCAGATACAGCTGTTACTATCATATACAGTGTAATAACCATCAGATACAGTGTAATAACCATCAGATACAGCTGTTACCATCAGAAACAGTGTAATAACCATCAGATACAGCTGTTACCTTCAGATACAGTGTAATAATCATCAGGTACAGTGTAATAACCATCAGGTAAGCTGTTACCATCAGATACAGCTGTTACCATCAGATACAGTGTAATAACCATCAGGTACAGCTGTTACCATCAGATACAGTGTATTAACCATCAGGTACAGTGTAATAACCATCAGATACAGTGTAATAACCATCAGGTACAGTGTAATAACCATCAGGTACAGCTGTTACCATCAGGTACAGTGTAATAACCATCAGATACAGTGTAATATCCATCAAATACAGATGTTACCATCAGGTACAGTGTAATAACCATCATATACAGCTGTTGCCATCAGGTACAGTGTAATAACCATCAGGTACAGTGTAATAACCATCAGGTACAGTGTAATAACCATCAGGTACAGTGTAATAACCATCAGACACAGTGTAATAACCATCAGGTACAGTGTAATAACCATCAGATACAGCTGTTACCATCAGGTACAGTGTAATAACCATCAGGTACAGCTGTTACCATCAGATACAGCTGTTACCATCAGGTACAGTGTAATAACCATCAGACACAGTGTAATAACCATCAGGTACAGTGTAATAACCATCAGGTACAGCTGTTACCATCAGGTACAGTGTAACAACCATCAGGTACTGCTGTTACCATCAGATACAGTGTAATAACCATCAGATACGGTGTAATAACCATCAGATACAGCTGTTACCATCAGGTGCAGCTGTTACCATCAGGTACAGTGTAATAACCATCAGGTGCAGCTGTTACCATCAGGTACAGTGTAATAACCATCAGGTACAGTGTAATAACCATCAGGTACAGTGTAATAACCATCAGGTACAGTGTAATAACCATCAGATACAGTGTAATAACCATCAGGTACAGCTGTTACCATCAGGTGCAGTGTAATAACCATCAGGTACAGCTGTTACCATCAGGTACAGTGTAATAACCATCAGGTACAGTGTAATAACCATCAGGTACAGCTGTTACCATCAGATACAGTGTAATAACCATCAGGTACAGTGTAATAACCATCAGGTACAGCTGTTACCATCAGGTACAGTGTAATAACCATCAGGTACAGTGTAATAACCATCAGATACAGCTGTTACCATCAGGTACAGTGTAATAACCAGCAGGTACAGCTGTTACCATCAGGTACAGTGTAATAACCATCAGATACAGCTGTTACCATCAGGTACAGTGTAATAACCATCAGGTTCAGTGTAATAATCATCAGTTATAGTGAAATAACCATCAGGTACAGCTGTTACCATCAGATACAGCTGTTACCATCAGATACAGCTGTTACCATCAGGTACAGTGTAATAACCATAAGATACAGTGTAATGACCATCAGGTACAGTGTAATAACCATCAGGTACAGCTGTTACCATCAGATACAGTGTAATAACCATCAGGTACAGTGTAATAACCATCAGGTACAGCTGTTACCATCAGGTACAGTGTAATAACCATCAGATACAGCTGTTACCATCAGATACAGTGTAATAACCATCAGATACAGCTGTTACCATCAGATACAGTGTAATAACCATCAGGTACAGTGTAATAACCATCAGGTACAGCTGTTACCATCAGATACAGCTGTTACCATCAGGTACAGTGTAATAACCATCAGGTACAGCTGTTACCATCAGATACAGTGTAATAACCATCATATACAGCTGTTACCATCAGATACATTGTAATAACCATCAGATACAGTGTAATAACCATCAGGTACAGCTGTTACCATCAGATACAGCTGTTACCATCAGATACAGTGTAATAACCATCAGGTACAGCTGTTACCATCAGATACAGTGTAATAACCATCAGGTACAGTGTAATAACCATCAGGTACAGCTGTTACCATCAGGTACAGTGTAATAACCATCAGATACAGCTGTTACCATCAGGTACAGTGTAATAACCATCAGGTTCAGTGTAATAACCATCAGTTATAGTGAAATAACCATCAGGTACAGCTGTTACCATCAGATACAGCTTTTACCATCAGATACAGCTGTTACCATCAGGTACAGTGTAATAACCATAAGATACAGTGTAATGACCATCAGGTACAGTGTAATAACCATCAGGTACAGCTGTTACCATCAGGTACAGTGTAATAACCATCAGGTACAGTGTAATAACCATCAGGTACAGCTGTTACCATCAGGTACAGTGTAATAACCATCAGATACAGCTGTTACCATCAGATACAGTGTAATAACCATCAGATACAGCTGTTACCATCAGATACAGTGTAATAACCATCAGATACAGTGTAATAACCATCAGGTACAGCTGTTACCATCAGATACAGTGTATTAACCATCAGGTACAGTGTAATAACCATCAGATACAGTGTAATAACCATCAGGTACAGTGTAATAACCATCAGATACAGTGTAATATCCATCAAATACAGATGTTACCATCAGGTACAGTGTAATAACCATCATATACAGCTGTTGCCATCAGGTACAGTGTAATAACCATCAGGTACAGTGTAATAACCATCAGGTACAGTGTAATAACCATCAGGTACAGTGTAATAACCATCAGATACAGCTGTTACCATCAGGTACAGTGTAATAACCATCAGGTACAGTGTAATAACCATCAGATACAGCTGTTACCATCAGGTACAGTGTAATAACCATCAGGTACAGCTGTTACCATCAGATGCAGTGTAATAACCATCAGGTACAGTGTAATAACCATCAGGTAAAACTGTTACCATCAGATACAGTGTAATAACCATCAGGTACAGTGTAATAACCATCAGGTACAGCTGTTACCATCAGGTACAGTGTAATAACCATCAGGTACAGTGTAATAACCATCAGATACAGCTGTTACCATCAGGTACAGTGTAATAACCATCAGGTACAGCTGTTACCATCAGGTACAGTGTAATAACCATCAGATACAGTGTAATAAGTATGAGGTACAGCTGTTACCATCAGATACAGCTGTTACTATCATATACAGTGTAATAACCATCAGATACAGTGTAATAACCATCAGATACAGCTGTTACCATCAGAAACAGTGTAATAACCATCAGATACAGCTGTTACCATCAGATACAGTGTAATAATCATCAGGTACAGTGTAATAACCATCAGGTAAGCTGTTACCATCAGATACAGCTGTTACCATCAGATACAGTGTAATAACCATCAGGTACAGCTGTTACCATCAGATACAGTGTATTAACCATCAGGTACAGTGTAATAACCATCAGATACAGTGTAATAACCATCAGGTACAGTGTAATAACCATCAGATACAGCTGTTACCATCAGGTACAGTGTAATAACCATCAGGTACAGTGTAATAACCATCAGATACAGCTGTTACCATCAGGTACAGTGTAATAACCATCAGGTACAGCTGTTACCATCAGATGCAGTGTAATAACCATCAGGTACAGTGTAATAACCATCAGGTACAGTGTAATAACCATCAGGTACAGTGTAATAACCATCAGACACAGTGTAATAACCATCAGGTACAGTGTAATAACCATCAGATACAGCTGTTACCATCAGGTACAGTGTAATAACCATCAGGTACAGCTGTTACCATCAGATACAGCTGTTACCATCAGGTACAGTGTAATAACCATCAGACACAGTGTAATAACCATCAGGTACAGTGTAATAACCATCAGGTACAGCTGTTACCATCAGGTACAGTGTAACAACCATCAGGTACTGCTGTTACCATCAGATACAGTGTAATAACCATCAGATACGGTGTAATAACCATCAGATACAGCTGTTACCATCAGGTGCAGCTGTTACCATCAGGTACAGTGTAATAACCATCAGGTGCAGCTGTTACCATCAGGTACAGTGTAATAACCATCAGGTACAGTGTAATAACCATCAGGTACAGTGTAATAACCATCAGGTACAGTGTAATAACCATCAGATACAGTGTAATAACCATCAGGTACAGCTGTTACCATCAGGTGCAGTGTAATAACCATCAGGTACAGCTGTTACCATCAGGTACAGTGTAATAACCATCAGGTACAGTGTAATAACCATCAGGTACAGCTGTTACCATCAGATACAGTGTAATAACCATCAGGTACAGTGTAATAACCATCAGGTACAGCTGTTACCATCAGGTACAGTGTAATAACCATCAGGTACAGTGTAATAACCATCAGATACAGCTGTTACCATCAGGTACAGTGTAATAACCAGCAGGTACAGCTGTTACCATCAGGTACAGTGTAATAACCATCAGATACAGCTGTTACCATCAGGTACAGTGTAATAACCATCAGGTTCAGTGTAATAATCATCAGTTATAGTGAAATAACCATCAGGTACAGCTGTTACCATCAGATACAGCTGTTACCATCAGATACAGCTGTTACCATCAGGTACAGTGTAATAACCATAAGATACAGTGTAATGACCATCAGGTACAGTGTAATAACCATCAGGTACAGCTGTTACCATCAGATACAGTGTAATAACCATCAGGTACAGTGTAATAACCATCAGGTACAGCTGTTACCATCAGGTACAGTGTAATAACCATCAGATACAGCTGTTACCATCAGATACAGTGTAATAACCATCAGATACAGCTGTTACCATCAGATACAGTGTAATAACCATCAGGTACAGTGTAATAACCATCAGGTACAGCTGTTACCATCAGATACAGCTGTTACCATCAGGTACAGTGTAATAACCATCAGGTACAGCTGTTACCATCAGATACAGTGTAATAACCATCAGATACAGTGTAATAACCATCATATACAGCTGTTACCATCAGATACATTGTAATAACCATCAGATACAGTGTAATAACCATCAGGTACAGCTGTTACCATCAGATACAGCTGTTACCATCAGATACAGTGTAATAACCATCAGGTACAGCTGTTACCATCAGATACAGTGTAATAACCATCAGGTACAGTGTAATAACCATCAGGTACAGCTGTTACCATCAGGTACAGTGTAATAACCATCAGATACAGCTGTTACCATCAGGTACAGTGTAATAACCATCAGGTTCAGTGTAATAACCATCAGTTATAGTGAAATAACCATCAGGTACAGCTGTTACCATCAGATACAGCTTTTACCATCAGATACAGCTGTTACCATCAGGTACAGTGTAATAACCATAAGATACAGTGTAATGACCATCAGGTACAGTGTAATAACCATCAGGTACAGCTGTTACCATCAGGTACAGTGTAATAACCATCAGGTACAGTGTAATAACCATCAGGTACAGCTGTTACCATCAGGTACAGTGTAATAACCATCAGATACAGCTGTTACCATCAGATACAGTGTAATAACCATCAGATACAGCTGTTACCATCAGATACAGTGTAATAACCATCAGATACAGTGTAATAACCATCAGGTACAGCTGTTACCATCAGATACAGTGTATTAACCATCAGGTACAGTGTAATAACCATCAGATACAGTGTAATAACCATCAGGTACAGTGTAATAACCATCAGATACAGTGTAATATCCATCAAATACAGATGTTACCATCAGGTACAGTGTAATAACCATCATATACAGCTGTTGCCATCAGGTACAGTGTAATAACCATCAGGTACAGTGTAATAACCATCAGGTACAGTGTAATAACCATCAGGTACAGTGTAATAACCATCAGATACAGCTGTTACCATCAGGTACAGTGTAATAACCATCAGGTACAGTGTAATAACCATCAGATACAGCTGTTACCATCAGGTACAGTGTAATAACCATCAGGTACAGCTGTTACCATCAGATGCAGTGTAATAACCATCAGGTACAGTGTAATAACCATCAGGTAAAACTGTTACCATCAGATACAGTGTAATAACCATCAGGTACAGTGTAATAACCATCAGGTACAGCTGTTACCATCAGGTACAGTGTAATAACCATCAGGTACAGTGTAATAACCATCAGATACAGCTGTTACCATCAGGTACAGTGTAATAACCATCAGGTACAGCTGTTACCATCAGGTACAGTGTAATAACCATCAGATACAGTGTAATAAGTATGAGGTACAGCTGTTACCATCAGATACAGCTGTTACTATCATATACAGTGTAATAACCATCAGATACAGTGTAATAACCATCAGATACAGCTGTTACCATCAGAAACAGTGTAATAACCATCAGATACAGCTGTTACCATCAGATACAGTGTAATAATCATCAGGTACAGTGTAATAACCATCAGGTAAGCTGTTACCATCAGATACAGCTGTTACCATCAGATACAGTGTAATAACCATCAGGTACAGCTGTTACCATCAGATACAGTGTATTAACCATCAGGTACAGTGTAATAACCATCAGATACAGTGTAATAACCATCAGGTACAGTGTAATAACCATCAGATACAGCTGTTACCATCAGGTACAGTGTAATAACCATCAGGTACAGTGTAATAACCATCAGATACAGCTGTTACCATCAGGTACAGTGTAATAACCATCAGGTACAGCTGTTACCATCAGATGCAGTGTAATAACCATCAGGTACAGTGTAATAACCATCAGGTAAAACTGTTACCATCAGATACAGTGTAATAACCATCAGGTACAGTGTAATAACCATCAGGTACAGCTGTTACCATCAGGTACAGTGTAATAACCATCAGGTACAGTGTAATAACCATCAGATACAGCTGTTACCATCAGGTACAGTGTAATAACCATCAGGTACAGCTGTTACCATCAGGTACAGTGTAATAACCATCAGATACAGTGTAATAAGTATGAGGTACAGCTGTTACCATCAGATACAGCTGTTACTATCATATACAGTGTAATAACCATCAGATACAGTGTAATAACCATCAGATACAGCTGTTACCATCAGAAACAGTGTAATAACCATCAGATACAGCTGTTACCATCAGATACAGTGTAATAATCATCAGGTACAGTGTAATAACCATCAGGTAAGCTGTTACCATCAGATACAGCTGTTACCATCAGATACAGTGTAATAACCATCAGGTACAGCTGTTACCATCAGATACAGTGTATTAACCATCAGGTACAGTGTAATAACCATCAGATACAGTGTAATAACCATCAGGTACAGTGTAATAACCATCAGGTACAGCTGTTACCATCAGGTACAGTGTAATAACCATCAGATACAGTGTAATATCCATCAAATACAGAAGTTACCATCAGGTACAGTGTAATAACCATCATATACAGCTGTTGCCATCAGGTACAGTGTAATAACCATCAGGTACAGTGTAATAACCATCAGGTACAGTGTAATAACCATCAGATACAGCTGTTACCATCAGGTACAGTGTAATAACCATCAGGTACAGTGTAATAACCATCAGATACAGCTGTTACCATCAGGTACAGTGTAATAACAATCAAGTACAGTGTAATAACCATCAGACACAGTGTAATAACCATCAGGTACAGTGTAATAACCATCAGATACAGCTGTTACCATCAGGTACAGTGTAATAACCATCAGGTACAGTGTAATAACCATCATATACAGCTGTTGCCATCAGGTACAGTGTAATAACCATCAGGTACAGTGTAATAACCATCAGGTACAGTGTAATAACCATCAGGTACAGTGTAATAACCATCAGGTACAGCTGTTACCATCAGGTACAGTGTAATAACCATCAGGTACAGCTGTTACCATCAGATACAGTGTAATAACCATCAGGTACAGTGTAATAACCATCAGGTACAGCTGTTACCATCAGATACAGTGTAATAACCATCAGGTACAGTGTAATAACCATCAGGTACAGCTGTTACCATCAGGTACAGTGTAATAACCATCAGGTACAGTGTAATAACCATCAGATACAGCTGTTACCATCAGGTACAGTGTAATAACCATCAGGTACAGCTGTTACCATCAGGTACAGTGTAATAACCATCAGATACAGCTGTTACCATCAGGTACAGTGTAATAACCATCAGGTACAGCTGTTACCATCAGATACAGTGTAATAACCATCAGGTACAGTGTAATAACCATCAGTTACAGTGTAATAACCATCAGGTACAGCTGTTACCATCAGATACAGTGTAATAACCATCAGGTACAGCTGTTACCATCAGATACAGCTGTTACCATCAGGTACAGTGTAATAACCATCAGATACAGTGTAATAACCATCAGGTACAGTGTAATAACCATCAGGTACATCAGGTACAGCTGTTACCATCAGGTACAGTGTAATAACCATCAGGTACAGCTGTTACCATCAGGTACAGTGTAATAACCATCAGATACAGCTGTTACCATCAGATACAGTGTAATAACCACCAGATACAGCTGTTACCATCAGATACAGTGTAATAACCATCAGGTACAGTGTAATAATCATCAGGTACAGCTGTTACCATCAGATACAGTGTAATAACCATCAGGTACAGTGTAATAACCATCAGGTACAGTGTAATAACCATCAGGTACATCTGTTACCATCAGATACAGTGTAATAACCATCAGATACAGTGTAATAACCATCAGATACAGTGTAATAACCATCAGGTACAGCTGTTACCATCAGATACAGTGTAATAACCATCAGATACAGCTGTTACCATCAGATACAGTGTAATAACCATCAGATACAGTGTAATAACCATCAGGTACAGTGTAATAACCATCAGGTACAGCTGTTACCATCAGGTACAGTGTAATAACCATCAGATACAGTGTAATAACCATCAAATACAGCTGTTACCATCAGGTACAGTGTAATAACCATCAGGTACAGCTGTTACCATCAGGTACAGTGTAATAACCATCAGGTACAGCTTTTACCATCATGTACAGTGTAATAACCATCAGGTGCAGCTGTTACCATCAGGTACAGTGTAATAACCATCAGGTACAGCTGTTACCATCAGGTTCAGTGTAATAACCATCAGGTACAGTGTAATAACCATCAGGTACAGTGTAATAACCATCAGTTACAGCTGTTACCATCAGGTACAGTGTAATAACCATCAGGTACAGTGTAATAACCATCAGGTGCAGCTGTTACCATCAGGTACAGTGTAATAACCATCAGGTACAGCTGTTACCATCAGGTACAGTGTAATAACCATCAGGTACAGCTGTTACCATCAGATACAGTGTAATAACCATCAGGTACAGCTGTTACCATCAGGTACAGTGTAATAACCATCAGGTTCAGTGACCATCAGGTACAGTGTAATAACCATCAGGTACAGCTGTTACCATCAGGTACAGTGTAATAACCATCAGGTACAGCTGTTACCATCAGATACAGTGTAATAACCATCAGGTACAGCTGTTACCATCAGGTACATTGTAAACCCACAGCTGTCACCATTGCATGATAAACCCAGGCCTGATGCACACTGTGAACATAGGGAGAATCTGCATTGCATACTCATCGCATCCTCTCTCCTCGCCTCCTTCTCAAAACCCATTGGAAGAGACAGCTATTGAGGTCCCTCCCCAGGTGACCATTATCAGCCCAGACCTGCTCTGCAAACTGGATGAAGCATCTCAAGCTTTCTGTGGTCTCTGCTGTTTACAACGCGCTACTCCCCTCTCTCCCGTTTCTCCTCTTTCTTCTCCCTCTCTCCCTCTCTCTCTCCCTCTCCCTCTCTCTCCCTCTCTCTCTCTCTCTCTCTCTCTCTCTCTCTCTCTCTCTCTCTCTCTCTCCTGTCTCTCTCACTCCCTCTGTCCTCTTTCTTTTTCAATTCAATTCAAAGTTATTTTGTTGGCATGGGAAACAACTGTTTTCATCGCCAAAGCAAATGGAGTAGACAATAAACAAAGGGGAAATAAATCAAATCAAAATCAAAATGTATTAGTCACAAGAATATAAGAAGAATATAGACATTTCAAATGTAATATATTATTGATTATGTACAGTGTTGCAGTACGAAAGGGAAAATAAATAGGTTGTAAATATAGACTGTAATTACAATGTTGTCTGTGCTATCTAAATGTTTTTTTTTCTCTATATTTTTTCTCCCTGGTTCCTGTAGGTTATGCGAGGTCCTCAACCTTGACCCTAGACACGTCCTGATAGCTGAGGTGATCTTCACCAACATCGGCGGAGCGGCAACAGCAGTCGGGGATCCACCCAACGTCATCATCGTCTCCAACCAGGACCTCCGGAAAAGTGTAGGACACTGTTATCACTTCTTGGACTGCGTCCCAAATGACACCCCATTCCCTACATAGAGCACTATTGTGGACCAGGGCCTGCACCCTATTCCCTACATAGAGCACTATTGTTGACCAGGGCCTGCACCCTATTCCCTACATAGAGCACTATTGTTGACCAGGGCCTGCACCCTATTCCCTACATAGAGCACTATTGTTGACCAGGGCCTGCACCCTATTCCCTACATAGAGCACTATTGTTGACCAGGGCCAGCACCCTATTCCCTACATAGAGCACTATTGTGGACCAGGGCCTGCACCCTATTCCCTACATAGAGCACTATTGTGGACCAGGGCCCTGCACCCTATTCCCTACATAGAGCACTATTGTGGACCAGGGCCCGCACCCTATTCCCTACATAGAGCACTATTGTGGACCAGGGCCTGCACCCTATTCCCTACATAGAGCACTATTGTGGACCAGGGCCCTGCACCCTATTCCCTACATAGAGCACTATTGTTGACCAGGGCCCTGCACCCTATTCCCTACATAGAGCACTATTGTTGACCAGGGCCCTGCACCCTATTCCCTACATAGAGCACTATTGTGGACCAGGGCCTGCACCCTATTCCCTACATAGAGCACTATTGTGGACCAGGGCCTGCACCCTATTCCCTACATAGAGCACTATTGTGGACCAGGGCCCGCACCCTATTCCCTACATAGAGCACTATTGTGGACCAGGGCCTGCACCCTATTCCCTACATAGAGCACTATTGTGGACCAGGGCCCTGCACCCTATTCCCTACATAGAGCACTATTGTGGACCAGGGCCCTGCACCCTATTCCCTACATAGAGCACTATTGTGGACCAGGGCCCTGCACCCTATTCCCTACATAGAGCACTATTGTTGACAATTTTTTACCAGGACCTGTAGATGTACTGATTCTGATACAGGGAATATTCGGGACACAGACTTACTGTGAACTTAACTCAAGGTTTAAGTCAGTGTGTGGGTCACTGGGTCGGCCTTGAACTGGCAATGATACAATAGTACAGACTGGTTGTGAACTATGAGATAGACGCCTGGTGAAGGGGACGTACAGTCGTTGGTCTGACGTACAGTCGTTGACTGTGCACAAAAATGAGCTTTAGAACATGGCGAAGATATACAGTACCAGCAGTTTGAATCGCTCTTCTCTGCGTGACGGGAGTGACGGACACGTACGCTGTTGTAGAAAGACGGATGTTACGGTCTAACTCTGTTTTCTGTTCTATGACCAGCACCGATATTCATTAAAGGGTCCTATATTCCCCAGGCTCTTACCTTCAGACAAGTAAATCTGTATCTGTAAACCTGCTCATTGTCTTCAGTACAACCGGGTCTGTAACTACATGGAACCTCAATCTAGCAAGGGATGTCTCAAGTGCTACAACCACTGGGATCCTTTCACAGCATTGTTATTTATATTTACCCTTTATTGAACTAGGCAAGTCAGTTAAGAACAAATTCTTATTTACAATGACGGCCTAGGAACAGTGGCTTTAACAGAACGACAGATTTTTACCTTGTCAGATCGGGGATTCGATCCTTGCAACCTTTCGGTTACAAGTCCAACGCTCTAACCACTAGGCTGCTTTCCGCCCCGCGTTATCAGGCTGCGTTGAGACATTGACTTATCAATGAGCCAAGCCCCAGACTTTCAGCACGCTTATAAGGGAAGGACGTTCAACAAGCACTTACAAAAAAATGACTGTTTGGCTGAGAGAAATTGATGACTTCAGTGCGGAGAAATTGTTAGACTTCAGTGCTGCTTTTGACATTATTGATCATAGTCTGCTGCTGGTGAAACATACAGTACCAGTCAGAAGTTAGGACACAACTTCTCATTCCAGGGTTTTTCTTTATTTGTACTGTTTTCTACATTGTATAATAATAGTGAAGACATCAACACTATGAAATAACACATAAGTAATCATGTAGTAACCAAAAAAAGTGTTAAACAAATCAAAATGTATTTTATATTTGAGATTCTTCAAAGTAGCCACCCTTTACCTTGATGACAGCTTTGCACGCTCTTCGCATTTGATTTGTTTAACACTTGTTTGGTTACTACGTGTGTTATTTTGTAGTTGTGACGTCTTCATTATTATTCTACAATGTAGAAAATAGTAAAAAATAAAGAAAAACCCTTGAATTAGTAGGTGCCCAAACTTTTGACTGGTACTATAGCCAGGTAACAAGGCAGTGGTGTAGATATGTGAAGCCAGGTAACAAGGCAGTGGTGTAGATATGTGAAGCCAGGTAACAAGGCAGTGGTGTAGATATGTGAAGCCAGGTAACAAGGCAGTGGTATAGATATGTGAAGCCAGGTAACAAGGCAGTGGTAGAGATATGTGAAGCCAGGTAACAAGGCAGTGGTAGAGATATGTGAAGCCAGGTAACAAGGCAGTGGTGTAGAGATATGTGAAGCCAGGTAACAAGGCAGTGGTAGAGATATGTGAAGCCAGGTAACAAGGCAGTGGTGTAGATATGTGAAGCCAGGTAACAAGGCAGTGGTGTAGATATGTGAAGCCAGGTAACAAGGCAGTGGTATATATATATGAAGCCAGGTAACAAGGCAGTGGTATAGATATGTGAAGCCAGGTAACAAGGCAGTGGTATATATATATATGTGAAGCCAGGTAACAAGGCAGTGGTATAGATATGTGAAGCCAGGTAACAAGGCAGTGGTAGAGATATGTGAAGCCAGGTAACAAGGCAGTGGTATAGATATGTGAAGCCAGGTAACAAGGCAGTGGTATAGATATGTGAAGCCAGGTAACAAGGCAGTGGTATAGATATGTGAAGCCAGGTAACAAGGCAGTGGTATATATATGTGAAGCCAGGTAACAAGGCAGTGGTATAGATATGTGAAGCCAGGTAACAAGGCAGTGGTAGAGATATGTGAAGCCAGGTAGTAAGGCAGTGGTAGAGATATGTGAAGCCAGGTAACAAGGCAGTGGTAGAGATATGTGAAGCCAGGTAACAAGGCAGTGGTAGAGATATGTGAAGCCAGGTAACAAGGCAGTGGTGTAGATATGTGAAGCCAGGTAACAAGGCAGTGGTATAGATATGTGAAGCCAGGTAACAAGGCAGTGGTAGAGATATGTGAAGCCAGGTAACAAGGCAGTGGTATAGATATGTGAAGCCAGGTAACAAGGCAGTGGTATAGATATGTGAAGCCAGGTAACAAGGCAGTGGTATAGATATGTGAAGCCAGGTAACAAGGCAGTGGTGTAGATATGTGAAGCCAGGTAACAAGGCAGTGGTATAGATATGTGAAGCCAGGTAACAAGGCAGTGGTATAGATATGTGAAGCCAGGTAGTAAGGCAGTGGTATATATATGTGAAGCCAGGTAGTAAGGCAGTGGTAGAGATATGTGAAGCCAGGTAACAAGGCAGTGGTAGAGATATGTGAAGCCAGGTAACAAGGCAGTGGTAGAGATATGTGAAGCCAGGTAACAAGGCAGTGGTATAGATATGTGAAGCCAGGTAACAAGGCAGTGGTATAGATATGTGAAGCCAGGTAACAAGGCAGTGGTATAGATATGTGAAGCCAGGTAACAAGGCAGTGGTATATATATGTGAAGCCAGGTAGTAAGGCAGTGGTAGAGATATGTGAAGCCAGGTAGTAAGGCAGTGGTAGAGATATGTGAAGCCAGGTAACAAGGCAGTGGTATAGATATGTGAAGCCAGGTAACAAGGCAGTGGTATAGATATGTGAAGCCAGGTAACAAGGCAGTGGTATATATATGTGAAGCCAGGTAACAAGGCAGTGGTATAGATATGTGAAGCCAGGTAACAAGGCAGTGGTATAGATATGTGAAGCCAGGTAACAAGGCAGTGGTAGAGATATGTGAAGCCAGGTAACAAGGCAGTGGTAGAGATATGTGAAGCCAGGTAACAAGGCAGTGGTATAGATATGTGAAGCCAGGTAACAAGGCAGTGGTAGAGATATGTGAAGCCAGGTAACAAGGCAGTGGTAGAGATATGTGAAGCCAGGTAGTAAGGCAGTGGTAGAGATATGTGAAGCCAGGTAACAAGGCAGTGGTATAGATATGTGAAGCCAGGTAACAAGACAGTGGTAGAGATATGTGAAGCCAGGTAACAAGGCAGTGGTAGAGATATGTGAAGCCAGGTAAAAAGGCAATGGTATAGATATGTGAAGCCAGGTAACAAGGCAGTGGTAGAGATATGTGAAGCCAGGTAACAAGGCAGTGGTATAGATATGTGAAGCCAGGTAACAAGGCAGTGGTATAGATATGTGAAGCCAGGTAACAAGGCAGTGGTAGAGATATGTGAAGCCAGGTAACAAGGCAGTGGTATAGATATGTGAAGCCAGGTAACAAGGCAGTGGTAGAGATATGTGAAGCCAGGTAACAAGGCAGTGGTATAGATATGTGAAGCCAGGTAACAAGGCAGTGGTATAAATATGTGAAGCCAGGTAACAAGGCAGTGGTAGAGATATGTGAAGCCAGGTAACAAGGCAGTGGTAGAGATATGTGAAGCCAGGTAGTAAGGCAGTGGTATATATATGTGGAGCCAGGTAACAAGGCAGTGGTAGAGATATGTGAAGCCAGGTAACAAGGCAGTGGTGTAGATATGTGAAGCCAGGTAACAAGGCAGTGGTGTAGATATGTGAAGCCAGGTAGTAAGGCAGTGGTAGAGATATGTGAAGCCAGGTAGTAAGGCAGTGGTATATATATATGAAGCCAGGTAGCAAGGCAGTGGTATAGATATGTGAAGCCAGGTAACAAGGCAGTGGTATATATATGTGAAGCCAGGTAACAAGGCAGTGGTAGAGATATGTGAAGCCAGGTAACAAGGCAGTGGTGTAGATATGTGAAGCCAGGTAACAAGGCAGTGGTGTAGATATGTGAAGCCAGGTAGTAAGGCAATGGTAGAGATATGTGAAGCCAGGTAGTAAGGCAGTGGTATATATATATGAAGCCAGGTAGCAAGGCAGTGGTATAGATATGTGAAGCCAGGTAACAAGGCAGTGGTATATATATATGTGAAGCCAGGTAACAAGGCAGTGGTAGAGATATGTGAAGCCAGGTAACAAGGCAGTGGTATAGATATGTGAAGCCAGGTAACAAGGCAGTGGTAGAGATATGTGAAGCCAGGTAACAAGGCAGTGGTATAGATATGTGAAGCCAGGTAACAAGGCAGTGGTATATATATGTGAAGCCAGGTAACAAGGCAGTGGTATAGATATGTGAAGCCAGGTAACAAGGCAGTGGTATATATATGTGAAGCCAGGTAACAAGGCAGTGGTATATATATGTGAAGCCAGGTAACAAGGCAGTGGTATATATATGTGAAGCCAGGTAGTAAGGCAGTGGTATATATATGTGAAGCCAGGTAGTAAGGCAGTGGTAGAGATATGTGAAGCCAGGTAGTAAGGCAGTGGTAGAGATATGTGAAGCCAGGTAACAAGGCAGTGGTATAGATATGTGAAGCCAGGTAACAAGGCAGTGGTAGAGATATGTGAAGCCAGGTAACAAGGCAGTGGTATAGATATGTGAAGCCAGGTAACAAGGCAGTGGTATAGATATGTGAAGCCAGGTAACAAGGCAGTGGTATAGATATGTGAAGCCAGGTAACAAGGCAGTGGTATATATATGTGAAGCCAGGTAACAAGGCAGTGGTATAGATATGTGAAGCCAGGTAACAAGCCAGTGGTATAGATATGTCAAGCCAGGTAACAAGGCAGTGGTATATATATGTGAAGCCAGGTAACAAGGCAGTGGTATAGATATGTGAAGCCAGGTAACAAGGCAGTGGTATATATATGTGAAGCCAGGTAGTAAGGCAGTGGTATATATATGTGAAGCCAGGTAGTAAGGCAGTGGTAGAGATATGTGAAGCCAGGTAACAAGGCAGTGGTAGAGATATGTGAAGCCAGGTAGTAAGGCAGTGGTAGAGATATGTGAAGCCAGGTAACAAGGCAGTGGTTTAGATATGTGAAGCCAGGTAACAAGGCAGTGGTAGAGATATGTGAAGCCAGGTAACAAGGCAGTGGTAGAGATATGTGAAGCCAGGTAACAAGGCAGTGGTAGAGATATGTGAAGCCAGGTAGTAAGGCAGTGGTAGAGATATGTGAAGCCAGGTAACAAGGCAGTGGTATAGATATGTGAAGCCAGGTAACAAGGCAGTGGTATAGATATGTGAAGCCAGGTAACAAGGCAGTGGTATAGATATGTGAAGCCAGGTAACAAGGCAGGATGCACCTGAGCTCAATTTCGAGTCTCATAGCAAAGGGTCTGAATACTTATGTAAATAAGTTATTTCAGTTTTTTATTTTTAATACATTTGCAAACATTTATATAAACCTGTTTTCGCTTTGTCAGTATGGGGTATTGTGTGTAGATTGCTGAGTTACATTTTTACAATTTTATTTAGAATAAGGCTGTATGTAACCTAACAAAATGTGGGGAAAGTCAAGGGGTCTGACTACTTTCCGAAGGCACTGTATGTGTGCTCGTGTGTGTATGTGCATGCTTGAGTGTGTGTGTACACTACAGGTGGTATTTGTACACACCCTGGTAATTGGGTGTCATCTCCTGTAGCTGGTAACCCGTGGTGACAGCTCTGGCATTAGCAGCTGCTGGACCGCCATTGGGCTACCAGATACCCTGTAAGCCAATCAGAGCACCTCACGCCTCGGGGTCTACTTGACCTGTAACCAATCACAGCATGTCACACCTTAGGCTGCTGAATGTAGACAGACAAACAGCGCCATGATGTCTTAAGACAGCCACAGACTAGACCACCTACACCTAGGGTGCGTCTCAAATGGCACCCTATTCTGTATACTGTGCACTCATAGGTTTTAGTTGGGTGACTTGTTTAGCTGAGTCTTGCTGACAGTAAAGTGGGGCATGAACAAATGATGAGAAAATTAGTTATTTTTATTCTTATCACCCTAAAACACACACACACACACACACACACACACACACACACACACACACACACACACACACACACACACACACACACACACACACACACACACACACACACTGAACATTTCTTTTAGGATACCACTCAATTAGAACAGGAGACTTTATAAAAGGAGACAGCGGTTGAGTCCCAAATGGAACCCTATTCCAATATCATCTATAAAGAGATCATACCCCAATATAGAGATCATACCCCAATATAGAGACCATATCCAATATATATAGACCATACCCCAATATAGAGACCATATCCAATATATATAGACCATACCCGTTATATAGAGACCATATCCCCTATATAGAGACCATAGCCCCTATATAGAGACCATAGCCCCTATATAGAGACCATAGCCCCTATATAGAGACCATATCCCCTATATAGAGACCATAGCCCCTATATAGAGACCATATCCCCTATATAGAGACCATATCCCTATATAGAGACCATACCCCCTATATAGAGACCATATCCACTATATAGAGACCATACCCCCTATATAGAGACCATAGCCCCTATATAGACACCATAGCCCCTATATAGAGACCATATCCCCTATATAGAGACCATATCCACTATATAGAGACCATACCCCCTATATAGAGACCATAGCCCCCTATATAGAGACCATATCCCCTATATAGAGACCATATCCCTATATAGAGACCATATCCCTATATAGAGACCATATCCCTATATAGAGACCATACCTCTATATAGAGACCATACTCTATATAGAGACCATATCCACTATATAGAGACCATACTCTATATAGAGACCATACCCTATATAGAGACCATAGCCCCTATATAGACACCATAGCCCCTATATAGAGACCATACCCCCTATATAGAGACCATACCCCCTATATAGAGACCATGTCCCTATATAGATACCATATATATATGGCTCTATATAGGGGATCAATATATATCTCAGTAAATCAGGATATTAAACCTCCATGTATATCTCACTAGGTCAGGGTATTAAACCTCCTCCATGTATATCTCACTAGGTCAGGATATTAAACCTCCTCCATGTATATCTCACTAGGTCAGGATATTAAACCTCCTCCATGTATATCTCACTAGGTCAGGATATTAAACCTCCTCCATGTATATCTCACTAGGTCAGGATATTAAACCTCCTCCATGTATATCTCACCAGGTCAGGATATTAAACCTCCTCCATGTATATCTCACTAGGTCAGGATATTAAACCTCCTCCATGTATATCTCACTAGGTCAGGATATTAAACCTCCAGTGCAGTACTGTATAGTGCAGTACTGTATTGTGCAGTTCTTTTTAGTGCAGTTCTGTATAGTGCAGTACTGTATAGTGCAGTACTGTATTGTGCAGTTCTTTTTGTGCAGTACTGTATAGTGCAGTTCTTTTTAGTGCAGTTCTGTATAGTGCAGTACTTTACAGTGCAGTTCTGTATAGTGCAGTACTTTATAGTGGAGTACTGTATAGTGCAGTTCTGTATAGTGCAGTACTGTATAGTGCAGTTCTTTACAGTGCAGTACTGTATAGTGCAGTACTATATAGTGCAGTACTGTATAGTGCAGTACTGTATAGTGCATTACTGTATAGTGCAGTTCTTTTTAGTGCAGTTCTGTATAGTGCAGTACTGTATAGTGCAGTACTGTATAGTGCAGTTCTTTATAGTGCAGTTCTTTATAGTGCAGTACTGTATAGTGCAGTTCTTTACAGTGCAGTACTGTATAGTGCAGTTCTTTACAGTGCAGTACTGTGTAGTGCAGTTCTTTACAGTGCAGTACTGTGTAGTGCAGTTCTTTACAGTGCAGTCCTGTATAGTGCAGTCCTGTATAGTGCTTTACTGTATAGTGCAGTTCTGTATAGTGCAGTACTGTATAGTGCAGTTCTTTACAGTGCAGTACTGTGTAGTGCAGTTCTTTACAGTGCAGTCCTGTATAGTGCAGTCCTGTATAGTGCAGTTCTGTATAGTGCAGTACTGTATAGTGCAGTTCTTTACAGTGCAGTACTGTGTAGTGCAGTTCTTTCTTCGACGCTTCAGAGGGCTCAAGGTTTGGTTGTTGCTGCTGATTTGTAATTTACAATGCAGCTCTCCAGAAAGACAAATACAATTGAATGTTTTGTCCATGTTTAATTTGTTGCCCTTGTACCTTTTCTTCCTCCTAATCCAGGGCTATTGTTCTCTGATTATTTGCTATTTCTACATTTTGTTTCTCTTTCTTCACCTCACATTCCTATTTGTTTAGTCTAATTTCATATTCTCATTCCTCACCTCACTTTAAAAAATATATAAATGTGTGCATCCCAAATTATTTGCAGCACTTTTGAGTTTTGCATCAACTGGTCAAGAAAACGTGCTTTACAAATACCCCAGGAAAACGTAGTGAACTATACAGTATAGGGAATAGGGACACCCTAACCCCTGCCCTGTAGAGGGTTGTTATCCAGTCTAACCAGCCTGTCAGGTCTGTTCTCCAACTACTGCCCTGTAGAGGGTTGTTATCCAGTCTAACCAGCCTGTCAGGTCTGTTCTCCAACTACTGCCCTGTAGAGGGTTGTTATCCAGTCTAACCAGCCTGTCAGGTCTGTTCTCCAAATACTGCCCTGTAGAGGGTTGTTATCCAGTCTAACCAGCCTGTCAGGTCTGTTCTCCAACTACTGCCCTGTAGAGGGATTGTCATCCAGTCTAACCAGCCAGCCTCCAAGCCTAGCTCTAATACATAGAATGAAGTAGCTCTAATAAATAGAATGAAGTAGCCTAGCTATAATAAATAGAATGAAGTAGCCTAGCTCTAATAAATAGAATGAAGTAGTCTAGCTCTAATAAATAGAATGAAGTAGCTCTAATACATAGAATGAAGTAGCTATAATAAATAGAATGATGTAGCCTAGCTCTAATATATAGAATGAAGTAGTCTAGCTCTAATAAATAGAATGAAGTAGTCTAGCTCTAATAAATAGAATGAAGTAGTCTAGCTCTAATAAATAGAATGAAGTAGCCTAGCTCTAATAAATAGAATGAAGTAGCTCTAATAAATAGAATGAAGTAGCTATAATAAATAGAATGATGTAGCCTAGCTCTAATATATAGAATGAAGTAGTCTAGCTCTAATAAATAGAATGAAGTAGTCTAGCTCTAATAAATAGAATGATGTAGCCTAGCTCTAATAAATAGAATGAAGTAGTCTAGCTCTAATAAATAGAATGAAGTAGTCTAGCTCTAATAAATAGAATGAAGTAGTCTAGCCCTAATAAATAGAATGAAGTAGCTATAATAAATAGAATGATGTAGCCTAGCTCTAATAAATAGAATGAAGTAGTCTAGCCCTAATAAATAGAATGAAGTATTCTAGCTCTAATAAATAGAATGAAGTAGCCTAGCTCTAATAAATAGAATGAAGTAGCTATAATAAATAGAATGAAGTATTCTAGCTCTAATAAATAGAATGAAGTAGCCTAGCTCTAATAAATAGAATGAAGTAGTCTAGCTCTAATACATAGAATGAAGTAGCTCAAATAAATATAATGAAGTAGTCTAGCTCTAATAAATATAATGAAGTAGCCTAGCTGTAATAAATAGAATGAAGTAGTCTAGCTCTAATACATAGAATGAAGTAGCTCTAATACATAGAATGAAGAGGCTTGAATATATAGAATGAAGTAGCTCTAATAAATAGAATGAAGTAGCTATAATAAATAGAATGATGTAGCCTAGCTCTAATAAATAGAATGAAGTAGTCTAGCCCTAATAAATAGAATGAAGTATTCTAGCTCTAATAAATAGAATGAAGTAGCCTAGCTCTAATAAATAGAATGAAGTAGCTATAATAAATAGAATGAAGTAGTCTAGCCCTAATAAATAGAATGAAGTATTCTAGCTCTAATAAATAGAATGAAGTAGCCTAGCTCTAATACATAGAATGAAGTAGCCTAGCTCTAATAAATAGAATGAAGTAGCTCTAATAAATAGAATGAAGTAGCCTAGGTCTAATAAATAGAATGAAGTAGCCTAGCTCTAATAAATAGAATGAAGTAGCTCTAATAAATAGAATGAAGTAGCCTAGGTCTAATAAATAGAATGAAGTAGCCTAGCTATAATAAATAGAATGAAGTAGTCTAGCTCTAATACATAGAATGAAGTAGCCTAGGTCTAATACATAGAATGAAGTAGCCTAGCTCTAATAAATAGAATGAAGTAGTCTAGCTCTAATACATAGAATGAAGTAGTCTAGCTCTAATACATAGAATGAAGTAGTCTAGCTCTAATAAATAGAATGAAGTAGCCTAGCTATAATAAATAGAATGAAGTAGTCTAGCTCTAATACATAGAATGAAGTAGCCTAGGTCTAATAAATAGAATGAAGTAGCCTAGCTATAATAAATAGAATGAAGTAGTCTAGCTCTAATAAATAGAATGAAGTAGCTCTAATACATAGAATGAAGTAGCTCTAATACATAGAATGAAGTAGCTTGAATATATAGAATGAAGTAGCTCTAATAAATAGAATGAAGTAACTTGAATATATAGAATGAAGTAGCTCTAATAAATAGAATGAAGTAGCTTGAATATATAGAATGAAGTAAATTGAATATATAGAATGAAGAAGCTCTAATAAATAGAATGAAGTAGCTTGAAAATATAGAATGAAGTAGTCTATCTCTAATAAATAGAATGAAGTAGCTTGAAAATATAGAATGAAGTAGTCTATCTCTAATAAATAGAATGAAGTAGTCTAGCTCTAATAAATAGAATGAAGTAGATCTAATACATAGAATGAAGTAGCCTAGCTCTAATAAATAGAATGAAGTAGCTCTAATAAATATAATGAAGTAGCTCTAATAAATATAATGAAGTAGCTCTAATAAATAGAATGAAGTAACTTGAATATATAGAATGAAGTAGCTCTAATACATAGAATGAAGTAGCCTAGCTCTAATAAATAGAATGAAGTAGCTCTAATAAATATAATGAAGTAGCTCTAATAAATTGAATGAAGTAGCCTAGCTCTAATAAATAGAATGAAGTAGCTCTAATAAATATAATGAAGTAGCTCTAATAAATAGAATGAAGTAGCCTAGCTCTAATAAATAGAATGAAGTAGCCTAGCTCTAATAAATAGAATGAAGTAGTCTAGCTCTAATAAATAGAATGAATTAGCCTAGCTCTAATAAATAGATTGAAGTATTCTAGCTCTAATAAATAGAATGAAGTAGTCTAGCTCTAATAAATAGAATGAATTAGCCTAGCTCTAATAAATAGAATGAATTAGCCTAGCTCTAATAAATAGAATGAATTAGCCTAGCTCTAATAAATAGATTGAAGTATTCTAGCTCTAATAAATAGAATGAAGTAGTCTAGCTCTAATACATAGCATGAAGTAGCCTAGCTCTAATAAATAAAATGAATTAGCATAGCTCTAATGAATAGAATGAAGTAGCTCTAGTAAATAGAATGAAGTAGCTCTAATAAATAGAATGAAGTAGTCTAGCTCTAATAAATAGAATGAAGTAGCCTAGATCTAATGAATAGAATGAAGTAGATCTAATACACAGAATGAAGTAGTCTAGCTCTAATACACGGAATTAAGTAGCCTAGCTCTAATAAATAGAATGATGTAGTCTAGCTCTAATAAATAGCATGAAGTAGTCTAGCTCTAATAAATAGAATGAAGTAGCCTAGATCTAATGAATAGAATGAAGTAGATCTAATACACAGAATGAAGTAGTCTAGCTCTAATACACGGAATTAAGTAGCCTAGCTCTAATAAATAGAATGATGTAGTCTAGCTCTAATAAATAGCATGAAGTAGTCTAGCTCTAATAAATAGTATGAAGTAGTCTAGCTGTAATGCATAGAATGCAGTAGGTCTAATATATAGTATGAAGTAGTCTAGCTGTAATATATGTAATGAAGTAGTCTAACTCTAATAAATAGAGTGAACTAGTCTAGCTCAATCAAATGTATTTATAAAGCCCTTCTTACATCAGCTGATATCAGAGTGCTGTACAGAAACCCAACCTAAAACCCCAAACAGCAAGCAATGCAGGTGTAATAGCACGATGGCTAGGAAAAACTCCCTAGAAAGGCCGGATCCTAGGAAGAAACCTAGAGAGGAACCAGGCTATGAGGGCCAAGATTTTAAAATGTTCAAAGATGACCAGCAGGGTCTGGTGAACAGGTCAGGGTTCCATAGCCGCAGGCAGAACAGTTGAAACTGGAGCAGCAGCACAACCAGGTGGACTGGGGACAGCAAGGAGTCATCAGGCCAGATAGTCCTGAGGCATGGTTCTAAGGCTCAGGTCCTCCGAGAGAGAGAAGCAAAGAAAGAAAGAAAGAAAGAAAGAGAGTGAGAGATAATTAGAGAGAGCATGCTTAAGTTCACACAGGACACCGGATAAGAGAGGAGAAATACTCCAGATATAACAGACTGACCCTAGCCCCCCGACACATAAACTACTGCAGCATAAATACTGGAGGCTGAGACAGGAGGGGTTGGGAGAGACTGTGGCATAGTCCGACGATACCCCTGGACATGGCCAAACAGGCAGGATATAACCCCACCCACTCTGCCGAAGCACAGCCCCCACACCACTAGAGGGATATCTTCAACCACCAACTTATCATCCTGAGACAAGGTCGAGTATAGCCCACAAGATCTCTGCCACGGCACAACCCAAAGGGGGCAACCGGACAGAAAGATCACGCCAGTGACTCAACCCACTCAAGCGACGCACCTCCCGGGACGGCTTGGAAGAGCCCCAGTAGACCAGTGACGCAGCCCCTGTAATAGGGTTAGAGGCAAGGCCGAGTATAGCCCACAAAGATCTCCGCCACGGCACAACCCAAGGGGGGGCGCCAACCCGGACAGGAAGTTAACGTCAGTGACTCATCCCACTCAAGCGACGCACCACCCCCCCGGGACGGCATGGAAGAGGACCAGTAGACCAGTGACTCAGCCCCTGTAATAGGGTTAGAGGCAGAGAATCCCAGTGGAGGGGAACATAGAATGAAGTAGTCTAGCTCTAGTACATAGAATGAAGTAATCTAGCTCTAAAAAATAGAATGAAGTAGCCTAGCTCTAATACATAGAATGAAGTAGCCTAGCTCTAATACATAGAATGAAGTAGCTCTAATAAACAGAATGAAGTAGTCTAGCTCTAATACATAGAATGAAGTAGGTCTAATAAATAGAATGAAGTAGTCTAGCTCTAATACATATAATGAAGTAGCTCTAATACACAGAATGAAGTAGTATAGCTCTAATACATAGAATGAAGTAGTCTAGCTCTAATACATAGAATGAAGTAGCTCTAATAAACAGAATGAAGTAGTCTAGCTCTAATACATAGAATGAAGTAGGTCTAATAAATAGAATGAAGTAGTCTAGCTCTAATACATAGAATGAAGTAGTCTAGCTCTAATACATAGAATGAAGTAGCTCTAATAAATAGAATGAAGAAGTCTTCCTCTAATACATAGAATGAAGTAGTCTAGCTCTAATACATAGAATGAAGTAGCTCTAATAAATAGAATGAAGTTGTCCAGCTCTAATAAATAGAATGAAGTAGCCTAGCTCTAATAAATAGTATGAAGTAGTCTAGCTGTAATATATGTAATGAAGTAGTCTAACTCTAATAAATAGAATGAAGTAGTCTAGCTCTAATACATAGAATGAAGTATTCTATCTCTAATAAATAAAATGAAGTAGCCTAGCTCTAATAAACAGAATGAAGTAATCTAGCTCTAATACATAGAATGAAGTAGTCTAAATCTAATAAATAGAATGAAGAAGTCTACCTCTAATACATAGAATGAAGTATCTCTAATAAATAGAATGAGGTAGCCTAGCTCTAATACAGAATGAAGTAGTCTAGCTCTAATACATAGAATGAAGTAGTCTAGCTCTAATACATAGAATGAAGTAGCTCTAATAAATAGAATGAAGTAGTCTAGCTCTAATAAATAGAATGAAGTAGTCTAGCTCTATTAAATAGAATGAAGTAGCCTAGCTCTAATAAATAGAATGAAGTAGACTAGCTCTAATACATAGAATGAAGTAGTCTAGCTCTAATACACAGAATGAAGTAGCTCTAATACATAGAATGAAGTATTCTAGCTCTAATAAATAGAATGAAGTAGCCTAGCTCTAATAAATAGAATGAAATAGTCTAGCTCTAATAAATGGAATGAAGTAGTCTAGGTCTAATAAATAGAATGAAGTAGCCTAGCTCTAATAAATAGAATGAAGTAGCCTAACTCTAATACATAGCATGAAGTAGTCTAGCTCTAATACACAGAATGAAGTAGTCTAGCTCTAATAAATAGAATGAAGTAGCCTAGCTCTAATAAATAGAATGAAGTAGACTAGCTCTAATAAATAGAATGAAGTAGCCTAGCACTATTAAATAGAATGAAGTAGACTAGCTCTAATAAATGGAATGAAGTAGTCCAGCTCTAGTACATAGAATGAAGTAGTCTAGCTCTAATACATAGAATGAAGTAGCTCTAATACATAGAATGAAGTAGCTGTAATAAATAGAATGAAGTAGCCTAGCTCTAATAAATAGAATGAAGTAGCTCTAATACATCGAACAAAGTAGATCTAATAAATGGAATGAAGTAGCCTAGCTCTAATAAATAGAATGAAGTAGTCTAGCTCTAATAAATAGAATGAAGTAGCTCTAATACATCGAATAAAGTAGATCTAATAAATAGAATGAAGTAGCCTAGCTCTAATAAATAGAATGAAGCAGTCTAGCTCTAATAAATAGAATGAAGTAGCCTAGTTGTAATAAATAGAATGAAGTAGCTCTAATAAATAGAATGAAGTAGTCTAGCTCTAATACATAGAATGAAGTAGCTCTAATAAATAGAATGAAGTAGTCTAGCTCTAATACATAGCATGAAGTAGTCTAGCTCTAATAAATAGAATGAAGTAGTCTAGCTCTATTAAATAGAATGAAGTAGCCTAGCTCTAATAAATAGAATGAAGTAGACTAGCTCTAATACATAGAATGAAGTAGTCTAGCTCTAATACACAGAATTAAGTAGCTCTAATACATAGAATGAAGTATTCTAGCTCTAATAAATAGAATGAAGTAGCCTAGCTCTAATAAATAGAATGAAATAGTCTAGCTCTAATAAATGGAATGAAGTAGTCTAGGTCTAATAAATAGAATGAAGTAGCCTAGCTCTAATAAATAGAATGAAGTAGCCTAACTCTAATACATAGCATGAAGTAGTCTAGCTCTAATACACAGAATGAAGTAGTCTAGCTCTAATAAATAGAATGAAGTAGCCTAGCTCTAATAAATAGAATGAAGTAGACTAGCTCTAATAAATAGAATGAAGTAGCCTAGCACTATTAAATAGAATGAAGTAGACTAGCTCTAATAAATGGAATGAAGTAGTCCAGCTCTAGTACATAGAATGAAGTAGTCTAGCTCTAATACATAGAATGAAGTAGCTCTAATACATAGAATGAAGTAGCTGTAATAAATAGAATGAAGTAGCCTAGCTCTAATAAATAGAATGAAGTAGCTCTAATACATCGAACAAAGTAGATCTAATAAATGGAATGAAGTAGCCTAGCTCTAATAAATAGAATGAAGTAGTCTAGCTCTAATAAATAGAATGAAGTAGCTCTAATACATCGAATAAAGTAGATCTAATAAATAGAATGAAGTAGTCTAGCTCTAATACACAGAATGAAGTAGCTCTAATACATAGAATGAAGTATTCTAGCTCTAATAAATAGAATGAAGTAGCCTAGCTCTAATAAATAGAATGAAATAGTCTAGCTCGAATAAATGGAATGAAGTAGTCTAGGTCTAATAAATAGAATGAAGTAGCCTAGCTCTAATAAATAGAATGAAGTAGCCTAACTCTAATACATAGCATGAAGTAGTCTAGCTCTAATACACAGAATGAAGTAGTCTAGCTCTAATAAATAGAATGAAGTAGCCTAGCTCTAATAAATAGAATGAAGTAGACTAGCTCTAATGAATAGAATGAAGTAGCCTAGCACTATTAAATAGAATGAAGTAGACTAGCTCTAATAAATGGAATGAAGTAGTCCTGCTCTAGTACATAGAATGAAGTAGTCTAGCTCTAATACATAGAATGAAGTAGCTCTAATACATAGAATGAAGTAGCTGTAATAAATAGAATGAAGTAGCCTAGCTCTAATAAATAGAATGAAGTAGTCTAGCTCTAATAAATAGAATGAAGTAGCTCTAATACATCGAACAAAGTAGATCTAATAAATGGAATGAAGTAGCCTAGCTCTAATAAATAGAATGAAGTAGTCTAGCTCTAATAAATAGAATGAAGTAGCTCTAATACATCGAATAAAGTAGATCTAATAAATAGAATGAAGTAGCCTAGCTCTAATAAATAGAATGAAGCAGTCTAGCTCTAATAAATAGAATGAAGTAGCCTAGTTGTAATAAATAGAATGAAGTAGTCTAGCTCTAATACATAGAATGAAGTAGCTCTAATAAATAGAATGAAGTAGTCTAGCTCTAATACATAGAATGAAGTAGCTCTAATACATAGAATGAAGTAGCTGTAATAAATAGAATGAAGTAGCCTAGCTCTAATACATAGAATGAAGTAGCTCTAATACATTAAACAAAGTAGATCTAATAAATGGAATGAAGTAGCCTAGCTCTAATAAATAGAATGAAGTAGTCTAGCTCTAATAAATAGAATGAAGTAGCTCTACTACATCGAATAAAGTAGATCTAATAAATAGAATGAAGTAGCCTAGCTCTAATAAATAGAATGAAGCAGTCGAGCTCTAATAAATAGAATGAAGTAGCCTAGTTGTAATAAATAGAATGAAGTAGTCTAGCTCTAATACATAGAATGAAGTAGCTCTAATAAATAGAATGAAGTAGTCTAGCTCTAATGAATAGAATGAAGTAGTCTAGCTCTAATACATAGCATGAAGTAGTCTAGCTCTAATACACAGAATGAAGTAGTCTAGCTCTAATAAATAGAATGAAGTAGCCTAGCTCTAATAAATAGAATGAAGTAGACTAGCTCTAATAAATAGAATGAAGTAGCCTAGCTCTAATAAATAGAATGAAGTAGCCTAGCTCTAATAAATGGAATGAAGTAGTCCAGCTCTAGTACATAGAATGAAGTAGTCTAGCTCTAATACATAGAATTAAGTAGCTGTAATAAATAGAATGAAGTAGCCTAGCTCTAATAAATAGAATGAAGTAGCTCTAATACATCGAATAAGGTAGATCTAATAAATAGAATGAAGTAGCCTAGCTCTAATAAATAGAATGAAGTAGTCTAGCTCTAATAAATAGAATGAAGTAGCCTAGCTCTAATACATAGAATGAAGTAGTCTAGCTCTAATACTCAGAATGAAGTAGCTCTAATAAATAGAATGAAGTAGTCTAGCTCTAATGAATAGAATGAAGTAGGCCAGCTGTAATAAATAGAATGAAGTAGTCTAGCTCTAATAAATAGAATAAAGTTGTCTAGCTCTAATGGATGGAATGAAGTAGCTCTATTAATTAGAATGAAGTATTCTAGCTCTAATACGTAGAATGAAGTAGCCTAGCTCTAATACATAGAATGAAGTAGCCTAGCTCTAATTAATAGAATGAAGTAGTCTTGCTCTAATAAATAGAATGAAGTAGCCTAGCTCTAATAAATAGAATGAAGTAGCCTAGCTCTAATAAATAGAATGAAGTAGCCTAGCTCTAATAAATAGAATGAAGTTGTCCAGCTCTAGTACATAGAATTAAGTAGTCTAGCTCTGATACATAGATTGAAGTAGTCTAGCTCTAATACATAGAATGAAGTAGCTCTAATACATAGAATGAAGTAGCTTGAATATATAGAATGAAGTAGCTCTAATAAATAGAATAAAGTAGTCTAGCTGTAATAAATAGAATGAAGTAGCCTAGCTCTAATAAATAGAATGAAGTAGCTCTAATACATCGAATAAAGTAGATCTAATAAATGGAATGAAGTAGCCTAGCTCTAATAAATAGAATGAAGTAGTCTAGCTCTAATAAATAGAATGAAGTAGCTCTAATACATAGAATAAAGTAGATCTAATAAATGGAATGAAGTAGCCTAGCTCTAATAAATAGAATGAAGTAGTCTAGCTCTAATAAATAGAATGAAGTAGCTCTAATACATAGAATGAAGTAGATCTAATAAATAGAATGAAGTAGTCTAGCTCTAATGAATAGAATGAAGTAGCCTAGCTGTAATAAATAGAATGAAGTAGCCTAGCTATAATAAATAGAATGAAGTAGTCTAGTTCTAATAAATAGAATAAAGTTGTCTAGCTCTAATGGATGGAATGAAGTAGCTCTATTAATTAGAATGAAGTATTCTAGCTCTAATACATAGAATGAAGTAGTCTAGCTCTAATACATAGAATGAAGTAGTCCAGCTCTAGTAAATAGAATGAAGTAGTCCAGCTCTAATAAATAGAATGAAGTAGTCTAGCTCTAATAAATAGAATGAAGTAGCTCTAATACATAGAATGAAGTAGATCTAATAAATGGAATGAAGTAGCCTAGCTCTAATAAATAGAATGAAGTAGTCTAGCTCTAATAAATAGAATGAAGTAGCTCTAATACATCGAATAAAGTAGATCTAATAAATAGAATGAAGTAGCCTAGCTCTAATAAATAGAATGAAGCAGTCGAGCTCTAATAAATAGAATGAAGTAGTCTAGCTCTAATAAATAGAATGAAGTAGCTCTAATACATCGAACAAAGTAGATCTAATAAATGGAATGAAGTAGCCTAGCTCTAATAAATAGAATGAAGTAGTCTAGCTCTAATAAATAGAATGAAGTAGCTCTAATACATCGAATAAAGTAGATCTAATAAATAGAATGAAGTAGCCTAGCTCTAATAAATAGAATGAAGCAGTCGAGCTCTAATAAATAGAATGAAGTAGTCTAGCTCTAATGAATAGAATGAAGTAGCCTAGCTCTAATAAATAGAATGAAGTAGCCTAGCTCTAATAAATAGAATGAAGTAGTCTAGCTCTAATAAATAGAATGAAGTAGCTCTACTACATCGAATAAAGTAGATCTAATAAATAGAATGAAGTAGCCTAGCTCTAATAAATAGAATGAAGCAGTCGAGCTCTAATAAATAGAATGAAGTAGCCTAGTTGTAATAAATAGAATGAAGTAGTCTAGCTCTAATACATAGAATGAAGTAGCTCTAATAAATAGAATGAAGTAGTCTAGCTCTAATGAATAGAATGAAGTAGTCTAGCTCTAATACATAGCATGAAGTAGTCTAGCTCTAATACACAGAATGAAGTAGTCTAGCTCTAATAAATAGAATGAAGTAGCCTAGCTCTAATAAATAGAATGAAGTAGACTAGCTCTAATAAATAGAATGAAGTAGCCTAGCTCTAATAAATAGAATGAAGTAGCCTAGCTCTAATAAATGGAATGAAGTAGTCCAGCTCTAGTACATAGAATGAAGTAGTCTAGCTCTAATACATAGAATTAAGTAGCTGTAATAAATAGAATGAAGTAGCCTAGCTCTAATAAATAGAATGAAGTAGCTCTAATACATCGAATAAGGTAGATCTAATAAATAGAATGAAGTAGCCTAGCTCTAATAAATAGAATGAAGTAGTCTAGCTCTAATAAATAGAATGAAGTAGCCTAGCTCTAATACATAGAATGAAGTAGTCTAGCTCTAATACTCAGAATGAAGTAGCTCTAATAAATAGAATGAAGTAGTCTAGCTCTAATGAATAGAATGAAGTAGGCCAGCTGTAATAAATAGAATGAAGTAGTCTAGCTCTAATAAATAGAATAAAGTTGTCTAGCTCTAATGGATGGAATGAAGTAGCTCTATTAATTAGAATGAAGTATTCTAGCTCTAATACGTTAGAATGAAGTAGCCTAGCTCTAATACATAGAATGAAGTAGCCTAGCTCTAATTAATAGAATGAAGTAGTCTTGCTCTAATAAATAGAATGAAGTAGCCTAGCTCTAATAAATAGAATGAAGTAGCCTAGCTCTAATAAATAGAGATGAAGTAGCCTAGCTCTAATAAATAGAATGAAGTTGTCCAGCTCTAGTACATAGAATTAAGTAGTCTAGCTCTGATACATAGATTGAAGTAGTCTAGCTCTAATACATAGAATGAAGTAGCTCTAATACATAGAATGAAGTAGCTTGAATATATAGAATGAAGTAGCTCTAATAAATAGAATAAAGTAGTCTAGCTGTAATAAATAGAATGAAGTAGCCTAGCTCTAATAAATAGAATGAAGTAGCTCTAATACATCGAATAAAGTAGATCTAATAAATGGAATGAAGTAGCCTAGCTCTAATAAATAGAGATGAAGTAGTCTAGCTCTAATAAATAGAATGAAGTAGCTCTAATACATAGAATAAAGTAGATCTAATAAATGGAATGAAGTAGCCTAGCTCTAATAAATAGAATGAAGTAGTCTAGCTCTAATAAATAGAATGAAGTAGCTCTAATACATAGAATGAAGTAGATCTAATAAATAGAATGAAGTAGTCTAGCTCTAATGAATAGAATGAAGTAGCCTAGCTGTAATAAATAGAATGAAGTAGCCTAGCTATAATAAATAGAATGAAGTAGTCTAGTTCTAATAAATAGAATAAAGTTGTCTAGCTCTAATGGATGGAATGAAGTAGCTCTATTAATTAGAATGAAGTATTCTAGCTCTAATACATAGAATGAAGTAGTCTAGCTCTAATACATAGAATGAAGTAGTCCAGCTCTAGTAAATAGAATGAAGTAGTCCAGCTCTAATAAATAGAATGAAGTAGTCTAGCTCTAATAAATAGAATGAAGTAGCTCTAATACATAGAATGAAGTAGCCTAGCTCTAATAAATAGAATGAAGTAGCTCTAATACATCGAACAAAGTAGATCTAATAAATGGAATGAAGTAGCCTAGCTCTAATAAATAGAATGAAGTAGTCTAGCTCTAATAAATAGAATGAAGTAGCTCTAATACATCGAATAAAGTAGATCTAATAAATAGAATGAAGTAGCCTAGCTCTAATAAATAGAATGAAGCAGTCGAGCTCTAATAAATAGAATGAAGTAGTCTAGCTCTAATGAATAGAATGAAGTAGCCTAGCTCTAATAAATAGAATGAAGTAGCCTAGCTCTAATAAATAGAATGAAGTAGTCTAGCTCTAATAAATAGAATGAAGTAGCCTAGCTCTAATAAATAGAATGAAGTAGTCTAGCTCTAATAAATAGAATGAAATAGTCTAGCTCTAATACATAGAATGAAGTAGTCTAGCTCTAATACATAGAATGAAGTAGTCTAGCTCTAGTACATAGAATGAAGTAGTCTAGCTCTAGTACATAGAACGAAGTAATCTAGCTCTAATAAATAGAATGAAGTAGCCTAGCTCTAATACATAGAATGAAGTAGTCTAGCTGTAATAAATAGAATGAAGTAGCCTAGCTCTAATAAATAGAATGAAGTAGCTCTAATACATAGAATAAAGTAGATCTAATAAATGGAACGAAGTAGCCTAGCTCTAATAAATAGAATGAAGTAGTCTAGCTCTAGTACATAGAATGAAGTTGTCCAGCTCTAGTACATAGAATTAAGTAGTCTAGCTCTAATACATAGATTGAAGTAGTCTAGCTCTAATACATAGAATGAAGTAGATCTAATATATAGAATGAAGTAGGTCGAATATAAAGAATAAAGCAGTCTAGCTGTAATACATAGAATGAAGTAGTCTAGCTCTAATACATAGAATGAAGTAGCTGTAATACATAGAATGAAGCAGCTTGAATATATAGAATGAAGTAGCTCTAATAAATAGAATAAAGTAGTCTAGCTGTAATAAATAGAATGAAGTAGCCTAGCTCTAATAAATAGAATGAAGTAGCTCTAATACATAGAATAAAGTAGATCTAATAAATGGAATGAAGTAGCCTAGCTCTAATAAATAGAATGAAGTAGTCTAGCTCTAATAAATAGAATGAAGTAGTCTAGCTCTAATACATAGAATGAAGTAGTCTAGCTTTAATACATAGAATGAAGTAGTCTAGCTCTAATGAATAGAATGAAGTAGCCTAGCTCTAATAAATAGAATGAAGTAGCCTAGCTCTAATAAATACAATGAAGTAGTCTAGCTATAATACATAGAATGAAGAAGTCTAGCTGTAATAAATAGAATGAAGTAGCCTAGCTCTAATAAATAGAATGAAGTAGCTCTAATACATAGAATAAAGTAGATCTAATAAATGGAATGAAGTAGCCTAGCTCTAATAAATAGAATGAAGTAGTCTAGCTCTAATACATAGAAAGAAGTAGCTCTAATACATAGAATGAAGTAGCTTGAATATATAGAATGAAGTAGCTCTAATAAGTAGAATAAAGTAGTCTAGCTGTAATAAATAGAATGAAGTAGCCTAGCTCTAATAAATAGAATGAAGTAGTCTAGCTCTAATAAATAGAATGAAGTTGTCTAGCTCTAATAAATAGAATGAAGTAGCTCTAATACATAGAATAAAGTAGATCTAATGAATGGAATGAAGTAGCCTAGCTCTAATAAATATAATGAAGTAGCCTAGCTGTAATAAATATAATGAAGTAGTCTAGCTCTAATACATAGAATGAAGTAGTCTAGCTCTAATACATAGAATGAAGTAGTCTAGCTCTAATGAATAGATTGAAGTAGCCTAGCTGTAATAAATAGAATGAAGTAGTCTAGCTCTAATACATAGAATGAAGTAGTCTAGCTCTAATACATAGAATGAAGTAGTCTAGCTCTAATGAATAGATTGAAGTAGCCTAGCTGTAATAAATAGAATGAAGTAGTCTAGCTCTAATACATAGAATGAAGTAGTCTAGCTCTAATACATAGAATACAGTAGTCTAGCTCTAATGAATAGAATGATGTAGTCCAGCTCTAATACATAGAATGAAGTAGTCTAGCTCTAATACATAGAATGAAGTAGCTCTAATACTTAGAATGAAGTAGCTTTAATATATAGAATGAAGTAGCTCTAATAAATAGAATAAAGTAGTCTAGCTCTAATAAATAGAATGAAGTAGCTCTAATACATAGAATAAAGTAGATCTAATAAATGGAATGAAGTAGCCTAGCTCTAATAAATAGAATGAAGTAGTCTAGCTCTAATACATAGAATGAAGTAGTCTAGCTTTAATACATAGAATGAAGTAGTCTAGCTCTAATGAATAGAATGAAGTAGCCTAGCTCTAATAAATAGAATGAAGTAGCCTAGCTCTAATAAATACAATGAAGTAGTCTAGCTATAATACATAGAATGAAGTAGTCTAGCTGTAATAAATAGAATGAAGTAGCCTAGCTCTAATAAATAGAATGAAGTAGCTCTAATACATAGAATAAAGTAGATCTAATAAATGGAATGAAGTAGCCTAGCTCTAATAAATAGAATGAAGTAGTCTAGCTCTAATACATAGAATGAAGTAGTCTAGCTCTAATACATAGAATACAGTAGTCTAGCTCTAATGAATAGAATGATGTAGTCCAGCTCTAATACATAGAATGAAGTAGTCTAGCTCTAATACATAGAATGAAGTAGCTCTAATACTTAGAATGAAGTAGCTTTAATATATAGAATGAAGTAGCTCTAATAAATAGAATAAAGTAGTCTAGCTGTAATAAATAGAATGAAGTAGCCTAGCTCTAATAAATAGAATTAAGTAGCTCTAATATATAGAATAAAGTAGATCTAATAAATGGAATGAAGTAGCCTAGCTCTAATAAATAGAATGAAGTAGTCTAGCTCTAATACATAGAATGAAGTAGCTCTAATAAATAGAATAAAGTAGATCTAATAAATGGAATGAAGTAGCCTAGCTCTAATAAATAGAATGAAGTAGTCTAGCTCTAATACATAGAATGAAGTAGCTCTAATAAATAGAATAAAGTAGTTCTAATGAATAGAATGAAGTAGTCTAGCTCTAATACATAGAATGAAGTTGTCCAGCTCTAATACATAGAATGAAGTTGTCCAGCTCTAATAAATAGAATGAAGTAGTCTAGCTCTAATAAATAGAATGAAGTAGCCTAGCTCTAATAAATAGTATGAAGTAGTCTAGCTGTAATATATGTAATGAAGTAGTCTAACTCTAATAAATAGAATGAAGTAGTCTAGTTCTAATACATAGAATGAAGTAGCTCTAATAAATAGAATGAAGTAGTCTAGCTCTAATAAATAGAATTAAATAGCTCTAATATATAGAATAAAGTAGATCTAATAAATGGAATGAAGTAGCCTAGCTCTAATAAATAGAATGAAGTAGTCTAGCTCTAATAAATAGAACGAAGTAGTCTAGCTCTAATAAATAGTATGAAGTAGTCTAGCTGTAATATATGTAATGAAGTAGTCTAGCTCTAATACATAGAATGAAGTAGTCTAGCTCTAATGAATAGATTGAAGTAGCCTAGCTGTAATAAATAGAATGAAGTAGTCTAGCTCTAATAAATAGAATGAAGTAGTCTAGCTCTAATACATACAATACAGTAGTCTAGCTCTAATACATAGAATGAAGTAGTCTAGCTCTAATACATAGAATGAAGTAGCTCTAATACTTAGAATGAAGTAGCTTTAATATATAGAATGAAGTAGCTCTAATAAATAGAATAAAGTAGTCTAGCTGTAATAAATAGAATGAAGTAGCCTAGCTCTAATAAATAGAATTAAGTAGCTCTAATATATAGAATAAAGTAGATCTAATAAATGGAATGAAGTAGCCTAGCTCTAATAAATAGAATGAAGTAGTCTAGCTCTAATAAATAGAATGAAGTAGTCTAGCTCTAATAAATAGAATGAAGTAGTCTAGCTCTAATACACAGAATGAAGTAGTCTAGCTCTAATAAATAGAATGAAGTAGTCTAGCTCTAATAAATAGAATGAAGTAGTCTAGCTCTAATACATAGAATGAAGTAGTCTAGCTCTAATAAATAGAATGAAGTAGCCTAGCTCTAATAAATAGAATGAAGTAGTCTAGCTCTAATACATAGAATGAAGTTGTCCAGCTCTAATAAATAGAATGAAGTAGTCTAGCTCTAATAAATAGAATGAAGTAGCCTAGCTCTAATAAATAGTATGAAGTAGTCTAGCTGTAATATATGTAATGAAGTAGTCTAACTCTAATAAATAGAATGAAGTAGTCTAGTTCTAATACATAGAATGAAGTAGCTCTAATAAATAGAATGAAGTAGCTCTAATACATAGAATGAAGTAGCTCTAATAAATAGAATGAAGTAGTCCAGCTCTAATAAATAGAATGAAGTAGTCTAGCTCTAATACACAGAATGAAGTAGTCTAGCTCTAATAAATAGAATGAAGTAGTCTGGCTCTAATAAATAGAATGAAGTAGTCTAGCTCTAATAAATAGAATGAAGTAGTCTAGCTCTAATGAATAGAATGATGTAGCTCTAATAAATAGAATGAAGTAGTCCAGCTCTAATACATAGCATGAAGTAGTCTAGCTCTAATAAATAGAATGAAGTAGCCTAGCTCTAATAAATAGTATGAAGTAGTCTAGCTGTAATATATGTAATGAAGTAGTCTAACTCTAATAAATAGAATGAAGTAGTCTAGCTCTAATACATAGAATGAAGTAGCTCTAATAAATAGAATGAAGTAGTCTAGCTGTAATATATGTAATGAAGTAGCCTAGCTCTAATAAATAGAATGAAGTAGTCTAGCTGTCACGATTATCTTCCGGACGGACAGACCAAGACGCAGCGATGTAGCCAGAATACATATTTAATTATACACGGGACCACGACGGAACAAAACAATACACGGAGAACGTAACGATGAACATAACTGAACAAACAAACACAGCTATGAACATACAATAACCCACGAACCCAGAGTGAAACCTACTAGCCTAAATATGGTTCCCAATTAGAGACAACGACACACAGCTGCCTCTAATTGGGAACCATTACCCAACATAGAAATACGACACCTAGAATGAACAAACCCTACACAAAGACAAAACCAAAACGCTCCAGCCTGAAACTTCGGGACTGGGCGTTACAGTCCAAAGGCGCCGGACTCGGACGCGCCGAAAAATCTGTGGGGGGTCTTGAGTGGGTCGCTTTGTCCCAGGTGGAGGCTCCGGTGCTGGCCGTGCTGGTCTGACATCCAGAACCGGAGGCCCTGGGCCTTCTCCTGGAACTCTGGTGCGTGGAGTTGGAACTGGCCGTACTGGACTCGTGATGCTCACTGGAACGGCTGGTGCGTGGAGCAGGAACTGGCAGTACTGGACTCGTGATGCTCACTGGGACTCTGGTGCGTGGAGCAGGAACTGGCAGTACTGGACTCGTGATGCTCACTGGGACTCTGGTGCGTGGAGCAGGAACTGGTCGTACTGGACTTGTGATGCTCACTGGGACTCTGGTGCGTGGAGCAGGAACTGGTCGTACTGGACTCGTGATGCTCACTGGAACTCTGGTGCGTGGAGCAGGAACTGGCAGTACTGGACTTGTGATGCTCACTGGAACTCTGGTGCGTGGAGCAGGAACTGGTCGTACTGGACTTGTGATGCTCACTGGGACGCTGGTGCGTGGAGCAGGAACTGGCAGTACTGGACTCGCTGAACGCACGGGGAGCTTGGTGCGGGCCGGGACAGGGCGTGCTGGACTCTCTGAGCGCGGGGAGCTTGGTGCGCGGGCCGGGACAGGGCGTGCTGGACTCTCGGGCGCCGCGTGGAGCTGGAGTGCGCGGGCGAACAGGGCGTGCTGGACTCTCGGAGCGCACGGGAGCTTGGTGCGCGGAGCCGGAACAGGGCGTGCTGGACTCTCGGGCGCACGGGAGCTTGGTGCGGCGGGCCGGAGCAGGGCGTGCTGGACTCTCTGAACGCACGGGGAGCTTGCGCGCCGGAGCCGAGCAGGGCGTGCTGGACTCTCGGAGCGCACGAGGAGCTGGGTGCGCGGGGCCGGAGCAGGACGTGCTGGACTCTCGGGCGCCGCGGGGAGCTGGAGTGCGTGGAACAGGGACTGGGCGTGTAGACACCACTACACGGACTGGGATCTTGGAACACGGAACAGGGATCTTGGAACGCGGAACAGGGATCTTGGAGCGGAACAGGGATCTTGGAACGCAGGACAGGGATCTTGGAGCGCGGGACAGGGATCTTGGAACGGGACAGGGATCTTGGAACGCGAACAGGGATCTTGGAACGTGGAACAGGGATCTTGGAACGTGGAACAGGGATCTTGGAACGTGGAACAGGGATCTTGGAACGTGGAACAGGGATCTTGGAACGTGGAACAGGGATCTTGGAACGTGGAACAGGGGTCTTGGAACGTGGAACAGGGATCTCGGAACGTGGAACAGGGGTCTCGGGCGTGAAGCGGGACTGGGCGTGTAGAAACCTCTACCCGGACCGGGAACCTGATATGGAGAGCCGACACCATATCTCCAGCTAGCTCACTAACCCTGGCCTCATGGGTGAGTGGAGCTGGAATCTCTCGGACTGGGCTGTGGATCCGTACCGGAGATTCTGCCCGTAGGACCACAGGATAACATGGACCCAAAAGGCGCACTGGAGACCTGGCTCGCAGAGCTGGCACCACTCTCCCAGGTAGCACACAGACCTCGGCCCGACCAATGAGTGGCGCTGGGATCTCTCGCACTGGGCTGCGGACACGTACCGGAGACACCGCACACGGAACTGGAGCAGGATATCCGGGTCCCAGGAGGCGCACCGGAGACTTAGCGCGCAGAGCAGGCACCACTCTTCCTGGCTGAACGCTTCGTTTACCCCGACTGATGAGTGGAGCGGGAATCTCTCGCACCGGCCTCTGACTCCGTATAGGGGAAACCGTGCGCAATACAGCATAGCACGGTGTCCCCTCGGTGCGACGTTCTCCCCAACGCTCTCTCCACAAGGCACGAGGAGTTGGCTCAGGAGTCCCTCCTGAACCGGCCAACCTCCTCGTGTGCCCCCCCCCAAAAGTTTCTTGGGACTGCCTTACGGGCTTCCCTGGCCCGGCGAGGTTCGAGAAACCTGCCACTCACCGGATCCCATGCTCCCATCCGATCCTCACACCTGCGCCGCTCCGCCGCCGCTGCTTCCAGTTCCTCTCTGGGTCGACGATACTCCCCAGGCTGGTCCCAAGCACTCCCATAGAATAGCTCCTTCTCCCAAGACCTAAGCTCCCGGGTCTCTCGCTGCTTGGTCTTTGTTTGGTGGGTTATTCTGTCACGATTATCTTCCGGACGGACAGACCAAGACGCAGCGATGTAGCCAGAATACATATTTAATTATACACGGGACCACGACGGAACAAAACAATACACGGAGAACGTAACGATGAACATAACTGAACAAACAAACACAGCTATGAACATACAATAACCCACGAACCCAGAGTGAAACCTACTAGCCTAAATATGGTTCCCAATTAGAGACAACGACACACAGCTGCCTCTAATTGGGAACCATTACCCAACATAGAAATACGACACCTAGAATGAACAAACCCTACACAAAGACAAAACCAAAACGCTCCAGCCTGAAACTCGGGACTGGGCGTTACACTAGCTCTAATGAATAGAATGATGTAGCTCTAATAAATAGAATGAAGTAGTCCAGCTCTAATACATAGAATGAAGTAGCTCTAATAAATAGAATGAAGTAGTCTAACTCTAATATATAGAATAAAGTAGTCTAGCTCTAATAAATAGAATGAAGTAGTCTAGCTCTAATACATAGAATACAGTAGTCTAGCTCTAATACATAGAATGAAGTAGTCTAGCACTAATACATAGAATGAAGTAGTCTAGCTCTAATAAATAGAATTAAGTAGTCTAGCTCTAATACATAGAATGAAGTAGTCTAGCTCTAATAAATAGAATGAAGTAGCCTAGCTCTAATAAATAGAATGAAGTAGTCTAGCTCTAATACATAGAATGAAGTTGTCCAGCTCTAATAAATAGAATGAAGTAGTCTAGCTCTAATAAATAGAATGAAGTAGCCTAGCTCTAATAAATAGTATGAAGTAGTCTAGCTGTAATATATGTAATGAAGTAGTCTAACTCTAATAAATAGAATGAAGTAGTCTAGTTCTAATACATAGAATGAAGTAGCTCTAATAAATAGAATGAAGTAGTCTAGTTCTAATACATAGAATGAAGTAGCTCTAATAAATAGAATGAAGTAGCTCTAATACATAGAGTGAAGTAGCTCTAATAAATAGAATGAAGTAGTCCAGCTCTAATAAATAGAATGAAGTAGTCTAGCTCTAATAAATAGAATGAAGTAGTCTGGCTCTAATAAATAGAATGAAGTAGTCTAACTCTAATAAATAGAATGAAGTAGTCTAGCTCTAATGAATAGAATGATGTAGCTCTAATAAATAGAATGAAGTAGTCCAGCTCTAATACATAGCATGAAGTAGTCTAGCTCTAATAAATAGAATGAAGTAGCCTAGCTCTAATAAATAGTATGAAGTAGTCTAGCTGTAATATATGTAATGAAGTAGTCTAACTCTAATAAATAGAATGAAGTAGTCTAGCTCTAATACATAGAATGAAGTAGCTCTAATAAATAGAATGAAGTAGTCTAGCTGTAATATATGTAATGAAGTAGCCTAGCTCTAATAAATAGAATGAAGTAGTCTAGCTCTAATGAATAGAATGATGTAGCTCTAATAAATAGAATGAAGTAGTCCAGCTCTAATACATAGCATGAAGTAGTCTAGCTCTAATAAATAGAATGAAGTAGCCTAGCTCTAATAAATAGTATGAAGTAGTCTAGCTGTAATATATGTAATGAAGTAGTCTAACTCTAATAAATAGAATGAAGTAGTCTAGCTCTAATACATAGAATGAAGTAGCTCTAATAAATAGAATGAAGTAGTCTAACTCTAATATATAGAATAAAGTAGTCTAGCTCTAATAAATAGAATGAAGTAGTCTAGCTCTAATACATAGAATACAGTAGTCTAGCTCTAATACATAGAATGAAGTAGTCTAGCTCTAATACATAGAATGAAGTAGCTCTAATACTTAGAATGAAGTAGCTTTAATATATAGAATGAAGTAGCTCTAATAAATAGAATGAAGTAGTCTAGCTCTAATACATAGAATGAAGTTGTCCAGCTCTAATAAATAGAATGAAGTAGTCTAGCTCTAATAAATAGAATGAAGTAGCCTAGCTCTAATAAATAGTATGAAGTAGTCTAGCTCTAATAAATAGAATGAAGTAGTCTAGCTCTAATAAATAGAATGAAGTAGCCTAGCTCTAGTAAATAGAATTAAGTAGTCCAGCTCTAATAAATAGAATGAAGTAGTCTAGCTCTAATACATAGAATGAAGTAGTTCTAATGAATAGAATGAAGTAGCCTAGCTCTAATAAATAGAATGAAGTAGTCTAGCTCTAATAAATAGAATGAAGTAGCTCTAATGAATAGAATGAAGTAGCCTAGCTCTAATAAATAGAATGAAGTAGTTCTAATGAATAGAATGAAGTAGCCTAGCTCTAATTAATAGAATGAAGTAGCTCTAATGAATAGAATGAAGTAGCCTAGCTCTAATAAATAGAATGAAGTAGCCTAGCTCTAATAAATAGAATGAAGTAGTTCTAATGAATAGAATGAAGTAGCTCTAATTAATAGAATGAAGTAGTCCAGCTCTAATAAATAGAATGAAGTAGTCTAGCTCTAATAAATAGAATGAAGTAGCCTAGCTCTAGTAAATAGAATGAAGTAGTCCAGCTCTAATAAATAGAATGAAGTAGTCTAGCTCTAATACATAGAATGAAGTAGTTCTAATGAATAGAATGAAGTAGTCTAACTCTAATTAATAGAATGAAGTAGTCTAACTCTAATTAATAGAATGAAGTAGCTCTAATGAATAGAATGAAGTAGCCTAGCTCTAATAAATAGAATGAAGTAGCCTAGCTCTAATACATAGCATGAAGTAGTCTAGCTCTAATAAATAGAATGAAGTAGCCTAGCTCTAATAAATAGTATGAAGTAGTCTAGCTGTAATATATGTAATGAAGTAGTCTAACTCTAATAAATAGAATGAAGTAGTCTAGCTCTAATACATAGAATGAAGTAGCTCTAATAAATAGAATGAAGTAGTCTAGCTGTAATATATGTAATGAAGTAGCCTAGCTCTAATAAATAGAATGAAGTAGTCTAGCTCTAATGAATAGAATGATGTAGCTCTAATAAATAGAATGAAGTAGTCCAGCTCTAATACATAGCATGAAGTAGTCTAGCTCTAATAAATAGAATGAAGTAGCCTAGCTCTAATAAATAGTATGAAGTAGTCTAGCTGTAATATATGTAATGAAGTAGTCTAACTCTAATAAATAGAATGAAGTAGTCTAGCTCTAATACATAGAATGAAGTAGCTCTAATAAATAGAATGAAGTAGTCTAACTCTAATATATAGAATAAAGTAGTCTAGCTCTAATAAATAGAATGAAGTAGTCTAGCTCTAATACATAGAATACAGTAGTCTAGCTCTAATACATAGAATGAAGTAGTCTAGCTCTAATACATAGAATGAAGTAGTCTAGCTCTAATAAATAGAATGAAGTAGTCTAGCTCTAATACATAGAATGAAGTAGTCTAGCTCTAATAAATAGAATGAAGTAGCCTAGCTCTAATAAATAGAGATGAAGTAGTCTAGCTCTAATACATAGAATGAAGTTGTCCAGCTCTAATAAATAGAATGAAGTAGTCTAGCTCTAATAAATAGAATGAAGTAGCCTAGCTCTAATAAATAGTATGAAGTAGTCTAGCTGTAATATATGTAATGAAGTAGTCTAACTCTAATAAATAGAATGAAGTAGTCTAGTTCTAATACATAGAATGAAGTAGCTCTAATAAATAGAATGAAGTAGTCTAGTTCTAATACATAGAATGAAGTAGCTCTAATAAATAGAATGAAGTAGCTCTAATACATAGAATGAAGTAGCTCTAATAAATAGAATGAAGTAGTCCAGCTCTAATAAATAGAATGAAGTAGTCTAGCTCTAATAAATAGAATGAAGTAGTCTGGCTCTAATAAATAGAATGAAGTAGTCTAGCTCTAATAAATAGAATGAAGTAGTCTAGCTCTAATGAATAGAATGATGTAGCTCTAATAAATAGAATGAAGTAGTCCAGCTCTAATACATAGCATGAAGTAGTCTAGCTCTAATAAATAGAATGAAGTAGCCTAGCTCTAATAAATAGTATGAAGTAGTCTAGCTGTAATATATGTAATGAAGTAGTCTAACTCTAATAAATAGAATGAAGTAGTCTAGCTCTAATACATAGAATGAAGTAGCTCTAATAAATAGAGATGGAGTAGTCTAGCTGTAATATATGTAATGAAGTAGCCTAGCTCTAATAAATAGAATGAAGTAGTCTAGCTCTAATGAATAGAATGATGTAGCTCTAATAAATAGAGATGAAGTAGTCCAGCTCTAATACATAGCATGAAGTAGTCTAGCTCTAATAAATAGAGATGAAGTAGCCTAGCTCTAATAAATAGTATGAAGTAGTCTAGCTGTAATATATGTAATGAAGTAGTCTAACTCTAATAAATAGAATGAAGTAGTCTAGCTCTAATACATAGAATGAAGTAGCTCTAATAAATAGAGATGAAGTAGTCTAACTCTAATATATAGAATAAAGTAGTCTAGCTCTAATAAATAGAATGAAGTAGTCTAGCTCTAATACATAGAATACAGTAGTCTAGCTCTAATACATAGAATGAAGTAGTCTAGCTCTAATACATAGAATGAAGTAGCTCTAATACTTAGAATGAAGTAGCTTTAATATATAGAATGAAGTAGCTCTAATAAATAGAATGAAGTAGTCTAGCTCTAATACATAGAATGAAGTTGTCCAGCTCTAATAAATAGAATGAAGTAGTCTAGCTCTAATAAATAGAATGAAGTAGCCTAGCTCTAATAAATAGTATGAAGTAGTCTAGCTCTAATAAATAGAATGAAGTAGTCTAGCTCTAATAAATAGAATGAAGTAGCCTAGCTCTAGTAAATAGAGATGAAGTAGTCCAGCTCTAATAAATAGAGATGAAGTAGTCTAGCTCTAATACATAGAGATGAAGTAGTTCTAATGAATAGAGATGAAGTAGCCTAGCTCTAATAAATAGAGATGAAGTAGTCTAGCTCTAATAAATAGAATGAAGTAGCTCTAATGAATAGAATGAAGTAGCCTAGCTCTAATAAATAGAATGAAGTAGTTCTAATGAATAGAATGAAGTAGCCTAGCTCTAATTAATAGAATGAAGTAGCTCTAATGAATAGAATGAAGTAGCCTAGCTCTAATAAATAGAATGAAGTAGTCTAGCTCTAATAAATAGAATGAAGTAGCTCTAATAAATAGAATGAAGTAGTTCTAATGAATAGAATGAAGTAGCTCTAATTAATAGAATGAAGTAGTCCAGCTCTAATAAATAGAATGAAGTAGTCTAGCTCTAATAAATAGAATGAAGTAGCCTAGCTCTAGTAAATAGAATGAAGTAGTCCAGCTCTAATAAATAGAATGAAGTAGTCTAGCTCTAATACATAGAATGAAGTAGTTCTAATGAATAGAATGAAGTAGTCTAACTCTAATTAATAGAATGAAGTAGTCTAACTCTAATTAATAGAATGAAGTAGCTCTAATGAATAGAATGAAGTAGCCTAGCTCTAATAAATAGAATGAAGTAGTTCTAATGAATAGAATGAAGTAGCCTAGCTCTAATTAATAGAATGAAGTAGCTCTAATGAATAGAATGAAGTAGCCTAGCTCTAATAAATAGAATGAAGTAGTCTAGCTCTAATAAATAGAATGAAGTAGTTCTAATGAATAGAATGAAGTAGTCTAGCTCTAATAAATAGAATGAAGTAGTCTAGCTCTAATAAATAGAATGAAGTAGCCTAGCTCTAATTAATAGAATGAAGTAGCTCTAATGAATAGAATGAAGTAGTCTAGCTCTAATAAATAGAATGAAGTAGCCTAGCTCTAATAAATAGTATGAAGTAGTCTAGCTGTAATATATGTAATGAAGTAGTCTAACTCTAATAAATAGAGTGAACTAGTCTAGCTCAATCAAATGTATTTATAAAGCCCTTCTTACATCAGCTGATATCAGAGTGCTGTACAGAAACCCAACCTAAAACCCCAAACAGCAAGCAATGCAGGTGTAATAGCACGATGGCTAGGAAAAACTCCCTAGAAAGGCCGGATCCTAGGAAGAAACCTAGAGAGGAACCAGTCTATGAGGGCCAAGATTTTAAAATGTTCAAAGATGACCAGCAGGGTCAAATAATAATAATCACAGTGGTTGTCGAGCTTGTCTGTTGAACAGGTCAGGGTTCCATAGCCGCAGGCAGAACAGTTGAAACTGGAGCAGCAGCACGACCAGGTGGACTGGGGACAGCAAGGAGTCATCAGGCCAGACAGTCCTGAGGCATGGTCCTAGGACTCAGGTCCTCCGAGAGAGAGAAGGAAAGAAAGAAAGAAAGAAAGAAAGAAAGAAAGAAAGAAAGAAAGAAAGAAAGAAAAAGAGAGAGAGATAATTTGAGAGAGCATTCTTAAATTCACACAGGACACCGGATAAGAGAGGGGAAATACTCCAGATATAACAGACTGACCCTAGCCCCTCGACACATAAACTACTGCAGCATAAATACTGGAGGCTGAGACAGGAGGGGTTGGGAGAGACTGTGGCATAGTCCGACGATACCCCTGGACATGGCCAAACAGGCAGGATATAACCCCACCCACTCTGCCGAAGCACAGCCCCCACACCACTAGAGGGATATCTTCAACCACCAACTTATCATCCTGAGACAAGGTCGAGTATAGCCCAAAAGATCTCCGCCACGGCACAACCCAAAGGGGGGGGGGCAACCGGACAGAAAGATCACGTCAGTGACTCAACCCACTCAAGCGACGCCCGGAACGGCATGGAAGAGCCCCAGTAGACCAGTGACTCAGCCCCTGTAATAGGGTTAGAGGCAGAGAATCCCAGTGGAGGGGAACATAGAATGAAGTAGTCTAGCTCTAGTACATAGAATGAAGTAGTCTAGCTATAGTACATAGAAGGAAGTAATCTAGCTCTAATAAATAGAATGAAGTAGCCTAGCTCTAATACATAGAATGAAGTAGTCTAGCTCTAATAAATAGAATGAAGTAGTCTAGCTCTAATACATAGAATGAAGTAGTCTAGCTCTAATACATAGAATGAAGTAGTCTAGCTCTAGTACATAGAATGAAGTAGTCTAGCTCTAGTACATAGAACGAAGTAATCTAGCTCTAATAAATAGAATGAAGTAGCCTAGCTCTAATACATAGAATGAAGTAGTCTAGCTCTAATAAATAGAATGAAGTAGTCTAGCTCTAATACATAGAATGAAGTAGTCTAGCTCTAATAAATAGAATGAAGTAGCCTAGCTCTAATAAATAGAATGAAGTAGTCTAGCTCTAATAAATAGAATGAAGTAGCCTAGCTCTAATAAATAGAATGAAGTAGTCTAGCTCTAATAAATAGAATGAAGTAGTCTAGCTCTAATACATAGAATGAAGTAGTCTAGCTCTAGTACATAGAATGAAGTAGTCTAGCTCTAGTACATAGAACGAAGTAATCTAGCTCTAATAAATAGAGATGAAGTAGCCTAGCTCTAATACATAGAGATGAAGTAGTCTAGCTCTAATAAATAGAGATGAAGTAGTCTAGCTCTAATACATAGAATGAAGTAGTCTAGCTCTAATACATAGAATGAAGTAGTCTAGCTCTAGTACATAGAATGAAGTAGTCTAGCTCTAGTACATAGAACGAAGTAATCTAGCTCTAATAAATAGAATGAAGTAGCCTAGCTCTAATACATAGAATGAAGTAGCCTAGCTCTAATAAATAGAATGAAGTAGTCTAGCTCTAATAAATAGAATGAAGTAGCCTAGCTCTAATAAATAGAATGAAGTAGTCTAGCTCTAATACATAGAATGAAGTAGCCTAGCTCTAATAAATAGAATGAAGTAGTCTAGCTCTAATAAATAGAATGAAGTAGTCCAGCTCTAATATATAGAATGAAGTAGCTCTAATAAATAGAATGAAGTAGCCTAGCTCTAATAAATAGAATGAAGTAGTCTAGCTCTAATACATAGAATGAAGTAGTCTAGTTCTAATACATAGAATGAAGTAGCCTAGCTCTAATAAATAGAATGAAGTAGTCTAGCTCTAATGAATAGAATGAAGTAGTCTAGCTCTAATAAATAGAATGAAGTTGTCCAGCTCTAATAAATAGAATGAAGTAGTCTAGCTCTAATGAATAGAATGAAGTAGTGTAGCTCTAATACATAGAATGAAGTAGTCTAGTTCTAATACATAGAATGAAGTAGCCTAGCTCTAATAAATAGAATGAAGTAGTCTAGCTCTAATACATAGAATGAAGTAGTCTAGCTCTAATATATAGAATGAAGTAGCTCTAATGAATAGAGTGAAGTAGTCTAGCTCTAATACATAGAATGAAGTAGTCTAGCTCTAATAAATAGAATGAAGTAGCCTAGATCTAATGAATAGAATGAAGTAGTCTAGCCCTAATAAATAGAATGAAGTAGCCTAGATCTAATGAATAGAATGAAGTAGTCTAGCCCTAATAAATAGAATGAAGTAGCCTAGATCTAATGAATAGAATGAAGTAGCTCTAATACATAGAATGAAGTAGCTCTAATGAATAGAATGAAGTAGTCTAGCTCTAATACATAGAATGAAGTAGTCTAGCTCTAATATATAGAATGAAGTAGCTCTAATAAATGGAATGAAGTAGTCTAACTCTAATGAATAGAATGAAGTAGTCTAGCCCTAATAAATAGAATGAAGTAGCCTAGATCTAATGAATAGAATGAAGTAGCTCTAATACATAGAATGAAGTAGCTCTAATGAATAGAGTGAAGTAGCCTAGCTCTAATACATAGCATGAAGTAGTCTAGCTCTAATACATAGAATGAATTAGCCTAGCTCTAATACATAGAATGAAGTAGCTGTAATGAATATAATGAAGTAGTCTAACTCTAATGAACAGAATGAAGTAGTCTATTCTAACCTCTCTTTGTCTCTGTCTGTTCCAGGGTATAGATTTTGCTAGTTTCACAGGCTACATGTTCCTGGGGATCTGTCTGGTCCTCCTCACCTCCTTCCCCTTCCTTCGCCTGCTCTACTGGAACAAGAAGCTTTACAACAAGGAGTCCAGCGAGATCGTCGGTGAGTCTGAATCAAATCAAATGTTATTGGTCACATACACATGGTTAGCAGATGTTAATGCGAGTGTAGCGAAATGCTTGTGCTTCTAGTTCCGACCATGCAGTAGTATCTAACAAGTAATCTAACAAATTCACAACAACTACCTTATACACACAAGAGTAAAGGAATGAATACGAGTATGTACTTAGAAATATATGGATGAGCGATTGCTGACCGGCATAGGCAAGATGCAGTAGATGGTATGTACAGTATATACACATATATATACATATGAGATGAGTAATGTAGGATATGTAAACATTATATAAATGGCATCGTTTAAAGTGGCTAGTGATACATTTATTTCATCCAATTATAATTATTAAAGTGGCTAGAGATTTGAGTCGATGGCCGAACGGCATAGGCAAGATACAGTAGATGGTTTAGAGTACAGTGTATACATTTGATATGAGTATGTCGGATACGTAAACATTATATACAAAATTGTTTAAAGTGGCTAGTGATACATTGTTACATCCAATTCCTATGTTTAAAGTGGCTAGAGATTTAAGTCAGTATGTTGGCAGCAGCCACTCAATGTTAGTGATGGCTGTTTAACAGTCTGATGGCCTTGAGGTAGAAGCTGTTTTTCAGTCTCTCGGTCCCAGCTTTGATGCACCTGTACTGACCTCGCCTTCTGGATGATAGCGGGGTGAACAGGCAGTGGCTCGGGTGGTTGTTGTCCTTGATGATCTTTTTGGCCTTCCTGTGACATCGGGTGGTGTAGGTGTCCTGGAGGGCAGGTAGTTTACCCCCGGTGATGCGCTGTGCAGTCCTCACTACCCTCTGGAGAGCCTTACGGTTGTGGGCGGAGCAGTTGCCGTACCAGGCGGTGATACAGCCCGACAGGATTACAGATGTCCATGTCGATGGTGATACATAGATGGCAAGGTGATTTCCAACGTATAGGCCTATTCATCAACTGAAATGTGCTGATCACAACAGAGATGACAAGGTGATTTCCAACGTATAGGCCTATTCATCAACTGAAATGTGCTGATCACAACAGAGATGGCAAGGTGATTTCCAACGTATAGGCCTATTCATCAACTGAAATGTGCTGATCACAACAGAGATGACAAGGTGATTTCCAACGTATAGGCCTATTCATCAACTGAAATGTGCTAAACACAACAGAGATGGCAAGGTGATTTCCAACGTATAGGCCTATTCAACTGAAATGTGCTGATCACAACAGAGATGGCAAGGTGATTTCCAACGTATAGGCCTATTTATCAACTGAAATGTGCTGATCACAACAGAGATGGCAAGGTGATTTCCAACGTATAGGCCTATTCATCAACTGAAATGTGCTGATCACAACAGAGATGGCAAGGTGATTTCCAACGTATAGGCCTATTCATCAACTGAAATGTGCTGATCACAACAGAGACGACAAGGTGATTTCCAACGTATAGGCCTATTCATCAACTGAAATGTGCTGATCACAACAGAGACGGCAAGGTGATTTCCAACGTATAGGCCTATTCATCAACTGAAATGTGCTGATCACAACAGAGACGACAAGGTGATTTCCAACGTATAGGCCTATTCATCAACTGAAATGTGCTGATCACAACAGAGACGACAAGGTGATTTCCAGCGTATAGGCCTATTCATCAACTGAAATGTGCTGATCACAACAGAGACGGCAAGGTGATTTCCAACGTATAGGCCTATTCATCAACTGAAATGTGCTGATCACAACAGAGATGGCAAGGTGATTTCCAACGTATAGGCCTATTTATCAACTGAAATGTGCTGATCACAACAGAGATGGCAAGGTGATTTCCAACGTATAGGCCTATTCATCAACTGAAATGTGCTGATCACAACAGAGATGGCAAGGTGATTTCCAACGTATAGGCCTATTCATCAACTGAAATGTGCTGATCACAACAGAGATGGCAAGGTGATTTCCAACGTATAGGCCTATTCATCAACTGAAATGTGCTGATCACAACAGAGACGGCAAGGTGATTTCCAACGTATAGGCCTATTCATCAACTGAAATGTGCTGATCACAACAGAGACGACAAGGTGATTTCCAACGTATAGGCCTATTCATCAACTGAAATGTGCTGATCACAACAGAGACGGCAAGGTGATTTCCAGCGTATAGGCCTATTCATCAACTGAAATGTGCTGATCACAACAGAGGCGGCAAGGTGATTTCCAGCGTATAGGCCTATTCATCAACTGAAATGTGCTGATCACAACAGAGACGACAAGGTGATTTCCAACGTATAGGCCTATTCATCAACTGAAATGTGCTGATCACAACAGAGACGGCAAGGTGATTTCCAACGTATAGGCCTATTCATCAACTGAAATGTGCTGATCACAACAGAGATGGCAAGGTGATTTCCAACGTATAGGCCTATTCATCAACTGAAATGTGCTGATCACAACAGAGATGGCAAGGTGATTTCCAACGTATAGGCCTATTCATCAACTGAAATGTGCTGATCACAACAGAGACGGCAAGGTGATTTCCAACGTATAGGCCTATTCATCAACTGAAATGTGCTGATCACAACAGAGACGGCAAGGTGATTTCCAACGTATAGGCCTATTCATCAACTGAAATGTGCTGATCACAACAGAGACGGCAAGGTGATTTCCAACGTATAGGCCTATTCATCAACTGAAATGTGCTGATCACAACAGAGACGGCAAGGTGATTTCCAACGTATAGGCCTATTCATCAACTGAAATGTGCTGATCACAACAGAGACGGCAAGGTGATTTCCAGCGTATAGGCCTATTCATCAACTGAAATGTGCTGATCACAACAGAGGCGGCAAGGTGATTTCCAGCGTATAGGCCTATTCATCAACTGAAATGTGCTGATCACAACAGAGATGGCAAGGTGATTTCCAACGTATAGGCCTATTCATCAACTGAAATGTGCTGATCACAACAGAGATGGCAAGGTGATTTCCAACGTATAGGCCTATTCATCAACTGAAATGTGCTGATCACAACAGGTGTAATATCGTAATAATAACACGTTGCTTTTGTAACGAAAACCTATGAAATGCAGGGACCGATTGATCAGGGGATGTTAGTTTATCAAATAACTCATTAGCTGTCGAACTCAATACCCATCAAAGGGGAGTAGCCTACCTTGTTCACGCAGTAAATATTCAGAAGGCTACTGACTGGGAGTGTACAGTCATGAGATCTGAATGCTAGCTGCCATGGTCTCTGCCTAGAAAACTCCTCAGACTAGACTATTATCAGTGGTGGGAAAAGTACCCGATTGTCAAAGTTGAGTAAAAGTATAGATTCCTTGATAGAAAGTTACTCAAGTAAAAGTGAAAGTCAGCCAGTAAAATAGTACATGAGTAAAAGTCTAAAAGTATTTGGTTTTAAATATATTTAGGTATCAAAAGTAAAAGTATAAATCACTTAAAGATCCTTATATTAAGCAAAGCAGAAGTAAAAGTAAAAGTTGTCAAAAATGTAAATAGTAAAGTACAGTAGCTACTACTACTGGATACCGTAGCTACTACTGCTGGATACCGTAGCTACTACTACTGGATACCGTAGCTACTACTACTGGATACCGTAGCTACTACTACTGGGCTACCGTAGCTACTACTACTGGCCTACCGTAGCTACTACTACTGGATACTGTAGCTACCACACTGGATACCGTAGCTACTACTACTGGATACCGTAGCTACTACTACTGGCCTACCGTAGCTACTACTACTGGATACCGTAGCTACTACTACTGGCCTACAGTAGCTACTACTACTGGATACCGTAGCTACTACTACTGGCCTACCGTAGCTACTACTACTGGATACCGTAGCTACTACTACTGGCCTACCGTAGCTACTACTACTGGGCTACCGTAGCTACTACTACTGGGCTACCGTAGCTACTACTACTGGGCTACCGTAGCTACTATTACTGGGCTACCGTAGCTACTACTACTGGGCTACCATAGCTACTACTACTGGGCTACCGTAGCTACTACTACTGGATACCGTAGCTACTACTACTGGATACCGTAGCTACTACTACTGGATAACGTAGCTACTACTACTGGCCTACCGTAGCTACTACTACTGGCCTACCGTAGCTACTACTACTGGCCTACAGTAGCTACTACTACTGGCCTACCGTAGCTACAATTACTGGACTACCGTTGCTACTACTACTGGATACCGTAGCTACTACTACTGGATACCGTAGCTACTACTACTGGCCTACCGTAGCTACTACTACTGGATACCGTAGCTACTACTACTGGATACCATAGCTACTACTACTGGCCTACCGTAGCTACTACTACTGGATACCGTAGCTACTACTACTTGCCTACCGTAGCTACTACTACTGGATACCAAAGCTACTACTACTGGATACCGTAGCTAGTACTACTGGCCTACCGTAGCTACTACTACTGGATACCGTAGCTACTACTACTGGCCTACCGTAGCTACTACTACTGGATACCGTAGCTACTACTACTGGCCTACCGTAGCTACTACTACTGGATACCGTAGCTCCTACTACTGGCCTACCGTAGCTACTACTACTGGGCTACCGTAGCTACTACTACTGGATACCGTAGCTACTACTACTGGGCTACCGTAGCTACTACTACTGGGCTACCGTAGCTACTACTACTGGATACCGTAGCTACTACTACTGGATACCGTAGCTACTACTACTGGCCTACCGTAGCTACTACTACTGGCCTACCGTAGCTACTACTACTGGCCTACCGTAGCTACTACTACTGGATACCATAGCTACTACTACTGGCCTACTGTAGCTACTACTACTGGATACCGTAGCTACTACTACTTGCCTACCGTAGCTACTACTACTGGATACCGTAGCTACTACTACTGGATACCGAAGCTACTACTACTGGATACCGTAGCTAGTACTACTGGCCTACCGTAGCTACTACTACTGGATACCGTAGCTACTACTACTGGCCTACCGTAGCTACTACTACTGGATACCGTAGCTACTACTACTGGCCTACCGTAGCTACTACTACTGGATACCGTAGCTACTACTACTGGCCTACTGTAGCTACTACTACTGGATACCGTAGCTACTACTACTGGATCCCGAAGCTACTACTACTGGATACCGTAGCTACTACTACTGGCCTACCGTAGCTACTACTACTGGATACCGTAGCTACAACTACTGGACACCGTAGCTACTACTACTGGATACCGTAGCTACTACTACTGGGCTACCGTAGCTACTACTACTGGGCTACCGTAGCTACTACTACTGGATACCGTAGCTACTACTACTGGATACCGTAGCTACTACTACTGGATACCGTAGCTACTACTACTGGCCTACCGTAGCTACTACTACTGGGCTACCGTAGCTACTACTACTGGGATACCGTAGCTACTACTACTGGCCTACCGTAGCTACTACTACTGGGCTACCGTAGCTACTACTACTGGATACCGTAGCTACTACTACTGGATACCGTAGCTACTACTACTGGCCTACCGTAGCTACTACTACTGGATACCGTAGTTACTACTACTGGATACTGTAGCTACTACTACTGGCCTACAGTAGCTCCTACTACTGGCCTACCGTAGCTACTACTACTGGGCTACCGTAGCTACTACTACTGGATACCGTAGCTACTACTACTGGGCTACCGTAGCTACTACTACTGGATACCGTAGCTACTACTACTGGATACCGTAGCTACTACTACTGGCCTACCGTAGCTACTACTACTGGCCTACCGTAGCTACTACTACTGGGCTACCGTAGCTACTACTACTTGACTTTGACTTTACTACTACTGGATACCGTAGCTACTACTACTGGCCTACCGTAGCTACTACTACTGGATACCGTAACTACTACTACTGGCCTACCGTAGCTACTACTACTGGGCTACGTATTATGGTCGCTGTATTGACAACAGAAATGCTACTGTCATTTCAATACGTCAAGTAGTTCATTAGAAGGCTGTCATGTTCCAGTAGGCCGATCCCACGTTGGCAGAGACATCAACATGGTTCAATGTAATGTTGTTGGAATGAGTTGGAAACAACGGTGATTCAACCACTATGTGCCCAGTGGGACATTACTTTATGATTCATTTTTCAAACTGTGATTATTAGGTTATGGCCACCAAGTCGTTCATCATATAGGCCTGTCGCATATGTGGATGTTCAAAGTATACATTTGTTGTATCAGATACCTGTTTGAATGAATGGGCAGGTCCATTTTAATTATTCTATTAGGCAATGGGCTATCGATTTGCATAGACATGTTCATCCTTTTCTCGGTTATGGCCTCTGCTATTCTCCGAGTGACGTCAAAGTCCATTGTTTCAAAACACAAAACCTCCAGAACGTTCAAAATTATTTTGCAAACTGTTGTTTTATATTCATGTTGTTTGTTAACACCTTTACAAGGGAACCTCAAGAATAGAATCGTTGTTTTAACCACTAATCAAATAGTCATTCTTCTCATAATGTGTTTTCTAGGCATGATTCATTATTATAATTACCTAGATATACCTATATGTAGTTACCTAGATATACCTATATGTAGTTACCTAGATATACCTAGATGTAGTTACCTAGATATACCTAGATGTAGTTACCTAGATATACCTAGATGTAGTTACCTAGATGTAGAGAGATTTAGCTGTAGATTAATTAAGCTATGCAATTATATCATCCCCCAAATGTTAGAGTAATATGAGCAGTAATATGACCAAAGCACATAGGGATGCATGTAGGGATTAGGGTGTCATTTGGCACATAGACCAGAAATCTTCCTCCGAGCCTAGATAGAGCTAGAGTGTGTGTGTGTGTGTGTGCGCGTGCCCAGATAGAACCAGAATGTGTGTGTGAAACAGCAGCTGCTCACCTTCTCTGCAGAGGGACACAGTGACCTCCCCTTAACATAATTAACTTGGCATTACACATCTCCAACCTCTCACTCCCTCTCTACCCCACAGCTGACGTAGATGTTGCTCCCAAATGGCACCTTTTTCCCTACGATGTGCACTACTTTTGACCAGGGCCCATATGGCTCTTATCAAAAGTAGTGCACTAAGTAGGGAATAGGGTGCCATTTTGGACACTAAACGTCCTCTCTGAGTTGCTGTGAATTCGGCCAGGCGTTCTTCCAACCTTGTCTAAGGCAATTTCTCCAATACTCCCATTATCCTTATCAGATGACCCTGTTATCACTGTTACAGTCATATTATTTGATGCCCAGCCCCGTACTGTAGTTGCTAAGGGGCGTGGTCTGGTGTCTGTGTCAGCAGTCAAATTTGAAAGTGCTCTCTGTGTGGAATTGGCTGGCTGGTCTTCAGGCTGGTCTTCAGGGTTGTGTTCGGGTTAGGGTAGTGTATGGCTTAGAGCTGGGGTAGTGTATGGGTTCGGGTTAGGGTAGTGTATGGGTTAGGGTAGTCTATGGGTTAGGGTCATGTATGGGTTCGGGTAGTGTATGGGTTAGTGTTGGAGTAGTATATGGGCTCGGTTTAGTGTTGGAGTAGTGTATGGGTTAGTGTTGGAGTAGTGTATGGGTTCGGGTTAGTGTTGGAGTAGTGTATGGGTTCGGGTTAGTGTTGGAGTAGTGTATGGGTTCGGGTTAGTGTTGGAGTAGTGTATGGGTTCGGGTTAGTGTTGGAGTAGTGTTTGGGTTCGGGTTAGTGTTGGAGTAGTGTATGGGTTCGGGTTAGTGTTGGAGTAGTGTATGGGTTCGGGTTAGTGTTGGAGTAGTGTATGGGTTCGGGTTAGGATAGTGTATGTGTTCCAGGCTGTACTTCAGGTTGGTCTTCAGGCTTCAGGCTCTCAATTATAGAATGTGCTAATGTTTTTTACATATATTTACATATAACAGATACACTACACCAGCCCTAAGCCATACACTACCCTAACCCGAACCCATACACTACCCTAACCCGAACCCATACACTACCCTAACCCGAACCCATACACTACTCCAACACTAACCCATAAACTACCCTAACTCGAACCCATACACTACCCTAACCCGAACTCATACACTACTCCAACACTAACCCATACACTACCCTAACCCGAACCCATACACTACTCCAACACTAACCCATACACGACCCTAACCCATAGATTACCCTAACCCATACACTGCCCTAACCCGAACCCATACACTACCCCAGCCCTAAGCCATACACTACCCTAACCCGAACCCACCATACACTACTCCAACACTAACCCATAAACTACCCTAACCCGAACCCATACACTACCCTAACCCGAACTCATACACTACTCCAACACTAACCCATACACTACCTTAACCCGAACCCATACACTACTCCAACACTAACCCATACACGACCCTAACCCATAGATTACCCTAACCCATACACTGCCCTAACCCGAACCCATACACTACCCCAGCCCTAAGCCATACACTACCCTAACCCGAACCCATACACAACACTAACCCATACATGACCCCAACCCATAGATTACCCTAACCCGAACCCTTACACCACTCTAACCCAAACCCATACACTACTCCAACACTAACCCATACACGACCCTAACCCATAGATTACCCTAACCCATACACTACCCTAACCCGAACCCATACACAACACTAACCCATACATGACCCCAACCCATAGATTACCCTAACCCGAACCCTTACACCACTCTAACCCAAACCCATACACTACTCCAACACTAACCCATACACGACCCTAACCCATAGATTACCCTAACCCATACACTACCCTGACCCGAACCCTTACACTACCCCAGCCCTAAGCCATACACTACCCTAACCCGAACCCATACACAACCCTAACCCATACACTACCCTAACCGGAACCCATACACTACCCTAACCCATACACTACAATAACCCATACGCTACCCTAACCATAATTCATACACTCCCCCAGCCCTAAGCCATACACTACCCTAACTCTAAGCCATACACTACCCTAAGCCATACACTAACCCTAACCCATACAATCCTGGTCCTGAGGCCCCAAAGTGGTGCAAATGTTAGTTTTTGCCCTAGCACTACACACCTGATTCAAATCATGAGATGATAATTTGAATCAGCTGTGTAGTGCTAGGGCAAAAAACAAAATATGCACCCCTTTGGGTCCTCAGGACCAGGATTGAGAACCAGTGCACTACCCTAATCCTAACCCATACATAGTGGAGGGTAGAGCTGCCTGGTGGAGAGTCAGTCAGAGACACAGTGGTACCATTAGGGTACCATTAGACCAGGGCCCATGAAGCTATAGGGATTAAGGTGGCTTTGGGGACGCACACCTAGTCGATGTCCATCTCATCTTCTAAACCTCACAATATCCCTACTTCTCTGCCACCCTAGCTTCCGTGTCCTGTTCATTCAGAGTTAGTAGGATTCATTTACATTTAATTTGCCAAACAGCATGCAAATCTGTTCCATTTCCATAGTAACTGTGTCATATATGATTAAATTAATGTAGTTCTATAATTAAAGGTTTTCAGAAGGACTGCAGTATTTAACCACACCATTACCACTACCCCTACCATTACTACCCCATTACCCCCTACCACTACCCCTACCATTACTACCCCATTACCCCCTACCACTACCCCTACCATTACTACCCCATTACCCCTACCACTACCCCTACCATTACTACCCCATTACCCCCTACCACTACCCCTGCCATTACTACCCCACTACACCCTACCATTACCCCCTACCATTACTACCACACTACCCTATACCATTACCCGCTACTACTACCCCTACCACTGCTACCCCATTACCTCCTACCACTACCCCCGTACCACTACACCCTACCACTACCCCCTACCATTACTCCCTACCACTACCCATACCTTAACCCCCTACCACTACCCCTTACCACTATACCCTACCACTACCACTACCCGTACCATTACTACCACACTACCCCCTACCACTACCCCCTACTACTACCCCTACCATTACTACCACACTACACCCTACCATTATCCCCTACCATTACTACCCCATTACCCCTACCACTACCCCTACCATTAATACCACACTACCCCCTACCATTACCCTCTACCATTACTACCACATTGCCCAACACCACTACCCCTACCATTACTATCACAATACCCCCTACCATTACCACCACATTACCCCCTAACAATTACCATACCATTACCACCACATTACCGCCTAACAATTACCCTACCATTACTACCACAGTACCCCCTACCATTACTACCACATTACCTCCTACCATTACCACCACATTACCCCCTACCATTACTACCACATTACCACCTACCACTACCCCCTACCATTACCCCCTACCATTACTACCACTACCATTACCCCCTACCACTACCCCTACCATTACTACCACAAACATTACACCATACCATTACTACCACTACCCCTACCATTACTACCACTACCATTACATCTCACCATTACTCCACTACCACACTCCTACCACCATTACCCCCTACCACTCACCCCCTACCATTACCACTCCCACCACCACCCCTACCATTACCCCACCATTACTACCACTATCATTACCCCCTACCACTACCCCTACCATTACTACCACTACCATTACACCCTACCACTACTACCACTACCCCTACCATTACCCCCTACCATTACTACCACTACCACTACACCCTACCACTACCCCTACCATTACTACCACAACCATTACACCATACCATTACTACCACTACCCCTACCATTACTACCACTACCACTACCCCCTACCATTACTACCACTACCATTACCCCCTACCATTACTACCACTACCATTACACCCTATCACTACCCCTACCATTACTACCATTACCATTACACCCTACCACTACCACTTACCATTACTACCACTACCATTACACCCTACCATAACCCCTACCATTACTACCACTACCCCTACCATTACCCCCTACCATTACCCCCTACCATTACTACCACTACCCATACTATTACACCCTACCATTACTACATCTACCATTACTACCACTACCCCTACCAATACCCTTACCATTAATAGTAGTGTAGTGACAGGACTAGTAGTGGTAGTATAATGACAAGACTAGCAGTGGCAGTGACAAGACTAGCAGTGGCAGTATAAATGACAGGACTAGTAGTGGTAGTATAGTGACAGGACTAGTAGTGGTAGTATAGTGACAGGACTATTAGTGGTAGTATAATGACAGGACTAGTAGTGGCAGTATAAATGACAAGGACTAGTAGTGGTAGTATAAATGACAGGACTAGTGAGTGGTAGTGACAGGACTAGTAGTGGTAGTATAATGACAGGACTAGTAGTGGTAGTATAATGACAGGACTAGCAGTGGCAGTATAAACGACAGGACTAGCAGTGGCAGTATGAGTGACAGGGACCAGTGGTGGGCAGTAGCGGACAAGGACTAGTAGCGGCAGTATAGCGACAGTGACTAGCAGCGGCAGCATACGACAAGACTAGTAGTGGCAGTGACAAGACTAGCAGTGGCAGTATAAATGACAAGACTAGTGGTGGGCAGTATAGTGACAGGACTAGTAGCGGCAGTATGCATTGACAGGACTAGTAGTGGTAGTATAAAGTGACAGGACTAGCAGTGGTAGTAAGTGACAGGACTAGTGGTGGCAGTATAGCGACAGGACTAGCAGTGGTGAGTATAGTGACAAGGACTAGTGGTGCAGCATATGTGACAGGACTAGTGGTGGTGCAGTATGGTGACAGGGACTAGTGGTGGCAGTAAATGACAGGACTAGTGGTGGTGGTATAGTGACAGGACCAGCAGTGGTAGTATAAACGACAGGACTAGTAGTGGCAGTATAGTGACAGGACCAGCAGTGGTAGCATAAATGACAGGACCAGCAGTGGCAGTATAAATGACAGGACTAGTAGCGGTAGCATAGTGACAGGACCAGTAGTGGCAGTATAAATGACAGGACCAGTAGTGGCAGTATAGTGACAGGACTATTAGTGGCAGTATAAATGACAGGACTAGCAGTGGCAGTATAGTGACAGGACTAGTAGTGGCAGTATAATGACAGGACTAGTAGTGGTAGTATAGTGACAGGACTAGTAGTGGTAGTATAATGACAGGACTAGTAGTGGCAGTGCAGTGACAGGACTAGTAGTGGCAGTATAAATGACAGGACTAGTAGTGGTAGTATAGTGACAGGACTAGTAGTGGTAGTATAATGACAGGACTAGTAGTGGTAGTATAATGACAGGACTAGTAGTGGTAGTATAAATGACAGGACTAGTAGTGGTAGTATAAATGACAGGACTAGTAGTGGTAGTATAATGACAGGACTAGTAGTGGTAGTATAAATGACAGGACTAGTAGTGGTAGTATAGTGACAGGACTAGTAGTGGTAGTATAATGACAGGACTAGTAGTGGTAGTATAAATGACAGGACCAGTAGTGGTAGTATAGTGACAGGACTAGTAGTGGTAGTATAAATGACAGGACTAGTAGTGGTAGTATAATGACAGGACTAGTAGTGGTAGTATAAGACAGGACTAGTAGTGGTAGTATAGTGACAGGACTAGTAGTGGTAGTATAATGACAGGACTAGTAGTGGTAGTATAGTGACAGGACTAGTAGTGGTAGTATAATGACAGGACTAGTAGTGGTAGTATAACGACAGGACTAGTAGTGGTAGTATAGTGACAGGACTAGTAGTGGTAGTATAGTGACAGGACTAGTAGTGGTAGTATAGTGACAGGACTAGTAGTGGTAGTATAATGACAGGACTAGTAGTGGTAGTATAGTGAAAGGACTAGTAGTGGTAGTATAATGACAGGACTAGTAGTGGTAGTATAATGACAGGACTAGTAGTGGTAGTATAGTGACAGGACTAGTAGTGGTAGTATAGTAACAGGACTAGTAGTGGTAGTGACATGACTAGTAGTGGTAGTATAAATGACAGGACTAGTAGTGGTGAGTATAATGACAGGACTAGTAGTGGTAGTATAAATGACAGGACTAGTAGTGGTAGTATAGTGACAGGACTAGTAGTGGTAGTATAAGTGACTGGGACTAGTGGTGGCAGTATAGTGAAAGGACTAGTAGTTGGTAGTATAAATGACAGGACTAGTAGTGGTAGTATAAATGACAGGACTAGTAGTGGTAGTATGGTGACAGGACTAGTAGTGGCAGTATAGTGACAGGACTAGCAGTGGTAGTATAGTGACAGGACTAGTAGTGGTAGTATAGTGACAGGACTAGTAGTGGTAGTATAGTGACAGGACTAGTAGTGGCAGTATAATGACAGGACTAGTAGTGGTAGTATAAATGACAGGACTAGTAGTGGTAGTATAGTGACAGGACTAGTAGTGGTAGTATAAATGACAGGACTAGTAGTGGTAGTATAATGACAGGACTAGTAGTGGTAGTATAGTGACAGGACTAGTAGTGGTAGTATAAATGACAAGGACTAGTAGTGGTAGTATAGTCACAGGACTAGTAGTGGTAGTATAAATGACAGGACTAGTAGTGGTAGTATAAATGACAGGACTAGTAGTGGTAGTATAAATGACAGGACTAGTAGTGGTAGTATAATGACAGGACTAGTAGTGGTAGTATAGTGACAGGACTAGTAGTGGTAGTGACATGACTAGTAGTGGTAGTATAAATGACAGGACTAGTAGTGGTAGTATAAATGACAGGACTAGTAGTGGTAGTATAATGACAGGACTAGTAGTGGTAGTATAATGACAGGACTAGTAGTGGTAGTATAGTGACAGGACTAGTAGTGGTGTATAAATGACAGGACTAGTAGTGGTAGTATAGTGACAGGACTAGTAGTGGTAGTATAAATGACAGGACTAGCAGTGGTAGTATAAATGACAGGACTAGTAGTGGTAGTATAATGACAGGACTAGTAGTGGCAGTATAGTGACAGGACTAGTAGTGGTAGTATAGTGACAGGACTAGTAGTGGCAGTATAGTGACAGGACTAGTAGTGGTAGTATAAATGACAAGACTAGTAGTGGTAGTAGTGACAAGACTAGTAGTGGCAGTATAAATGACAAGACTAGTAGTGGTAGTATAGTGACAGGACTAGTAGTGGTAGTATAGTGACAGGACTAGTAGTGGCAGTATAGTGACAGGACTAGTAGTGGTAGTACAGTGACAGGACTAGTAGTGGTAGTAGTAGTAGTGGGACTGGTGTAGTGGTGAGTATAGTGACAGGACTAGTAGTGGTAGTATAAATGACAGGACTAGTAGTGGTAGTATAGTGACAGGACTAGTAGTGGTATTATAATGACAGGACTAGTAGTGGTAGTATAGTGACAGGACTAGTAGTGGTAGTATAATGACAGGACTAGTAGTGGCAGTATAGTGACAGGACTAGTAGTGGTAGTATAATGACAGGACTAGTAGTGGTAGTATAAATGACAGGACTAGTAGTGGTAGTATAATGACAGGACTAGTAGTGGTAGTATAATGACAGGACTAGTAGTGGTAGTATAGTGACAGGACTAGTAGTGGTAGTATAGTGACAGGACTAGTAGTGGTAGTGACATGACTAGTAGTGGTAGTATAATGACAGGACTAGTAGTGGTAGTATAATGACAGGACTAGTAGTGGTAGTATAATGACAGGACTAGTAGTGGTAGTATAATGACAGGACTAGTAGTGGTAGTATAGTGACAGGACTAGTAGTGGTAGTATAGTGACAGGACTAGTAGTGGTAGTATAGTGACAGGACTAGTAGTGGTAGTATAAATGACAGGACTAGTAGTGGCAGTATAAATGACAGGACTAGTAGTGGTAGTATAAATGACAGGACTAGTAGTGGTAGTATAGTGACAGGACTAGTAGTGGTAGTATAGTGACAGGACTAGTAGTGGTAGTATAGTGACAGGACTAGTAGTGGTAGTATAATGACAAGACTAGTAGTGGTAGTAGTGACAAGACTAGTAGTGGTAGTATAAATGACAAGACTAGTAGTGGTAGTATAGTGACAGGACTAGTAGTGGTAGTATAGTGACAGGACTAGTAGTGGTAGTATAGTGACAGGACTAGTAGTGGCAGTACAAGTGACAGGACTAGTAGTGGTAGTATAGTGGCAGGACTAGTAGTGGCAGTATAGTGACAGGACTAGTGGCAGTATAATGACAGGACTAGTAGTGGTAGTATAGTGACAGGACTAGTAGTGGTAGTATAATGACAGGACTAGTAGTGGTAGTATAGTGACAGGACTAGTAGTGGTAGTATAAATGACAGGACTAGTAGTGGCAGTATAGTGACAGGACTAGTAGTGGTGAGTATAATGATGACAGGACTAGTAGTGGTAGTATAATGACAGGACTAGTAGTGGTAGTATGAGTGACAGGACTAGTAGTGGTAGTATAAATGACAGGACTAGTAGTGGTAGTATAGTGACAGGACTATTAGTGGTAGTATAATGACAGGACTAGTAGTGGCAGTGGTATAGAGTGACAGGACTAGTAGTGGTAGTATAATGACAGGACTAGTAGTGGTAGTGCAGTGACAGGACTAGTAGTGGTGAGTATAATGACAGGACTAGTAGTGGTAGTATAGTGACAGGACTAGTAGTGGTAGTATAAATGACAGGACTAGTAGTGGTAGTATAATGACAGGACTAGTAGTGGTAGTATAAATGACAGGACTAGTAGTGGTAGTATAATGACAGGACTAGTAGTGGTAGTATAGTGACAGGACTAGTAGTGGTAGTATAATGACAGGACTAGTAGTGGTAGTATAATGACAGGACTAGTAGTGGTGGTATAATGACAGGACTAGTAGTGGTAGTATAGTGACAGGACTAGTAGTGGTAGTATAGTGACAGGACTAGTAGTGGTAGTATAGTGACAGGACTAGTAGTGGTAGTATAATGACAAGACTAGTAGTGGTAGTATAGTGACAGGACTAGTAGTGGTAGTATAATGACAGGACTAGTAGTGGTAGTGTAGTGACAGGACTAGTAGTGGTAGTATAAATGACAGGACTAGTAGTGGTAGTATAGTGACAGGACTAGTAGTGGTAGTATAATGACAGGACTAGTAGTGGTAGTATAATGACAGGACTAGTAGTGGTAGTATAATGACAGGACTAGTAGTGGTAGTATAATGACAGGACTAGTAGTGGTAGTATAATGACAGGACTAGTAGTGGTAGTATAGTGACAGGACTAGTAGTGGTAGTATAATGACAGGACTAGTAGTGGTAGTATAAATGACAGGACTAGTAGTGGTGGTATAATGACAGGACTAGTAGTGGTAGTATAGTGACAGGACTAGTAGTGGTAGTATAGTGACAGGACTAGTAGTGGTAGTATAGTGACAGGACTAGTAGTGGTAGTATAATGACAAGACTAGTAGTGGTAGTGACAAGACTAGTAGTGGTAGTATAATGACAAGACTAGTAGTGGTAGTATAGTGACAGGACTAGTAGTGGTAGTATAGTGACAGGACTAGTAGTGGTAGTATAGTGACAGGACTAGTAGTGGTAGTACAGTGACAGGACTAGTAGTGGTAGTATAGTGACAGGACTAGTAGTGGTAGTATAATGACAGGACTAGTAGTGGTAGTACAATGACAGGACTAGTAGTGGTAGTATAGTGACAGGACTAGTAGTGGTAGTATAATGACAGGACTAGTAGTGGTAGTATAGTGACAGGACTAGTAGTGGTAGTATAGTGACAGGACTAGTAGTGGTAGTATAATGACAGGACTAGTAGTGGTAGTATAGTGACAGGACTAGTAGTGGTAGTATAATGACAGGACTAGTAGTGGTAGTATAGTGACAGGACTATTAGTGGTAGTATAAATGACAGGACTAGTAGTGGTAGTATAGTGACAGGACTAGTAGTGGTAGTATAATGACAGGACTAGTAGTGGTAGTATAATGACAGGACTAGTAGTGGTAGTATAAATGACAGGACTAGTAGTGGTAGTATAGTGACAGGACTAGTAGTGGTAGTATAAATGACAGGACTAGTAGTGGTAGTATAGTGACAGGACTAGTAGTGGTAGTATAGTGACAGGACTAGTAGTGGTAGTATAGTGACAGGACTAGTAGTGGTAGTATAAATGACATGACTAGTAGTGGTAGTAGTATAGTGACAGGACTAGTAGTGGTAGTATAATGACAGGACTAGTAGTGGTAGTATAGTGACAGGACTAGTAGTGGTAGTGACATGACTAGTAGTGGTAGTATAATGACAGGACTAGTAGTGGTAGTATAATGACAGGACTAGTAGTGGTAGTATAGTGACAGGACTAGTAGTGGTAGTATAATGACAGGACTAGTAGTGGTAGTATAGTGACAGGACTAGTAGTGGTAGTATAATGACAGGACTAGTAGTGGTAGTAGTGACAGGACTAGTAGTGGTAGTATAATGACAGGACTAGTAGTGGTAGTATAATGACAGGACTAGTAGTGGTAGTATAATGACAGGACTAGTAGTGGTAGTATAGTGACAGGACTAGTAGTGGTAGTATAGTGACAGGACTAGTAGTGGTAGTATAATGACAAGACTAGTAGTGGTAGTGACAAGACTAGTAGTGGTAGTATAATGACAAGACTAGTAGTGGTAGTATAGTGACAGGACTAGTAGTGGTAGTATAGTGACAGGACTAGTAGTGGTAGTATAGTGACAGGACTAGTAGTGGTAGTACAGTGACAGGACTAGTAGTGGTAGTATAGTGGCAGGACTAGTAGTGGTAGTATAGTGACAGGACTAGTAGTGGTAGTATAATGACAGGACTAGTAGTGGTAGTATAGTGACAGGACTAGTAGTGGTAGTATAATGACAGGACTAGTAGTGGTAGTATAGTGACAGGACTAGTAGTGGTAGTATAATGACAGGACTAGTAGTGGCAGTATAGTGACAGGACTAGTAGTGGTAGTATAATGACAGGACTAGTAGTGGTAGTATAATGACAGGACTAGTAGTGGTAGTATAATGACAGGACTAGTAGTGGTAGTATAATGACAGGACTAGTAGTGGTAGTATAGTGACAGGACTAGTAGTGGTAGTATAGTGACATGACTAGTAGTGGTAGTGACATGACTAGTAGTGGTAGTATAATGACAGGACTAGTAGTGGTAGTATAATGACAGGACTAGTAGTGGTAGTATAAATGACAGGACTAGTAGTGGTAGTATAAATGACAGGACTAGTAGTGGTAGTATAGTGACAGGACTAGTAGTGGTAGTATAAATGACAGGACTAGTAGTGGTAGTATAGTGACAGGACTAGTAGTGGTAGTATAAATGACAGGACTAGTAGTGGTAGTATAAATGACAGGACTAGTAGTGGTAGTATAAATGACAGGACTAGTAGTGGTAGTATAAATGACAGGACTAGTAGTGGTAGTATAATGACAGGACTAGTAGTGGTAGTATAGTGACAGGACTAGTAGTGGTAGTATAGTGACAGGACTAGTAGTGGTAGTATAAATGACAAGACTAGTAGTGGTAGTGACAAGACTAGTAGTGGTAGTATAATGACAAGACTAGTAGTGGTAGTATAGTGACAGGACTAGTAGTGGTAGTATAGTGACAGGACTAGTAGTGGTAGTATAGTGACAGGACTAGTAGTGGTAGTACAGTGACAGGACTAGTAGTGGTAGTATAGTGGCAGGACTAGTAGTGGTAGTATAGTGACAGGACTAGTAGTGGTAGTATAATGACAGGACTAGTAGTGGTAGTATAGTGACAGGACTAGTAGTGGTAGTATAAATGACAGGACTAGTAGTGGTAGTATAAATGACAGGACTAGTAGTGGTAGTATAGTGACAGGACTAGTAGTGGTAGTATAAATGACAGGACTAGTAGTGGTAGTATAAATGACAGGACTAGTAGTGGTAGTATAAATGACAGGACTAGTAGTGGTAGTATAAATGACAGGACTAGTAGTGGTAGTATAATGACAGGACTAGTAGTGGTAGTATAGTGACAGGACTAGTAGTGGTGAGTATAAATGACAGGACTAGTAGTGGTAGTATAAATGACAGGACTAGTAGTGGTAGTATAGTGACAGGACTAGTAGTGGTAGTATAAATGACAGGACTAGTAGTGGTAGTATAATGACAGGACTAGTAGTGGTAGTATAACGACAGGACTAGTAGTGGTAGTATAGTGACAGGACTAGTAGTGGTAGTATAGTGACAGGACTAGTAGTGGTAGTATAATGACAGGACTAGTAGTGGTAGTATAGTGACAGGACTAGTAGTGGTAGTATAATGACAGGACTAGTAGTGGTAGTATAATGACAGGACTAGTAGTGATAGTATAGTGACAGGACTAGTAGTGGTAGTATAATGACAGGACTAGTAGTGGTAGTATAATGACAGGACTAGTAGTGGTAGTATAATGGCAGGACTAGTAGTGGTAGTATAATGACAGGACTAGTAGTGGTAGTATAATGACAGGACTAGTAGTGGTAGTGACAGGACTAGTAGTGGTAGTATAATGACAGGACTAGTAGTGGTAGTATAATGACAGGACTAGTAGTGGTAGTATAGTGACAGGACTAGTAGTGGTAGTGACAGGACTAGTAGTGGTAGTATAGTGACAGGACTAGTAGTGGTAGTATAATGACAGGACTAGTAGTGGTAGTATAATGACAGGACTAGTAGTGGTAGTATAGTGACAGGACTAGTAGTGGTAGTATAGTGACAGGACTAGTAGTGGTAGTATAGTGACAGGACTAGTAGTGGTAGTGTAGTGACAGGACTAGTAGTGGTAGTATAATGACAGGACTAGTAGTGGTAGTGACAGGACTAGTAGTGTTAGTGTAGTAACAGGAAAGGTGTCTCTTAGGGCCTCACAGGGGGCCCAACACAGTAATGACTGGAAACTGCTTCACTGCTTGAGGTAGATGAGTTCTACAGGCCAGATGAGTCTCTGAGCACATCCAGCACTGTTTCTGGTGGTGATCAACAACAACAGACCTCCCGCTGCCTCAAACAAACCGGACTGTGGAGAATCTAAAAACAGCAGCACAGAGTGAAGACCACAACTAACATGATGCTCTGAGTGAACATACTTTTTTGTTCTGTCAAAACATCTAGATGTTGATAGATCTGTCAGTACTTGAGAAGTAACTTGTCAGTGACATCTATCCTTGTGTGGTTCCCTAGAGCTGAGGCATGAAATTCGTGTATGGAGGCAGACGGCCCAGCGTATTAGCCCGGCCAGCAGAGAGGAGACGGCTGTCAAGTGTCTACTGATGCAGAAGGTCCTCAACCTGGAGAGCGTGCTCCGCAAGCAACTCAAAACCTTCCAGAGGTACAGACAGGGCTTTCTAAGCATCTCACAAAAAAAAAAAGGCCTGAGAGAGAGAAGTTTGATGGATCAGAGGATCTCTCTCTCTGCTTCTCTCTCTGTCTCTCTCTCTCTCTCTCTCTCTCTCTCTCTCTCTCTCTCTGTCTTTGTTTCTCTCTCTCTCTCTCTCTGTCTTTGTTTCTCTCTCTGTCTCTCTCTGTATCTCTCTCTCTCTCTCTCTCTCTCTCTCTCTCTCTGTTTCTCTCTCTGTTTCTCTCTCTGTATCTCTCTCTCTCTCTGTCTGCCTTTCTCTCTTTCTGTATATAAAGGTAGCTGTGATATTAATCATGGATAGAGGTCCCCAGTCTCTTCAACTATCCCTCTGCATGTTGTGTGAAATTAGAGAATTAATGCTTCAATATTTGTCATGATGTTGAGGAAGTATGACATTTACAGGCTAGGCGTCCCGCTAGCGGGACACCAGTCGACAACATCCGGTGAAATTGGAGGGCGCGCAGTTCAAATAAATAATCATAATATTAAACATTTATGAACATACAAGTATCTTATATCATTTAAAAGCTTAAATTCTAGTTAACTTCTTATGAAACAGTGTCCCGCTAGCGTGCCACCTCGACCACATCCAGTGAAAATGCAGAGCGCGAAATTCAAAATACAAAAATCGTAATATTAAACATTCATGAAAATACAAGTGTCATACACCATTCTATAGCTTAGAATCTTGGTAATCGAACCACTTGGTCCAATTTACAATAGTCTTCACGGCGAAAGCATAGCATTTGATTATCTGAGGACAGCGCCCCGCATACGTCCTGCATATAAATATATTTCAAACCAGCACAGGCGTCACAAAAATAAAAAATTGCGATAAAATAAATAACTTACCTTTGAAAATCTTCCTCTGTTTGCAGTCCCAAGGGTCCGAACTGCACAATAAATGGTTGTTTTGTTCGATAAAGTCCCTCTTTATATCCCCAAAACTCTGTTTGGTTGGCGCGTTTTGTTCAGTATTCCACCCGTTCAACTCGTTCATACAGACAAAAGAATCCAAAAAGTTACCGATAAACTTCGTCCAAACAAGTCAACCAATGTTTCTAATCAATCCTCATTTATCGTAATATGTAAATAAACTATAAAATGTAAGACTAAGGAATATAGTATGTTCAATACCAGATATAAATAACAAAGAGCGCCCTCAATCACGCGACCTCAATCACGCGCGCCACAGGACTACAGACCCAAGGAGGAACTCAAAGATAAACTACAGCTACTTGTTCATTTTTCAAAGAACAAGCCTGAAACCTTGTCTAAAGACTGTTGACATCCAGTGGAAACCATAGGTACTGCAATCTGGGAGCTATTCTTTTCATTGTGCAATAGGAAACCATACCTATTGCATGGGAGCTCAAAAAAGCAATTTTTCCGGATACATTTTCCTCAGGTTTTCGCCTGCCATGTCAGTTCTGTTATACTCGCAGACATTATTTTAACAGTTTTAGAAACTTCAAAGTGTTTTCTATACAAAGCTACTAATTATATGTATATCCTAGCTTCTGGGCAACAGTAACAGGCATTTTACTTTGGGAACACCAGACTCTCCGAACTTCCGAATACTGCCCCCTAGCCCGGAGAGGTTGCTCCCTAGCCCGAAGAGGTTAGGGTTGAATATGAGAGTAAAATTAGTAAGCGTGCGTCCTCTTCGTCGCTCGCCGACAGACTGATATAGTCCCGGTAGTCTTTGTGCCAAAACTCCAAACTCTTCCTCATTTATGAAGAAACAAGCCTGAAACAATGAACAAATACTGTTGACATCTAGTGGAAGCCATAGGAATTGCAATCTGGGAGCTGGAATTAAACAGGACCCCATAGCTTTCCTCTTAAAGAGCCTGGGACCTAAAAAAAAAAAAAAATTCCAGTTGGTTTTTGTTTGGATTTTCACCTGCAAAATCAATTGTGTTATAGTCTCTGAAATTATTTAAACATTTCTAGAAACTTCAAAGTCTTTTCTATTCAATGCTACCATGCATTCCCCGGCTACCATGCGTTCCCCGGGCGCCGAAGATATGGATGTCGATTAAGGCAGCCCTCCGCACCTCTCTGATTCAGAGGGGTTGGGTAAAATGCGGAAGACACATTTCAGTTGAAGGCATTCGGTTGTACAACTGACTAATATTGGTGACTTTACTTTGGGCACGTTAGTCAGGTGGAAATTCGGAAAAAAAGGACCCTAGCCCTAACTGTTATTAGTAACCAACGTGGATGTAACAGCGAGGATGACTAACAGCAAGGATGACTAACAGCGAGGATGACTAACAGCGAGGATGACTAACAGTGAGGATGACTAACAGCGAGGACTACTAAGTAGAAAGGGAAAGATGAATATCAAAGAAGAAAGAGAAACATGTTTATCTCTCTCTCTTTCTGTCTGTCTGTCTGTGTTTTCCAGACAGATTTCTCAGGAAGATAAGAACTGGGAGAATAACATTCAGGAGCTGCATAAAAAGGTAAACAAAACAGTCAATACTAAATCATGTCTGTTTACCAAACGGAGCCACTCCATCATCTCCCATAACTGTTCACTTGGGATTAGTTCTGCTGACTGAGGCACACAGACTTCACTCTGTGCTGCTGTTTTTAGATTCTCCACTGTCCGGTTTGTTTGAGGCAGCGGGAGGTCTGTTGTTGTTGATAACAACCAGACACAGTGCTGGATGTGCTCAGAGACTCATCTGGCCTGTAGAACTCATCTACCTCAAGCAGTTTCCAGTCATTACTGTGTTGGGCCCCCTGTGAGGCCCTGAGAGGCAACTGTCCTGTTACTACACTACCACTACTAGTCCTGTCACTATACTACCACTACTAGTCCTGTCATTATACTACCACTACTAGTCCTGTCACTATACTACCACTACTAGTCCTAGTATTGACTACCACTACTAGTCCTGTCACTATATTACCACTACTAGTCCTGTCATTATACTACCACTACTAGTCCTGTCACTATACTACCACTACTAGTCCTGTCATTATACTACCACTACTAGTCCTGTCACTATACTACCACTACTAGTCCTGTCATTATACTACCACTACTAGTCCTGTCATTATACTACCACTACTAGTCCTGTCATTATACTACCACTACTAGTCCTGTCACTATACTACCACTACTAGTCCTGTCATTATACTACCACTACTAGTCCTGTCATTATACTCACCACTACTAGTCCTGTCATTATACTACCACTACTAGTCCTGTCACTATACTACCACTACTAGTCCTGTCATTTATACTCACCACTACTAGTCCTGTCATTATACTACCACTACTAGTCCTGTCATTATACTACCACTACTAGTCCTGTCATTATACTACCACTACTAGTCCTGTCACTATACTACCACTACTAGTCCTGTCACTATACTACCACTACTAGTCCTGTCATTATACTACCACTACTAGTCCTGTCACTATACTACCACTACTAGTCCTGTCATTATACTACCACTACTAGTCCTGTCACTATACTCACCACTACTAGTCCTGTCACTATACTACCACTACTAGTCCTGTCACTATACTACCACTACTAGTCCTGTCACTATACTCACCACTACTAGTCCTGTCATTTATACTACCACTACTAGTCCTGTCACTATACTACCACTACTAGTCCTGTCACTACCACTACTAGTCCTGTCACTATACTACCACTACTAGTCCTGTCATTTATACTACCACTACTAGTCCTGTCATTTATACTACCACTACTAGTCCTGTCATTATACTACCACTACTAGTCCTGTCACTATACTACCACTACTAGTCCTGTCACTACCACTACTAGTCCTGTCACTATACTACCACTACTAGTCCTGTCATTATACTACCACTACTAGTCCTGTCATTATACTACCACTACTAGTCCTGTCACTATACTACCACTACTAGTCCTGTCACTATACTACCACTACTAGTCCTGTCATTATACTACCACTACTAGTCCTGTCACTATACTACCACTACTAGTCCTGTCATTATACTACCACTACTAGTCCTGTCACTATACTACCACTACTAGTCCTGTCATTATACTACCACTACTAGTCCTGTCACTATACTACCACTACTAGTCCTGTCATTATACTACCACTACTAGTCCTGTCACTATACTACCACTACTAGTCCTGTCACTACCACTACTAGTCCTGTCACTATACTACCACTACTAGTCCTGTCATTTATACTACCACTACTAGTCCTGTCATTTATACTACCACTACTAGTCCTGTCATTTATACTACCACTACTAGTCCTGTCACTATACTACCACTACTAGTCCTGTCACTACCACTACTAGTCCTGTCACTATACTACCACTACTAGTCCTGTCATTATACTCACCACTACTAGTCCTGTCATTTATACTACCACTACTAGTCCTGTCACTATACTCACCACTACTAGTCCTGTCATTATACTACCACTACTAGTCCTGTCATTATACTACCACTACTAGTCCTGTCATTATACTACCACTACTAGTCCTGTCACTATACTACCACTACTAGTCCTGTCACTACCACTACTAGTCCTGTCACTATACTACCACTACTAGTCCTGTCATTATACTACCACTACTAGTCCTGTCATTATACTACCACTACTAGTCCTGTTATATACTACCACTACTAGTCCTGTCACTATACTACCACTACTAGTCCTGTCACTACCACTACTAGTCCTGTCACTATACTACCACTACTAGTCCTGTCATTATACTACCACTACTAGTCCTGTCATTATACTACCACTACTAGTCCTGTCATTATACTACCACTACTAGTCCTGTCACTATACTACCACTACTAGTCCTGTCATTATACTACCACTACTAGTCCTGTCATTATACTACCACTACTAGTCCTGTCATTATACTACCACTACTAGTCCTGTCACTATACTACCACTACTAGTCCTGTCACTACCACTACTAGTCCTGTCACTATACTACCACTACTAGTCCTGTCATTATACTACCACTACTAGTCCTGTCATTATACTACCACTACTAGTCCTGTTATATACTACCACTACTAGTCCTGTCACTATACTACCACTACTAGTCCTGTCACTACCACTACTAGTCCTGTCACTATACTACCACTACTAGTCCTGTCATTATACTACCACTACTAGTCCTGTCATTATACTACCACTACTAGTCCTGTCATTATACTACCACTACTAGTCCTGTCACTATACTACCACTACTAGTCCTGTCATTATACTACCACTACTAGTCCTGTCATTATACTACCACTACTAGTCCTGTCATTATACTACCACTACTAGTCCTGTCATTATACTACCACTACTAGTCCTGTCATTATACTACCACTACTAGTCCTGTCATTATACTACCACTACTAGTCCTGTCATTATACTACCACTACTAGTCCTGTCACTACCACTACTAGTCCTGTCACTACCACTACTAGTCCTGTCATTATACTACCACTACTAGTCCTGTCATTATACTACCGCTACTAGTCCTGTCATTATACTACCACTACTAGTCCTCTCACTATACTACCACTACTAGTCCTGTCACTATACTACCACTACTAGTCCTGTCATTATACTACCACTACTAGTCCTGTCATTATACTACCACTACTAGTCCTGTCACTATACTACCACTACTAGTCCTGTCACTATACTACCACTACTAGTCCTGTCATTATACTACCACTACTAGTCCTGTCATTATACTACCACTACTAGTCCTGTCACTATACTACCACTACTAGTCCTGTCACTACCACTACTAGTCCTGTCACTATACTACCACTACTAGTCCTGTCATTTATACTACCACTACTAGTCCTGTCATTATACTACCACTACTAGTCCTGTCACTATACTACCACTACTAGTCCTGTCATTATACTACCACTACTAGTCCTGTCATTTATACTACCACTACTAGTCCTGTCATTATACTACCACTACTAGTCCTGTCACTACCACTACTAGTCCTGTCATTTATACTACCACTACTAGTCCTGTCATTATACTACCACTACTAGTCCTGTCAGTATACTACCACTACTAGTCCTCTCACTATACTACCACTTCTAGTCCTGTCACTATACTACCACTACTAGTCCTCTTACTATACTACCACTACTAGTCCTGTCACTATACTACCACTACTAGTCCTGTCACTATACTACCACTACTAGTCCTGTCATTATACTACCACTACTAGTCCTGTCACTATACTACCACTACTAGTCCCGTCACTATACTACCACTACTAGTCCTGTCATTATACTACCACTACTAGTCCTGTCATTATACTACCACTACTAGTCCTGTCACTATACTACCACTACTAGTCCTGTCACTATACTACCACTACTAGTCCTGTCACTATACTACCACTACTAGTCCTAGTATTGACTACCACTACTAGTCCTGTCACTATACTACCACTACTAGTCCTGTCACTATACTACCACTACTAGTCCTGTCATTATACTACCACTACTAGTCCTGTCATTATACTAAAACTACTAGTCCTGTCATTATACTACCACTACTAGTCCTGTCATTATACTACCACTACTAGTCCTGTCATTATACTACCACTACTAGTCCTGTCACTATACTACCACTACTAGTCCTGTCATTTATACTACCACTACTAGTCCTGTCATTTATACTACCACTACTAGTCCTGTCATTATACTACCACTACTAGTCCTGTCATTTATACTCACCACTACTAGTCCTGTCATTATACTACCACTACTAGTCCTGTCATTATACTACCACTACTAGTCCTGTCATTATACTACCACTACTAGTCCTGTCACTACCACTACTAGTCCTGTCATTATACTACCACTACTAGTCCTGTCACTATACTACCACTACTAGTCCTGTCACTATACTACCACTACTAGTCCTGTCATTATACTACCACTACTAGTCCTTTCATTATACTAAAACTACTAGTCCTGTCATTATACTACCACTACTAGTCCTCTCACTATACTACCACTACTAGTCCTGTCACTATACTACCACTACTAGTCCTCTTACTATACTACCACTACTAGTCCTGTCACTATACTACCACTACTAGTCCTGTCATTATACTACCACTACTAGTCCTGTAATTATACTACCACTACTAGTCCTGTCATTATACTACCACTACTAGTCCTGTCACTATACTACCACTACTAGTCCTGTCATTATACTACCACTACTAGTCCTGTCATTACCCTGAACCCTAACCACTTTCCCCCAACCCCTAAACCCTAACCCTAAACCTTAACCCTGATCCCTAACCATGAACCCTAAACCCCTAACCCTGATCCCTAACCATGAACCCTAAACCCCTAAACCCTAACCCTGAACCCTAACCTTGAACCCTATCCCTAAACCCCTAACCCTAACTCTAAACCCCTAACCCTGAACCCTAACCCTAAACTCTTAACCCTGAACCCTAACCCTGAACCCTAACCCTAACCTGAACCCTAACCCTGAACCCTAACCCTAACCCTGAACCCTAACCCTAACCCTGAACCATTAACCCTATCCCTAAACCCCTAACCCTAACCCTGAACCCTAACCCTGAACCCTGAACCCTGAACCCTGAACCCTAAACGCCTAACCTTAAATCCCTCACCCTAAACCTAAACCCTAATTTTGAATTTTAACCCTGAACCTAACCCTGAACCTAACCTGAACCTAATTTTGAAACCTAACCTAATTGAACCTAACCTAAGCCTAACTCTGAACCCTGACCCTGAACCTAAATCTGAACCTAAACGCTTAACCTAAATCCCTCACTAACCCTAACCATGAACCTAATTTTTAATTTTAATACCTAACCCTGAACCCTGAACCCTAACCCTAAACCCTAACCCTGAACCCTATCCCTGAACCCCTAACCCTGAACCCTAACCCTGAACCCTGAACCCTAACCCATAACCCTGAACCCTAACCCTAACCTGAACCCTAACCCTGAACCCTGAACCCTGAACCCTAACCCTGACCCTGACCCTAACCCTGAACTCTGATCCCTGAACCCTAACCCTAACCCTGAACCTTAACCCTGAACCCTAACCCTGAACCCTGAACCCTAACCCTGAACCCTGAACCCTAACCCTAAACCCTAACCCTGAACCCTAACCATAACCCTGAACCCTAACCCTGACCCATAACCCTGAACCCTAACCATAACCCTGAACCCTAACCCTGACCCATAACCCTGAACCCTAACACTGAACCCATAACCCTAACCCGTTTGTAGAGCAGTGTTAAAATAACCCTGTCAAACTTTTGTTATTATGAATTAGCTCACTCTTTTTTTCTATTGACTATTATATATATATTATATATATTATATTATATTATATATATTATATTATATTATATATTATATTATATTATATTATATTATATATTATATTATATATTATATTATATATTATATTATATTATATATTATATTATATTATATTATATATATTATATTATATTATATATTATATTTGTTATTGCCTTACCTTCCTTATCTTACCTCATTTGCACTCTTTGTATATAGATGTGTTTTTCTACTGTATTAATGACTGTATGTTTGTTTACTCTAATGTGTAACTCTGTGTTGTTGTATGTGTTGAACTGCTTTGCTTTATCTTGGCCAGGTCGCAGTTGTAAATGAGAACTTGTTCTCAACTGGCCTACCTGGTTAAATAAAGGTAGAATAAACAAACACTCGCCAATGCAGCTCGCAGGCAGCCTCTAAACAGTACACACACCCCATACACACACCCCATACACACACCCCATACACACACCCCATACACACACACCACACACACACACACACACACACCACATACACACACCCCATACACACACCCCATACACACACACCCCATACACACACCCCATACACACACACACCACACACACACACACACACACACACCACATACACACACCCCATACACACACCCCATACACACACACACCACACACACACACACACACACACACCACATACACACACCCCATACACACACCCCATACACACACCACATACACACACCACACACACACACCCCATACACACACACACCACACACACACACACACACCACATACACACACCCCATACACACACCCCATACACACACACACCACACACACACACACACACACACCACATACACACACCCCATACACACACCCCATACACACACCACATACACACACACACACACACCACACACCACATACACACACCCACACACACACCCCATACACACACCACATACACACACCCACACACACACACCCACACACACACCCCATACACACACCCCATACACACACACACCACACACCACACACACCACACACACCACATACACACACACACACCACATACACACACCACACACACACACCCCATACACACACACACCACACACACACACACACACCACATACACACACCCCATACACACACCCCATACACACACACACACACACACACACACACACACACACACCACATACACACACCCCATACACACACCCCATACACACACCACATACACACACCACACACACACACCACACACCACATACACACACCCACACACACACCCCATACACACACCACATACACACACCCACACACACACACCCACACACACACCCCATACACACACCCCATACACACACACACCACACACCACACACACACACACACATACACACACACACCACATACACACACCCATACACACACCCATACACACACACCACACACACACCCCATACACACACACACCCCATACACACACACACACCACATACACACACCCCATACACACACACACACCACACACACACACACACCACATACACACACCCATACACACACCACATACACACACCCACACACACACACACACACACACACACACACACACACACACACACACACACCACACACCCACACACACACACCACACACCCACACACACACCCCCACACACCAAACCACACACACACACACACCACACACCACACACTGACACACCACACACCCCACACACACACTAAACTGGGGAGAGGACAGGAATGAATGAACAATACAGTTGAGTAATAGTCTAGAATATAATGACTATAAAATAGAGAGACAAATGTTTTCAAATCAGCGGAAAAACGAATTCACCCCAAAGTTAACTGGCTGACCGCCACTCCGGCCTAAAGCATGATAAAACCCTGATAACTGGGACATGAAAAACACCTGGCAGAGAAAATTATAGCAGAAATATTATTCTTTTTTATTCACGCATTCAACATGGATGTTATCTAGATAATGAAGTTGGCTTAATTTGAGAAAAACCCCAGAGGCAAAAGTCAAGATCTCTATCTTAATTTTCTCCCTTCTACTAAATTACAGGCAGCGTCCAAATCTGCCTGTTGAGTTACAGGCAGCATCCAAATCTGCCTGTTGAGTTACAGGCAGCACCCAAATATGCCTGTTGAGTTACAGGCAGCACCCAAATCTGCCTGTTGAGTTACAGGCAGCGTCCAAGTATGCCTGAAGAGTTACAGGCATCGTCCAAGTATGCCTGAAGAGTTACAGGCAGCGTCCAAGTCTGCCTGTTGATGTACAGGCAGCGTCCAAGTCTGCCTGTTGAGTTACAGGCAGCGTCCAAGTCTGCCTGTTGAGTTACAGACAGCGTCCAAGTCTGCCTGTTGAGTTACAGACAGCATCCAAGTCTGCCTGTTGAGTTACAGACAGCATCCAAGTCTGCCTGTTGAGTTACAGGCAGCAACCAAGTCTGTCTGTTGAGTTACAGGCAGCATCAAAGTGTGCCTGTTGAGTTACAGGCAGCGTCCAAGTCTGCCTGTTGAGTTACAGACAGCGTCCAAGTCTGCCTGTTGAGTTACAGACAGCATCCAAGTCTGCCTGTTGAGTTACAGACATCATCCAAGTCTGCCTGTTGAGTTACAGACAGCATCCAAGTCTGCCTGTTGAGTTACAGACAACAACCAAGTCTGCCTGTTGAGTTACAGGCAGCAACCAAGTCTGTCTGTTGAGTTACAGGCAGCATCAAAGTGTGCCTGTTGAGTTACAGGCAGCGTCCAAGTCTGCCTGTTGAGTTACAGACAGCATCCAAGTCTGCCTGTTGAGTTACAGACAGCAACCAAGTCTGCCTGTTGAGTTACAGACAGCAACCAAGTCTGCCTGTTGAGTTACAGACAGCAACCAAGTCTGCCTGTTGAGTTACAGACAGCATCCAAGTCTGCCTGTTGAGTTACAGACAGCATCCAAGTCTGCCTGTTGAGTTACAGGCAGCAACCAAGTCTGTCTGTTGAGTTACAGGCAGCATCAAAGTGTGCCTGTTGAGTTACAGGCAGCGTCCAAGTCTGCCTGTTGAGTTACAGACAGCGTCCAAGTCTGCCTGTTGAGTTACAGACAGCATCCAAGTCTGCCTGTTGAGTTACAGACAGCATCCAAGTCTGCCTGTTGCGTTACAGACAGCATCCAAGTCTGCCTGTTGAGTTACAGACAGCATCCAAGTCTGCCTGTTGAGTTACAGACAACAACCAAGTCTGCCTGTTGAGTTACAGGCAGCAACCAAGTCTGTCTGTTGAGTTACAGGCAGCATCAAAGTGTGCCTGTTGAGTTACAGGCAGCGTCCAAGTCTGCCTGTTGAGTTACAGGCAGCGTCCAAGTCTGCCTGTTGAGTTACAGACAGCATCCAAGTCTGCCTGTTGAGTTACAGACAGCGTCCAAGTCTGCCTGTTGAGTTACAGACAGCATCCAAGTCTGCCTGTTGAGTTACAGACAGCATCCAAGTCTGCCTGTTGAGTTACAGACAGCATCCAAGTCTGCCTGTTGAGTTACAGACAGCAACCAAGTCTGCCTGTTGAGTTACAGACAGCAACCAAGTCTGCCTGTTGAGTTACAGACAGCAACCAAGTCTGCCTGTTGAGTATTCTTATTCCTCTCCGAACAGAACAGAATAACAGACACTCCTCTTCTCTCCTAACAGAACAGAATAACAGACCGAGTCCTCCTGGTGAAGTGTGTATCTGTGCTGGGGGTCGTCATCTTCATGTTCTTCCTGAACTCCTTTGTTCCCAGCATTCATCTGGAGCTGGGTAAGTTGCTGTAATGTCTCATTAAAACACTGTTGACGCATTCCTAAAGGCACCCAATTCCCTTTGAAGTGCACTAGTTTGGGCCCTGGTAAAAAAGTAATGCACTACATAATGGTGAAGAGGATTCCATTTTAGACAGCCTGGTAACGAATGACTAAGATAACTGCATTGTTTTCACTGGCTTGATGACTAGTTGTAGTTTCTGTTAGTATAGTAATGTAATTATACATGGTTGTAGATTCAGTTAGTATAGTAATGTAATTATACTTGGTTGTAGATTCTGTTAGTATAGTAATGTAATTATACTTGGTTGTAGGTTCTGTTAGTATAGTAATGTAATTATACATGGTTGTAGGTTCTGTTAGTATAGCAATGTAATTATACTTGGTTGTAGATTCTGTTAGTATAGTAATGTAATTATACATGGTTGTAGATTCTGTTAGTATAGTAATGTAATTATACTTGGTTGTAGATTCTGTTAGTATAGCAATGTAATTATACATGGTTGTAGGTTCTGTTAGTATAGTAATGTAATTATACATGGTTGTAGATTCTGTTAGTATAGTAATGTAATTATACTTGGTTGTAGGTTCTGTTAGTATAGTAATGTAATTATACATGGTTGTAGATTCTGTTAGTATAGTAATGTAATTATACTTGGTTGTAGATTCTGTTAGTATAGCAATGTAATTATACATGGTTGTAGGTTCTGTTAGTATAGTAATGTAATTATACATGGTTGTAGATTCTGTTAGTATAGTAATGTAATTATACTTGGTTGTAGGTTCTGTTAGTATAGTAATGTAATTATACATGGTTGTAGGTTCTGTTAGTATAGTAATGTAATTATACATGGTTGTAGATTCTGTTAGTATAGTAATGTAATTATACTTGGTTGTAGGTTCTGTTAGTATAGTAATGTAATTATACATGGTTGTAGATTCTGTTAGTATAGTAATGTAATTATACTTGGTTGTAGATTCTGTTAGTATAGCAAATGTAATTATACATGGTTGTAGGTTCTGTTAGTATAGTAATGTAATTATACATGGTTGTAGATTCTGTTAGTATAGTAATGTAATTATACTTGGTTGTAGGTTCTGTTAGTATAGTAATGTAATTATACATGGTTGTAGGTTCTGTTAGTATAGTAATGTAATTATACATGGTTGTAGATTCTGTTAGTATAGTAATGTAATTATACTTGGTTGTAGATTCTGTTAGTATAGTAACATAAATATACATGGTTGTAGATTCTGTTAGTATAGTAATGTAATTATACTTGGTTGTAGGTTCTGTTAGTATAGTAATGTAATTATACTTGGTTGTAGATTCTGTTAGTATAGTAATGTAATTATACTTGGTTGTAGATTCTGTTAGTATAGTAACATAAATATACATGGTTGTAGATTCTGTTAGTATAGTAATGTAATTATACTTGGTTGTAGATTCTGTTAGTATAGTAATGTAATTATACTTGGTTGTAGATTCTGTTAGTATAGTAATGTAATTATACTTGGTTGTAGATTCTGTTAGTATAGTAACATAAATATACATGGTTGTAGATTCTGTTAGTATAGTAATGTAATTATACATGGTTGTAGGTTCTGTTAGTATAGTAATGTAATTATACATGGTTATAGTTTCTGTTAGTATAGTAATGTAATTATACTTGGTTGTAGGTTCTGTTAGTATAGTAATGTAATTATACATGGTTATAGTTTCTGTTAGTATAGTAATGTAATTATACTTGGTTGTAGGTTCTGTTAGTATAGCAATGTAATTATACTTGGTTGTAGGTTCTGTTAGTATAGCAATGTAATTATACTTGGTTGTAGGTTCTGTTAGTATAGCAATGTAATTATACTTGGTTGTAGGTTCTGTTAGTATAGTAATGTAATTATACATGGTTATAGTTTCTGTTAGTATAGTAATGTAATTATACTTGGTTGTAGGTTCTGTTAGTATAGCAATGTAATTATACTTGGTTGTAGGTTCTGTTAGTATAGCAATGTAATTATACTTGGTTGTAGGTTCTGTTAGTATAGTAATGTAATTATACTTGGTTGTAGGTTCTTATTGAGATGTCTACCAACATCTCAATAGTCCCTGACTCCTGAATCCTGTTTCTACCAACATCTCTATAAACCCTGACTCCTGAATCCTGTTTCTACCAACATCTCAATAGTCCCTGACTCCTGAATCCTGTTTCTACCAACATCTCAATAGTCCCTGACTCCTGAATCCTGTTTCTACCAACATCTCAATAGTCCCTGACTCCTGAATCCTGTTTCTACCAACATCCCAATAGTCCCTGACTCCTGAATCCTGTTTCTACCAACATCTCAATAAGCCCTGACTCCTGAATCCTGTTTCTACCAACATCTCAATAAACCCTGACTCCTGAATCCTGTTTCTACCAACATCTCTATAAACCCTGACTCCTGAATCCTGTTTCTACCAACATCTCAATAGTCCCTGACTCCTGAATCCTGTTTCTACCAACATCTCAATAGTCCCTGACTCCTGAATCCTGTTTCTACCAACATCTCAATAGTCCCTGACTCCTGAATCCTGTTTCTACCAACATCCCAATAGTCCCTGACTCCTGAATCCTGTTTCTACCAACATCTCAATAAGCCCTGACTCCTGAATCCTGTTTCTACCAACATCTCAATAAACCCTGACTCCTGAATCCTGTTTCTACCAACATCTCTATAAACCCTGACTCCTGAATCCTGTTTCTACCAACATCTCAATAGTCCCTGACTCCTGAATCCTGTTTCTACCAACAACTCAATAAACCCTGACTCCTGAATCCTGTTTCTACCAACATCTCAATAGTCCCTGACTCCTGAATCCTGTTTCTACCAACATCTCAATAAACCCTGACTCCTGAATCCTGTTTCTACCAACATCTCTATAAACCCTGACTCCTCAATCCTGTTTCTACCAACATCTCAATAGTCCCTGACTCCTGAATCCTGTTTCTACCAACATCTCAATAGTCCCTGACTCCTGAATCCTGTTTCTACCAACATCTCAATAGTCCCTGACTCCTGAATCCTGTTTCTACCAACATCCCAATAGTCCCTGACTCCTGAATCCTGTTTCTACCAACATCTCAATAAGCCCTGACTCCTGAATCCTGTTTCTACCAACATCTCAATAAACCCTGACTCCTGAATCCTGTTTCTACCAACATCTCTATAAACCCTGACTCCTGAATCCTGTTTCTACCAACATCTCAATAGTCCCTGACTCCTGAATCCTGTTTCTACCAACAACTCAATAAACCCTGACTCCTGAATCCTGTTTCTACCAACATCTCAATAGTCCCTGACTCCTGAATCCTGTTTCTACCAACATCTCAATAAACCCTGACTCCTGAATCCTGTTTCTACCAACATCTCAATAAACCCTGACTCCTGAATCCTGTTTCTACCAACATCTCAATAGTCCCTGACTCCTGAATCCTGTTTCTACCAACATCTCTATAAGCCCTGACTCCTGAATCCTGTTTCTACCAACATCTCTATAAGCCCTGACTCCTGAATCCTGTTTCTACCAACATCTCAATAAACCCTGACTCCTGAATCCTGTTTCTACCAACATCTCTATAAACCCTGACTCCTGAATCCTGTTTCTACCAACATCTCAATAGTCCCTGACTCCTGAATCCTGATGCTCCCAGGAAATGACATGGAGACTACTGCACTGCTTTTAGACTTGTCCCATGTGTGGATGTGTATAACATTCAGCACTCTGTTGAAGAATACATCACATGCTGTTCAGGACTAATTTGGGTGTCTATAAATCTATAAATCATCTATACAGATATGCATGGTAATCTAGACATCTATACAGATATGAATGGTAATCTATAAATCTATACAGAAATGAATGGTAATCTAGACATCATCTATACATATATGAAATGTAATCTACACATCTATACAGATATGAATGGTAGTCTAGAAATAATCTATACAGATATGAATGGTAGTCTAGAAATAATCTATGCAGATATGAATGGTAATCTAGACAGATATGAATGGTAATCTAGAACAGAATCTGTCATGTACGGCCAAAGGCAGCATGATAACAGAACCGAATCTGTGATGTACGGCCAATAGCAGCATGATGACAGAACCGAATCTGTCATGTACGGCCAATCGCAGCATGATGACAGAACAGAATCTGTCATGTACGGCCAAAGGCAGCATGATAACAGAACAGAATCTGTCATGTACGGCCAATAGCAGCATGATAACAGAACAGAATCTGTCATGTACGGCCAATCGCAGCATGATGACAGAACAGAATCTGTCATGTACGGCCAAAGGCAGCATGATAACAGAACAGAATCTGTCATGTACGGCCAATAGCAGCATGATAACAGAACAGAATCTGTCATGTACGGCCAATAGCAGCATGATAACAGAACAGAATCTGTCATGTGCGGCCAATAGCAGCATGATAACAGAACAGAATCTGTCATGTTCAGCAGTCTCATGGCTCGGGGGTAGAAGCTGTTTAGAAGCCTTTTAGACCTAGACTCCTCTCTAAGAGCTGGTTTTGAACCAGCCTATCAAAACCTCTCCATATCCTCTCTACGAGCTGGAAAGATGAGACTCGATGGTGTTCTCCGATTTGCTCTGAGACCCCCCCCCCCCAGCGTCTTGGGACTCGTCTAAAGTCGGTACAGCCGATCTGCCGACTTCAGTCTGTAGCCTACAAACAATTTGGCCTACTCATTAGTAGGGCTTAGACTCTTATGGATTAAACCAGCCTATCAAAATCTATCCTCTCTAATAGCATGTTTTAAACCAGCTGTAACAATGACGCTGGGATTCATGAAGCAGGTGCAGATGGTGCAATAGTGCTTGATGAGTGATGCCAGGGACTGGACATGAACACAGAACCAATAGTGCTTGATGAGTGATGCTAGGGACTGGACATGAACACAGAACCAATAGTGCTTGATGAGTGATGCTAGGGACTGGACATGAACACAGAACCAATAGTGCTTGATGAGTGATGCCAAGGACTGGACATGAACACAGAACCAATAGTGCTTGATGAGTGATGCCAGGGACTGGACATGAACACAGAACCAATAGTGCTTGATGAGTGATGCTAGGGACTGGACATGAACACAGAACCAATAGTGCTTGATGAGTGATGCTAGGGACTGGACATGAACACAGAACCAATAGTGCTTGATGAGTGATGCTAGGGACTGGACATGAACACAGAACCAATAGTGCTTGATGAGTGATGCTAGGGACTGGACATGAACACAGAACCAATAGTGCTTGATGAGTGATGCTAGGGACTGGACATGAACACAGAACCAATAGTGCTTGATGAGTGATGCTAGGGACTGGACATGAACACAGAACCAATAGTGCTTGATGAGTGATGCTAGGGACTGGACATGAACACAGAACCAATAGTGCTTGATGAGTGATGCTAGGGACTGGACATGAACACAGAACCAATAGTGCTTGATGAGTGATGCTAGGGACTGGACATGAACACAGAACCAATAGTGCTGATGAGTGATGCTAGGGACTGGACATGAACACAGAACCAATAGTGCTTGATGAGTGATGCCAGGGACTGGACATGAACACAGAACCAATAGTGCTTGATGAGTGATGCCAAGGACTGGACATGAACACAGAACCAATAGTGCTTGATGAGTGATGCTAGGGACTGGACATGAACACAGAACCAATAGTGCTTGATGAGTGATGCTAGGGACTGGACATGAACACAGAACCAATAGTGCTTGATGAGTGATGCCAAGGACTGGACATGAACACAGAACCAATAGTGCTTGATGAGTGATGCTAGGGACTGGACATGAACACAGAACCAATAGTGCTTGATGAGTGATGCTAGGGACTGGACATGAACACAGAACCAATAGTGCTTGATGAGTGATGCCAAGGACTGGACATGAACACAGAACCAATAGTGCTTGATGAGTGATGCCAGGGACTGGACATGAACACAGAACCAATAGTGCTTGATGAGTGATGCTAGGGACTGGACATGAACACAGAACCAATAGTGCTTGATGAGTGATGCTAGGGACTGGACATGAACACAGAACCAATAGTGCTTGATGAGTGATGCTAGGGACTGGACATGAACACAGAACCAATAGTGCTTGATGAGTGATGCTAGGGACTGGACATGAACACAGAACCAATAGTGCTTGATGAGTGATGCTAGGGACTGGACATGAACACAGAACCAATAGTGCTTGATGAGTGATGCTAGGGACTGGACATGAACACAGAACCAATAGTGCTTGATGAGTGATGCTAGGGACTGGACATGAACACAGAACCAATAGTGCTTGATGAGTGATGCTAGGGACTGGACATGAACACAGAACCAATAGTGCTGATGAGTGATGCTAGGGACTGGACATGAACACAGAACCAATAGTGCTTGATGAGTGATGCCAGGGACTGGACATGAACACAGAACCAATAGTGCTTGATGAGTGATGCCAAGGACTGGACATGAACACAGAACCAATAGTGCTTGATGAGTGATGCTAGGGACTGGACATGAACACAGAACCAATAGTGCTTGATGAGTGATGCCAAGGACTGGACATGAACACAGAACCAATAGTGCTTGATGAGTGATGCCAGGGCCTGGACATGAACACAGAACCAATAGTGCTTGATGAGTGATGCTAGGGACTGGACATGAACACAGAACCAATAGTGCTTGATGAGTGATGCTAGGGACTGGACATGAACACAGAACCAATAGTGCTTGATGAGTGATGCTAGGGACTGGACATGAACACAGAACCAATAGTGCTTGATGAGTGATGCTAGGGACTGGACATGAACACAGAACCAATAGTGCTTGATGAGTGATGCTAGGGACTGGACATGAACACAGAACCAATAGTGCTTGATGAGTGATGCTAGGGACTGGACATGAACACAGAACCAATAGTGCTTGATGAGTGATGCTAGGGACTGGACATGAACACAGAACCAATAGTGCTTGATGAGTGATGCTAGGGACTGGACATGAACACAGAACCAATAGTGCTGATGAGTGATGCTAGGGACTGGACATGAACACAGAACCAATAGTGCTTGATGAGTGATGCCAGGGACTGGACATGAACACAGAACCAATAGTGCTTGATGAGTGATGCCAAGGACTGGACATGAACACAGAACCAATAGTGCTTGATGAGTGATGCTAGGGACTGGACATGAACACAGAACCAATAGTGCTTGATGAGTGATGCTAGGGACTGGACATGAACACAGAACCAATAGTGCTTGATGAGTGATGCCAAGGACTGGACATGAACACAGAACCAATAGTGCTTGATGAGTGATGCCAGGGACTGGACATGAACACAGAACCAATAGTGCTTGATGAGTGATGCTAGGGACTGGACATGAACACAGAACCAATAGTGCTTGATGAGTGATGCCAAGGACTGGACATGAACACAGAACCAATAGTGCTGATGAGTGATGCTAGGGACTGGACATGAACACAGAACCAATAGTGCTTGATGAGTGATGCTAGGGACTGGACATGAACACAGAACCAATAGTGCTGATGAGTGATGCCAGGGACTGGACATGAACACAGAACCAATAGTGCTTGATGAGTGATGCTAGGGACTGGACATGAACACAGAACCAATAGTGCTTGATGAGTGATGCCAAGGACTGGACATGAACACAGAACCAATAGTGCTTGATGAGTGATGCTAGGGACTGGACATGAACACAGAACCAATAGTGCTTGATGAGTGATGCCAAGGACTGGACATGAACACAGAACCAATAGTGCTTGATGAGTGATGCTAAGGACTGGACATGAACACAGAACCAATAGTGCTTGATGAGTGATGCTAGGGACTGGACATGAACACAGAACCAATAGTGCTTGATGAGTGATGCTAGGGACTGGACATGAACACAGAACCAATAGTGCTGATGAGTGATGCTAGGGACTGGACATGAACACAGAACCAATAGTGCTTGATGAGTGATGCCAAGGACTGGACATGAACACAGAACCAATAGTGCTGATGAGTGATGCTAGGGACTGGACATGAACACAGAACCAATAGTGCTTGATGAGTGATGCTAGGGACTGGACATGAACACAAAACCAATAGTGCTTGATGAGTGATGCCAAGGACTGGACATGAACACAGAACCAATAGTGCTGATGAGTGATGCCAGGGACTGGACATGAACACAGAACCAATAGTGCTGATGAGTGATGCTAGGGACTGGACATGAACACAGAACCAATAGTGCTTGATGAGTGATGCCAGGGACTGGACATGAACACAGAACCAATAGTGCTTGATGAGTGATGCCAGGGACTGGACATGAACACAGAACCAATAGTGCTTGATGAGTGATGCCAGGGACTGGACATGAACACAGAACCAATAGTGCTTGATGAATGATGCTAAGGAGTGCTATATAAAGGAACAGAAATCAGGAAGGTGATGAAGTCCAGGTGTGTCACATGATCGGTCACAGGTTTGGTAATGAGGGTTGCCAGGTATGCATAATTAGGGTTGCCAGGTGTGCATAATGATTGGTTGTCAGATATGTGTAATGATTGATTGCCAGGACTGGTGGTTAGTAAACAAGAGACATCGAGCGCCGGAGAGGGAGTAGGATGACGCCGGCCAGGGGATGGCCTCGAGGACGAGGAGCAGACCAGTCTGGACGGCAAAGGTGGAAATCTCGGATGATGTTGGGATCTAGAATTTAGTCTACCGGATCCCAACACCGCTCCTCTGGACCTTAACCCTCCCAGTCCACCAGGTACCGACCCCCACAACGACGGGAGTCCAGGAGGGATCTAACGGCTTAGCCATGGCTTCCCTCGATGTCCAGGGGAGGCGGAGGCGTCTCGTGCCGGACGGCATCATCTAGAGGACCAGGAACCACCGGCCTGAGGAAGGAAACATGAAAAGAGGGTTTGATCCGGAGGACCTTGAAGTGCCCACAAACCGGGGGGCTCAGATTCCGGAAGGGCAGGCGGAACGGGAGGTTCCTGGTGGACAGCCAGGCGCGATCATCAGGATGGAACACGGGAGACTCACTGCGGGGGGCGGTCTTACCAGCTTCGCCTGTTCCTTCTGAACCACTCGTCCACCACAGGGGCTTCGGTCTGGCTCGGGGTCCACAGGGCTGTACGCACTGGAAGGGAGTCAGCCCGGTGGACGAGTGATGAAGTGAGTTCTGGGCGTACTCCGCCCAGGGAAGGAACTGGTCCCACTCCCCCTGCCAGTCCTGGCAGTGACTCCTAAGGAACCTCCACAGCTCTTGGTTGATCCTCTCCACCTGCCCGTTGGACTGAGGCCGATACCCGGATGTGGAGACCAGAGAGAGGAATAAAATGGCAGCACAACAACCATAATTGTAGTCCATCAGAAGCGGGGAGATCAGTAACATGTATGGACAGATGGGACCAAGGCCGCTGAGGCACGGGGAGGGAGAGGAATTTCCTTGCTGGAACATGCCGGGGGAGATTTGGTTTGGGCACATATGAAGCAGGAGTTGACATAGCGGGCGATGTCCTGCGCCAAGGTGGGCCACCAGTACTTTTGGATTGAATGGTGCGGGTGATATCTGGGTGTCCGGCGGCGAGGGATATGTGTGTGCCCAGGGAACAGGTGCCCAGGGAACAGGTAGCAGGAGAGGGATCCCTCTCTAGAGTCTGGCGGATGTCCACGTCTATGGGCGGGGGCTGAATGATGTGCGCACTCAGGACAGAAACCTCTCCCGAATCGTGGAGACGGGACAGCGCATCGGCTTTGATGTTCTTTGAACCTGGGCGATACGACAGGGTGAAGTTGAAAAGGGCCCACCTTGCTTGGCGCGGGTACAACCGCCTCTCTTGTCTGTACATACTCCAGGTTCCGATGATCGGTGAGGATGATAAATGAGTCCTTGGCGCCCTCCAAACCAGTGTCTCCACTCCTCTAATTCCAACTTCACCGCCAGGAGCTCCCGGTCGCCAATGTCCTAGTTCCGCTCTGCTAGAGACAGTTTCTTTGATTCGTTTTCACATGGATAACATTTTAGTGGTTTACCTTGGCATTGGGACAGGACGGCCCCCACGCCCACTTCTGAGGCGTCCACCTCCACCACGAAGGGCACCGTAGGATCTGGGTGTTTCATCAACGGGGCGGAGGTGAAACACCCTTTTAGTAAGCCGGAAGGCCTCATTGGCTGCAGGACTCCACACCAACTTACGGGGACCGTCCTTGAGGAGCGAGGTGAGAGGTGAGGCGATGGAGCGGAAGTTTTTAGCGATGCAGCGGTAGATGTCGACAAACCCCCAAAAAACGTTGTAGCCCTTTTACCTTGGTTGGGTCAAGCCATGACCACTCCCCTCCCTCACTCCCCTCTCATTATTCCCCTCCTCACTCCATCCCCTCTCCCTCTCTCCCCTCCCTCACTTCCCTCTCCTCTCTCCCCCTCCTCACTCCATCCCCTCTCCCTCTCTCCTCTCTCCCCTTCTCCCTCTATCTCTCCTCTCTCCTCTCTCCCCCTCCTCACTCCATCCCCTCCTCACTCCATCCCCTCCCTCTCTCCCCTCTCCCTCGCTCCTCTCTCCCCTTCTCCCTCTATCTCTCCTCTCTCCCCTCTCCTCACTCCATCCCCTCTCTCCTCTCTCCCCTTCTCTCTCCTCTCTCCCCCTCCTCACTCCATCCCCTCTCCCTCTCTCCTCTCTCCCCTTCTCCCTCTATCTCTCCTCTCTCCCCTCTCCCTCTCTCCTCTCTCCCCTTCTCCCTCTATCTCGCCTCTCTCCTCTCTCCTCACTCCATCCCCTCCCCCTCTCTCCCCTCTCCCTCGCTCCTCTCTCCCCTTCTCCCTCTATCTCTCCTCTCTCCATCCCCTCTCCCTCTCTCCCCTCTCCTTCTCTCCTCTCTCCTCACTCCATCCCCTCTCCCTCTCTCCTCTCTCCCCTTCTCCCTCTATCTCTCCTCTCTCCTCTCTCCCCTTCTCTCTCCTCTCTCCCCCTCCTCACTCCATCCCCTCTCTCCTCTCTCCCCTTCTCCCTCTATCTCTCCTCTCTCCCCTCTCCCTCTCTCCTCTCTCCCCTTCTCCCTCTATCTTTCCTCTCTCCTCTCTCCTCACTCCATCCCCTCTCCCTCGCTCCTCTCTCCCCTTCTCCCTCTATCTCTCCTCTCTCCTCTCTCCTCACTCCATCCCCTCTCTCCCTCTCTCTCTCTCTCTCCTCTCTCCCCTTCTCCCTCTATCTCTCCTCTCTCCTCTCTCCTCACTCCATCCCCTCTCCCTCGCTCCTCTCTCCCCTTCTCCCTCTATCTCTCCTCTCTCCTCTCTCCTCACTCCATCCCCTCCTCACTCCATCCCCTCTCCCTCTCCCTCTCTCCCTCTCCTTCTCTCCTCTCTCCTCACTCCATCCCCTCTCCCTCGCTCCTCTCTCCCTTCTCCCTCTATCTCTCCTCTCTCCCCTTCTCTCTCCTCTCTCCCCCTCCTCACTCCATCCCCTCTCCCTCTCTCCTCTCTCCCCTTCTCCCTCTATCTCTCCTCTCTCCTCTCTCCCTCTCTCCTCTCTCCCCTTCTCCCTCTATCTCGCCTCTCTCCTCTCTCCTCACTCCATCCCCTCTCCCTCTCTCCCTCGCTCCTCTCTCCCCTTCTCCCTCTATCTCTCCTCTCTCCTCTCTCCCCTTCTCTCTCCTCTCTCCCCCTCCTCACTCCATCCCCTCTCTCTCCCCCAGCTTTCATCAGCAGTGAAATGATTTCCCAGAGGCAATTACCAGAGCTCACCTGTTTAATCAAATACAGTATATCTTGAAGTGGATGCAGCATACTCTCTCCCTCGCTCTCCCTCTCCTTCTACCTCTCTCTCTCCTTCCTCCCAAAGACAAGGTTTAATTCTGAGGATTACCTTAATGCTGTGGTTGGGATATGTGTTAGAGTGGGATGCTTTGGTAATGAACCCACCCAGCCTGACCAGAAACATTATCCATCAGCGCCTACCTGGTTACACTGAACTCAATCGGATTATTGGACAATAAGGCAGAGCACGCTTTGATGGGAATCAAATCCTCTGCCTGTCTCTCTCACACAGATGCATGCACGTACACACACACACACACACACACACACACACACACACAGTTTATCTGTGTGGTGAGTCACCTTGTTAGTTTGATTCTCCTCAAAGAAGTCTCTCTTCGTGTCAGCCTTAAAATGGCTGTCCAGATTATCTATCAGCCTAATTTGCAAGGGAGGAATGGGCCAAATACCTAGGAATGTTAATAGATAGTAAACTCTAACTGTGCCGTTAGTGCAAATGCCACAAGCATTGTAACGTTTCTATAGTACAAACATCTATTTTGACATTTTGAAATCCTTGGGGTGAGTGGTAAACATCATGCTGTTTCTCAAAGCCAGTCAGTCTGTCTGTCTATGGCACACTGGAATACACTAAAGGTTAACACACAGATGTAATGTATTGTTAGATTACGACAGATTCAGTAATCTGGGTCAGTTAGAGAGAAAGGCAGTGTCCCGAATGGCAGTTCCTACTTCTGACCAGGGCCCATAGCGTGCCATTTGGGACACAAACTGGACTACTTCTGACCAGGGCCCATAGCGTGACATTTGGGACACAAACTGGACTACTTCTGACCAGGGCCCATAGCGTGCCATTTGGGACGCAAACTGGACTACTTCTGACCAGGGCCCATAGCGTGACATTTGGGACACAAACTGGACTTTAATGAAAAAACACCACAACACGTACGGTGGAATTAAACTGAACAGCGGCAAGATGGAACTGTTCCTGATTGACACTGTTTTAATTCTCAGTACCGTCTCGTACTCTCACCGTATGGTGTCTGATGGATTTCTTAACTCACTTTATGTTTAAACAAAATTCTACCATTTTACTCAGCTTAATTTCATGCGCTCTGGACTCAACACCTTAAGGTTTCCTTGTGGTCTGCGTGCCCAAGAGCGCAAGCACTAAACGCAGTGGGGTTGCAGTGGCTTGGCTGGTTTGTGCCACAGTGTTGGTCAAGCAGGCTGGCTGTAGACTGATCTCAGGGTCCTCTCTCCTCTCTGTCCCCCAGGTTGGATAGATATCCTCGGGGCTCCGTGGGGCTGGCTGTAGTAGTGTGGTTCTAACAGGGTCCTCTCTTCTCTCTGTCTCCCAGGTTGGATAGCTATCTTCGGTGCCCTGTGGCTGCTGGTGCTAGCTGACATCCAGGACTTTGAGATCATTCTGCACAGAGTGGAGTGGGCCACACTGCTGTTCTTCGCTGCTCTGTTTGTTCTCATGAAGGTGTGGTACACACAGACACACACATAACCATGGAACTGGGCAGTGGGATGTTCACAGAGAACTTTGAGCTATTTTCAGTGAGGATATAAAGAAATGTGTGAATTAATTATAATGCTATCTAAAGCCATACAGGGAGAGGAGAGGAGAGGAGAGGGGGATGGGGAGGAGAGGGCGAGGAGGGGAGAGGAGAGATAAGGGAGAGGAGAGGAGAGGAGGAGGAGAGGGGGATGGAGAGGAGAGGAGAGGAAAGGAGGGGGATGGGGAGGAGAGGAGAGGAAAAGAGGGGGATGGGGAGGAGAGGAGAGGGAGGGGCAGGGATAGGGGAGATAAGGGGGAGGAAAGGAGAGGGGAGGAGAGGGAGGGTAGAGGGGAGATAAGGGGAGTAGAGGGGGATGGGGATGGGGAGGAGAGGGGGAGAGGAGAGGAGAGGAGAGGGGGATAAGAGGGAGGAGAGGGGGGATAAGGGGGAGGAGAGGGGGGAGAGGAGAGGGGGGATAAGGGGGAGGAGAGGGGGGATGGGGAGAGAAGGTAGAAGCAGAATAACTGCTATGTTTGTTATTTGTCTGTTTTAATCCTTTGTTTTGTAAAGAGCCTAATATCCCCCCAAAACACAGCCCTTAACCGTACTGTGTTTGTACGCGTGTCCATGTGTCTGTGTGTGTCTGCATTATTGTGTGCGTGTGTGTGTGTGTCTGTCTGCATTCTTGTGTGTGTGTGTGTGTCTGCATTCTTTGTGTGTGTGTGTGTGTGTGTGTGTGTGTGTGTGTGTGTGTGTGTGCGTGCGCTTATTGCAGCAGAAACTCTAGAATGTGTTTAGCCAGTCAGTGGAAACAGCAGAACACGGCTCAGAGCCATCAGACAGGACAGACAGGACAGTGTCTATTTCTATGAGATGGACGCTGTCCTCCAGACAGGACAGTATCTATTTCTGTAGATGGATGCTGTCCTCCAGACAGGACAGACAGGACAGTGTCTATTTCTATAAGATGGATGCTGTCCTCCAGACAGGACAGTGTCTATTTCTATAAGATGGATGCTGTCCTCCAGACAGGACAGACAGGACAGTATCTATTTCTATAAGACGGACGCTGTCCTACAGACAGGACAGACAGGACAGTATCTATTTCTGTAGATGGATGCTGTCCTCCAGAACGACAGACAGGACAGTATCTATTTCTATGAGATGGACGCTGTCCTCCAGACAGGACAGACAGGACAGACAGGACAGTATCTATTTCTATAAGATGGACGCTGTCCTCCAGAAAGACAGACAGGACAGTATCTATTTCTATAAGATGGACGCTGTCCTACAGACAGGACAGACAGGACAGTATCTATTTCTATAAGATGGACGCTGTCCTACAGACAGGACAGTATCTATTTCTATAAGATGGATGCTGTCTTCCAGACAGGTTTCTATAAGATGGACGCTGTCCTACAGACAGGACAGTATCTATTTCTATAAGATGGATGCTGTCTTCCAGACAGGACAGACAGGACAGTATCTATTTCTATAAGATGGACGCTGTCCTACAGACAGGACAGTATCTATTTCTATAAGATGGATGCTGTCTTCCAGACAGGACAGTCTCTGTCTGTTTCAATAAGATGGACGAATTATACACAGTTTCTCTACTCATGGTGCAATAGAGAATCATCATTACACAGTAAAAGTGCATCACGTAGGATTTACTTTTTCATTCTCTAATCAGGCACTGATTTAGACCTGGGACACCAGGTGAGTGCATTTAATTATCAGGTAGAGCAGAAATCCAGCAGTAGTGCCAGACCTCGTGGGGTAAGATTTGAATATCCCTGCTCAAGAGGGATATAGAAAGAAGAGGGGGTATAGTTGACACTGTTTCATATTTCAGCTCAGGGGCCCTCTTCTCATGGTCTAACCGAAACATATACAACATTTTATTTTATTTTATTTATCTGTTATTTTACCAGGTAAGTTGACTGAGAACACGTTCTCATTTACAGCAACGACCTGAGGAATAGCTACAGGGGGAGAGGAGGGGGGATGAATGAGCCAATTGTAAGCTGGGGGATGATTAGGTGACCGTGATGGTATGAGGGACAGCTTGGGAATTTGGTCCTGGGGACTGATGTTCCCTTTCTCTTCTGTCCCTCCCTATAGGCTTTGGCCCAGCTGCAGCTTATCGACTACATTGGAGTGCAGACGGCCCTGCTCATAAAAGTAAGTTGAACTTTGTATTTAAAAGAATGAACCCTCATCACACTCCCGTCGTATGGAACGGATAGAGGCTGATAGGCTGTTGGTTCTCAATGTGTTCTGTGTTTCACGCTGGGGAGCTGCGGCCTGTGTGTATATTACAGTATCAGTCAAAAGTTTGGACACCTTCTCATTCAAGGGTTTTTCTTTATTTGTACTGTTTTCTACATTGTAGAATAATAGTGAAGACATCAACACTATGAAATAACACATATGGAATCATGTAGTAACCAAAAAAAGTGTAAAACAAATCAAAACATATTTTAGACTATAGAATCTTCAAAGTAGCCACCCTTTGCCTTGATGACAGCTTTGCACACTCTTGGCATTCTCTCAACCAGCTTCACCTGGAATGCTTTTCCAACAGTCTTGAAGGAGTTCCCACACATGCTGAGCACTTTCTTCACTCTGCGGTCCAACTCATCCCAAACGATCTCAATTGGGTTGAGGTCGGGTGATTGCGGAGGTCAGGTCATTTGATGTAGCACTCTCCTTCTTGGTTAAAAAGCCCTTATCAAATCAAACTTTATTTGCCACATGCGCCGAATACAACAAGTGTAGACCTTACAGTGAAATGCTGAATACAACAGGTGTAGACCTTACAGTGAAATGTTTACTTACAAGCCCTTAACCAACAGTGCAGTTCAAGAAGAAGAAAATATTTACCAAGTAGGCTAAAATAAAAAGTAACACAATAAGAATAACGAGGCTATATACAGGGGGTACCGGTACAGAGTCAATGTGGAGGCTATATACAGGGGGTACCGGTACAGAGTCAATGTGGAGGCTATATACAGGGGGTACCGGTACAGAGTCAATGTGGAGGCTATATACAGGGGGTATCGGTACAGAGTCAATGTGGAGGCTATATACAGGGGGATACGGTACAGAGTCAATGTGGAGGCTATATACAGGGGGTACCGCTACAGAGTCAATGTGGAGACTATATACAGGGGGTACCGGTACAGAGTCAATGTGGAGGCTATATACAGGGGTACCGGTACAGAGTCAATGTGGAGGCTATATACAGGGGGTACTGTACAGAGTCAATGTGGAGGCTATATACAGGGGGTACTGCACAGAGTCAATGTGGAGGCTATATACAGGGGGCACCGGTACAGAGTCAATGTGGAGGCTATATACAGGGGGTACTGCACAGAGTCAATGTGGAGACTATATACAGGGGGTACCAGTACAGAGTCAATGTGGAGACTATATACAGGGGGTACCGATACAGAGTCAATGTAGAGGCTATATACAGGGGGTACTGCACAGAGTCAATGTGGAGACTATATACAGGGGGTACTGCACAGAGTCAATGTGGAGGCTATATACAGGGGGTACCGGTACAGAGTCAATGTGGAGGCTATATACAGGGGGTACTGATACAGAGTCAATGTAGAGGCTATATACAGGGGGTACTGCACAGAGTCAATGTGGAGACTATATACAGGGTACTGCACAGAGTCAATGTGGAGGCTATATACAGGGGGTACCGGTACAGAGTCAATGTGGAGGCTATATACAGGGGGTACCGGTACAGAGTCAATGTGGAGGCTATATACAGGGGGTACCGGTACAGAGTCAATGTGGAGGCTATATACAGGGGGTACTGCACAGAGTCAATGTGGAGGTTATATACAGGGGGTACCGCTACAGAGTCAATGTGGAGGCTATATACAGGGAGTACCGGTACAGAGTCAATGTGCGGGGGTACAGGCTAGTTGAGGTAATCTGTACATGTAGGTAGGGGTAAAGTGACTATGTATAGATAATAAACAGACAGTAGCAGCAGTGTACATGTAGGTAGGGGTAAAGTGACTATGTATAGATAATAAACAGTGAGTAGCAGCAGTGTACATGTAGGTAGGGGTAAAGTGACTATGTATAGATAATAAACAGTGAGTAGCAGCAGTGTACGTGTAGGTAGGGGTAAAGTGACTATGTATAGATAATAAACAGCAGCCAGGAGCAGCAGTGTACATGTAGTTAGGGTTAAAGTGACTATGTATAGATAATAAACAGTGAGTAGCAGCAGTGTACATGTAGGAAGGGGTGAAGTGACTATGTATAGATAATAAACAGACAGTAGCAGCAGTGTACATGTAGGTAGGGGTGAAGTGACTATGTATAGATAATAAACAGTGAGTAGCAGCAGTGTACATGTAGGTAGGGGTAAAGTGACTATGTATAGATAATAAACAGACAGTAGCAGCAGTGTACATGTAGGTAGGGGTATAGTGACTATTTATAGATAATAAACAGACAGTAGCAGCAGTGTACATGTAGGTAGGGGTAAAGTGACTATGTATAGATAATAAACAGACAGTAGCAGCAGTGTACATGTAGGTAGGGGTAAAGTGACTATGTATAGATAATAAACAGACAGTAGCAGCAGTGTACATGTAGGTAGGGGTAAGGTGACTATGTATAGATAATAAACAGACAGTAGCAGCAGTGTACATGTAGGTAGGGGTAAAGTGACTATGTATAGATAATAAACAGACAGTAGCAGCAGTGTACATGTAGGTAGGGGTGAAGTGACTATGTATAGATAATAAACAGACAGTAGCAGCAGTGTACATGTAGGTAGGGGTGAAGTGACTATGTATAGATAATAAACAGACAGTAGCAGCAGTGTACATGTAGGTAGGGGTGAAGTGACTATGTATAAATAATAAACAGTGAGTAGCAGCAGTGTACATGTAGGTAGGGGTAAAGTGACTATGTATAGATAATAAACAGACAGTAGCAGCAGTGTACATGTAGGTAGGGGTGAAGTGACTATGTATAGATAATAAACAGACAGTAGCAGCAGTGTACATGTAGGTAGGGGTAAAGTGACTATGTATAGATAATAAACAGACAGTAGCAGCAGTGTACATGTAGGTAGGGGTATAGTGACTATGTATAGATAATAAACAGACAGTAGCAGCAGTGTACATGTAGGTAGGGTAAAGTGACTATGTATAGATAATAAACAGACAGTAGCAGCAGTGTACATGTAGGTAGGGGTATAGTGACTATGTATAGATAATAAACAGACAGTAGCAGCAGTGTACATGTAGGTAGGGGTAAAGTGACTATGTATAGATAATAAACAGACAGTAGCAGCAGTGTACATGTAGGTAGGGGTGAAGTGGCTATGTATAGATAATAAACAGACAGTAGCAGCAGTGTACATGTAGGTAGGGGTAAAGTGACTATGTATAGATAATAAACAGACAGTAGGAGCAGTGTACATGTAGGTAGGGGTGAAGTGACTATGTATAGATAATAAACAGACAGTAGCAGCAGTGTACATGTAGGTAGGGGTGAAGTGACTATGTATAGATAATAAACAGACAGTAGCAGCAGTGTACATGTAGGTAGGGGTGAAGTGACTATGTATAGATAATAAACAGTGAGTAGCAGCAGTGTACATGTAGGTAGGGGTAAAGTGACTATGTATAGATAATAAACAGACAGTAGCAGCAGTGTACATGTAGGTAGGGGTGAAGTGACTATGTATAGATAATAAACAGACAGTAGCAGCAGTGTACATGTAGGTAGGGGTAAAGTGACTATGTATAGATAATAAACAGACAGTAGCAGCAGTGTACATGTAGGTAGGGGTAAAGTGACTATGTATAGATAATAAACAGACAGTAGCAGCAGTGTACATGTAGGTAGGGGTAAAGTGACTATGTATAGATAATAAACAGACAGTAGCAGCAGTGTACATGTAGGTAGGGGTGAAGTGACTATGTATAGATAATAAACAGACAGTAGCAGCAGTGTACATGTAGGTAGGGGTGAAGTGACTATGTATAGATAATAAACAGACAGTAGCAGCAGTGTACATGTAGGTAGGGGTGAAGTGACTATGTATAGATAATAAACAGTGAGTAGCAGCAGTGTACATGTAGGTAGGGGTGAAGTGACTATGTATAGATAATAAACAGACAGTAGCAGCAGTGTACATGTAGGTAGGGGGTAAAGTGACTATGTATAGATAATAAACAGACAGTAGCAGCAGTGTACATGTAGGTAGGGGTGAAGTGACTATGTATAGATAATAAACAGACAGTAGCAGCAGTGTACATGTAGGTAGGGGAAGTGACTATGTATAGATAATAAACAGACAGTAGCAGCAGTGTACATGTAGGTAGGGTAAAGTGACTATGTATAGATAATAAACAGACAGTAGCAGCAGTGTACATGTAGGTAGGGGTAAAGTGACTATGTATAGATAATAAACAGCGAGTAGCAGCAGTGTACATGTAGGTAGGGGTAAAGTGACTATGTATAGATAATAAACAGACAGTAGCAGCAGTGTACATGTAGGTAGGGGTGAAGTGACTATGTATAGATAATAAACAGACAGTAGGAGCAGTGTACATGTAGGTAGGGGTGAAGTGACTATGTATAGATAATAAACAGACAGTAGCAGTAGTGTACATGTAGGTAGGGGTGAAGTGACTATGTATAGATAATAAACAGCGAGTAGCAGCAGTGTACATGTAGGTAGGGGTAAAGTGACTATGTATAGATAATAAACAGACAGTAGCAGCAGTGTACATGTAGGTAGGGGTGAAGTGACTATGTATAGATAATAAACAGACAGTAGCAGCAGTGTACATGTAGGTAGGGGTAAAGTGACTATGTATAGATAATAAACAGACAGTAGCAGCAGTGTACATGTAGGTAGGGGTAAAGTGACTATGTATAGATAATAAACAGACAGTAGCAGCAGTGTACATGTAGGTAGGGGTGAAGTGACTATGTATAGATAATAAACAGACAGTAGCAGCAGTGTACATGTAGGTAGGGGTGAAGTGACTATGTATAGATAATAAACAGACAGTAGCAGCAGTGTACATGTAGGTAGGGGTGAAGTGACTATGTATAGATAATAAACAGACAGTAGCAGCAGTGTACATGTAGGTAGGGGTGAAGTGACTATGTATAGATAATAAACAGACAGTAGCAGCAGTGTACATGTAGGTAGGGAGTAAAGTGACTATGTATAGATAATAAACAGACAGTAGCAGCAGTGTACATGTAGGTAGGGGTATAGTGACTATGTATAGATAATAAACAGACAGTAGCAGCAGTGTACATGTAGGTAGGGGTGAAGTGACTATGTATAGATAATAAACAGACAGTAGCAGCAGTGTACATGTAGGTAGGGGTGAAGTGACTATGTATAGATAATAAACAGACAGTAGCAGCAGTGTACATGTAGGTAGGGGTAAAGTGACTATGTATAGATAATAAACAGACAGTAGCAGCAGTGTACATGTAGGTAGGGGTGAAGTGACTATGTATAGATAATAAACAGACAGTAGCAGCAGTGTACATGTAGGTAGGGGTGAAGTGACTATGTATAGATAATAAACAGACAGTAGCAGCAGTGTACATGTAGGTAGGGGTAAAGTGACTATGTATAGATAATAAACAAACAGTAGCAGCAGTGTACATGTAGGTAGGGGTAAAGTGACTATGCATAGATAATAAACAGACAGTAGCAGCAGTGTACATGTAGGTAGGGGTAAAGTGACTATGTATAGATAATAAACAGACAGTAGCAGCAGTGTACATGTAGGTAGGGGTAAAGTGACTATGTATAGATAATAAACAGACAGTAGCAGCAGTGTACATGTAGGTAGGGGTGAAGTGACTATGTATAGATAATAAACAGACAGTAGCAGCAGTGTACATGTAGGTAGGGGTGAAGTGACTATGTATAGATAATAAACAGACAGTAGCAGCAGTGTACATGTAGGTAGGGGTGAAGTGACTATGTATAGATAATAAACAGACAGTAGCAGCAGTGTACATGTAGGTAGGGGTGAAGTGACTATGTATAGATAATAAACAGACAGTAGCAGCAGTGTACATGTAGGTAGGGGTAAAGTGACTATGTATAGATAATAAACAGACAGTAGCAGCAGTGTACATGTAGGTAGGGGTATAGTGACTATGTATAGATAATAAACAGACAGTAGCAGCAGTGTACATGTAGGTAGGGGTGAAGTGACTATGTATAGATAATAAACAGACAGTAGCAGCAGTGTACATGTAGGTAGGGGTGAAGTGACTATGTATAGATAATAAACAGACAGTAGCAGCAGTGTACATGTAGGTAGGGTAAAGTGACTATGTATAGATAATAAACAGACAGTAGCAGCAGTGTACATGTAGGTAGGGGTAAAGTGACTATGTATAGATAATAAACAGACAGTAGCAGCAGTGTACATGTAGGTAGGGTAAAGTGACTATGCATAGATAATAAACAGACAGTAGCAGCAGTGTACATGTAGGTAGGGGTAAAGTGACTATGCATAGATAATAAACAGACAGTAGCAGCAGTGTACATGTAGGTAGGGGTAAAGTGACTATGCATAGATAATAAACAGACAGTAGCAGCAGTGTACATGTAGGTAGGGGTAAAGTGACTATGTATAGATAATAAACAGACAGTAGCAGCAGTGTACATGTAGGTAGGGGTGAAGTGACTATGTATAGATAATAAACAGACAGTAGCAGCAGTGTACATGTAGGTAGGGGTAAAGTGACTATGTATAGATAATAAACAGCGAGTAGCAGCAGTGTACATGTAGGTAGGGGTGAATTGACTATGTATAGATAATAAACAGCGAGTAGCAGCAGTGTACATGTAGGTAGGGGTGAAGTGACTATGTATAGATAATAAACAGACAGTAGCAGCAGTGTACATGTAGGTAGGGGTGAAGTGACTATGTATAGATAATAAACAGACAGTAGCAGCAGTGTACATGTAGGTAGGGGTGAAGTGACTATGTATAGATAATAAACAGACAGTAGCAGCAGTGTACATGTAGGTAGGGGTAAAGTGACTATGTATAGATAATAAACAGACAGAAGCAGCAGTGTACATGTAGGTAGGGGTAAAGTGACTATGTATAGATAATAAACAGCGAGTAGCAGCAGTGTACATGTAGGTAGGGGTAAAGTGACTATGTATAGATAATAAACAGCGAGTAGCAGCAGTGTACATGTAGGTAGGGGTGAAGTGACTATGCATAGATAATAAACAGACAGTAGCAGCAGTGTACATGTAGGTAGGGGTAAAGTGACTATGTATAGATAATAAACAGCGAGTAGCAGCAGTGTACATGTAGGTAGGGGTAAAGTGACTATGTATAGATAATAAACAGACAGTAGCAGCAGTGTACATGTAGGTAGGGGTAAAGTGACTATGTATAGATAATAAACAGACAGTAGCAGCAGTGTACATGTAGGTAGGGGTAAAGTGACTATGTATAGATAATAAACAGACAGTAGCAGCAGTGTACATGTAGGTAGGGGTAAAGTGACTATGTATAGATAATAAACAGACAGTAGCAGCAGTGTACATGTAGGTAGGGGTGAAGTGACTATGTATAGATAATAAACAGAGAGTAGCAGCAGTGTACATGTAGGTAGGGGTAAAGTGACTATGTATAGATAATAAACAGCGTGTAGCAGCAGTGTACATGTAGGTAGGGGTAAAGTGACTATGTATAGATAATAAACAGACAGTAGCAGCAGTGTACATGTAGGTAGGGGTGAAGTGACTATGTATAGATAATAAACAGACAGTAGCAGCAGTGTACATGTAGGTAGGGGTAAAGTGACTATGTATAGATAATAAACAGCGAGTAGCAGCAGTGTACATGTAGGTAGGGGTAAAGTGACTATGTATAGATAATAAACAGACAGTAGCAGCAGTGTACATGTAGGTAGGGGTAAAGTGACTATGTATAGATAATAAACAGATAGTAGCAGCAGTGTACATGTAGGTAGGGGTGAAGTGACTATGTATAGATAATAAACAGACAGTAGCAGCAGTGTACATGTAGGTAGGGGTAAAGTGACTATGTATAGATAATAAACAGACAGTAGCAGCAGTGTACATGTAGGTAGGGGTAAAGTGACTATGTATAGATAATAAACAGACAGTAGCAGCAGTGTACATGTAGGTAGGGGGTAAAGTGACTATGTATAGATAATAAACAGACAGTAGCAGCAGTGTACATGTAGGTAGGGAGTAAAGTGACTATGTATAGATAATAAACAGACAGTAGCAGCAGTGTACATGTAGGTAGGGGTAAAGTGACTATGTATAGATAATAAACAGACAGTAGCAGCAGTGTACATGTAGGTAGGGGTAAAGTGACTATGTATAGATAATAAACAGACAGTAGCAGCAGTGTACATGTAGGTAGGGGTATAGTGACTATGTATAGATAATAAACAGACAGTAGCAGCAGTGTACATGTAGGTAGGGGTGAAGTGACTATGTATAGATAATAAACAGACAGTAGCAGCAGTGTACATGTAGGTAGGGGTAAAGTGACTATGTATAGATAATAAACAGCCAGTAGCAGCAGTGTACATGTAGGTAGGGGTGAAGTGACTATGTATAGATAATAAACAGACAGTAGCAGCAGTGTACATGTAGGTAGGGGTGAAGTGACTATGTATAGATAATAAACAGACAGTAGCAGCAGTGTACATGTAGGTAGGGGTATAGTGACTATGTATAGATAATAAACAGACAGTAGCAGCAGTGTACATGTAGGTAGGGGTGAAGTGACTATGTATAGATAATAAACAGACAGTAGCAGCAGTGTACATGTAGGTAGAGGTAGGTAGGGGTGAAGTGACTATGTATAGATAATAAACAGACAGTAGCAGCAGTGTACATGTAGGTAGGGGTGAAGTGACTATGTATAGATAATAAACAGACAGTAGCAGCAGTGTACATGTAGGTAGGGGTAAAGTGACTATGTATAGATAATAAACAGACAGTAGCAGCAGTGTACATGTAGGTAGGGGTGAAGTGACTATGTATAGATAATAAACAGACAGTAGCAGCAGTGTACATGTAGGTAGGGTAAAGTGACTATGTATAGATAATAAACAGACAGTAGCAGCAGTGTACATGTAGGTAGGGGTGAAGTGACTATGTATAGATAATAAACAGACAGTAGCAGCAGTGTACATGTAGGTAGGGGTGAAGTGACTATGTATAGATAATAAACAGACAGTAGCAGCAGTGTACATGTAGGTAGGGGTGAGGTGACTATGTATAGATAATAAACAGACAGTAGCAGCAGTGTACATGTAGGTAGGGGTAAAGTGACTATGTATAGATAATAAACAGACAGTAGCAGCAGTGTACATGTAGGTAGGGGTAAAGTGACTATGTATAGATAATAAACAGACAGTAGCAGCAGTGTACATGTAGGTAGGGGTGAAGTGACTATGTATAGATAATAAACAGACAGTAGCAGCAGTGTACATGTAGGTAGGGGTAAAGTGACTACGTATAGATAATAAACAGACAGTAGCAGCAGTGTACATGTAGGTAGGGGTGAAGTGACTATGTATAGATAATAAACAGACAGTAGCAGCAGTGTACATCTAGGTAGGGGTGAAGTGACTATGTATAGATAATAAACAGACAGTAGCAGCAGTGTACATGTAGGTAGGGTAAAGTGACTATGTATAGATAATAAACAGTGAGTAGCAGCAGTGTACATGTAGGTAGGGGTGAAGTGACTATGTATAGATAATAAACAGACAGTAGCAGCAGTGTACATGTAGGTAGGGTGAAGTGACTATGTATAGATAATAAACAGACAGTAGCAGCAGTGTACATGTAGGTAGGGGTAAAGTGACTATGTATAGATAATAAACAGCCAGTAGCAGCAGTGTACATGTAGGTAGGGGTGAAATGACTATGTATAGATAATAAACAGACAGTAGCAGCAGTGTACATGTAGGTAGGGGTGAAGTGACTATGTATAGATAATAAACAGACAGTAGCAGCAGTGTACATGTAGGTAGGGGTAAAGTGACTATGTATAGATAATAAACAGACAGTAGCAGCAGTGTACATGTAGGTAGGGGTAAAGTGACTATGTATAGATAATAAACAGCGAGTAGCAGCAGTGTACATGTAGGTAGGGGTAAAGTGACTATGTATAGATAATAAACAGCGAGTAGCAGCAGTGTACATGTAGGTAGGGGTGAAGTGACTATGCATGGATAATAAACAGACAGTAGCAGCAGTGTACATGTAGGTAGGGGTAAAGTGACTATGTATAGATAATAAACAGCGAGTAGCAGCAGTGTACATGTAGGTAGGGGTAAAGTGACTATGTATAGATAATAAACAGACAGTAGCAGCAGTGTACATGTAGGTAGGGGTAAAGTGACTATGTATAGATAATAAACAGACAGTAGCAGCAGTGTACATGTAGGTAGGGGTAAAGTGACTATGTATAGATAATAAACAGACAGTAGCAGCAGTGTACATGTAGGTAGGGGTATAGTGACTATGTATAGATAATAAACAGACAGTAGCAGCAGTGTACATGTAGGTAGGGGTGAAGTGACTATGTATAGATAATAAACAGAGAGTAGCAGCAGTGTACATGTAGGTAGGGGTAAAGTGACTATGTATAGATAATAAACAGCGTGTAGCAGCAGTGTACATGTAGGTAGGGGTAAAGTTACTATGTATAGATAATAAACAGCGAGTAGCAGCAGTGTACATGTAGGTAGGGGTGAAGTGACTATGTATAGATAATAAACAGACAGTAGCAGCAGTGTACATGTAGGTAGGGGTAAAGTGACTATGTATAGATAATAAACAGCGAGTAGCAGCAGTGTACATGTAGGTAGGGGTAAAGTGACTATGTATAGATAATAAACAGACAGTAGCAGCAGTGTACATGTAGGTAGGGGTAAAGTGACTATGTATAGATAATAAACAGATAGTAGCAGCAGTGTACATGTAGGTAGGGGTGAAGTGACTATGTATAGATAATAAACAGACAGTAGCAGCAGTGTACATGTAGGTAGGGGTAAAGTGACTATGTATAGATAATAAACAGACAGTAGCAGCAGTGTACATGTAGGTAGGGGTAAAGTGACTATGTATAGATAATAAACAGACAGTAGCAGCAGTGTACATGTAGGTAGGGGTAAAGTGACTATGTATAGATAATAAACAGACAGTAGCAGCAGTGTACATGTAGGTAGGGGTGAAGTGACTATGTATAGATAATAAACAGACAGTAGCAGCAGTGTACATGTAGGTAGGGGTATAGTGACTATGTATAGATAATAAACAGACAGTAGCAGCAGTGTACATGTAGGTAGGGGTGAAGTGACTATGTATAGATAATAAACAGACAGTAGCAGCAGTGTACATGTAGGTAGGGGTAAAGTGACTATGTATAGATAATAAACAGCCAGTAGCAGCAGTGTACATGTAGGTAGGGGTGAAGTGACTATGTATAGATAATAAACAGACAGTAGCAGCAGTGTACATGTAGGTAGGGGTGAAGTGACTATGTATAGATAATAAACAGACAGTAGCAGCAGTGTACATGTAGGTAGGGGTATAGTGACTATGTATAGATAATAAACAGACAGTAGCAGCAGTGTACATGTAGGTAGGGGTGAAGTGACTATGTATAGATAATAAACAGACAGTAGCAGCAGTGTACATGTAGGTAGAGGTAGGTAGGGGTGAAGTGACTATGTATTGATAATAAACAGACAGTAGCAGCAGTGTACATGTAGGTAGGGGTAAAGTGACTATGTATAGATAATAAACAGACAGTAGCAGCAGTGTACATGTAGGTAGGGGTGAAGTGACTATGTATAGATAATAAACAGACAGTAGCAGCAGTGTACATGTAGGTAGGGGTAAAGTGACTATGTATAGATAATAAACAGACAGTAGCAGCAGTGTACATGTAGGTAGGGGTGAAGTGACTATGTATAGATAATAAACAGACAGTAGCAGCAGTGTACATGTAGGTAGGGGTAAAGTGACTATGTATAGATAATAAACAGACAGTAGCAGCAGTGTACATGTAGGTAGGGGTGAAGTGACTATGTATAGATAATAAACAGACAGTAGCAGCAGTGTACATGTAGGTAGGGGTAAAGTGACTATGTATAGATAATAAACAGACAGTAGCAGCAGTGTACATGTAGGTAGGGGTGAAGTGACTATGTATAGATAATAAACAGACAGTAGCAGCAGTGTACATGTAGGTAGGGGTGAAGTGACTATGTATAGATAATAAACAGACAGTAGCAGCAGTGTACATGTAGGTAGGGGTGAGGTGACTATGTATAGATAATAAACAGACAGTAGCAGCAGTGTACATGTAGGTAGGGAGTAAAGTGACTATGTATAGATAATAAACAGACAGTAGCAGCAGTGTACATGTAGGTAGGGGTAAAGTGACTATGTATAGATAATAAACAGACAGTAGCAGCAGTGTACATGTAGGTAGGGGTGAAGTGACTATGTATAGATAATAAACAGACAGTAGCAGCAGTGTACATGTAGGTAGGGGTAAAGTGACTACGTATAGATAATAAACAGACAGTAGCAGCAGTGTACATGTAGGTAGGGGTGAAGTGACTATGTATAGATAATAAACAGACAGTAGCAGCAGTGTACATGTAGGTAGGGGTGAAGTGACTATGTATAGATAATAAACAGACAGTAGCAGCAGTGTACATGTAGGTAGGGGTAAAGTGACTATGTATAGATAATAAACAGTGAGTAGCAGCAGTGTACATGTAGGTAGGGGTGAAGTGACTATGTATAGATAATAAACAGACAGTAGCAGCAGTGTACATGTAGGTAGGGGTGAAGTGACTATGTATAGATAATAAACAGACAGTAGCAGCAGTGTACATGTAGGTAGGGGTAAAGTGACTATGTATAGATAATAAACAGCCAGTAGCAGCAGTGTACATGTAGGTAGGGGTGAAGTGACTATGTATAGATAATAAACAGACAGTAGCAGCAGTGTACATGTAGGTAGGGGTGAAGTGACTATGTATAGATAATAAACAGACAGTAGCAGCAGTGTACATGTAGGTAGAGGTAGGTAGGGGTGAAGTGACTATGTATTGATAATAAACAGACAGTAGCAGCAGTGTACATGTAGGTAGGGGTAAAGTGACTATGTATAGATAATAAACAGACAGTAGCAGCAGTGTACATGTAGGTAGGGGTGAAGTGACTATGTATAGATAATAAACAGACAGTAGCAGCAGTGTACATGTAGGTAGGGGTAAAGTGACTATGTATAGATAATAAACAGACAGTAGCAGCAGTGTACATGTAGGTAGGGGTGAAGTGACTATGTATAGATAATAAACAGACAGTAGCAGCAGTGTACATGTAGGTAGGGGTAAAGTGACTATGTATAGATAATAAACAGACAGTAGCAGCAGTGTACATGTAGGTAGGGGTGAAGTGACTATGTATAGATAATAAACAGACAGTAGCAGCAGTGTACATGTAGGTAGGGGTAAAGTGACTATGTATAGATAATAAACAGACAGTAGCAGCAGTGTACATGTAGGTAGGGGTGAAGTGACTATGTATAGATAATAAACAGACAGTAGCAGCAGTGTACATGTAGGTAGGGGTGAAGTGACTATGTATAGATAATAAACAGACAGTAGCAGCAGTGTACATGTAGGTAGGGGTGAGGTGACTATGTATAGATAATAAACAGACAGTAGCAGCAGTGTACATGTAGGTAGGGGTAAAGTGACTATGTATAGATAATAAACAGACAGTAGCAGCAGTGTACATGTAGGTAGGGGTAAAGTGACTATGTATAGATAATAAACAGACAGTAGCAGCAGTGTACATGTAGGTAGGGGTGAAGTGACTATGTATAGATAATAAACAGACAGTAGCAGCAGTGTACATGTAGGTAGGGGTAAAGTGACTACGTATAGATAATAAACAGACAGTAGCAGCAGTGTACATGTAGGTAGGGGTGAAGTGACTATGTATAGATAATAAACAGACAGTAGCAGCAGTGTACATGTAGGTAGGGGTGAAGTGACTATGTATAGATAATAAACAGACAGTAGCAGCAGTGTACATGTAGGTAGGGGTAAAGTGACTATGTATAGATAATAAACAGTGAGTAGCAGCAGTGTACATGTAGGTAGGGGTGAAGTGACTATGTATAGATAATAAACAGACAGTAGCAGCAGTGTACATGTAGGTAGGGGTGAAGTGACTATGTATAGATAATAAACAGACAGTAGCAGCAGTGTACATGTAGGTAGGGGTAAAGTGACTATGTATAGATAATAAACAGCCAGTAGCAGCAGTGTACATGTAGGTAGGGGTGAAGTGACTATGTATAGATAATAAACAGACAGTAGCAGCAGTGTACATGTAAGTAGGGGTGAAGTGACTATGTATAGATAATAAACAGACAGTAGCAGCAGTGTACATGTAGGTAGGGGTGAAGTGACTATGTATAGATAATAAACAGACAGTAGCAGCAGTGTACATGTAGGTAGGGTAAAGTGACTATGTATAGATAATAAACAGACAGTAGCAGCAGTGTACATGTAGGTAGGGGTGAAGTGACTATGTATAGATAATAAACAGACAGTAGCAGCAGTGTACATGTAGGTAGGGGTAAAGTGACTATGTATAGATAATAAACAGACAGTAGCAGCAGTGTACATGTAGGTAGGGGTGAAGTGACTATGTATAGATAATAAACAGACAGTAGCAGCAGTGTACATGTAGGTAGGGGTGAAGTGACTATGTATAGATAATAAACAGACAGTAGCAGCAGTGTACATGTAGGTAGGGGTGAGGTGACTATGTATAGATAATAAACAGACAGTAGCAGCAGTGTACATGTAGGTAGGGGTAAAGTGACTATGTATAGATAATAAACAGACAGTAGCAGCAGTGTACATGTAGGTAGGGGTAAAGTGACTATGTATAGATAATAAACAGACAGTAGCAGCAGTGTACATGTAGGTAGGGGTGAAGTGACTATGTATAGATAATAAACAGACAGTAGCAGCAGTGTACATGTAGGTAGGGGTAAAGTGACTACGTATAGATAATAAACAGACAGTAGCAGCAGTGTACATGTAGGTAGGGGTGAAGTGACTATGTATAGATAATAAACAGACAGTAGCAGCAGTGTACATGTAGGTAGGGGTGAAGTGACTATGTATAGATAATAAACAGACAGTAGCAGCAGTGTACATGTAGGTAGGGGTAAAGTGACTATGTATAGATAATAAACAGTGAGTAGCAGCAGTGTACATGTAGGTAGGGGTGAAGTGACTATGGATAGATAATAAACAGACAGTAGCAGCAGTGTACATGTAGGTAGGGGTATAGTGACTATGTATAGATAATAAACAGACAGTAGCAGCAGTGTACATGTAGGTAGGGGTGAAGTGACTATGTATAGATAATAAACAGACAGTAGCAGCAGTGTACATGTAGGTAGGGGTAAAGTGACTATGTATAGATAATAAACAGCCAGTAGCAGCAGTGTACATGTAGGTAGGGGTGAAGTGACTATGTATAGATAATAAACAGACAGTAGCAGCAGTGTACATGTAGGTAGGGGTGAAGTGACTATGTATAGATAATAAACAGACAGTAGCAGCAGTGTACATGTAGGTAGGGGTATAGTGACTATGTATAGATAATAAACAGACAGTAGCAGCAGTGTACATGTAGGTAGGGGTGAAGTGACTATGTATAGATAATAAACAGACAGTAGCAGCAGTGTACATGTAGGTAGGGGTGAAGTGACTATGTATAGATAATAAACAGACATTAGCAGCAGTGTACATGTAGGTAGGGGTATAGTGACTATGTAAAGATAATAAACAGACAGTAGCAGCAGTGTACATGTAGGTAGGGGTGAAGTGACTATGTATAGATAATAAACAGACAGTAGCAGCAGTGTACATGTAGGTAGGGGTGAAGTGACTATGTATAGATAATAAACAGACAGTAGCAGCAGTGTACATGTAGGTAGGGGTGAAGTGACTATGTATAGATAATAAACAGACAGTAGCAGCAGTGTACATGTAGGTAGAGGTAGGTAGGGGTGAAGTGACTATGTATTGATAATAAACAGACAGTAGCAGCAGTGTACATGTAGGTAGGGGTAAAGTGACTATGTATAGATAATAAACAGACAGTAGCAGCAGTGTACATGTAGGTAGGGGTGAAGTGACTATGTATAGATAATAAACAGACAGTAGCAGCAGTGTACATGTAGGTAGGGGTAAAGTGACTATGTATAGATAATAAACAGACAGTAGCAGCAGTGTACATGTAGGTAGGGGTGAAGTGACTATGTATAGATAATAAACAGACAGTAGCAGCAGTGTACATGTAGGTAGGGGTAAAGTGACTATGTATAGATAATAAACAGACAGTAGCAGCAGTGTACATGTAGGTAGGGGTGAAGTGACTATGTATAGATAATAAACAGACAGTAGCAGCAGTGTACATGTAGGTAGGGGTGAAGTGACTATGTATAGATAATAAACAGACAGTAGCAGCAGTGTAGATGTAGGTAGGGTATAGTGACTATGTATAGATAATAAACAGACAGTAGCAGCAGTGTACATGTAGGTAGGGGTGAAGTGACTATGTATAGATAATAAACAGACAGTAGCAGCAGTGTACATGTAGGTAGGGTGAAGTGACTATGTATAGATAATAAACAGACAGTAGCAGCAGTGTACATGTAGGTAGGGTATAGTGACTATGTATAGATAATAAACAGACAGTAGCAGCAGTGTACATGTAGGTAGGGGTGAAGTGACTATGTATAGATAATAAACAGACAGTAGCAGCAGTGTACATGTAGGTAGGGGTGAAGTGACTATGTATAGATAATAAACAGACAGTAGCAGCAGTGTACATGTAGGTAGGGGTGAAGTGACTATGTATAGATAATAAACAGACAGTAGCAGCAGTGTACATGTAGGTAGAGGTAGGTAGGGGTGAAGTGACTATGTATTGATAATAAACAGACAGTAGCAGCAGTGTACATGTAGGTAGGGGTAAAGTGACTATGTATAGATAATAAACAGACAGTAGCAGCAGTGTACATGTAGGTAGGGGTGAAGTGACTATGTATAGATAATAAACAGACAGTAGCAGCAGTGTACATGTAGGTAGGGGTAAAGTGACTATGTATAGATAATAAACAGACAGTAGCAGCAGTGTACATGTAGGTAGGGGTGAAGTGACTATGTATAGATAATAAACAGACAGTAGCAGCAGTGTACATGTAGGTAGGGGTAAAGTGACTATGTATAGATAATAAACAGACAGTAGCAGCAGTGTACATGTAGGTAGGGTGAAGTGACTATGTATAGATAATAAACAGACAGTAGCAGCAGTGTACATGTAGGTAGAGGTAGGTAGGGGTGAAGTGACTATGTATTGATAATAAACAGACAGTAGCAGCAGTGTACATGTAGGTAGGGGTAAAGTGACTATGTATAGATAATAAACAGACAGTAGCAGCAGTGTACATGTAGGTAGGGGTGAAGTGACTATGTATAGATAATAAACAGACAGTAGCAGCAGTGTACATGTAGGTAGGGGTAAAGTGACTATGTATAGATAATAAACAGACAGTAGCAGCAGTGTACATGTAGGTAGGGGTGAAGTGACTATGTATAGATAATAAACAGACAGTAGCAGCAGTGTACATGTAGGTAGGGGTAAAGTGACTATGTATAGATAATAAACAGACAGTAGCAGCAGTGTACATGTAGGTAGGGGTGAAGTGACTATGTATAGATAATAAACAGACAGTAGCAGCAGTGTACATGTAGGTAGGGGTAAAGTGACTATGTATAGATAATAAACAGTGAGTAGCAGCAGTGTACATGTAGGTAGGGGTGAAGTGACTATGGATAGATAATAAACAGACAGTAGCAGCAGTGTACATGTAGGTAGGGGTATAGTGACTATGTATAGATAATAAACAGACAGTAGCAGCAGTGTACATGTAGGTAGGGGTGAAGTGACTATGTATAGATAATAAACAGACAGTAGCAGCAGTGTACATGTAGGTAGGGGTAAAGTGACTATGTATAGATAATAAACAGCCAGTAGCAGCAGTGTACATGTAGGTAGGGGTGAAGTGACTATGTATAGATAATAAACAGACAGTAGCAGCAGTGTACATGTAGGTAGGGGTGAAGTGACTATGTATAGATAATAAACAGACAGTAGCAGCAGTGTACATGTAGGTAGGGGTATAGTGACTATGTATAGATAATAAACAGACAGTAGCAGCAGTGTACATGTAGGTAGGGGTGAAGTGACTATGTATAGATAATAAACAGACAGTAGCAGCAGTGTACATGTAGGTAGGGGTGAAGTGACTATGTATAGATAATAAACAGACATTAGCAGCAGTGTACATGTAGGTAGGGGTATAGTGACTATGTAAAGATAATAAACAGACAGTAGCAGCAGTGTACATGTAGGTAGGGGTGAAGTGACTATGTATAGATAATAAACAGACAGTAGCAGCAGTGTACATGTAGGTAGAGGTAGGTAGGGGTGAAGTGACTATGTATTGATAATAAAACAGACAGTAGCAGCAGTGTACATGTAGGTAGGGGTAAAGTGACTATGTATAGATAATAAACAGACAGTAGCAGCAGTGTACATGTAGGTAGGGGTGAAGTGACTATGTATAGATAATAAACAGACAGTAGCAGCAGTGTACATGTAGGTAGGGGTAAAGTGACTATGTATAGATAATAAACAGACAGTAGCAGCAGTGTACATGTAGGTAGGGGTGAAGTGACTATGTATAGATAATAAACAGACAGTAGCAGCAGTGTACATGTAGGTAGGGGTAAAGTGACTATGTATAGATAATAAACAGACAGTAGCAGCAGTGTACATGTAGGTAGGGGTGAAGTGACTATGTATAGATAATAAACAGACAGTAGCAGCAGTGTACATGTAGGTAGGGGTGAAGTGACTATGTATAGATAATAAACAGACAGTAGCAGCAGTGTAGATGTAGGTAGGGGTATAGTGACTATGTATAGATAATAAACAGACAGTAGCAGCAGTGTACATGTAGGTAGGGGTGAAGTGACTATGTATAGATAATAAACAGACAGTAGCAGCAGTGTACATGTAGGTAGGGGTGAAGTGACTATGTATAGATAATAAACAGACAGTAGCAGCAGTGTACATGTAGGTAGGGGTATAGTGACTATGTATAGATAATAAACAGACAGTAGCAGCAGTGTACATGTAGGTAGGGGTGAAGTGACTATGTATAGATAATAAACAGACAGTAGCAGCAGTGTACATGTAGGTAGGGGTGAAGTGACTATGTATAGATAATAAACAGACAGTAGCAGCAGTGTACATGTAGGTAGGGGTGAAGTGACTATGTATAGATAATAAACAGACAGTAGCAGTGTACATGTAGGTAGAGGTACATGTAGGATAATAAACAGACAGTAGCAGCAGTGTACATGTAGGTAGGGGTGAAGTGACTATGTATTGATAATAAACAGACAGTAGCAGCAGTGTACATGTAGGTAGGGGTAAAGTGACTATGTATAGATAATAAACAGACAGTAGCAGCAGTGTACATGTAGGTAGGGGTGAAGTGACTATGTATAGATAATAAACAGACAGTAGCAGCAGTGTACATGTAGGTAGGGTAAAGTGACTATGTATAGATAATAAACAGACAGTAGCAGCAGTGTACATGTAGGTAGGGGTGAAGTGACTATGTATAGATAATAAACAGACAGTAGCAGCAGTGTACATGTAGGTAGGGTAAAGTGACTATGTATAGATAATAAACAGACAGTAGCAGCAGTGTACATGTAGGTAGGGGTGAAGTGACTATGTATAGATAATAAACAGACAGTAGCAGCAGTGTACATGTAGGTAGGGGTAAAGTGACTATGTATAGATAATAAACAGACAGTAGCAGCAGTGTACATGTAGGTAGGGGTGAAGTGACTATGTATAGATAATAAACAGACAGTAGCAGCAGTGTACATGTAGGTAGGGGTGAGGTGACTATGTATAGATAATAAACAGACAGTAGCAGCAGTGTACATGTAGGTAGGGGTAAAGTGACTATGTATAGATAATAAACAGACAGTAGCAGCAGTGTACATGTAGGTAGGGGTAAAGTGACTATGTATAGATAATAAACAGACAGTAGCAGCAGTGTACATGTAGGTAGGGGTGAAGTGACTATGTATAGATAATAAACAGAGAGTAGCAGCAGTGTACATGTAGGTAGGGGTAAAGTGACTATGTATAGATAATAAACAGACAGTAGCAGCAGTGTACATGTAGGTAGGGGTGAAGTGACTATGTATAGATAACAAACAGAGAGTAGCAGCAGTGTACATGTAGGTAGGGTAAAGTGACTATGTATAGATAATAAACAGACAGTAGCAGCAGTGTACATGTAGGTAGGGGTGAAGTGACTATGTATAGATAATAAACAGACAGTAGCAGCAGTGTACATGTAGGTAGGGGTGAAGTGACTATGTATAGATAATAAACAGACAGTAGCAGCAGTGTACATGTAGGTAGGGGTAAAGTGACTATGTATAGATAATAAACAGTGAGTAGCAGCAGTGTACATGTAGGTAGGGGTGAAGTGACTATGTATAGATAATAAACAGACAGTAGCAGCAGTGTACATGTAGGTAGGGGTGAAGTGACTATGTATAGATAATAAACAGACAGTAGCAGCAGTGTACATGTAGGTAGGGGTAAAGTGACTATGTATAGATAATAAACAGACAGTAGCAGCAGTGTACATGTAGGTAGGGGTAAAGTGACTATGTATAGATAATAAACAGACAGTAGCAGCAGTGTACATGTAGGTAGGGGTAAAGTGAGCAATGCAGCAATGCAAATACAAAGGGGGGGGCGGGTCAATGTAAATAGTCCGGTGGCCATTTGATTAATTGTTCAGCAGTCTTATGGCTTGGGGGTAGAAGCGGTTAAGAAGCCTTTTGGTCCTAGACTTGGCGCTCTGGTACCACTTGCCGTGCGGTAGCAGAGAAAACAGTCTATGACTTGGGTGACTGGAGTCTCTGACAATTTTATGGGTTTTCCTCTGACACCGTCTAGTATATAGGTCCTGGATGTCAAGAAGCCTGGCCCCAGTGATGTACTGGGCCGTTCGCACTACTCTCTGTAGCGCCTTACAGCCGGATGCCGAGCAGTTGCCGTACCAGGCGGTGATGCAACCGGTCAGGATGCTCTCGATGGTGCAGCTTTGGAAGTATGCTTGGGGTCATTGGCCATTTGGAAGACCCATTTGCGACCAAGCTTTAACTTCCTGACTGATGTCTTGAGATGTTGCTTCAATATATCCACATCATTTTCCATCCTCATGATGCCATCTATTTTGTGAAGTGCACCAGTCCCTCCTGCAGCAAAGCACCCCCACAACATGATGCTGCCACCCCCGTGCTTCACGGTTGGGACGGTGTTCTTTGGGCTTGCAAGCCTCCCCCTTTTTCCTCCAAACGTAACGATGGTCATTATGGCCAAACAGTTCTATTTTGGTTTCATCAGACCAGAGGACATTTCTCCAAAATATGGGACCAAATACTAAATATACTTTTTTAAAATACTTTTTATTACTTCAATACACATACAAGTGGATTTCAGATTTTTACCTTGCCAGCTCAGGGATTCGATCTTGCAACCTTTCGGTTACTAGTCCAACGCTCAAACCACTAGGCTACCTGCTGGTTACTGGCCCAACTCTCTAACCACTAGGCTACCTGCTGGTTACTGGCCCAACTCTCTAACCACTAGGCTACCTGCTGGTTACTGGCCCAACGCTCTAACCACTAGGCTACCCTGCTGGTTACTAGTCCAATGCTCTAACCACTAGGCTACCTGCTGGTTACTAGTCCAACTCTCTAACCCCTAGGCAACCTGCTGGTTACTGGCCCAACTCTCTAACCACTAGGCTACCTGCTGGTTACTGGTCCAACGCTCTAACCACTAGGCTACCTGCTGGTTACTGGCCCAACGCTCTAACCCCTAGGCTACCTGCTGGTTACTAGTCCAACGCTCTAACCACTAGGCTACCTGCTGGTTACTAATCCAACTCTCTAACCACTAGGCTACCTGCTGGTTACTGGTCCAACGCTCTAACCACTAAGCTACCTGCTGGTTACTAATCCAACTCTCTAACCACTAGGCTACCTGCTGGTTACTGGCCCAACTCTCTAACCACTAGGTTACCTGCTGGTTACTGGCCCAACTCTCTAACCACTAGACTACCTGCTGGTTACTGGTCCAACGCTCTAACCCCTAGGCTACCTGCTGGTTACTAGTCCAACGCTCTAACCACTAGGCTACCTGCTGGTTACTAATCCAACTCTCTAACCACTAGGCTACCTGCTGGTTACTGGTCCAACGCCTAACCCCTAGGCTACCTGCTGGTTACTGGTCCAACGCTCTAACCCCTAGGCTACCTGCTGGTTACTAGTCCAACACTCTAACCACTAGGCTACCTGCTGGTTACTAATCCAACTCTCTAACCACTAGGCTACCTGCTGGTTACTGGCCCAATGCTCTAACCACTAGGTTACCTGCTGGTTACTGGCCCAACTCTCTAACCACTAGGCTACCTGCTGGTTACTGGCCCAATGCTCTAACCACTAGGCTACCTGCTGGTTACTAGTCCAACGCTCTAACCACTAGGCTACCTGCTGGTTACTGGCCCAACTCTCTAACCACTAGGCTACCTGCTGGTTACTGGCCCAATGCTCTAACCACTAGGCTACCTGCTGGTTACTAGTCCAACGCTCTAACCACTAGGCTACCTGCTGGTTACTGGCCCAACTCTCTAACCACTAGGCTACCTGCTGGTTACCGGCCCAACTCTCTAACCACTAGGCTACCTGCTGGTTACCGGCCCAACTCTCTAACCACTAGGTTACCTGCTGGTTACTGGCCCAACGCTCTAACCACTAGGCTACCTGCTGGTTACTGGCCCAATGCTCTAACCACTAGGCTACCTGCTGGTTACTAGTCCAACGCTCTAACCACTAGGCTACCTGCTGGTTACTGGCCCAACTCTCTAACCACTAGGCTACCTGCTGGTTACTGGTCCAACGCTCTAACCACTAAGCTACCTGCTGGTTACTAATCCAACTCTCTAACCACTAGGCTACCTGCTGGTTACTGGCCCAACTCTCTAACCACTAGGTTACCTGCTGGTTACTGGCCCAACTCTCTAACCACTAGACTACCTGCTGGTTACTGGTCCAACGCTCTAACCCCTAGGCTACCTGCTGGTTACTAGTCCAACGCTCTAACCACTAGGCTACCTGCTGGTTACTAATCCAACTCTCTAACCACTAGGCTACCTGCTGGTTACTGGTCCAACGCTCTAACCCCTAGGCTACCTGCTGGTTACTGGTCCAACGCTCTAACCCCTAGGCTACCTGCTGGTTACTAGTCCAACACTCTAACCACTAGGCTACCTGCTGGTTACTAATCCAACTCTCTAACCACTAGGCTACCTGCTGGTTACTGGCCCAATGCTCTAACCACTAGGTTACCTGCTGGTTACTGGCCCAACTCTCTAACCACTAGGCTACCTGCTGGTTACTGGCCCAATGCTCTAACCACTAGGCTACCTGCTGGTTACTAGTCCAACGCTCTAACCACTAGGCTACCTGCTGGTTACTGGCCCAACTCTCTAACCACTAGGCTACCTGCTGGTTACTGGCCCAATGCTCTAACCACTAGGCTACCTGCTGGTTACTAGTCCAACGCTCTAACCACTAGGCTACCTGCTGGTTACTGGCCCAACTCTCTAACCACTAGGCTACCTGCTGGTTACCGGCCCAACTCTCTAACCACTAGGCTACCTGCTGGTTACCGGCCCAACTCTCTAACCACTAGGTTACCTGCTGGTTACTGGCCCAACGCTCTAACCACTAGGCTACCTGCTGGTTACTGGCCCAATGCTCTAACCACTAGGCTACCTGCTGGTTACTAGTCCAACGCTCTAACCACTAGGCTACCTGCTGGTTACTGGCCCAACTCTCTAACCACTAGGCTACCTGCTGGTTACTGGCCCAATGCTCTAACCACTAGGCTACCTGCTGGTTACTAGTCCAACGCTCTAACCACTAGGCTACCTGCTGGTTACTGGCCCAACTCTCTAACCACTAGGCTACCTGCTGGTTACTGGCCCAACTCTCTAACCACTAGGCTACCTGCCGCCCCAAACAAAGTAGCAAAATGGCCACACTCCCAATACTTTTGGAGCTCACTGTGCGTGTTATGCAGGTGTGTGTCTTATGCAGGTGTGTGTCTTATGCAGGTGTGTGTGTGTTATACAGGTGTGTGTGTGTTATGCAGGTGTGTGTGTGTGTGTGTGTTATGCAGGTGTGTGTGGGTGTGTCAACCCAGTGGCTGAGCCTGAGGTGTCTGTCTCTCGTTATCTCCTCACCAGGCCGTGCCAGAAGAGCAGCGTTTAGCCATGGCTATCATCCTGGTCATGTGGGTCTCAGCTCTGGCCTCCTCCCTCATCGACAACATCCCCTTCACCGCCACCATGGTAACAGGCTGCACACCGTCTGCCACACCGCCTGCCACACTGTCTCTCTGTCTGCCGCTGGAAGGGGAGGCACACAGTGAAACAGAAACACGCTTCCATACGCTGTCACATGCAGCCGCACATACACACATACTCACACATGCACGACTAACATATTCGCACACAGGCACATTTACAAAGAAATTTGACAATTTTAGAGAATATATTTATTTGAATCTATACTCTGAATGGCCTAATCTATACTCTGAAAGACCTAATCTATACTCTGAAAGACCTAATCCACAGTCTGAAAGGCCTAATATATACTCTGAAAGGCCTAATCTACAGTCTGAAAGACCTAATCTATACTCTGAAAGACCTAATCTACAGTCTGAAAGACGTAATCTATACTCTGAAAGACCTAATCTATACTCTGAAAGACCTAATCTATACTCTTAAAGACCTAATCTACAGTCTGAAAGACCTAATCTATACTCTGAAAGACCTAATCTACAGTCTGAAAGGCCTAATCTATACTCTGAAAGGCCTAATCTATACTCGGAAAGGCCTAATCTACAGTCTGAAAGACCTAATCTATACTCTGAAAGACCTAATCTACAGTCTGAAAGGCCTAATCTATACTCTGAAAGACCTAATCTATACTCTGAATGGGCTAATCTACAGTCTGAAAGACCTAATCTATACTCTGAATGGGCTAATCTATACTCTGAAAGACCTAATCTATACTCTGAATGACCTAATCTATACTCTGAAAGGCCTAATCTATACTCTGAAAGGCCTAATCTATACTCCGAAAGACCTAATCTACAGTCTGAAAGACCTAATCTATACTCTGAAAGACCTAATCTACAGTCTGAAAGACGTAATCTATACTCTGAAAGACCCAATCTATACTCTGAAAGACCTAATCTATACTCTGAAAGACCTAATCTATACTCTGAAAGACCTAATCTATACTCTGAAAGACCTAATCTACAGTCTGAAAGGCCTAATCTATACTCTGAAAGGCCTAATCTATACTCTGAAAGGCCTAATCTACAGTCTGAAAGACCTAATCTATACTCTGAAAGACCTAATCTACAGTCTGAAAGGCCTAATCTATACTCTGAAAGACCTAATCTATACTCTGAATGGGCTAATCTACAGTCTGAAAGACCTAATCTATACTCTGAATGGGCTAATATATACTCTGAAAGACCTAATCTATAGTCTGAATGACCTAATCTATACTCTGAAAGGCCTAATCTATACTCTGAAAGGCCTAATCTATACTCTGAAAGACCTAATCTATACTCTGAATGGGCTAATCTACAGTCTGAAAGACCTAATCTATACTCTGAATGGGCTAATCTATACTCTGAAAGACCTAATCTATACTCTGAATGACCTAATCTATACTCTGAAAGGCCTAATCTATACTCTGAAAGGCCTAATCTATACTCCGAAAGACCTAATCTACAGTCTGAAAGACCTAATCTATACTCTGAAAGACCTAATCTACAGTCTGAAAGACGTAATCTATACTCTGAAAGACCTAATCTATACTCTGAAAGACCTAATCTACAGTCTGAAAGACCTAATCTATACTCTGAAAGACCTAATCTACAGTCTGAAAGGCCTAATCTATACTCTGAAAGGCCTAATCTATACTCTGAAAGGCCTAATCTACAGTCTGAAAGACCTAATCTATACTCTGAAAGACCTAATCTACAGTCTGAAAGGCCTAATCTATACTCTGAAAGACCTAATCTATACTCTGAATGGACTAATCTACAGTCTGAAAGACCTAATCTATACTCTGAATGGGCTAATCTACAGTCTGAAAGACCTAATCTATACTCTGAATGGGCTAATATATACTCTGAAAGACCTAATCTATAGTCTGAATGACCTAATCTATACTCTGAAAGGCCTAATCTATACTCTGAAAGGCCTAATCTATACTCTGAAAGACCTAATCTATACTCTGAATGGGCTAATCTACAGTCTGAAAGACCTAATCTGTACTCTGAATGGGCTAATCTATACTCTGAAAGACCTAATCTATACTCTGAATGACCTAATCTATACTCTGAAAGGCCTAATCTATACTCTGAAAGGCCTAATCTATACTCCGAAAGACCTAATCTACAGTCTGAAAGACCTAATCTATACTCTGAAAGACCTAATCTACAGTCTGGAAGACGTAATCTATACTCTGAAAGACCTAATCTATACTCTGAAAGACCTAATCTACAGTCTGAAAGACCTAATCTATACTCTGAAAGACCTAATCTACAGTCTGAAAGGCCTAATCTATACTCTGAAAGGCCTAATCTATACTCTGAAAGGCCTAATCTACAGTCTGAAAGACCTAATCTATACTCTGAAAGACCTAATCTACAGTCTGAAAGGCCTAATCTATACTCTGAAAGACCTAATCTATACTCTGAATGGACTAATCTACAGTCTGAAAGACCTAATCTATACTCTGAATGGGCTAATCTATACTCTGAAAGACCTAATCTATACTCTGAATGACCTAATCTATACTCTGAAAGGCCTAATCTATACTCTGAAAGGCCTAATCTATACTCCGAAAGACCTGATCTATACTCTGAATGGCTAGCCATGGACCGCTGGTGGGCGTGGCCAAAGACCTAATCTATACTCTGAATGGCTAGCCATGGACCGCTGGTGGGCGTGGCCAAAGACCTAATCTATACTCTGAATGGCTAGCCATGGACCGTTTATTATTGGCATTGGCACTTGGCTTGGAGCCGGTACTATGGTCATATGACATGACAATAGAGGTCTTTGGCAACGCGCACACCAGTTTGGCCTTTTAAAGAACAATGCATATCTGACCCCCATCTCTTTTCGGTCTTATGTTCCAACATTTGAAACGGTGTTTCAGTGCATGGGTCTCTATTGTCTAGACATGTACACATGTTCATGAAATACAATAGATGGCCGTAATCACCCCCAGAAACACCAATTTGATGGGTCAGATTATCATCTGGCGATGTGGAGTCTTTTTTTTTACTTGTAGCTAGCTAAACAATAAACCATAATCCCAACCCATACAGTAGCAATATAAACGGATTGTCATAACTAGCCGCCATGCATGAAATGATGTAGTGTGAATCTGCTGGTAGCTAAAGCTAACTAACTAGGTTCAATGTTAGCAAGCTAATTAACAGCAGGCTGTAACTAGCGTTCTGAGATATAAATAATATTACTACACAAATCATACATGTAGCTAGCAAAGCTAACGTCAGGTAGCTAGCAAGCCAGCCAACGTTGGTGAGCTAGCTAGCTAGCTAACAGTACGCTTTTAACATGCAATGAAAACAATTTTCTGACAAAATTAGAAAAATGTTTAATATCTGAAAAGGTAGCTAGACTCTTATATGGATTAATGCCTTCACGTCATGGTTGGATTAGTTTGTAGATGTAATCTGGTGACAGGTGTTTAAAACAACAGACTTCTGTGTTCTCTTTTTGCCTACCTCCCTACATTTGTAATCAATCGTCATAATTTTCTCCATCTCTCTTTCTCATACTCTATTTTTCCGCCGGGCATTTCCACTGATTTCAACTTGTTCAACTTCATCTGTGACAACAACACTGTTGACCATTTATTCCCCCGTGTCTGGTTCATTCAGGGCTTTCCTCATTGTCTGATTCATTTTCATTATTCAGAAATACCTCATCCCCTACTATAAAATATTGTGGTGGATCTTTAATATTATCAGCCTTTTTTTCCTTCCACTAGTCCCGAGGCCCTTGTCTCTGCGTTCAGTTTGAAAGGAAGTCGCTAACTTGGTTAGTGAAATTGCTAACTAACGTTCCTGTGAACTTCCAGTCATTGCGCTAACACTAGTTACCATTGGCTCGTGACACTACATATAAGCTGACAGTGGAATTGTTTTAAGATGGTCATACTATGGATCATTTAGCTAATGGATTTTGAATGAAAAAAAAAAAAATGTATCAATTATTTTTAGTCTTCACTACTAAAGCCCATAGAAATGCATTGAACACATTCATAAATGGCACCCCATTCCCTACGTAGTGCACTACTTTCGACCAGAGCCCTATGGCACCCCATTCCCTGCGTAGTGCACTAGTTTTGACCAGAGCCCTATGGCACCCCATTCCCTGCGTAGTGCACTACTTTTGACCAGAGCCCTATGGCACCCCATTCCCTGCGTAGTGCACTACTTTTGACCAGAGCCCTATGGCACCCCATTCCCTGCGTAGTGCACTAGTTTTGACCAGAGCCCTATGGCACCCCATTCCCTGCGTAGTGCACTACTTTTGACCAGAGCCCTATGGCACCCCATTCCCTACATAGTGCACTACTTTCGACCAGAGCCCTATGGCACCCCATTCCCTGCGTAGTGCACTACTTTTGACCAGAGCCCTATGGTACCCCATTCCCTACGTAGTGCACTACTTTCGACCAGAGCCCTATGGCACCCCATTCCCTGCGTAGTGCACTAGTTTTGACCAGAGCCCTATGGCACCCCATTCCCTGCGTAGTGCACTACTTTTGACCAGAGCCCTATGGCACCCCATTCCCTGCGTAGTGCACTAGTTTTGACCAGAGCCCTATGGCACACCATTCCCTGCGTAGTGCACTAGTTTTGACCAGAGCCCTATGGCACCCCATTCCCTGCGTAGTGCACTAGTTTTGACCAGAGCCTATGGCACCCCATTCCCTGCGTAGTGCACTACTTTTGACCAGAGCCTATGGCACCCCAGAGCATGCACCACATCTAATTCTCCGATGATCAGTTCCATAGGACCCGGTCCTCCATAGTACTGGTCCTCCATTTGACGAACATGTAGCACCCACCTGGGTGATGCCACGGCTGCTGAAATGCGCACGAAAAGCCACTACATCTTGGCAGTGGTTAAGAACAGTTCTGGGAGCCTCTTCTGCCATCTCTAGATACAGCATGAAGTACTTTTTGTAATTCTTCCTGACAGATGAAACAAAACCGGGGCTGCATTATTTGAATCCAAGCAGCCAGCTAGTTAGCTACAAGCCAAAAAATATAGACTTTTCATCCCAATTCTGCAAGATATTCAGTGCCTTCGGAAAGTATTCAGACCCCTTGACTTTTTCCACATTTTGTTACGTAACAACCTTATTCTAAAATCGATTACATATTAAAGAAATTCTCAGTAATCTACACACAATATGACATAATGACAATGCAAAAACGTTTACATTTTTTTTAAGTTTGCATATTTATTAATGTAAAAAACGGAAATATCTTATTTACTATAGTATTCAGACCCTGCTATGAGACTTGAAACTGAGCTCAGGTGCATCCTGTTTCCATTGATCATCCTTGAAATTTCTACAACTTGATTGAAGTCCACCTCTGGTAAATTCAATTGATTGGACATGATTTGGAAAGAGACACACCTGTCTATATAAGGTCCCACAGTTGACAGTGTATGTCAGAGCAAAAACCAAGCCATGAGGTCAAAGGAATTGTCCGTAGAGCTTCAAGACAGGATTGTGTCGAGGCACAGAGCTGGGGAAGGGTACCAAAAATTCTGCAGCATTGAAGTTCCCCAAGAACACAGTGGCCTCCATCATTCTTAAATGGAAGAGGTTTGGAACCACCTAGACTCTTCCCAGAGCTGGCCGCCCGGCCAAACTGAGCTATCGGGGGAGAAGGGCCTTGGTCAGGGAGGTGACCAAGAACCCGATGGTCACTCTGACACAGCTCCAGAGTTCCTCTGTGGAGATGGGAGAACCTTCCAGAAGGACAACCATCTCTGCAGCACTCCACCAATCAGGCCTTTATAGTACAGCGTCACGTCTGGAGGAAACCTGGCACCCTCCCTACGGTGAAGCATGGTGGTGGCAACATCATGCTGTAGGGATGTTTTTCAGGGGCAGGGACTGGGAGACTAGTCAGGATCGAGGAAAGGGTGAACGGAGCAAAGTACAGAGAGATCCTTGATGAAAACCTGCTCCAGAGCGCTCAGGACCTCAGACTGGGGCGAAGGTTCACCTCCCAACAGGACAACGACAGCCACGACAACGCAGGAGTGACTTCGGGATAAGTCTCTGAATGTCCTTGAGTAGCCCAGCCAGAGCCAAGACTTGAACCCGATCTAACATCTCTGGATAGACCTGAAAATAGCTGGGCAGCAACGCTCCCCATCCAACCTGACAGCGCTTGAGGGGATCTGCAGAGAGATACAGATATGCCAGGTGTGCCAAGCTTGTAGGATCATACCCAAGAAGACTCAATGCTGTAATCACTGACTAAAGTGGTTCAACAAAGTACTCTGTAAACGGTCTGAATACTTATGTAAATGTGATATTTCAGTTTTTTTATAAATTAGCAAAAATTCATAACCTGTTTTTGTTTTGTCATTATGGGGTATTGTGTGTAGATTGATGAGGGGAAAAAAACAATTGAATACATTTTAGAATAAGGCTGTAACGTAACAACATTTTGAAAAGGTTAAGGGGTCTGAATACTTTTCCGAATGGCTGTAAGTGATTAATGCCTAGAGCAGTCAACCCCCCTCAAAAATAATTTACAAAATGTAACAAAAAACACACAGAGAAATACAATATTTAGGGCCCTCTGCCATGCCAACCACATACCATCAATATTTGCATAGCCTTTGTGATTGGATGATAGCAATGAGGGCTCAGGATCAGATCAGGATCAACTACTCTGATCTCCTCATTAATAATATTATTTTAATATTTGAAGATTGAAATTAAGGTCAGTCTTTAGCAAATGACAAGACTGGTACCCAGCCTGAAGCAGCCCAGCAGTCCATCTGGTACCCAGGCTAAAGCAGTCCATCTGGTACCCAGGCTAAAGCAGCCTAGCAGCCCATCTGGTACCCAGGCTAAAGCAGTCCATCTGGTACCCAGGCTAAAGTAGCCCAGCAGTCCATCTGGTACCCAGGCTAAAGCAGTCCATCTGGTACCCACGCTAAAGCAGCCCATCTGGTACCCAGGCTAAAGCAGCCCATCTGGTACCCAGGCTAAAGCAGCCCATCTGGTACCCAGGCTAAAGCAGTCCATCTGGTACCCAGGCTAAAGCAGTCCATCTGGTACCCACGCTAAAGCAGCCCATCTGGTACCCAGACTAAAGCAGTCCATCTGGTACCCAGGCTAAAGCAGCCCATCTTCATTTCTAAGACTTATTCAAACACAGCTCAAACTCACAGCACAATCTCCATTTGCCATGTGCTCTCACCAAGCATTTCAACCATAAGCTTTTAGCAACAAGGATCCATGCCTCTGGACTGCACAATAGTCTGTGGGTAGCTGCCAAGAAACACAAAAACAGGGTTTAAATACATTCAGCACAAATTCCATGACCAGTCCTACATTGTTTTTATACTTCCTGACCTCCCTTTGTGTCTTTCTCCAGATCATGTGACCAACCAACTTCTGTATGATTGGTTGTTTCTATATTTCCTGACTTGCCTGTTTGTCTTTCACCAGATCATGTGATAAACTTCCTCCTGTATGATTGGTTGTTTCTATACTTCCCAACTTCCCTATGTCTTTCTCCAGATCATGTGACCAACCAACTCCTGTATGATTGGTTGTTTCTATACTTCCTGACTTCCCTGTGTATTTTTCTCCAGATCCCTGTCCTCATCAACCTGAGTCAAGATGCAGATGTCAACCTGCCTATCAAACCCCTCATTTTTGCCCTGGCCATGGGAGCCTGTCTGGGAGGTGAGTTACGGACAGACAGCCGGACCGACAGACAGACAGATGGACTGGCCGACCGACAGACCGAACCATTCATCTTTGCCCTGGCCATGGGAGCCCATCTGGGATCCAGATAGTGGAGCAGGCGTTTACATTCCTGAATTTGATGTGCAGATATATATGTATATGTGTGTATATATATATGTATATATATGTGTGTGTGTATATATATATATATATATATATATATATATATATATATGTCTCTCTCTATATATATATATATATATATATATATATATATTATATGTATGTGTGTGTGTGTGTGTATATCTATATGTGTATATAAATATATATGTATGTGGACACCCCTTCACAGCAAAAAAGTAGGCGCAAAATGAAGCCTGGCCCTAAATGTCAGCTGCTTTTGGGTGACAGCGGCAGAACCGTTTGGGTTAGAAGCACGATTCGACTTCTGGAACATTCCTTAGGACCTGCCGATCTGTGCAAGCCTAACCGTGGCCCTGTGGCATTAACCCTTAATAGTGAAAACAGGGTATTTACATCAAACCGTTTGCTATGACATGTCTCCCCATAGGAATACATTGCCTGCTCCCCTAAATTCAACCTGGTGCCTATGTGGGTTGTGAATGTCTTATGAACCTGTCTTCGATAGCAATCCATCAGACCACTATGAGGTCTACCTGTGTTGATTCTAAGCTTCCTGGAGCAACCGGAAGTGGTAAAAATCACCCAAAAGGTGTTTTGATAGACCCAACCTAAAGTTTGTGAAAAACAGACATTCAACCCTGTGTAAATCAGTCAGTTCTTAACCTAAAGACGTATAACTCAGGATTCTGTTAAAGCATACCCCAATGAGGATATGTGTCTACCTACAGCTTCCTGTGACAACCGGAAGTGCTTTAAATAGGGGTCATAGGTGCTGTTTCGAAGGGTTAAAAATGTCAGATCTTTACAAAACTTCATATGTGTGATTAGGCAACCCTCATGAACTGTAAATGGGTCATTTCTCCCATCAGATTTACAAGAAAACCCTCACAGACACACACAAACACAGATATGGGATGGAGTGACACAGTGTGGGGCTTGAAGACACACAGAGCCTGCAATGGCATCACCATAGTCTCTAGGCCTTGCCGAGTTCAACGAGACGCCACGCTTGACCGTAGCTCACTCGGTCTGACCGCAGCAACTGTGCCAAAAAGTAGGCCCAAACTGAAGCCTGGCCCTCAATTTCAGCTGCTTTTGGGTGACAGCGGCAGAACCGTTTGGGTTAGAAGCACGGTTCGACTTCAGGAGCGTTCCTTAGGACCTCCCGATCTGTGCAAGCCTAACCGTGACCATGTGGCATTAACCCTTAACAGTGAAAACAGGGTATTTACATCAAACCGTTTGCTATGACATCTCTCCCCATAGGAATACATTGACTGCTCGCCTAAATTCAACCTGGTGCCTATGTGGGTTATGAATGCCTTATGAACCTGTCTTTGATGGCAATCCATCAGGCCACTATGAGGTCTACCTGTGTTGATTCTAAGCTTCCTGGAGCAACCGGAAGTGGTAAAATCACCCTAAAGGTGTTTTACAGTACCCAACCTGCTGTTGGTGAAAAACAGACTTTCAAACCTGTGTTAATCAGTCAGTTCTTAACTTACAGACTTAAAACTCAGGATTCTGTTACAGCCTACCCCAATGAGGATATGTGTCTACCTACAGCTTCCTGTGACAACCGGAAGTGCCTTAAATTGGGGTCACAGTGTCTGTTTCAAAGGGTTAAAAAGGTCACAATTTTCCAAAACTTCACATGTGTGATTAGGCAACCCCAATGAACTGTAAATCAGTCATTTCTCCCATCAGAATCCCTTGAAAAACTCACACATGCACACAGTCCATGGGGAGTGACAGTGTGGGGCTTACAGACACACACTGCCTGAAATAGTTACTTTCCTTCGAACTATTAAAGAACCGTCAGACCTAGAGCTCTGAAACTTTAGAACCCTTTTCTAGAGCTTATGTCGATAGTGCACGGTGAGTTATGGGGCTCTAGAAGGTTCACAGGCCGAGAAACAGCCTTGTACATTTGCAATATTTTCAATTCATTTTTACATCACGAAAATGACAAAATTTCTAAAAGTCCCAGAGACACAAGGCTAGGTGCGTTAGAACCGCCTCGGCCCATAGAGACGGACCCTAACGTTTCTCTCCGATAGCTCATTCAAGGACCTCGTAGCAACGCCCGGAAAACGTGGATTTTCAGCACCAATTAAGGTCGCTGCTCGGGCTCGAAAGACCTATCGAGCGAACTCGGGATTTGGGGTCGCCAGATAGGCCGACACATAACGCCGGAACTGGACCCGCAACTAGAACGTAACTCAGGTGTTTTACGTTTTCATTATAGTGACTTTATGGCAGACTTTTGTCCATTTGCAATAAGTTAAAACCGTCAAGCCCGCCATCCTGAGATCAACGGGCAGTCAATTGGGCATTCCTGAAGTATTTTAGAGCTTGTCATATTCGTGATGTTAAAGCCCATTGAAACATATTGCAAATGTACTGTACATTTGCAATATGTTTCACTGTACATTTGCAATATGTTTCAATGGGCTTTTTGACATGTTGAAATCAACACCAACGAGCTATGGACAGGTACCGCTATCAATCCTGGCCATCCTGAGATCAACGGGCAGTCAATTGACCATTCCTGAAGTATTTTAGAGCTTGTCATATTCGTGATGTTAACAGCCCATTGAAACATATTGCAAATGTACTGTACATTTGCAATATGTTTCACTGTACATTTGCAATATGTTTCAATGGGCTTTTTTTTGACATGTTGAAATCAACACCAACGAGCTATGGACAGGTACCGCTATCAATCCTGGCCATCCTGAGATCAACGAGCAGTCAATTGGCCATTCCTGCAGGATTTTAGAGCTTGTCATATTCGTGATGTTAACAGCCCATTGAAACATATTGCAAATGTACTGTACATTTGCAATATGTTTCACTGTACATTTGCAATATGTTTCAATGGGCTTTTTTTTTGACATGTTGAAATCAACACCAACGAGCTATGGCCAGGTGCCACTATCAATCCTGGGCATCCCGAGATCAACGGGCAGTCAATTGACCATTCCTGAAGTATTTTAGAGCTTGTCATATTCGTGATGTTAACAGCCCATTGAAACATATTGCAAATGTACTGTACATTTGCAATATGTTTCACTGTACATTTGCAATATGTTTCAATGGACTTTTTTGACATGTTGAAATCAACACCAACGAGCTATGGACAGGTACCACTATCAATCCTGGCCATCCTGAGATCAATGGGCAGTCAATTGGGCATTCCTGCAGGATTTTAGAGCTTGTCATATTCGTGATGTTAACAGCCCATTGAAACATATTGCAAATGTACTGTACATTTGCAATATGTTTCACTGTACATTTGCAATATGTTTCAATGGGCTTTTTTGACATGTTGAAATCAACACCAACGAGCTATGGCCAGGTGCCACTATCAATCCTGGCCATCCCGAGATCAACGGGCAGTCAATTGACCATTCCTGAAGTATTTTAGAGCTTGTCATATTCGTGATGTTAACAGCCCATTGAAACATATTGCAAATGTACTGTACATTTGCAATATGTTTCACTGTACATTTGCAATATGTTTCAATGGACTTTTTTTTGACATGTTGAAATCAACACCAACGAGCTATGGACAGGTACCACTATCAATCCTGGCCATCCTGAGATCAATGGGCAGTCAATTGGGCATTCCTGAAGTATTTTAGAGCTTGTCATATTCGTGATGTTAACAGCCCATTGAAACATATTGCAAATGTACTGTACATTTGCAATATGTTTCACTGTACATTTGCAATATGTTTCAATGGGCTTTTTTGACATGTTGAAATCAACACCAACGAGCTATGGACAGGTACCACTATCAATCCTGGCCATCCTGAGATCAATGGGCAGTCAATTGGGCATTCCTGAAGTATTTTAGAGCTTGTCATATTCGTGATGTTAAAAGCCCATTGAAACATATTGCAAATGTACAGTGAAACATATTGCAAATGTACTGTACAAAGCAATGGAAGAGAGTGTGGACTCTGTCATTTTTTTGAACATTTTTGAAAACCTCCATAAATGAGCAGGGGCTTCTCCCACTGACTTAGGGCCATAGTGGGATGCTCCCATACGGATCCTGGAGGCACTGCACCCCCCTAAATGCATTTTTGACCAAATAAGCTTTCAGGGAAGGTGGCATTAACATCATCTCAGGAGATGATTCACTCAGCCTTTCAACTTTTTTAAAATTGAAAGAACTCCATAAATGAGCAGGGGCTTCTCCCACTGACTTAGGGCCATAGTGGGATGCTCCCATACGGATCCTGGAGGCACTGCACCCCTAAATGCATTTTTGACTAAATAAGCTTTCAGGAAGGTGGCATTAACATCATCTCAGGAGATGATTCACTCAGCTTTTCAACTTTTTAAAATTGAAAGAACTCCATAAATGAGCAGGGGCTTCTCCCACTGACTTAGGGCCATAGTGGGATACTCCCATAAAGATCCTGGACCAGGAGCAGCCCCTAAAGTCATTTAAAACCCTTTTTGAAAATATGGACCTGGTAAATGTACTGTACATTAACATAGTGATATATATCATTTTGTCAGTTTAAATGCCATTTGGACATTGCTCACTGACTTTTGGGTTCGGAAGCCGACTTCCTATGACGATATATGTAAATGGACATAACATCATGACTTTTGACTTCCTATGGTAACATATTGCAAATGGACAAAACATATTGCAAATGGACAATAAAAAAGTTAATAAAAATTAACTTTATTAAAATTAGACAAGAATATGTTTATACACATCTTCTATGCGTGAGATTATAACGAAAAGTCGTTAGAATCGCTAAAACGCCCAGAAAGCACTTTTTAGGAGGTATAGTTATTTTGATATTTTTTGGAAATGTCAAAATTTGACCCTTGGTCTTGTCTTCATGTACATTTGCAATATGTTTTGCCTCGTTGGAACGCTCGCCACCTATAGTAATTTTGAGTTATTACACTTGGCATTTGCCGTATGCCGTTTGCCATAAGAAATACACGAAACGGCGTACATTTGGGCACTCTTTTCCATCGTGTGTATGTTTGTTCCAATGGCAATATGTTGCCATTCATTTTTGTCCATTTCATGGGGGTCTTCCCTTACCCTGAGCAAGGCAGTTAACCCACTCTTCCCCTGGGCGCCGAAGACGCCCCTTAAATGTAGAAGACGCATTCAGTTGTGCAACTGACTAGGTACTTTGTGGCAACAGTTTGAGGAAGGCCTTTTCCTGTTTCAGCATGACAATGCCTTCATGGACAAAACAAGGTCCATACAGAAATGGTTTGTTGAGATCGGTGTGGAAGATCTTAACTGGCATGCACAGAGCCCTGACCTCAACCCCATCGAACACCTTTGAGATGAAGCAGGTGTCCACATACTTCGTCATGTTGTGTATGTAGAAGACTAACAGTTGAACTGTCAGTGTACTCTGTTGAACTGTTGGCGATAGTAGTTGCCCTCCAGCGGGTGGAGGACGCTCAATCTGTCAGATTCCCTGTCTGTGTTGTCTAATGGCAAATCTAATAGGATTGACCTACTATGGGAGGCATTAATGTTATTATGGAGAATCGAGAGACTGGGTGTAGTAGTGAGATTCCGCTGGGTCAACAGCCCATTCAGGTGTGGAATGGAATGAAATTGTAGACCAGATAGGCAAAAGGGCTTTAAAACGAGATATAACTGATATTCATGTTCTGCTGGGTAGAGGTGAGGAGCCATTTTGATAGATGTGTGCCAGAAGAGACTCTGAGCCCTCCAAAGAAAGGTCACTCTGTTTCTATCTCCTAAGCAACTTTGCAGTATTTTAATTTTATTTTGTGTTATTTCTGACATTATTAGCCCAGAACGTTTCTTTGTGTTTTTACATACAGACGGAAATAACTTTTGGATATCAGAGCGGTGGTAACTCACACGCTTTTCGACCAGAAATACCACTTTCCTGAAATGGATCCTTTGTTGGTACCCCCCCAAGGCGATTGAACTTATCCCACGGGCTGCTCCAAGACACCACCAGCGGAGAAGAGGTATTCGGAGTGGACTTGTAGTCTAACTCAGGAGGCGTGCACACCGTCCACTGCTTCTGAGTATATTACTCGCTAATTTTCAGTCTCTGGACAATAAAGTAGACCAGCTCAGGATCTCCTTCCAGAGAGATATCAGGGACTGTAACATTCTCACGAAATCATGGCTCCCTCCAAATATACTGCCCCCATCCACACAGCCAACTGGGTTCTCAGTTCATTGCGCAGACAGGAATAAAGAACTCTCTCGGTAGAAGCAAGGCGAAGGTGTATGTTTCATGATTATCTACTTATGGTGTGATTGTGGTAACGTACAGGAACTACAGGAACAGGAAGTCCTTTTTGTTCACCCGACCTGGAATACCTCACAATCAAATGCCAACCATATTACCACCCAAGAGAATAATCTTTGGTTATAGTCACAGCCTCAAGACGGCTCTCAAGGAACTACACTGGACTTTGTGAAAACTGGAAACCGCAAATCCTGAGGCCCCATTTATTGTAGCTGAGGACTTTAACAATGCAAAATGGTACCAACGTTCTATCAACAAATTGCCTGTAGTACTCGCGCTTCAAAAAACTCTTAACCATTCTTACTTTTTTTCCCCCGGGATGGCTACAAGGCCCTTGTCAGATCACGACTCCATTCTCTTCCTCCCTTCCTATAGGCAGAAACTCAAACAGGAAGTTAAAGTCTATTCAACACTGGTCTGAAAAATCGGAATCCATGCTTCAAGATTATTTTGATCACTCGGACTGGGATATGTTCCTCCGGGTTGCCTCTGAGAATAACATTGATGTATACACTGACACGGTGACTGAGTTCATCAGGAATGTTGTTCCCACTGTGACAATTAAAACCTACCCAAACTAAAAATCATGTATAGATGGCAGCATTCGTTAAATACTGAAAGTGGGAACCACCCGGCAAGGTGACTGGGATTGTGGTCAAATACAAACAGTTCAGTTATGCCCTCCTTAAGGCAAACAAACAGGCAAAACGTACAAAGACAAGCTGGAGTTGCAATTCAAAGGCTCAGACACGAGACGTACAAACAATCACGCATTGCAAAGGGAAAACCAGCCACGTCAGGGACGCCGATGTTTTGCTCGTGGACAAGCTAAACACCTTCGAGGCTTTGAGACAAACACACCGGCGCAGGCCGCTCCCAATGACTGTTTGCTCTCGTTCTCCGTGGCCGATATGAGTAAGCCATTTAACCGTGTCAACCCTCGAAAGGCTGCTGGCCCAGATGGCATCCCTAGCCATGTCCTCAGATATGCAGACCAGCTGGCTGGAGTGTTTATGGACATCTTCAATCTCTCCCTATTCCAGTCTGCTGTCCCCACTTGCTTCAAGATGTACACCATTGTTCCTGTACCCAAGAAAGTGAAGGTAACTGAACTAAATAACTATCACCCCATAGCACTCACTACTGTCATCATGAAGTGCTTTGAGAGGCTAGTTAAAGATCATATCACCTCCACCTTACCCTAGACCCACTGCAATTTGCATACCGGCCCCAATAGATCAACGGATGACGCAAACGGGATTGCACTGCACACTGCTCTATCCCATCTGGACAAGAGGAATACTTATATAAGAATTATGTTCAGTCAGCTCAGTCATCGACATCAACAGGGCCTCGGCATACACATCACTGACAATCTGAAATGGTCCACCCACACACTGTGGTGAAGAATGCGCAATAGTGCCTCTTCAACCTCAGGAAGCTGAAGAAATTAAGATTGGCCCTTAAGACCAGCACAAACTTTTACAGATGCAGTGGATTTTCTGAACATAACGCGCCAACCAAACAGAGATTTATGGATATAAACAATGACTTTTTCTAACAAAAGGAACATTGGATGTCTTGCTTGGACACTTCGGATTGCCCTCAGCAGAAGATCATCAAAGGTAAGCGATTTATTTTAGCTCTTTTTATGTGTTTTGTGAGACCTGTGCTGGTTATGAAATTATGATAATGCAGAAAATATGCGGGGCGCTGTCCTCAGACAATCAAATGTTCTGCTTTTGCCGTTAAGCCTTTTTGAAATCTGACAACGCTGTGAGATTGCCAAGAGTATATGTATGTATATGTGTGCGCCCCAATGATCCCTAAGTAGGCAAGTCAGTTAAAAACAAATTCTTATTTACAGTGACGGCCTACCAAAAGGCAAAAGGCTTCCTGCACCCGGTGTCACAGGAAGGCCAAGAAGATTATCAAGGACCTCGTAGCCACACGAGCCACAGGCTGTTGCACATTTACTCGCTCTGTCAGAATGACAATCAGCTTCTTGGTCACCTCCCTGACCAAGTCCCTTCTCCCCCGATTGCTCAGTTTGGCCGGGCGACCAGCTCTAGGAAGAGTCTTGGTGGTTCCAAACTTCTTCCAATTAAGAATGATGGAGGCCACTGACAATTCCTTCGAGCTAGCAGCTTGGTTTTTGCTCTGACGTGCAGTATCAACTTTGGGACCTTATATAGGCAGATGTGTGCTTTTACAAATCATGTCCAATCAATTGAATTTACCACATGTGGACTCCAATCAAGTTGCAGAAACATCTCAAGGATGATCAATGGGAACAGAATGCACCTGAGCTCAATTTCGAGTCTCAAAAAGCTGCTCTTAATTTATCCTAACAAAAGAATATGTCAACCCCCATAAAATTGTTCGAAAAAGTTGCTTAAACATGTAAAAAAATATATATATAATAATCACACATGTTGTTCACCATCTGGATACAATAAAGGTGATATTTGCACAATATATTTGGAACAAATTGATTATTTTAATATTTATTTATGTATCGATACATTATTACATGTACCTACTTAAAACCCAATTGGGTTTTTATTTCTAAATAAATTATTTGTCTCTCAAATAAAAATATATTTCAAACAAAATAATTTCTGTCTTTTCACCAGCCCATGTCATGGTAATAGCTCGATCTTTCACAAGATGTGTTTTTCATTCATGTCAATGTACCAAAATGTATAATAAAAAAAAATGAAACTCTTCCTTTACAATCAGAATAGCAGAATGTACCTGAAGTGTTTACCTGAAAACAGTCAGAACATTTGTATGTATAAAATACTGTGGTTCACAAATGTTGAATTAGTCAAGTCTGTTTTTGATTACAGATGAAGTGAGACCTTCACAACTTTATAAATCTAATTTTAAAACTTGTGAGGTGACAGCACAACCTGTATGACCACACAATTTAAAACAGTTAACTCTGGGCTAGGGGTCCCGCTAGCAGGACAACTTCCGGTGAAACTGGAGGGCGCGCAATTCAAAAACATAATCATAAATGTTATGGATTTTAAACATTTATGTACATATAAGTGTCTTATGTCGTCTGAAAGCTTAAATTCTTGTTAATCTAACTGCACTTTTCGATTTAGAGTAGCTATTACAGCAAAAGCATGCCATCCGATTGTTTGAGGACGGCGCCCCACATCAAAATATTTTTCCACCGGCACAGGTTTCATACATTCACCAATAGCCATTAAATATTCATTTACTGTTTGAAAATCTTCCTCTGATTTGTCATCCAAACGGTCCCAGCTATAGCATGTAGTGTCGTTTTGTAAGATAAAATCCTTCTTTATATCCCAAAAAGTCAGTTTAGTTGGCGCCATCGATTTGAGTAATCCGCTGGTTAACCAGTGGAACAGAAAACAAGATTGTTTTTCACAGTAGAATAAACAATACGCCCGTTTGTATACTATATCCGTGTATTGATCATTTCACCGTTAACTCTTTGTTGTGTCTGTAGGAAACGGAACGTTGATTGGTGCGTCGGCCAATGTGGTGTGTGCAGGCATCGCTGAACAACATGGCTACGGCTTCTCCTTCATGGAATTCTTCAGGTTGGTGCTCCTCTGTAAAACCTCACACAGTAGCCTCTGTGATCATATTAAACATAAAAACTACGTTTTAAGTTACAAGTGGGCAGGTCTGAAGTTGATAAAGAAAAAGTTAATATGAGCACCACAAGGCCTAATTTACCCATGCTCTAACAAAGCTTTCCAGACCCCTATATGTAGATTGTCTCGTTGAGAGTTGATATAAATGATAGTAGATTGTCTCTTACACAATGATACAGACAGGAGAGAGGCCACAGGAAATAGGGCTTACACAATGATACAGACAGGAGAGAGGCCACAGGAAACAGGGCTTACACAATGATACAGACAGGAGAGAGGCCACAGGAAACAGGGCTTACACAATAATACAGATGGGAGAGGCCACAGGAAACAGGGCTTACACAATGATACAGACAGGAGAGAGGCCACAGGAAACAGGGCTTACACAATGATACAGACAGGAGAGAGGCCACAGGAAACAGGGCTTACACAATGATACAGACAGGAGAGAGGCCACAGGAAATAGGGCTTACACAATGATACAGACAGGAGAGAGGCCACAGGAAATAGGGCTTACACAATGATACAGACAGGAGAGAGGCCACAGGAAACAGGGCTTACACAATGATACAGACAGGAGAGAGGCCACAGGAAATAGGGCTTACACAATGATACAGACAGGAGAGAGGCCACAGGAAACAGGGCTTACACAATGATACAGACAGGAGAGAGGCCACAGGAAATAGGGCTTACACAATGATACAGACAGGAGAGAGGCCACAGGAAATAGGGCTTACACAATGATACAGACAGGAGAGAGGCCACAGGAAATAGGGCTTACACAATGATACAGACAGGAGAGAGGCCACAGGAAACAGGGCTTACACAATGATACAGACAGGAGAGAGGCCACAGGAAATAGGGCTTACACAATGATACAGACAGGAGAGAGGCCACAGGAAATAGGGCTTACACAATGATACAGACAGGAGAGAGGCCACAGGAAATAGGGCTTACACAATGATACAGACAGGAGAGAGGCCACAGGAAGTGTTTGTGTTTATTATGGATCCCCTGCCAAGGCAGCAGCTACTGTTCCTGGGGTCTGGCAAAATTAAGGCAGTTATACAATTTTAAAAACATTACAATACATTCATTACAGAATTCACAACACACTAAGTAAAAAACACAATTCACAACACACACACAAAAAAAAAAAATTAACTAGGCAAGTCAGTTAAGAACAAATTCTTATTTACAATGACGGCCTAGGAACAGTGGGTTAACTGCCTTGTTCAGGGGCAGAACGACAGATTTTTACTTTGTCAGCTCGGGGATTTGATCTTGCAATCTTTCGGTTATTAGTCCAATGCTCTAACCACTATGCTGCCAAGTAATGATTATGTCAATCTCTCTTCCACTTTGAGCCATAAGAGATTGACATACATGTCATTACAGTTTTTGCCTATTGCTTACACACTTTTTGCAGAATTTGGCTCATTATGTCAAAACTCAACACACAAGCCAATCAGACATAGTACTTGGAGATTAACAACTCACATACATGCCAAAATGAAACACTGCAATCAAAACTCAACACTCCTTTCTAAAAATTAAATTCTTGCAACAAAACCATACACATAAGCAACATTTGAATCTTTCATATCACCAGCAACACACTGATGGGCTTTATATAAAACACTGCAGTCTTTGTGTTTCTATTTTTATTGTCATTTTCTCAGACTCAGTCTTCTGTAAAACTCAAAAGTAGAATTTCTGCAGTAATCAAACAGTATTTACAAAAATCTAATTTAGCAACAAAACAAAAGTAAAAAAAACAAAACAATTACTGGATAAATTGCTATTGGGGGGAAAAAACATATACTTGTTTTGTGTGTGTGTGTGTGTGTGTGTGTGTGTGTGTGTGTGTGTGTGTGTGTGTGTGTGTGTGCGCGCGCGTGTGTGTGTGTGTGTGCTTGGTGGGGGCCGGGGGGGCTTATGGATCACGCCTTCTGTTCGGATCTGGCCACAAGACCTCGTCAACATCACAGGCGATGTCCTCGGGGGCTAGGCATCGCGGAAAATATCGCCTTGTGTGCCGAATCCACCCTTGGATTGATCCCACCTCAATGTCTCCACATGCCTCTTCCATTGCTTGCAGAAGAGTCATGCGGGCATGTGGTTGCCGATCATATACTTTCCACCGCCACGCTGAAAATAATTCCTTGATTGCATTTAGAAAGGGGCTGTAAGGGGGCAGGTATAAAACTGTGAAATGATTATGGTTGTTGAACCAATCTCGGACCAGAGCAGCCCGGTGGAAACGAACATTATCCCAGATGACAACAAACCTGGGCTGCTGTGGTCTGTCCTGCACAACTGCATGTAGTGCATCTAGAAATGCAATGATCTGTCCTGTATTGTAGGGACCTAGAGTGCCATGATGATGCAGGACTCCTTGGACACTAATTGCAGCACACAAGGTGATATTTCCCCCACGCTGCCCAGGGACATTTACAACAGCCCTTTGTCCAACTACGTTACGGCCCCGACGCCTGGTTTTGGCCAGATTGAAGCCTGCCTCATCCACGTAGATGAACTCATGCGGCAGTTCAAGGCATCAAACTCCAGAACTGTCTGTAACAGAAAATATTGAATAGTGTTACTGAAAACACATACAGTAACTACAATGTCTATATTTTCACACAAGTAGGGGCTGGGTTGGCTGAGTATAGACAAAAACTACAAGCTACAGGCAGGGCAGGTGGCAGCATAAACCCTCATTCCCACATCACAATATATAGTATGTAAAGTAAAGTGACACATACCTGCACATAATCATGGCACAGATCCTTGACCCTGACACTGTTCCTCTCAAATGGCACCCTGTACAGCTGCTTCATTCTGAAGTTATGTTTCTGTAGGATGCGACTTAGTGTAGAAATGCTGACCCTGTTGATATTGTTGAATTCATTTCCATTTGCAATTATGCGTTGTTGCAACTCACGAAGTCGGATTGCATTATTTTCTCGCACCATTTCAATGATGGCAAGCTCTTGTTGTTGAGTGAAGAGCCATTCCCTTCCACCTTGAGGAGGTCGTCCAACCATTCTGTAGAAAATGCCACCACAAGATGTCATTGGTTAGGTTATTTTTCACACACTGTACTTTCAAACTGTACACAGTACTGCAACATCACAATGGTATTCCTTTACATATACAGTACTTCACAGCACTACCCATTTTTGTATAGTATAGTTAGTACAGTAATACTGTAATATGATACAGAATCATGTGACACATACAGTAGGTACAGTCTGGAGTAGAAACTTGAAGATATACCTGTTCTCCAGTCGGAATGTCCTTATTATCGATGCTACTGTGTAGCGACTGAGGTTAGGGTGGACTCTTTGCCCAGCCTCCCTCATGGACAGGCCATGATTTATCACATGGTCCACCAGAGTAGCCCTGATGTCATCTGATATACGTCTCCGCACTGGTCCTCGACCTCTTCCACGTCCTCTTCCACATCCGACTCCTCTCTCTCTTTGTCCTCCTCTTACTCTGACTCTCATTGCCTCCATGCTTGTAAAGTTCTAAAAATGGCTTACCTGAGGCCTATTTGCAGTGCTAAGGCTCAGACTGATTGGTGTTCTGTTTTCTGTGCAAGTGTTTTCAGGTGTGTATGTAAGTGCATACAATTGCCAGATGAGTTTTGCGTTTTGAACAGAGTGTTTTCCCAGTGATAACAGGTGATTTCGTTTTTGAACAAAGTGTCTAATGTAAGAAAACGTGTGCAGTGTTTCGCAATAAGTGTGTTACAGAATTGCAAACAAAGTGCAAAGTTGACATTGTGTTTAAGCTATGGTTACATTGTGTTTAAGGTATGGTTACATTGTGTTTAAGCTATGGTTACACTGTGTTTAAGCTATGGTTACACTGTGTTTAAGCTATGGTTACACTGTGTTTAAGGTATGGTTACACTGTGTTTAAGCTTATGGTTACACTGTGTTTAAGGTATGGTTACATTGTGTTTAAGGTATGGTTACATTGTGTTTAAGCTATGGTTACACTGTGTTTAAGCTATGGTTACACTGTGTTTAAGCTATGGTTACACTGTGTTTAAGGTATGGTTACACTGTGTTTAAGCTATGGTTACACTGTGTTTAAGGTATGGTTACATTGTGTTTAAGGTATGGTTACATTGTGTTTAAGCTATGGTTACACTGTGTTTAAGCTATGGTTACACTGTGTTTAAGGTATGGTTACACTGTGTTTAAGCTATGGTTACACTGTGTTTAAGGTATGGTTACACTGTGTTTAAGCTTATGGTTACACTGTGTTTAAGGTATGGTTACACTGTGTTTAAGGTATGGTTACACTGTGTTTAAGGTATGGTTACACTGTGTTTAAGGTATGGTTACACTGTGTTTAAGGTATGGTTACACTGTGTTTAAGGTATGGTTACACTGTGTTTAAGGTATGGTTACACTGTGTTTAAGCTATGGTTACACTGTGTTTAAGCTTATGGTTACACTGTGTTTAAGCTTATGGTTACACTGTGTTTAAGGTATGGTTACACTGTGTTTAAGGTATGGTTACATTGTGTTTAAGGTATGGTTACACTGTGTTTAAGCTTATGGTTACACTGTGTTTAAGGTATGGTTACACTGTGTTTAAGCTATGGTTACACTGTGTTTAAGGTATGGTTACACTGTGTTTAAGGTATGGTTACACTGTGTTTAAGGTATGGTTACACTGTGTTTAAGCTATGGTTACACTGTGTTTAAGCTTATGGTTACACTGTGTTTAAGCTTATGGTTACACTGTGTTTAAGCTATGGTTACACTGTGTTTAAGCTTATGGTTACATTGTGTTTAAGGTATGGTTACACTGTGTTTAAGGTATGGTTACACTGTGTTTAAGGTATGGTTACACTGTGTTTAAGGTATGGTTACACTGTGTTTAAGGTATGGTTACACTGTGTTTAAGCTTATGGTTACACTGTGTTTAAGCTTATGGTTACACTGTGTTTAAGCTTATGGTTACACTGTGTTTAAGGTATGGTTACACTGTGTTTAAGCTATGGTTACACTGTGTTTAAGCTTATGGTTACACTGTGTTTAAGGTATGGTTACACTGTGTTTAAGCTTATGGTTACACTGTGTTTAAGCTATGGTTACACTGTGTTTAAGCTATGGTTACACTGTGTTTAAGCTTATGGTTACACTGTGTTTAAGCTATGGTTACACTGTGTTTAAGCTTATGGTTACACTGTGTTTAAGCTATGGTTACTCTGTGTTTAAGGTATGGTTACACTGTGTTTAAGCTTATGGTTACACTGTGTTTAAGCTATGGTTACACTGTGTTTAAGCTTATGGTTACACTGTGTTTAAGGTATGGTTACTCTGTGTTTAAGGTATGGTTACACTGTGTTTAAGGTATGGTTACACTGTGTTTAAGGTATGGTTACACTGTGTTTAAGGTATGGTTACACTGTGTTTAAGGTATGGTTACACTGTGTTTAAGCTTATGGTTACACTGTGTTTAAGGTATGGTTACACTGTGTTTAAGCTATGGTTACACTGTGTTTAAGCTTATGGTTACACTGTGTTTAAGCTTATGGTTACACTGTGTTTAAGCTATGGTTACACTGTGTTTAAGCTATGGTTACACTGTGTTTAAGCTTATGGTTACACTGTGTTTAAGCTTATGGTTACACTGTGTTTAAGCTTATGGTTACACTGTGTTTAAGGTATGGTTACTCTGTGTTTAAGGTATGGTTACACTGTGTTTAAGCTATGGTTACACTGTGTTTAAGGTATGGTTACACTGTGTTTAAGGTATGGTTACTCTGTGTTTAAGCTATGGTTACACTGTGTTTAAGCTATGGTTACACTGTGTTTAAGCTATGGTTACACTGTGTTTAAGGTATGGTTACTCTGTGTTTAAGGTATGGTTACACTGTGTTTAAGGTATGGTTACACTGTGTTTAAGCTATGGTTACACTGTGTTTAAGCTATGGTTACACTGTGTTTAAGGTATGGTTACACTGTGTTTAAGGTATGGTTACACTGTGTTTAAGCTATGGTTACACTGTGTTTAAGGTATGGTTACACTGTGTTTAAGCTATGGTTACACTGTGTTTAAGGTATGGTTACACTGTGTTTAAGCTATGGTTACACTGTGTTTAAGCTATGGTTACACTGTGTTTAAGGTATGGTTACACTGTGTTTAAGCTTATGGTTACACTGTGTTTAAGCTTATGGTTACACTGTGTTTAAGGTATGGTTACACTGTGTTTAAGCTATGGTTACACTGTGTTTGGGTTTTTATGGTTACACTGTGTTTAAGGTATGGTTACACTGTGTTTAAGCTATGGTTACACTGTGTTTAAGCTTATGGTTACACTGTGTTTAAGCTATGGTTACACTGTGTTTAAGCTATGGTTACACTGTGTTTAAGCTTATGGTTACACTGTGTTTAAGGTATGGTTACACTGTGTTTAAGGTATGGTTACACTGTGTTTAAGGTATGGTTACACTGTGTTTAAGCTTATGGTTACACTGTGTTTAAGGTATGGTTACACTGTGTTTAAGGTATGGTTACACTGTGTTTAAGCTTATGGTTACACTGTGTTTAAGCTATGGTTACACTGTGTTTAAGGTATGGTTACTCTGTGTTTAAGCTTATGGTTACACTGTGTTTAAGCTATGGTTACACTGTGTTTAAGGTATGGTTACACTGTGTTTAAGGTATGGTTACTCTGTGTTTAAGGTATGGTTACTCTGTGTTTAAGCTATGGTTACACTGTGTTTAAGCTATGGTTACACTGTGTTTAAGGTATGGTTACTCTGTGTTTAAGGTATGGTTACACTGTGTTTAAGGTATGGTTACACTGTGTTTAAGGTATGGTTACATTGTGTTTAAGCTATGGTTACACTGTGTTTAAGCTATGGTTACACTGTGTTTAAGCTATGGTTACACTGTGTTTAAGGTATGGTTACATTGTGTTTAAGCTATGGTTACACTGTGTTTAAGCTATGGTTACACTGTGTTTAAGGTATGGTTACATTGTGTTTAAGCTATGGTTACACTGTGTTTAAGGTATGCTACAAGAGGTTTAGGTATTGAGGCTTTGGTCTAAGCATTCGGTTTTAGTGTGTAAGCAATGGGCAAAAACTGTAATGTTAGCTCTCCGTGTACTTTTAAGGGCCAGCCATGCTGCCCTGTTCTAAGCCAACTGCAATTTTCCCAAGTCCCTCTTTGTGGCACCTGACCACACTACTGAACAGTAGTCCAGGTGAGACAAAACCAGGGCCTGTAGGACCTGCCTTGTTGATAGTGTTGTTAAGAAGGCAGAGCAACGCTTTATTATGGACAGACTTCTCCCCATCTTAGCTACTGTTGTATCAATATGTTTTGACCATGACAGTTTACATTCCAGGGTTACTCCAAGCAGTTTAGTCACCTCAACTTGCTCAATTTCCACATTAATTATTATGAGATGTAGTTGAGGTTTAGGGTTTAGTGAATGATTTGTCCTGAATGCAATGCTTTTAGTTTAGGAAATATTTAGGACTAATTTACTCCTTGCTACCCATTCCGAAACGAACAACAGCTCTTTGTTAACTTCTTAGGGAGCGGCAGCTGTGTCGGTTTTGGAGAGTCTCGCGTGCCCAAAGTAAAAGGCCTGCCACTCAGGCCCAGAAACTAGGATATGCACATAATTAGTACTATTGGATGGGAAACACTCTGAAGTTTCTAAGAGTGTCAAAATATTGTCTGTGAGTATAACAGAACTGATATAGCAGGTGAAAACCCGAGGAGTTTCTGTCCTGGAAAAAGTGTTTTTGACACATTGCCTCATTTTGAACCCCTCCCTATTGAAAACAGCCATATCTGGGAGTAAGATTGCAGTACCTATTGCTTCCACTGGATGTCAACAGTCTCTAGACAGTTTGGTGATGTTAGGTTGCTCTGGATGGTAATAGAAGAAGAATTTCGAACTAGTCACCGGATGTAAACAGAAGAGGATGCACGCTTCACTGGCTCAAGCGCTGTTTTTTTTTTTTTCCTTTCCTATCGTCCAGTTTATAATCCGGTTGAAATATTATAGTAAATATACATAAGTGTTCCTAAGGATACATTATCAATGACGTTTGATTGTTCTTGGACAAGTGTATAGGTTGAATGAGTTCTCTTCACGGTTCAATGGGCGTGTGGACGCTGTATTTTATGAACATAATGCGTCAATCAAACTGAGATTTATGGATCTAATAAATGACTTTTTCTAACAAAAGAAGCATGGATTGTCTTCGTTGGACACGTGAGAAGCCCTCAGCAGAAGTTCTTCGAAAGGTAAGGGATTTTATATTAGCGATTTTATGCATTTTTTGAGACCCGCGTTGGGTTATGAATTTATGCTAATGGTAAAAAATATTGTAGGTGCTATCCTCAAACAATCAAATGTTGTGCTTTCGCCGTAAAGCCTTTTTGAAATCTGACAACGCTGTGATATTGCCAAGAAGCAGAGATTTTGATGACTATGCAACACTTGTATATTGATGAATGTTTAATAATTCAACTTTTGGATTTTGAATTTGGCGCCTTACATTGAGCTAGCGCCCCACTGCTCCCTAAGTAGTTTTAAGTGCTGCAGTCATTTCAGTCGCTGTAGTAGCTGATGTGTATAGTGTTGAGTCATTCGCATACATAGACACACTGGCCTTACTCAATGCCAGTGGCATTTCGTTAGTAAAGATTAAAAAAGCAAGGGGCCTAAACAGCTACCCTGGGGAATTCCTGATTCTACCTGGATTATGTTGGAGAGGCTTCCATTAAAGAACACCCTCTGTGTTCTGTTAGACAAGTAACTCTTTATCCACATTATAGCAGGCGGTGTAAATCCATAACACATACAGATGAAATCGTAAGTTTACAGACTTATGTTGGAGTCATTAAGAACAAATTCTTATTTTCAATGACGGCCTAGTAACAGTGGGTTAACTGCCTTGTTCAGGGGGCAGAACGACAGATTTTTAACCTTGTCAGCTTGGAGATTCGATCTTGCACCCTTTCGGTTACAATTCCAAGGCTTTAACCACTAGGCTGTTAGCACTGAGGCGGTGTGCCCTGGTAGGAAGACCACTGTGTGCAGCTCACCCTGCACTATCAAGTCTACTTCTGATAAGTTTCCCAGTAAAGCATTAACAACAATCAAGCAACCCAGAAAAGTGCTAAAAAATAGCTCATATTAACATGCTGCTTGAGAGACAAGGTCCGTGAAGTCAATAACTTGTTTGTAATAGATGACATTCATGTTCTGACTATCTCTGAAACTCACTTAGATAATACCTTTGATGATACAGTGGTAGCAATACATGGTTAACTAAGCTAAATACATTTTTTAAATAAACTATACTATGAAATAAAGATAAATGATATAAAGAATGATTGTAAAAAGCTTTGGAGCACCTTAAATGACATTTTGTGGAAAAAAAGCCAACCTGGCTCCATCATTCATTGAATCAGATGGCTCATTTATCCCAAAACCCACTGATATTGCCAACTACTTTAATTAGTTTTTCATTGGCAAAAACACATTTAGGCATGACAAGCCAGCAACCCTTAGTAAACTTCTGGAAGAAATGGCGTTTGACCAGATACAATGCTATTTCACAGTAAACAAATTGACAGACTTTCAGCACGAATATGTAGGGCAGGACACTCAACAAGCACAGCACTTACACAAATGACTGATGATTGGCTGAGAGAAATTGATGATGAAATGATTGTGGGGGCTGTTTTGTTAGACTTCAGTGCAGCTTTTGACATTATCGATCATAGCTGCTGCTGGCTTTAAATTGTTGAACTTGGGTCAAACATTTTGGGTAGCCTTCCACAAGCTTCCCACAATAAGTTGGGTGAGTTTTGGCCCATTCCTCCTGTAAACTTAATACGTCTGTAAACTTCCGATGTGGATAAAGAGTTACTTGTCTAACAGAACACAGAGGGTGTTCTTTAACACACTTGCCTAGTTATATAAAGGACAATTAGGGGGACATAAATTAACTGACTTACATTGTGTCTGCCAACGCACCTAAGATCATGTACATTTAATGCAGCATTATGACGACCCATTGTAACAATGGTAGGGATTAACTGAGCTGGTCTTGGGTCAGGAAATACAATAGGGCTTACACAATGATACAGACAGGGGAGAGGCCACAGGAAACAGGGCTTACACATTGATACAGACTGGAGAGAGGCCACAGGAAACAGGGCTTACACATTGATACAGACAGGAGAGAGGCCACAGGAAACAGGGCTTACACATTGATACAGACAGGAGAGAGGCCACAGGAAACAGGGCTTACACATTGATACAGACAGGTAATAGGCGACAGGAAACAGGGCTTACACATTGATATAGACAGGAGAGAGGCGACAGGAAACAGGGCTTACACAATAATACAGATGGGAGAGGCCATAGGAAACAGGGCTTACACATTGATATAGACAGGAGAGAGGCCACAGGAAACAGGGCTTCATCCCTCCTCTCCTCCTCCTCCTGGCTGTGTCATTGTGTAAACTCTTTCTTCAGTGGCCTTTGTCCTGTCCTGCTGTGCATCCTGGGTAAAAGTATATGGCTCAGCAGAGAGTGACACACCTGTCTAAAAGGTGACCTCGGCCTGCATTGTCAGGTTGAGCGTTTAGTCTCTTCCTGTCTCTAGGGATGACCTGTGTTTTCATGACGAAGTCTTCAGACCAGGTTTAGCACCATCCTATATATATTATGCAGGAAATGAACTTGTGGTGTATTCAAGGTTTTTTTTTAAAAAAAAAGCTTTTTAATTTCCACTTTAAAATGTCAGAGTTGATTGGTCTTATCGAACCCAATCCACTCATTATAACCCACATAGTAAATGCATATTTCATGTCGCTGCGCGACTTGTTTCCCGCTGTGAGAAACGGGTCAAATGAAGATCCTATGCCCAGGTGGGTGTCTCAGCTGACATCTCCATTACATGTGTGGGAACGTTCCAGTAATGTTTTCTCAGAACCAATTTAAAAGCTGGAATCATTAGTTGCTACATCCATTTTTGGACTTTGTGTATATATACACCCCCTTTGATTCTTGAAGAATTTAACTTTTAAAATGACTCATGAGCTTATTTCAACTGCTGTACCCCACATCAGAACCCCCCAAAAAATAGAAGCTTGTCTTTGTAAACAATGTAAATGTAAACAAACACTATTTAGCCTCAAAAAACATGTTTAAAACTGTCATCTTGATATCATGAATGGGCAGTCCTTGCATCCATAGCGCTATGAATTAGACAGTGGTTACGTTTCTTCAGACCCATCCCTCAGCTTTTTGTTTTTTATCAAAACACAGGCATGGTGACCGCTTTGTTATGGTTTCAATTAAGGGTTCTAGTTTTAATTGAAACCCAGACACGACCTGATGAACAATGTTTAGGGAACATTGTTTTCTCAGAACCACTTTTAATTGCCCACACATTCGTATGCTCTAAAAACATTACTGGTACGTTGTGTCATTTACGTGACGTGGACACGTAATGAGAACGTTTGGGGAATGTTCTGTGGATGGTTGTCACAGATGTTGAGACGTTAGGAGAACGTTCCAAGGATATTTCATTTCGAAACATTAAAAAAAAACAATAACACAATTTTGGTATCAAAAACATGTTAGATACAACCTTAAATATAGTAGCATGTCATTATAAATGTAGACTTTTGCCTCTAACAGTTTGATCACATGAAACTCATAATGACGCTTTAGTTCTATAGCATAGCACAGGGGAGCTCTTCAGCAACATGTACTTAACATACTGACACAGGCTACTGACACAGGCTACTGACACAGACTACTGACACAGGCTACTGACACAGGCTACTGACACATGCTACTGACACAGACTACTGACACAGGCTACTGACACAGACTACTGACACAAGCTACTGACACAGACTACTGACACAGACTACTGACACAGGCTACTGACACAGACTACTGACACAGGCTACTGACACAGACTACTGACACAAGCTACTGACACAGACTACTGACACAGACTACTGACACAGGCTACTGACACAGGCTACTGACACAGACTACTGACACAGGCTACTGACACAGACTACTGACACAGGCTACTGACACAGACTACTGACACAAGCTACTGACACAAGCTACTGACACATGCTACTGGCACAGACTACTGACACAGACTACTGACACAGACTACAAATACAGACTACTGACACAGACTACTGACACAGGCTACTGACAAAGGCTACTGACACAGGCTACTGACACAGACTACAGCTACAGGCTACTGACACAGGCTACTGACACAGGCTACAGACACAGACTACAGACACAGACTAGTATAACTTTGTCAGCTATGTTTATTTGTAATGTCTACTCATCAGAAAGTGTAACAGACAGACAGCAGTGCCGTGGGCTCTGAGTTTGATTAACAGGCCATTCATATAGTGGATGGGAATGAATATGGACCCAGTTTCTCCATTGTATTAACAGCTATGGTGTTTAGTAGTGTTGTGATAGTGTTCCATCGTGGCTGGGGATCCCTGCTCTGTCTCACTGGCGTAATAAGAGTCCATGTAATTACATGTGGCCCACCTGACCAGACTGGCACTGCAGATTGGCTATGGGATAGTTCTATGGCACAGGTCCGTCTGGATCAGGTTCCCACACAGGTGTATTCCGAACTGAAACACAGAGATCTTGCTTTGAGCAATACGGGTGTCTGGAGAGCTCTCTGTTGTAAGGACACCCTCCCCCCTCTCTCTCACTCGTGCTCTGTCTCTGTCTGTCTCTGTCTCTCTCTGTCTCTGTCTGTCTCTGTGTCTCTCTCTCTGTCTCTCTCTCTCTGTCTCTCTGTCTGTATGTTTATCTCTCTGTCTGTCTCTGTCGGTCTCTCTCTGTCTCTGTCTGTCTCTGTGACTGTCTCTGTCTGTTTCGGTCTCTCTCTCTGTCTGTCTCTGTGTCTCTCTCTCTGTGTCTCTCTCTCTGTCTCTCTCTCTCTGTCTCTCTGTCTGTATGTTTATCTCTCTGTCTGTCTCTGTCGGTCTCTCTCTGTCTCTGTCTGTCTCTGTGACTGTCTCTGTCTGTTTCGGTCTCTCTCTCTGTCTGTCTGTGTATCTCTCTGTCTGTCTCTCTGTCTGTTTTCACTGTTTAAATTGAAAAGGCTTTTTTGGCATGGGAAACGTGTTTACATTGCCAAAGCAAGTGAAGTAGACAAACAAAAGTTAAACAAACATTACACTCACAAAAGTTTGAAAAGAATATAGACGTTTCAATGAAGTGCAAATAGTTGAAGTATGACACCCCTTCATACACTATATATACACAGCAGTATGGGGACACCCCTTAATACACGATATATACAGCAGTATGTGGACACCCCTTCATACACTATATATACAGCAGTATGGGGACACCCCTTCATACACTATCTATACAGCAGTATGTGGACACCCCTTCATACACTATCTATACAGCAGTATGTGGACACCCCTTCATACACTATCTATACAGCAGTATGGGGACACCCCTTCATACACTATATATACAGCAGTATGGGGACACCCCTTAATACACTATATATACAGCAGTATGGGGACACCCCTTCATACACTATATACAGTGGGGAAAAAAAGTATTTAGTCAGCCACCAATTGTGCAAGTTCTCTCACTTAAAAAGATGAGAGAGGCCTGTAATTTTCATCATAGGTACACTTCAACTATGACAGACAAAATGAGGAAAAAAAATCCAGAAAATCACATTGTATGATTTTTTATGAATTTATTTGCAAATTATGGTGGAAAATAAGTATTTGGTCAATAACAAAAGTTTATCTCTATACTTTGTTATATACCCTTTGTTGGCAATGACAGAGGTCAAATGTTTTCTGTAAGTCTTCACAAGGTTTTCACACACTGTTGCTGGTATTTTGGCCCATTCCTCCATGCAGATCTCCTCTAGAGCAGTGATGTTTTGGGGCTGTCGCTGGGCAACACGGACTTTCAAAGATTTTCTATGGGGTTGAGATCTGGAGACTGGCTAGGCCACTCCAGGACCTTGAAATGCTTCTTACGAAGCCACTCCTTCGTTGCCCGGGCGGTGTGTTTGGGATCATTGTCATGCTGAAAGACCCAGCCACGTTTTATCTTCAATGCCCTTGCTGATGGAAGGAGGTTTTCACTCAAAATCTCACGATACATGGCCCCATTCATTCTTTCCTTTACACGGATCAGTCGTCCTGGTCCTTTGCAGAAAAACAGCCCCAAAGCATGATGTTTCCACCCCCATGCTTCACAGTAGGTATGGTGTTCTTTGGATGCAACTCAGCATTCTTTGTCCTCCAAACACGACGAGTTGAGTTTTTACCCAAAAGTTATATTTTGGTTTCATCTGACATTCTCCCAATCCTCATCTGGATCATCCAAATGCTCTCTAGCAAACTTTAGACGGGCCTGAACATGTACTGGCTTAAGCAGGGGGACACGTCTGGCACTGCAGGATTTGAGTCCCTGGCGGCGTAGTGTGTTACTGATGGTAGGCTTTGTTACTTTGGTCCCAGCTCTCTCATTCACTAGGTCCCCCCGTGTGGTTCTGGGATTTTTGCTCACCGTTCTTGTGGTCATTTTGACCCCCACGGGTGAGATCTTGCGTGGAGCCCCAGATCGAGGAAGATTATCAGTGGTCTTGTATGTCTTCCATTTCCTAATAATTGCTCCCACAGTTGATTTCTTAAAACCAAGCTGCTTACCTATTGCAGATTCAGTCTTCCCAACCTGGTGCAGGTCTACAATTTTGTTTCTGGTGTCCTTTGACAGCTCTTTGGTCTTGGCCATAGTGGAGTTTGGAGTGTGACTGTTTGAGGTTGTGGACAGGTGTCTTTTATACTGATAACAAGTTCAAACAGGTGCCATTAATACAGGTAACGAGTGGAGGACAGAGGAGCCTCTTAAAGAAGAAGTTACAGGTCTGTGAGAGCCAGAAATCTTGCTTGTTTGTATGTGACCAAATACTTATTTTCCACCATAATTTGCAAATAAATTCATTAAAAATCCTACAATGTGATTTTCTGGTTTTATTTTCCTCATTTTGTCTGTCATAGTTGAAGTGTACCTATGATGAAAATTACAGGCCTCTCTCATCTTTTTAAGTGAGAGAACTTGCACAATTGGTGGCTGACTAAATACTTTTTTTCCCCACTGTATATATACAGCAGTATGTGGACACCCCTTCATACACTATATATATACAGCAGTATGGGGACACCCCTTCATACACTATCTATACAGCAGTATGGGGACACCCCTTCATACACTATCTATACAGCAGTATGTGGACACCCCTTCATACACTATATATACAGCAGTATGTGGACACCCCTTCAGATAAGTGGATTTGGCTATTTCAGCCAAACACAGGTGTATAAAATCTCCATAGACTAACATTGACAGTAGAATGGCCTTACTGAAGAGCTCAGTGACTTTCAACGTGGCACCGTCATAGGATGTCACCTTTCCAACAAGTCAGTTTGTCAAATTTCTGCACTGCTAGAGCTGCCCGGTCAACTATAAGTGTTTTTATTGTGAAGTGAAAACATCTAGGAGCAACAACGGCTCAGCCGCGAAGTGGTAGGCCACACACGCTCACAGAACGAGACCGCTGAATACTGAAATTGTCTGTCCTCAGTTGCAACACTCACTACCGAGTTCCAAACTGCCTCTGGAAGCAACGTCAGCACAAGAACTGTTCGTCGGGAGCTTCATGAAATGGGTTTCCATGGCTGAGCAGCCGCACACAAGCCTAAGATCACCATGCGCAATGACAAGCGTCGGCTGGAGTGGTGTAAAACTCGCCGCCATTGGAATCTGGAGCAGTGGAAACGCTACTCTGGAGTGATGAATCACGCTTCAACATCTGGCAGTCCGACGAACAAATCTGGGTTTGGCGGATGCCAGGAGAACGCTACCTGCCCCAATGCATAGTGACCACTGTAAAGTTGGTGTGCGTTGTTTTTCATTGTTCGGGACCCTTAGTTTCAGTGAAGTGAAATCTTAACACTACAGCATACAAAGCGAGGTCCATACAGAAATGGTTTGTCGATCGATGTGGAAGAACTTGACTTGCCTGCACAGAGCCCTGACCTCAACCCCATCGAACACCATTGTGATGAATTGGAACGCCGACTGCGAGCCAGCCCTAATCGCCCAACATCAGTGGCCGACCTCACCTTGTGGCTGAATGGAAGCAAGTCCCCACAGCAATGTTCCAACATCTAGTGGAAAGCCTTCCCAGAAGAGTGGAGGCTGTTATAGCAGCAAAGGGGGGACCAACTCCATATTAATGCCTATGATTTTGGAATGAGATGTTCAGTGAGCAGGTGTCCACATTTTGGTCATGCAGTGTAGGTTGTTTTTACAATGTTTGTTCTTCACTGGTTGCCCTTTCCTTGTGGCAACAGGTAACAAATATTGTTGCTGTGGTGGCTCAATCTGGCCCACCAAGCCACCATGTGTCCATAGTGTAGGACCTACAAACTCAACTCTGGACCTCCAATGCCAGTTCCACTGCGTTTGTTCATTGTTGCACTCTAAACAAGCACTGATTTAGACCTGGGACACCAGGTGGGTGCAATTCATTATCAGGTAGAACAGAAAAGCAGCAGTTGACTATCCCAGGTGTAGACCCACCCTAACCCTTACAGTAGACCTGGTAGGGTAATTCTGTCATTCTGCCACTATGTACTGTCATTCGGCCACTATGTACTGTCATTCTGCCACTATGTACTGTCATTCTGCCACTATGTACTGTCATTCTGCCACTATGTACTGTCATTCTGCCACGATTTACTGTCATTCTCCTACATATTTAGGAGTAACAAGTTGTCCCACAGAAGAGGGTGACAGTGATTCCTGCTTGACACTCCAAACCAGGGTTGCGTCCCAAATGTCTCCCTATATAGTGCACTACTTTTGACTAGGGCCCATAGAGACGAAATCACTCTGGTCAAAAGTAGTGCACTATATAAGGAATGGGGCACAACCATGCCTCCTCCTCCTGCTCCTTCTCCTCATCCTTCTCCTCCTTCTCCTCCTTCTCCTGCTCCTTCTCCTCTTGCTCATTCTCCTTCTCCTGCTCCTCTTCTTGCTCCTCCTGCTCCTTCTCCCCCTCTTCCTTCTCCTCCTCCTCCTCCTCCGCCTGATCCTCCTCCTCCAGTAAATGACCTGTCATTGTGCCGTTTGACATAATGATTGTAGCACACTGTTCTTCTAGACAGGAACATTATCCATCTGAAAAATCTATGGACAATCAAAGCAAAAATGTATGTTCGTTTTTTTTTTTTTATTATTTCCCCTTTATTTAACCAGGTAGGCTAGTTGAGAATCCAAAAGTTGAATTATTAAACATGCATCAATATACAAGTGTTTCATACTCATCAAAAGCTCTGCTTCTTGGCAATATCACAGCGTTGTCAGATTTCAAAAAGGTCTTACGGCGAAAGCACTACATTTGATTGTTTGAGGGTAGCACCTTCAATATTTCCCATTACCATGAATTCATTAGCCAGCGCGGTCCATAGAAAATGCATTTCACAGGGAAAACCTGTGCCTTACATTTTGTAAAACTTCTGCTGAGGGCTTCCCAAGTGTCCAACGAAGACAATCCATGAGTATTTGGTTAGAAAAAGTAATTTATTATATTCATAAATCTCCGTTTGGTTGGCGCCTTGTGTTCAGAAAATCCAACGTGAAGAGAACGCGTTCAACTAAACCTATAAACTTTTCCTCAACAAAACAAAAACCAATTAAAATGCATCCTTAGCTATCCTTTTATGAATAAAAGTGATAATATTTCACTTGGATGGTCACCTAAACGTTATATAAGTCAAATAAAGTGGACCGCTCAGCCAAACGTGCAACCGAAAAAGAGCTCCTCTCTCCAAAACCCCTTCCTATTCAACACATTAGTCCCGATTGCTTTGATTCTTTATATATAGACTGCTGATATCCAGTGGAAGCCATAGGTACAACATTCAGTGTCCTGATATAAGGGGTTTTCAATAGGCACTCTCTCCAAGTGGGCCATAAGACACCAGAATGACATTTCCGGATGGAATTTTCTCTGGTTTTTGCCTGCTAAATGAGTTGTGTTATACTCACAGACATTATGTTAACACTTTTGGAAACCTCGGAGTGTTTCCTATCCAATAGTATTAATTATGTGCATATCCTATTTTCTGAGAGGCAAGCATTTTACTTTGGGCACGACAGACGCTCCAAAACCGTCACCCCAGCTGCCGCTCCTAGAGAGGTTAAGGTCTGCTAGTCGCTCTAGTTAACGTATGCTAGTCGCTCTAGATAACGTCTGCTAGTCGCTCTAGATAACGTCTGCTAGTCGCTCTAGATAACGTCTGCTAGTCGCTCTAGATAAGGTCTGCTAGTCGCTCTAGATAAGGTCTGCTAGTCGAGGTCTGCTAGTCGCTCTAGTTAAGGTCTGCTAGTCGCTCTAGTTAAGGTCTGCTAGTCGCTCTAGATAAGATCTGCTAGTAACTCTAGATAAGATCTGCTAGTAACTCTAGATAAGGTCGTTGTTTGTCATTCATGGTACAGTATGTTGACAATGTGTTGTTTTGTTTCTTGTTGTTTCCAGGCTAGGCTTCCCCATGATGCTAATGACCTGTACCATAGGGATGTGCTACCTGCTGGCCACTATCATCGGACTGGGCTGGACCCTCTAACCTGCTCCTCACTGCACTACCAAAGAGAGACTGTTTGAGTGAGTGTGTGCGATAGAGACTTTCAAATTGTTAGACACATGGAGATCAAACGCTACATGGACATCAATCGTTCCTTCACAGATTGAAAGTTGCAGCTCATTTGGAAAGTGGTGGATGTCATCTCGAGTGCCTAGTCACATTACAGTTATAATGTGCAGTAGTTAGCCTACAACAGCAGTACAACAACAGTGATATTGTTGCAACATGAGAACAACAAGCTAAACCAAGTGAATGGATCATCATTTACACACAGAGCAAACAGAGCATGGCCAGGGCTTTTCTACACTACATGGCCTCAGTCTATAGATCTCTCCATGGTGCTCTTCAGTCTACAGCCCTCTCTATCTCTCCATGGTGCTCTTCATTCTACAGTGCTCATTATACTGGGAGTAATCAGAGCAATGCCTGAGTCTGCAGGGCTCTCCATGGTGCTCTTTAGATCCATGGTGCTCTTTAGATCAGCAGGGCTCTCCATGGTGCTCTTTAGATCTACAGGGCTCTCCATGGTGCTCTTTAGATCTACAGGGCTCTCCATGGTGCTCTTTAGATCAGCAGGGCTTTCCATGGTGCTCTTTAGATTCACAGGGCTCTCCATGGTGCTCTTTAGACCTGCAGGGCTCTCCATGGTGCTCTTTAGATCAGCAGGGCTCTCCATGGTGCTCTTTAGATCAGCAGGGCTCTCCATGGTGCTCTTTAGATCAGCAGGGCTCTCCATGGTGCTCTTTAGATCAGCAGGGCTCTCCATGGTGCTCTTTAGATCAGCAGGGCTCTCCATGGTGCTCTTTAGACCTGCAGGGCTCTCCATGGTGCTGCTTATATGGGTATATTATTAAAATATTTAGATTTTTCATGTAATTTCTTTGGAACTCAAAAATCTTAATCATAGCTCAGCTACAGTTGAAGTCGGAAGTTTACATACACCTTAGCCAAATACATTTAAAAACTTCATTTTTCACAATTCCTGACATTTAATCCTAGTAAGTTCCCCTGTCTTAGGTCAGTTAGGATCACCACTTTATTTTAAGAATGTGAAATGTCAGAATAATAGTAGAGAGAATTATTTATTTCAGCTTTTATTTCTTTCATCACATTCCCAGTGGGTCAGAAGTTTACACACACTCAATTTGTATTTGCTAGTGTTGCCTTTAAATTGTTTAACTTGGGTCAAACGTTTGGGTAGCCTTCCGCAAGCTGGGATGGTGTTCTTCGGCTTGCAAGCCTCCCCCTTTAGCCTCCAAACATAATGATGGTCATTATGGCCAAATAGTTCTATTTTTGTTTCATCAGACCAGAGGACATTTCTCCAGAAAGTACGATCTTTGTCCCCATGTGCAGTTGCAAACCGTAGTCTGGCTTTTTTATGGCGGTTTTGGAGCAGTGGCTTCTTCCTTGCTGAGCGGCCTTTCAGGTTATGTCGATATAGGACTCATTTTACTGTGGATATAGATACTTTTGTACTGGTTTCCTCCAGCATCTTCACAAGGTCCTTTGCTGTTGTTCTGGGATTAATTTGCACTTTTCGCACCAAAGTACGTTCATCTCTAGGAGACAGAACACGTCTCTTTCCTGAGTGGTAAGACGGCTGCGTGGTCCCATGGTGTTTATACTTGCGTACTATTGTTTGTACAGATGAATGTGGTACCTTCAGGCATTTGGAAATTGCTCCCAAGGATGAACCAGACTTGTGGAGGTAAAACATTTTTTTTCCCTGAGGTCTTGGCTGATTTCTTTTGATTTTCCCATGATGTCAAGCAAAGATGCACTGAGTTTGAAGGTAGGGCCTTGAAATACATCCACAGGTACATCAGAAGCCTATCAGAAGCTTCTAAAGCCATGACATCATTTTCTGGAATTTTCCAAGCTGTTTAAAGGCACAGTCAACTTAGTGTAGGTAAACTTCTGACCCACTGGAATTGTGATACAGTGAATTATAAGTGAAATAATATGTCTGTAATTGTTGGAAAAATTACTTAATAAATGTCCTGACTTGCCAAAACTATAGTTTGTTAACAAAATATTTGTAGAGTGGTTTAAAAAAAAAAAAAAGAGTTGGAATGACTCCAACCTAAGTGTATGTAAACTTCTGACTTCAACTGTACATTATATGGATTCATCATCATGCCCCTGATACCCAACAAAAGGGATGTTTCTGTGGCCTATTAAAAGGTTGGGTGTAGTAGCCTGACTTGCTGGATTCATTTAGATTGACATCCGCATAGCTGTGTCGGAGCTAGAACTGCGTTAGACCCGTCAAATCCACAAGCTGCTTGTTGCGATACCATATCGTGGACAGCGGTGGAAAAAGTACCCAACTCTCATACTTGAGTAAAAGTAAAGATACCTTAATAGAAAATGACTCAAGTAAAAGTAAAAGTCACACAGTAAAATTCTACTTGAGTAAAAATCTAAAAGCATTTGGTTTAAAATATACTTAGGTATCAAAAGTAAATGCATAAATAGTTTCAAATTCCTTATATTAGGCAAACCAGATGGCACCATTTTCTTTTTTTTTCTAATGTACAATATTTTCTTAAGGAATGTAGCGAAGTAAAAGTAGTCCAAAATGTTAATAGTAAAGTACAGATACCCTAAAAAAAACTACTTAAATAGTACTTTAAAGTATTTTTACTGAAGTACTTTACACCACTGATCGTGGACACTGCCATTGGATACAACGAAACCACACCCCACAATATTCCGACAAATCCCATGCAGCCGTGTTAGAGGTTCATGCAGCCGCGTTACCATCAAACACTCGAAATTAGACTGATGGGCATTAATCCTCCCATCCAAATGAACACGGAAAACAAACATTAGCCCAACAGCAATGGTTTGACATTGAGAGTTGTTATTCAAATCGATAGAGCCGTTCTGAACTTCTAAACGCATATTATGGATAATAAGGAACACATGAGCAGCTGCTCACCAATATGTCAGCTCACAGTCACACCTCCAAAACATCTGCTATGCGGATGTCGGCCAACGCTGGTTACCGCTGGTTACCGCTCGATCTGATGGAATCCAGGTCTTAGTGTCATAAACAATCAAATATAAAATCTGAAATTAAGGAAATACTCCTATGAAGACATGTAAGTTAGTATGAATACGATGCGTAGTATGTTGTAATCCTGTATGTTATATCATTTTAAATGCATATTCCTATTTAATCCCAATGATTTAACCTAGTTAGTAATATTTAACATAGACAATGTTTAATGACATAAGTGCCGATGTGCTTAGTAGGCCACAACACCCCATGGTGTCCAGCTCAAAACCCAGAATGTCAATGTGTTGCTCTGTCATGGTCTGGATGAAGATTGAACCATAGTATGTCTACTGCAGCATCCATCCAGCCAGGAGCAGCCTTATTACTGAGAAACACTGATGCACATTAAGAACAATAAAACCTTTAACAAGTGGTGGAATTTTACTGGTCTGATTTTTTCTTTTCAAGGTAGAACGCTCACACTCCTACTCAGGGAGGGGCGACGGTTGACTCAGGGAGGGGCAAGGACTGACTCAGGGAGGGGCAAGGACTGACTCAGGGAGGGGCGACGGTTGACTCAGGGAGGGGCAAGGACTGACTCAGGGAGGGGCAAGGACTGACTCAGGGAGGGGCAAGGACTGACTCAGGAAAGGCTGAGGTATGAGGTCTGATGTCCTAAAATATAAAAAAATATTCAACCTCTGAATGGCACACATACAAAATCCATGTCTCAATTGTCTCAACAACAATAAAATCCTTCTTTAACCTGTCTCCTCCCCTTCATCTACACTGATTGAAGTGGATTTAACACGTGCCATCAATAAGAGATCATAGCTTTCACCTGGATTCACCTGGTCAGTCTATGTCATGGAAAGAACAGTTAATGTTAATGTTTTTGTATACTCATTGTATGTAAAAATGTGATCTCGATTTCCAAAATGCTGGAGTATAGAGCCAAATTAAAAGTTTTAGCTTCACTGTCCAAATAAATGGATAGGGGAGTGTATTTGCTGTGAGGCCTATGGGTGTCCCAAATGACACCCTATTCCCTATATAGTGCACTACTTTTCACCAGAGCCCTATAGGCCTCTATTGGTCCTGGTCAAAAGTAGTGCACTATATAGGGAACAGGGGTCCATTTAGGACACAGACTGCTTTGTTCTTCTCTGTTCTAACTGTCAGTAGCCCTGGTAAAGCGGGTACAGAGCGGGTAGAGAGCAGGTAGAGAGCAGGTAGAGAGGGGCTTGGCTTGTTACAGGGAACGCTGACAGATTGGTCAGCTTCCATCTCCTCATTGTCCTTGTTACAGCACCCAGTACACATATGGTTGAAATACAGCCACACATATAGTTGAAATACAGCCACAGGTACACATATGGTTAGAATACAGCCGCAGGTACACATATGGTTAGAATACAGCCGCAGGTACACATATGGTTAGAATACAGCCGCAGGTACACATATGATTAGAATACAGCCGCAGGTACACATATGATTAGAATACAGCCAAGAGGTACACATATGATTAGAATACAGCCAGAGGTACACATATGATTAGAATACAGCCAAGAGGTACACATATGATTAGAATACAGCCGCAGGTACACATATGGTTAGAATACAGCCGCAGGTACACATATGGTTAGAATACAGCCGCAGGTACACATATGGTTAGAATACAGCCGCAGGTACACATATGGTTAGAATACAGCCACACATATGGTTAGAATACAGCCACAGGTACACATATGATTAGAATACAGCCGCAGGTACACATATGATTAGAATACAGCCGCAGGTACACATATGATTAGAATACAGCCGCAGGTACACATATGATTAGAATACAGCCGCAGGTACACATATGATTAGAATACAGCCGCAGGTACACATATGGTTAGAATACAGCCACACGTATGGTTAGAATACAGCCACAGGTACACATATGATTCGAATACAGCCACACATATGATTAAAATACAGCCACAGGTACACATATGATTAGAATACAGCCGCAGGTACACATATGATTAGAATACAGCCGCAGGTACACATATGATTAGAATACAGCCGCAGGTACACATATGATTAGAATACAGCCGCAGGTACACATATGGTTAGAATACAGCCACACGTATGGTTAGAATACAGCCACAGGTACACATATGATTCGAATACAGCCACACATATGATTAAAATACAGCCACAGGTACACATATGATTAGAATACAGCCGCAGGTACACATATGATTAGAATACAGCCGCAGGTACACATATGATTAGAATACAGCCGCAGGTACACATATGATTAGAATACAGCCGCAGGTACACATATGGTTAGAATACAGCCGCAGGTACACATATGGTTAGAATACAGCCGCAGGTACACATATGGTTAGAATACAGCCACAGGTACACATATGGTTAGAATACAGCCACACATATGGTTAGAATACAGCCACAGGTACACATATGGTTAGAATACAGCCACACATATGATTAGAATACAGCCGCAGGTACACATATGATTAGAATACAGCCGCAGGTACACATATGGTTAGAATACAGCCACACGTATGGTTAGAATACAGCCACAGGTACACATATGATTCGAATACAGCCACACATATGATTAAAATACAGCCACAGGTACACATATGATTAGAATACAGCCGCAGGTACACATATGATTAGAATACAGCCGCAGGTACACATATGGTTAGAATACAGCCACCCGTATGGTTAGAATACAGCCACAGGTACACATATGATTAGAATACAGCCACACATATGATTAGAATACAGCCGCAGGTACACATATGATTAGAATACAGCCGCAGGTACACATATGATTAGAATTACATGTAAGAGCATCATACTACATGTAAAAGCATCAGATTACATGTACAGTAAAAGCATCATACTACATGTAAAAGCATCAGATTACATGTACAGTAAAAGCATCATACTACATGTAAAAGCATCAGATTACATGTACAGTAAAAGCATCATACTACATGTAAAAGCATCAGATTACATTGAACCTCTACGGGATTGGTGTCCCCTCTGCGGTACGGTTGAGCTAATGTAGGCTAATGTGATTAGCATGAGGTTGTGAGTAACAAAAACAAATCCCAGGACATAGACATATCTGATATGGGCAGAAAGCTTAAATTCTTGTTAATCTAACTGCACTTTCCAATTTACAGTAGCTATTAGAGTGAAATAATACCATGCTATTGTTTGAGGAGAGTGCACAGTTATGAACTTGAAAATGTATTAATAAACCAATTAGGCACATTTGGGCAGTCTTGATAAAGCATTTTGAACAGATATGCAATGGTTCATTGGATCGGTCTAAAACTTTGCACATACACTGCTGCCATCTAGTGGCCAACATCTAAATTGCGCCTGGGCTGGCATAATACATTATGGTCTTTCTCTTGCGTTTCAAAAATGATGGTACAAAAAAAAAAGAAACAAAATACAACCCCCCAAAAAATACAACCCCCTTTTACCAGATCTAATGTGTTACATTCTCCTACATTCCTTTCACATTTCCACAAACTTCAAAGTATTTCCTTTCAAATGATACCAAGAATATGCATATCCTTGCTTCAGGTCCTGAGCTACCGGTAGTTAGATTTGGTCCTGTCATTTTAGACAATTTTATTTTTAAAGGGTCCGATCCTTAAAAGTTTAATTAAGAGCATCAGATTACGTGTAAGAGCATCAGATTACAGGTTAGAACATCAGATTACATGTACAGTAAGAGCATCAGATTACATGTTAGCAACAGATTACATGTACAGTAAGAGCATCAGATTACATGTCAGAGAATCAGATTACATGTTAGAACATCAGATTACATGTTACTATCAGATTACATGTTAGAGCATCCGATTACATGTTACTATCAGATTACATGTTAGAACATCAGATTACATGTTACTATCAGATTACATGTTAGAGCATCCGATTACATGTTACTATCAGATTACATGTTAGAACATCATATTACAATCAGATTACATGTTAGAACATCAGATTAAAAGTACAGTAAGAACATCAGATTACATGTTAGTATCAGATTACATGTTAGAGCATGTTAGAACATCAGATTAAAAGTACAGTAAGAACATCAGATTACATGTTAGAGCATCATATTACATGTTAGAGCATCATATTACATGTTAGAGCATCAGATTACATGTTAGAGCATCAGATTAAAAGTACAGTAAGAACATCAGATTACATGTTAGAGCATCAGATTACATGTTATAGCATCAGATTAAAAGTACAGTAAGAACATCAGATTACATGTTAGAGCATCAGATTACATGTTAGCACCAGATTAGAACATCAGATTAAAAGTACAGTTAGAACATCATATTACATGTTATAGCATCAGATTACATGTTAGAACATCAGATTACATGTTAGAGCATCAGATTACATGTTACTATCATATTACATGTTATAGCATCAGATTACATGTTAGAACATCAGATTAAAAGTACAGTAAGAACATCAGATTACATGTTAGTATCAGATTACATGTTAGAGCATCAGATTACATGTTAGAACATCAGATTACATGTTAGAGCATCAGATTACATGTTAGAGCATCAGATTACATGTTACTATCATATTACATGTTATAGCATCAGATTACATGTTAGAACATCAGATTACATGTTAGAGCATCAGATTACATGTTAGAGCATCAGATTACATGTTACTATCATATTACATGTTATAGCATCAGATTACATGTTAGAACATCAGATTAAAAGTACAGTAAGAACATCAGATTACATGTTAGAGCATCAGATTACATGTTAGAGCATGTTAGAACATCAGATTAAAAGTACAGTAAGAACATCAGATTACATGTTAGAGCATCAGATTACATGTTAGAGCATCAGATGACATGTTACTATCAGATTACATGTTAGAACATCAGATTACATGTTAGAACATCAGATTAAAAGTACAGTAAGAGCATCAGATTACATTTAGAGTAAGAACATCAGATTACATGTTAGAGCATCATATTACATGTTAGAGCATCAGATTACATGTTAGAGCATCAGATTACATGTTAGAACATCAGATTAAAAGTACAGTAAGAGCATCAGATTACATGTAAAAGCATCATATTACATTTAGAGTAAGAACCGATTACATGTTAGAGCATCAGATTACATGTTAGAGCATCATATTACATGTTACTATCAGATTACATGTTATAACGTCAGATTACATGTTAGCATCAGATTATATGTTAGCGCATCAGATTACATGTTAGAGCATCAGATTACATGTTAGAGCATCAGATTACAAGAGAATGCGTTTTTGCTTTTGCTTTTAGTCGGCTCTTTGGAGACCAGGCCGGGTGACTGCAAAGCAATTTGTGACAACTGCTGTTGTAAAAAGGGCTTAATAAAATACATTTTATTGATTGTTTGATTGTATTTCTAGAACACAACTCTAAACATTTACTCTGTCGGTTGCTCTCTGTGCTTGTCTGCTTCGCTTGGCTCTGTATTTAATATGCACCAGTGTCTCTCCGTGTGTGTTAATGCATGCTGTATTGATTCTCTCCGCTCTGACTCTCTGGAATTGTCCATTAGAAGCTCATTGTATCTGGAGTGCCTGATAACATGCAGATGCTCTGAAAAACCGCTATAGAATCTGGCTGTGTCCCAATTGGTACCCTCTTCTGTGCTACTTTTGATTATTGGCTCTGGTCTAAAGTAAGTGCATGATGTAGGTAATAGGGTGCCATTTGGAACTCAGCCAGAGAGTGATCTACCAGGAGAGAAGGGCACATTGAGAGCGGACACTCGTTCATTCTTCTATGAAAATAATCACATCCACACCAGATAACAAGCCACACTGAACATGCCATTTTAACAGCTCTCAAATGACACGAAGCATTAATGACGACGTTAATTATTTAAACCCACATGTATTGAAGTATTTTACAGTACATGTGACTCTAGGTAAGGTTATGTTCATGTGCTTTCTATGTAGGTAATGGGTTCATGTGAATATTCTATATTAGGTGCCTTCCATGTTTATTTGTTGTTGGAGACGGGCAGAAAGGGGGAAACTAGTCAGTTGTACAACTGAAGGCCTTCAACTGAAATGTTTCTTCCGCATTCAACCCAACCCCTCAGAGAGGAGCGGGGGGCTGCCTTAATCGACGTCCACGTCATTGGCGCCCGGGGGGACAGTGGGTTAACTGCCTTGCTTAGGGGCAGAACAACAGATTTTTACCTTGTCAACTCTGGGATTCGATCCAGCAACTTTTCGTTTACTGGTCTAAAGCCATGTCCCGCAGGGCTCCGGTCTATAGCCATGTCCCACAGGGCTCCGGTCTATAGCCATGTCCCGCAGGGCTCCGGTCTATAGCCATGTCCCACAGGGCTCCGGTCTATAGCCATGTCCCACAGGGCTCCGGTCTAAAGCCATGTCCCACAGGGCTCCGGTCTAAAGCCATGTCCCACAGGGCTCCGGTCTAAAGCCATGTCCCACAGGGCTCCGGTCTAAAGCCATGTCCCACAGGGCTCCGGTCTAAAGCCATGTCCCACAGGGCTCCGGTCTAAAGCCATGTCCCACAGGGTTCCTTGTGGTGGAGCAGGGGAGGCTGTCCATTACACTTTACAGGTCCTTGTGGTGGAGCAGGGGAGGCTGTCCATTACACTTTACAGGTCCTTGAGGTAGAGCAGGGGAGGTTGTCCATTACACTTTACAGGTCCTTGAGGTAGAGCAGGGGAGGTTGTCCATTACACTTTACAGGTCCTTGTGGTGGAGCAGGGGAGGTTGTTTTATGAACTGCGTCAATTGATTCCCACCCATGCTGACAGATGGATGTTGTTGAAGTGTCTATAGATCCATAATCACACTGATGGACTTTGTTGAAATGTCTATCCACTTCATTTTGGAACGTTGCTATGGGGACAGCCAAACAGCTGTGATGGATTTGACTTCCGCGATACTTCCCTGCTGAAGCGCGCTGGTGACTTCCGCTATACTTCCCTGCTGAAGCGCGCTGGTGACTTCCGCTATACTTCCCTGCTGTATCGTGCTGGTGGCGTACTTGCCAGAGTAAATTATTTGAAAGAGTAAATTTATAGAGTGTAAAAGTTTCATTTTATATTTATTTCTTTCAAGTTCGCTAACGTTAGCTAGACTTACTAGTAGGATAGTTCTGTTGTGATAATAACGTTAGTTAAAAGGCCTGATTATGAAACCATTTGGATCAGTTTGGGTCTGTTCTCCACAGTTTAGAAGGTCCAGAAAGGTACATTCACAGGATTTATCAGGATGTTGCCTGGTGTTAAGATAGGAAAATATGGGCTTCTCCTTTCCGACTCCTTACCCGTTAATGCTGTAGCCTAGTTCACATTCAGCAAGCAAGAGCCCGTCTCCTCCAATAGGCTATTATAGGCTAAAGAAAATAAGTCAAAATAAGTGTCCAACAGGCTTTTGTAGTCTGAATTTTCCTGGGACTCCACAATATTTAAGAGGAATAGCTGTGGCAACGGAGAGGCCAGGTGCGTTATTGCGCAACAAAACAATGAAGACACAGGCTGGAGATGTAGCTCATATGGTAAGTTAGAAGCGTATGCATACTAGCCCATAATATCAGGTATCAAGGCAAGACCCAGATGCAGACCATGTCGAAGTAACAATGTTTCTAACAGCAACAGGGGCAAAGGTACAGGACAGCAGGCAGGCTCAGGGTCAGGGGCAGGCAGGCTCAAAAACCAGGAGGAGGAGAAAATAGAGACTGGGGAAAAGCTGGAGCTGACACAAAAACGCTGGTTGGCTTGACAAACAAGACGAACTTTCAACAGACAAACAGAGAACACAGGTATAAATACACAGGGGATAATGGGGAAGAAGGGCGACACCTGGAGGGGGGTGGAGACAATCACGAAGACAGGTCAAAATGATCAGGATGTGACAGTAACCCCCCCCTCTTGAGGCGCATACCTGATTGACCGGGGAGCTGGCAAACAGAAATTTGCATCCTGTAGCACAAACTCAAAAATGTTCTGGGACACTGTAGTCCATGGAGAATAAGAGCACCTCCTCCCAGCTGCCCACTGCACTGAGGCTAGGAAACACTGTCACCACCAATAAATCCATGATAATTTCAATAAGCATCATTCTACGGCTGGCCATCCTTTCCACCTGGCTACCCCCACCCCAGTCAACAGCCCTGCACCCCCCACAGCAACTCGCCCAAGCCTCCCCCATTTCTCCTTCACCCAAATCCAGATAGCTGATGTTTTGAATGAGCTGAAAAATCTGGACCCCTACAAATCAGCCCGGGCTAGACAATCTGGACCCTCTCTTTCTAAAATGATTGTTACAACCCCTATTACTAGCCTGTTCAACCTCTTTCGTAGCGTCTGAGATCCCCAAAGATTGGAAAGCTGCCGCAGTCATCCCCCTCTTCAAAGGGGGAAACACTCTAGACCCAAACCGCTATCCTACCCTGCCTTTCTAAGGTCTTCGAAAGCCAAGTAAACAAACAGATCACCAACCAATTTCGAATCCCACCGTACCTTCTCCGCTATGCAATCTGGTTTCCGAGCTGGTCATGGGTGCACCTCAGCCACGCTCAAGGTCCTAAACGATATCATAACCGTCATCGATAAGAGACAAAACTGTTCAGCCCTATTCATCGACCTGGCCAAGGCTTCGACTCTCAATCACCATATTCTTATCGGCAGACTCAACAGCCTTGGTTTCTCAAATGATTGCCTCGCCTGGTTCATCAACTACATCTCTGATAGAGTTCAGTGTGTCAAATCGGAGGGCCTGTTGTCCGGACCTCTGGCAGTCTCTATGGGGGTACCACAGGGTTCAATTCTCAGGCAGACTCTCTTCTCTGTATACGTCAATGATGTCGCTCTTGCTAATGATGATTCTCTGATCCACCTCTACGCAGACGACACCATTCTGTATACTTCTGTCCCTTCTTTGGACACTGTTAACTAACCTCCAGACGCCCTTCAATGCCATACAACTCTCCTTCCGTGGCCTCCAACTGCTCTTAAATGCAAGCTCTTCAACCGATCGCTGCCCGCACCTGCCCGCCCATCCAGCATCACTACTCTGGACGGTTCTGACTTAGAATATGTGGACAACTACAAAATCTAGGTGTTTGGTTAGACTGTAAACTCTCCTTCCAGACTCACATTAAGCATCTCCTATCCAAAATTAAATCCATAATCAGCTTCCTATTTCACAACAAAGCATCCTTCACTCATGCTGCCAGACATAGCCTCGCAAAACTGACTATCCTACCGATCCTCGACTTCTGCGATGTCATTTACAATATAGCCTCCAGCACTCTACTCATCAAACTGGATTCAGTCTATTACAGTGTCATCCGTTTTGTCACCAAAGCCCCATATACTACCCACCACTGCGACCTGTAAGCTGTTGTTGGCTGGCCCTCGCTTCATACTCGCCCCAAACCCATTGGCTCCAGGTAATCTGCAAGTCTGTGCTAGGTAAAGCCCCGCCTTATCTCAGCTCACTGGTCACCATAGCAGCACCCACCCGTAGCACACGCTCCAGCAGGTATATTTCACTGGTCACCCCCAAAGCCAACTCCTCCTATTGCCGCTTTTCCTTCCAGTTCTCTGCTGCCAATGACTAGAACGAACTGCAAAAATCACTGAAGCTGGAGACATATCTCCCTCACTAACTTTAAGCACCAGCTGTCAGAGCAGCTCACAGATCACTGCACCTGTACATAGCCCATCTACCTCATCCACATACTGTTATTTATCTTGCTCCTTTGCACCCAGTATTTCTACTTGCACATTCATCTTCTGCACGTCTATCACTCCAGTGTTTAATTACTATATTGTAATTACTTCGCCACAGAAGGTATGCCGACCTCCTCTTCCTGCTCAGGGAAATGCGGGGGCTGATACCCCAGGGAGCACTCAAAGGGAGGTAGGCCCGTGGCAGAGCAGGAAATGGTGTTGCAGGCGTATTCCACCCACACAGGTTGCTGGCTCCAGGTGGTGGGGTTGGCGGAGACCAGGCAGTGCTGGGTAGTTTTGAGGTCCTGGTTGGCTCACTCCTACAGGCCATTGGACTGGGAGCGGAACCTAGAGGACAGGCTGGACGATGACCCAATGAGGGTGCAGAACGCCTTCCAGAACTGGGACGAGAACTGAGGACCTCTGTCTTTTTGGCAGAGGGTAGTTTAGGGAGAGGAATGAAGTGGGCGGCTTTGGAAAACCGATCCACCACTGTCAGAATGGTGGTGTTGCCATCAGACGGGGGAAGACCTGAGATCAAGTCCAGGGAGATGTGGGGGACAGGAAGAGGTAAGAGGAGACCAGCTGGAGCTTACAGAGGAATCTTATTCTGTGCACACACTGTGCAAGCGGCGACGAACGCGGACACATCAGGAACCGTAGTAGGCCACCAAAAGCACTGTTGCACAAAGGCCAAGGTCCGAAGGATGCCTAGGTGGCAAGTAAGCCTGGAGGAGTAGGCAGGAACGAACAGCCGGATATCAGAGACCCCCGGGGTTCAGCTGGGAACGCCGTGCCTCTCGGACCTGCTTCCCTATTCTCCGTCACCAGGCATGAAGTGGGAAGGATGGTCTCAGGTTCCGGGGTAGTAGTCGTGGGGCTATAGCGGCGGGACAGTGCATCCGGCTTGACATTCTTGGATACTGTCAAAGTCACCATTATTAGTCAGTTGTACAACCGAATGCCTTCAACCGAAATGTGTCTTCCGCATTTAACCCAACCCCTCTGAATCAGAGAGGTGCGGGGGGCTGCCTTTAATCGACATCCACGTCTTCGGCGCCCGGGGAACAGTGGGTTAACTGCCTTTTTCAGGGGCAGAACGACAGATTTTTACCTTGTCAGCTCGGGGATTTGAACTTGCAGCCCTCCGGTTACAAGTCCAACGCTCTAACCACTAGGCTACCTGCCGCCCATACTGGCCAGTATGAGAGGGGGAAGTTGAACCGTGTGAACAGCAGGGCCCAACTGGCTTGCCTGGAGTTGAGGCATTTGGCAATGCTGAGATACTCCATGTTCTTGTGGTCAGTCCACACCATGAACGGATGTTCCACCCCTTCCAGCCAGTTCCCCCATTCCTCCAAAGCCATCTTCACCGCGAGAAACTCACGATTCCCCACATCATAGTTCCTTTCCGTGGCGTTGAGGCGATGGGAGAAGGCGGCACAGGGATGTAGCTTGAGGTCAAGGGCAGAACGCTGGGACAGGACAGCCCCCCCGACATCCGAAGCATCGGCCTCCAGCACAAACTGACGAGATGGGTCAGGATGAACCAAGATGGGAGCTGTGGTGAAGTGAACACCCGGTCAGCAGCTGGAGACCACGTGAACGGTACCTTGGGTGAGGTGAGCACTGACAGGGGGGAAGCCAGGGTGCTGTAACCCCGGATAAAGCTGCAATAGAAGTTGGCGAACCCCAGGAAACATTGCTGCTGCACCCTGGACGAAGGCTGAGGTCAATCCATCGCTGCTCTCACCTTTCCCGGGATCCATCTGGACACTCCCAGCAGAGATAACGTAACCCAGAAAGCGGTGTTGGTGAGGCCAAAGGGCATGACCAGATACTCAGTGGTCTTCCCCTCGTACCCCTCTCGTATCCGTGCCAGGTGGTAGGCCTTCCGTAAATCCAGCTTGGAAAACACAGTGGCCCCTGGAGAGGCTCGAAGGCCGAGGAGATGAGTGGTAGAGGGTAACCGTAATGTCGTAAAGTCCCCGGTAGTCAATGCATGGGCGCAGGGCCTTGTCCTTTTTCTCCACTAAGAAAAACCCTGCCCCTGCGGGAGATGAAAAGGCACGGATAAATCCAGCAGCTAGGGAGTCCCCAATGTAAGTATCCATAGCCTTGGTCTCCGGTCCCGACAGAGAATACAGACGTCCCCGGTGCAGCTTGGTGCTAGGGAGAAGGTCAATCCCGCAGTCATAGGGTCGGTGCGGCGGAAGTGACGTGGCCCGAGCTTTGCTGAACACCTCTCGGAAGTCCTGGTACCCCGCGGGAATGGAGGAGAGGAGTGGTGTGGTGGGTGACTCAGCCTAATGAGCGCCCGTCCAGCGCTCTAACGTCCCTGGGAATGGAGATGGGCTGAGTGGGGATGTTCAGCTCGGACGCCGGAGAACGGGGCATTGAAGATTTTCCTCACTTCTTCCACAAACCCCTCCAGACTAGCGCATATGACCGGCTGTTGTTCCCACATGGCTGTAGCCCAGGTGAGAGCCCTTCCGGACATCAGCGTGATCATCACAGGTCAGTTAGCCCTATAGGACGGTGCCTTCATCACAGGTCAGTTAGCCCTATAGGACGGTGTCTATCATCACAGGTCAGTTAGCCCTAAAGGACGGTGTCTATCATCACAGGTCAGTTAGCCCTATAGGATGGTGTCTATCATCACAGGTCAGTTAGCCCTATAGGATGGTGTCTATCATCACAGGTCAGTTAGCCCTATAGGACGGTGTCTATCATCACAGGTCAGTTAGCCCTATAGGACAGTGTCTATCATCACAGGTCAGTTAGCCCTATAGGATGGTGTCTATCATCACAGGTCAGTTAACACCATATAGTGTTGTTAGAAAAGGTTGACATTGTTTGTTCTTCTGAGAATCACAGTGACGTTCATTGCCTGCCACGGTGTGCGTGTGCTTGCTTCCAAAACGTTGTCCGACGGATATGGGCTGTAAAACTGTGGGATAAACATTACATTCATCTCATGTTTTGTATTGTAGCGTCAGAATGGTAGAAATGTTTAAGCACTAAATGCAATAGCCGTTCATATCGTAAGTCTCACAAATCCGGTCTTGACATGCTTAACAACAAAAGTCTTTGATCTGGTAACTGACAGTATCTGATTGATGATCGATCTACTCACAGGTTACCTAACAGTACGACGTGTTGGATGTACTCGGTCAGGTACAGCATCACCTGATACGTTTCACCTTTCATGTATGAAAAAAAGGTGTTGATGATGAAAACCTTTCATCTTAATTAGTCAGTAAACTGAATGAAGAGGACTAATAGAAAAGGAATTTTAAAGTAGAATAGTTTTCCTCTGTTTTCCAGTGTAGTGAGGGGAGGTTACTGGCTTCATGCTTCAGCTTTGGTCCTGGAGCAGTGGCATTAAACTGACACTCAGTAGTCCACTGTGACATAATACCAGTTCTCCTCTCCTCCCTTTCATTTTGAGGAGTTATTGGATTTGAGACACATAACAAATAACCCTCGAATTGGAAGACAGGGAGCATGTGTTTGGGTCTTATGTGTTTGGGTCTCAAGGGTCAAATGAGGTCAGGAGAGGGCTGTGGAAACTGGAGGCAAAGGAGCAGTACTGTAAGATAAACAACCCCACTTACAACAAAGTAAATTGTTGTTGAGATTTAACCCAAAACCCTAAACTTACAAATCTCTGAAACATGAGAAATACAAGCAAAAACACAAAGCAAGAACAATTAAATGTGTTTAGTCTGTACAATGGTTTATAATGGTCTTTCTAAGGCTTTCTAATGGATTTGGGATGTGTGAGGGTCAGGTGCGCGTAACGATGTTGACAGGTGTGCGTAATGATGGGCAGCCTGGCGCTCTCATGCAACAGGGAGGGAGAGCGGTAGCAGGCTTGACAGTACCCCCACCTCTAGGGGCGCCGACAATGCGTCCCACCTGGGCGAGCCTGACGGGCCGGCCGAGACATGGGAGTCGGACGAGACGGCTGAGGCGTGAAAGCCTGACGAGCCAGCTGAGGCACCCCCAGTTCCTCCAGCAGCGTCACCCGGACCCGATGCCACCAAAAAAACAAAAAACTCCCTGATGCTTCAAATTGTGGTGTAAGCATTCTGTAATACTAATACGGAGTTAACGTCTTAGGGAGCGGCAGCAGAGGTGACGGTTTTGGAGAGTCTGGCGTGCCCAAAGTAAAAGGCCTGCCACTCAGGCACAGAAAATAGGATATGCACATAATTAGTACTATTGGATAGGAAACACTGAAGTTTCTAAAAAAGTGTTAAAATAATGTATGTGCGTAAAACAGAACTGATATAGCAGGCGAAAACCCAAGGTAAATCCATCCGGATTTGCAGTTTTTTTTGTAAATGACCTGCCTATTCATTTGTATTTTAACTAGGACTGAGACTGCAGTACCTATGGCTTCCACTAGATGTCAACAGTCTTTATACAGAGTCTGGAAGCTGTAGCACTAAGCATAACAGATAGGAAGAGGAAGTAGTGAAGCGACCACTTTTGTCAACAACGTTTGACGGGCGCGAGATTGGGAGCGCGCCCCACTTTATTTTCATTTCCTATTGTTCACGTTATCGTCCGGTTGAAATATTACAGTAAATATACATAAAAGGATACATAAAAAAATTGTTTGATTTGTTTGTAGAACGTTTATAGGTATAATTAAAACATGTTCTCTTCACGGTTCAATGGGCGACTCAGTGGTGGATTTTCTGATCATAACGCGCCAACCAAACAGAGATTTATGGATATAATAAATTACTTTTTCTAACAAAAATAACCATTGATGTCTTCGTTGGACACTTGGGAAGCCCTCAGCAGAAGTTCTTCGAAAGGTAACTGATATTTTTTAGCTCTTATATGGGTGTTGTGTGACCCACGCTGGATATGAATTTATGCTAATGTGGAAAATATATGAGGTGCTATCCTCAAACAATCAAATGTTGTGCTTTCGCCGTAAAGCCTTTTTGAAATCTGACAACGCTGTGATATTGCCAAGAAGCAGGGCTTTTGATGACTATGCAACACTTGTATATTGATGAATGTTTAATAATTCAACTTTTGGATTTTGAATTTGGTGCCTTACATTTCACCGGGTAGTGTCGGGAGTGGCCCGCTAGCGCGCCGGTGCTCCCTAGTTAACTACTTAGGGAGCAGTGGTTGCATAGTCATCAAAAGCTCTGATTCTTGGCAATATCACAGCGTTGTCAGATTTCAAAAAGGCTTTACGGCGAAAGCACTACATTTGATTGTTTGAGGATAGCCCCTCTCATATTTTATGCATTAGCATAAATCCATAACCAAAGCGGGTCTCATAAAACGCATAAAATCTCTAATATAAAATCCCTTACCTTTCGAAGAACTTCTGCTGAGGGCTTCCCAAGTGTCCAACGAAGACATCCAATGGTTCTTTTGTTAGAAAAAGTAATTTGTTATATCCATAAATCTCAGTTTGATTGGCGCATTATGTTCATAAAATACAGCGTCCACACGCCCATTGAACCGTGAATAGAACTCATTCAACCTATACACTTGTCCAAGAACAATCAAACATCATTGATAATGTATCCTTAGGAACACTTTTATGTATATTTACTATAATATTTCAACCCGGATTATAAACTGGACGATAGGAAAGGAAAAAAAACACAGCGCGCGCGAGCCCGTGAACGTGCCTCTTCTGTTTACATCCGGTGACTAGTTCGAAATTCTTCTTCTATTACCATCCAGAGCAACCTAACATCACCAAACACTGTCTAGAGACTGTTGACATCCAGTGGAAGCAATCGGTACTGCAATCTTACTCCCATATATACAGTGGGGCAAAAAAAGTATTTAGTCAGCCACCAATTGTGCAAGTTCTCCAACTTAAAAAGATGAGAGAGGCCTGTAATTGTCATCATAGGTACACTTCAACTATGACAGACGATATGAGAAAAAGAAATCCAGATAATCACATTGTAGGGTTTTTAATTTATTTATTTGCAAATTATGGTGGAAAATAAGTATTTGGTCAATAACAAAAGTTTCTCAATACTTTGTTATATACCCTTTGTTGGCAATGACAGAGGTCAAATGTTTTCTGTAAGTCTTCACAAGGTTTTCACACACTGTTGCTGGTATTTTGGCCCATTCCTCCATGCAGATCTCCTCTAGAGCAGTGATGTTTTGGGGCTGTCGCTGGGCAACACGGACTTTCAACTCCCTCCAAAGATTTTCTATGGGGTTGAGATCTGGAGACTGGCTAGGCCACTCCAGGACCATGAAATGCTTCTTACGAAGCCACTCCTTCGTTGCCGGGCGGTGTGTTTGGGATCATTGTCATGCTGAAAGACCCAGCCACGTTTCATCTTCAATGCCCTTGCTGATGGAAGGAGGTTTTCACTCAAAATCTCACGATACATGGCCCCATTCATTCTTTCCTTTACACGGATCAGTCGTCCAGGTCCCTTTGCAGAAAAACAGCCCCAAAGCATGATGTTTCCACCCCCATGCTTCACAGTAGGTATGGTGTTCTTTGGATGCAACTCAGCATTCTTTGTCTTCCAAACACGACGAGTTAAGTTTTTACCAAAAAGTTCTATTTTGGTTTCATCTGACCATATGACATTCTCCCAATCCTCATCTGGATCATCCAAATGCTCTCTAGCAAACTTCAGACGGGCCTGAATATGTACTGGCTTAAGCAGGGGGACACGTCTGGCACTGCAGGATTTGAGTCCCTGGCGGCGTAGTGTGTTACTGATGGTAGGCTTTGTTACTTTGGTCCCAGCCTTCTGCAGGTCATTCACTAGGTCCCCCCGTGTGGTTCTGGGATTTTTGCTCACCGTTCTTGTGATCATTTTGACCCCACGGGGTGAGATCTTGCGTGGAGCCCCAGATCAAGGAAGATTATCAGTGGTCTTGTATGTCTTCCATTTCCTAATAATTGCTCCCACAGTTGATTTCTTCAAACCAAGCTGCTTACCTATTGCAGATTCAGTCTTCCCAACCTGGTGCAGGTCTACAATTTTGTTTCTGGTGTCCTTTGACAGCTCTTTGGTCTTGGCCATAGTGGAGTTTGGAGTGTGACTGTTTGAGGTTGTGGACAGGTGTCTTTATACTGATAACAAGTTCAAACAGGTGCCATTAATACAGGTAACGAGTGGAGGACAGAGGAGCCTCTTAAAGAAGAAGTTACAGGTCTGTGAGAGCCAGAAATCTTGCTTGTTTGTATGTGACCAAATACTTATTTTCCACCATAATTTGCAAATAAATTCATAAAAAATCCTACAATGTGATTTTCTGGATTTTTTTTCCTCATTTTGTCTGTCATAGTTGAAGTGTACCTATGATGAAAATTACAGGCCTCTCATCTTTTTAAGTGAGAGAACCTGCACAATTGGTGGCTGACTAAATACTTTTTTGCCCCACTGTATGTCTGTTTTCAATAGGGAGGGGTTCAAAAATGAGGCAATGTGTCAAAAACACTTTTTCCAGGACAGAAATTCCTCGGGTTTTCACCTGCTATATCAGTTGTTTTACTCACAGACAATATTTTAACACTCTTAGAAACTTCTGAGTGTTTCCTATCCAATAGTACTATATATGTGCATATCCTAGTTTCTGGGCCTGAGTGGCAGGCCTTTTACTTTGGGCATGCCAGACTATAACAGAAACTGGTTACCAGATTTTGTCTTCGGTAACGGTCCAACACAATCAACCACCACATGTTCGAATGGTTCACCTATAACAGGTATTGGACAAAGAGGAGCAGGAGGAATGACCTGATTTGGTTTTCCTGTTATCTGACATGTGTGGCACGTTCGACAGAACCGAGTCACATCTTGTTTTAAACCTGGCCAAAAGAAATGTCGAAGGACCCAATCATAAGTCTTGGTGATTCCTAAATGACCGGACCACTGTTGATCATGAGCAAGGGATAGCACATTTTGTCGAAAGGCTGTAGGAATCACTATTTGGTATACAGCATTCCAATCTCCGCCCACGTCCACATGGGATGTCCATTTATGCATGAGGAGATTACCATCAATGAAGTAAGCCACGTTCTTCTTCTTTACCTCTTCCAATAAGACAACACTAGAAAAACATTTAGCAAGCCTGTTGTCAACCTTCTGGTTAGCAATCAGCTGCTCACGAGTGACTGGTAACTGTATTGCCTCAGCAATAAGTTCACCATCCTTTGATTCTTCCCTGGGCTGTTTGTCAGAGAGCAACAGCTTCCCAGAGGTAGCACACAATCCATCCTCTTGATCAAACTCTTTGAACAAAAAAGCGTTCGACAAATCTATCACGTCACCCATTTGTCGTGCCTGAGCACGAGTGACAGCACAAGCGGGGAACACATGTGGATAATTCTGTGCCAGCTCATTGGAGAGAGAGTGGTCACTTTTATCCATTACTTCCAATACGGGTACTACCTTTCCTCCGGCAATATCGTTACCCATTATAAAGGTCACACCTTTTACTGGCAACATCGGACGTACCCCCACTCTGAATATCCCACTGATTAACTCAGTGTACTTTCACAAAGTGCAATGGCACTGGGACAAAACCCATTTCAATACCCTGAACTAACACACTGGAACCACAGTATGTATCGTCAGATAAGGGCAACACATCAGACAATATAAACGACTGCGCCGCACCAGTATTTCTAAGGATTTTAACCGGACGCTGAGACGCTTCGTCATTCGTTAGGGACACAAACCCCTCGAAAATGAACGGTTCATAACTGCGGTCGTGGACTGGAACTTTCAAACCACATTTACCCTGAGGCACCTGTTTCGTTTCAGACCTCACAACCATACGAATTAGCCCAACACCTGTTGGCGGCTTGGCACGAAGAGGCATCCCTTGTTTGAGTTTTAGCAGGAAGCAATCATTAATCATATGTCCCACCTTATGACAATAGAAACGGACGCTCATTTTTCTGGCGTGCTTGATGTACTGCTTGCCGAGTAGGGCTAAAAGGAGGCAATTCATTGGCTCTACTCTCAGTATGAGCCGAAAACACGCTCTTGTGCATCAACACAAACTCGTCTGCCAACACAGACGCTTCTGACAGGGAGGATACTTTCTGTTCATTTAGGTAAACTACAATGCGTTCGGGTAAGCAATGCCATTTATCAAACAGATTTCCCTTGTCTCTAGCAAATTCCACATAAGTCTTACCAGAAGACTTTCTATGAGACCTAAATCTCTGTCGGTATGCCTCAGGCACAAGCTCATAGGCGCGAAGAACAGTAGCTTTGACCAGCTCATAATTCAGACTGTCTTCAAGAGGTAGCGCTGACAAAACCTCTTGGGCTTTACCAGTCAGTTTACACTGCAGTAATAGACACCATACCTCTTCAGGCCATTTCAATGCTACACGTTCAAAAACACAAAAGTACGAGTCAACCTCTGACTCTCTGAACAAAAGGACTAAGGCAATCTGCCTACTAATGTCAAAAGTGTTGGAAGACACAGCTGGTGAGGACGGCTCACTAACAGGCACAGCAGGAACGGAGGCTAGCCTCGCTGTCTCTGCCTCCAGTTCCATCTGGCGCATTTTGAACTCCAACTGCCGCTGTCCTCTTTCTGCCTCAATTTTACACATCTCCAGTTTCTCGCCTAATTTGGGCTCTCTCTTCCGCCTCCAGTTGGAGTTGTGTCGAACGGACATCTCTCCTGGCATCACCGTTTGACAGTGGGGAGAGTGGATCAAAACGGGGCAATGTGGCTGGAGCTTTAGCCTCGCCCTCGTTCTCAGACACCGACGGGTTTACAGGAGCAGCAACATCCCCTACAGGGGTAGTAGGCTCAGGCAGCGGTAATACAAGCACTTGCTCTTCCAACAAAACATTTAACACCATCTGTTTAACCTCCGCTTGAACTAAACTCTGCGGAATAGATACAGAATAATGGTCAGCCAAGGTCAGTAAATCAACTCTATGACATTTGTCAAAAACTTCCCACGTAGGGTTATCCAAAAAGGTTTTTAAATCAAAAGTAGCCATCTGGAACTACCTCCCAAACACAATAGCCAAGAAATAGCAAACACTAATGCTACATCAGCTATGAAGCTCAACACTGAACTAGACCACCACAATAATTTGCACAAGCGGCATGGGTGTCAGTAAAGACAAATCCCGGACGAGCCCCCACTTATGTTACGAATCCTGTTTGCCCCGTAGATGGAATCGAGACCCGCAACATATCTCATGCAAATCACCCCAGTGAAAAAGTAACAGTGAGAACAAAAGAAAACACAGACAACCTAAACCTACCGTCAAACACTTCCTGGTTTATTTTTAAAACACACGGTAATGGGTTGTGGGGAAAAGTGGCTGAGCTGGACCCAAGGAAAGAACTAATAAATATTCAAAAACCCCTAAGCTAATCTACCTGCTTAAAGAACACCTAGCTAACTAACCAATAAAATACAGTGGGTGGTCCGCCCAGTTCTAACTAGGGTATTTAGACAATGGTTTCATACGGGTAATGTATGCCCATGGGCGACTTGGCTGGTTACCCCCTTTTCCACCAACAAACAAACAGCAATACAACACAGCAGTACATACTCACAGGATAACAGTCAAATGTGAGATGTAGGCACAAAAACGAGAGAGAGAGAGAGAGAACTGACTGGGTTTTAAACCAAGGGAAAGGGGATGTGATTGGGTAAGGGAAAAGGAGCAGTCTTCTGATTGGGACTGATTGGTGATTGACGACTGCTGATGAGTGACACCTGTGACTAGGGCAGAAGGAGAGAAAACAAATACACACACAGGATACCTGTATCCGTAACACGAGGTGACAGTCTCTCGTCATATCAGATGCAAGGTGACAGACAGACAGTGGTGACAGTCTCTCGTCATATCAGATGCGAGGTGACGGACAGATAGTGATGACAGTCTCTCGTCATATCAGATGCGAGGTGACAGACAGTGGTGACAGTCTCTCGTCATATCAGATGCGAGGTGACGGACAGATAGTGATGACAGTCTCTCGTCATATCAGATGCGAGGTGACAGACAGTGGTGACAGTCTCTCGTCATATCAGATGCGAGGTGACAGACAGTGGTGACAGTCTCTCTATAAGGACCGACGCTGGAGAAGAGAAGCTGGTGCGGGGAGTAGAACATTTTTTAATAGAACAGACATCAAACAGGACAGAGACCGCGTCAGAACCTGGTATGCAAAGACAAACAAACATTAATCCTGAATCAGGGAACAGCGCTTGGGAACAGACAGATATAGGGGAGGTAATGACACAGGTGATTGAGTCCAGGTGAGTCCAGTAATTGCTGATGCTCGTAACGGGGGAAGGCAGGAGTGCGTAATGCTGGGGAGGGGAGCCTGGAGCCTTCGAGCGCCAGGGAGGGGGAGCGGGCGTGACACTCTCGTCATATCAGTCAGTGAAAAGTGAAACAGAGGAGGAGACATCCCCCAACCTCTCAAAAAAAAAGATAGAGTTTCCAAATTACGTTTAGGAGGACAAGGATCTTATTTTGTAAAAAGTTCCCTCTGTGAGTACTGACCACAACCACACAAAGCAAACAGTGGTGGAGCACCGGAGATCCACTCGGCACTAGACCCGAAAGGCGGGCCAACAACCTGGTAAGGATTTTAATGTAAATAAACTAGCTTACTCATTTTGATTGCACTGTAACAGTGTGGTAAGCTGAGGTACACTTTGCAGGCTACGTTTGCTAGCTTCCTACTAGCTGTGGTGTATGTGTGAACTCTGTGATGCGTGTGACCAGTGTCTGAAATTAGCTTTATGGCTCACCTGCCAAGGGGACTGGTAGATGAAAAAAATCCACCAGCCAAGCATGTTTTTTACCGGCCAAAATAATTGCATTTTTGTGTCACGTATACATTAATTTCAGTACATTTCATTAGGGCACGGCACCTCAGTGCTAACAGCCTCGTGGTTAGAGCGTTGGACTCGAATCCCCGAGCTGACGAGGTAAAAATCTGTCGCTCTGCCCCTGAACAAGGCAGTTAACCCACTGTTCCTAGGCCCTCATTGAAAATAAGAATTTGTTCTTAACTGACTTGCCTAGTTGAATACAATCTTAAAGAAGAGGCCAGAGCAAAATTTGAAACAGAATTATTTTTAATTAATTGATCAATTAATCAAATCAAGTTTATTTGTAGAGCACATTTTAAAAACAACTGTAGTTGACCAAAGGTGCTCTACAATGCCAAACAGAGCTCTACAATGCCAAACAGAGCTCTACAATGCCAAACAGAGCTCTACAATGCCAAACAGAGCTCTACAATGCCAAACAGTGGACACACAATGAAATAAACAAAACATATCAGATACAATGAATACGGGTACATAGATATCAAAACAGGGCAACAACAATGGTAAGATACTATTATGAGAAGTGAAGTGGACATGGTGCTCTCCTGATACACAGGCAAAACAGGTCTACAAATCCTTTGCTTTGAGTAGAAATACCCTGATAAAATACAGGTAAAATAGAGACTTTACTTTTGGCAGTGGCTAGATTTAATTTCCCAGCTTGAATACAACTGAAAAAGCCTTGAACTCAAAATTCTACTGAAGTATTTTCTATTAAATGTACTTTAGGATCAAACATAAAAGTGAATTTTAAGGTTTTGTAAACCTATCAGATGCTTAATCAACTTAAACCTTCTCATCAGACTCATCCCCTTTTTTGCACGGTCCATGAAGTCTGGCCTCCTGCTCCTTGACAGAGTCCTGGTGCCACAGCCATCCCAGCTTGTATCAGATCATACCCCCTGATCTCTGCAGAGGACAGCTGGACCATGGGGACATCTGAACAGTGTATCAGCCTTTAGGTTGGACCACCAATCGGTGTTCACCCGTTTCATGGTATTAAAACCTCTCTCACATTCAGCTGTGGAGGCAGGGAAGGACAGGACCAGGTCAACCAACGCCAGCAAATCAGGGCAGGACTGCCGATGGTTCCTGTTGACACGGAACCAGGACATCTTCTCCAGGGACTGGGGCTCTTGGTACATCAGCACCATCAGGACAGTCCACTGGTCAGGGATCCTTTCAACATGGATGCCAGAGGTCGCCAGGACAGGCTTGAAGTGGTTTCCAGTTCAGTGTCACCAAAATCTAGAATAATTGTATAAATTACATTACACCAAGCATCACGCAGTTTTAATTCTCAAACTATAAAAAATATGATCATGATCCTGAACCTAACCTGACCGCCCTGTAACACAAAACATGAAGTTACCTGCTGCTGGATCTCCTGGCTCTGGCCGGTTGGTGAAGCTGACCAGCTTGGTGGCACACGGGACCCCTACACCGGCGTCCTGGAACCTGTCAGTCATACTCTCCACTAGCCTGTCAAGCATTTTGTCCTGTGACAAAGGTCGAGAGGGTCTCGCTGTCACCTCTGGTCAGCGAAATTCCCTCGTATCTGTTGGCCATTGGGGCCCTTCTCTCTCTCTCTCTCTCTCTCTCTCTCTCTCTCTCTCTCTCTCTCTCTCTCTCTCTCTCTGACGTAATCCTCTCTTCATTCTCTTAATAAGGTAAGTATTTCTTATTGCAGCTTAAATAAACATACCTGGTTTTGTGCTTCTTAAGTACCGCCTGTGTTGAGTACAAGGAGGTGTGGGCTTCTGCTATGGTGATGGTGGAACCTCTGCAGTTGGGCGGACAGGTTACGCAGGAAGCCACAGATGTGGATAACAACAGCCTCCCTCGCAGTACTGTAGTATTTCCTGGCCTTGGCCTGCTGGACACCTCGGACGTTTTGGGCATCAGCAGATTGAATCTGAAATACATAAAGACACAAAGACATACAAATAGACAATTATTAGCTGTCCCCAAAAAACTATATTAGATATTAAGACACATTTAACAGTGCGTAAAGCATTGAAACATGATGTTACCGATTTGTAGCTGTGTTTGTTGTTATTTACTGGACATTACATATTGATGATGACTTTTGGGGTACGTAGCATAGCAATCTAGAGCCACTACCTGTCCCAGGTGCTGGACAAGCCGCTGGTAACCTCGCCACTACCTGTCCCAGGTGCTGGACAAGCCCCTGGTAACCTCGCCACTACCTGTCCCAGGTGCTGGACAAGCCCCTGGTAACCTCGCCACTACCTGTTCCAGGTGCTGGACAAGCCCCTGATAACCTCGCCACTACCTGTTCCAGGTGCTGTACAAGCCCCTGGTAACCTCGCCACTACCTGTCCCAGGTGCTGGACAAGCCCCTGGTAACCTCGCCACTACCTGTTCCAGGTGCTGGACAAGCCCCTGGTAACCTCGCCACTACCTGTCCCAGGTGCTGGACAAGCCCCTGGCAACCTCGCCACTACCTGTTCCAAGTGCTGGACAAGCCGCTGGTAACCTCGCCACTACCTGTCCCAGGTGCTGGACAAGCCCCTGGTAACCTCGCCACTACCTGTTCCAGGTGCTGGACAAGCCCCTGGTAACCTCGCCACTACCTGTCCCAGGTGCTGGACAAGCCCCTGGCAACCTCGCCACTACCTGTTCCAAGTGCTGGACAAGCCGCTGGTAACCTCGCCACTACCTGTTCCAAGTGCTGGACAAGCCCCTGGTAACCTCCCAAGGTTACCAGGGGCGGAAGGCAAATGTGACACTTGCTGTGTTCATGGTCACGAATGTTGTCCAGCTTCATCGTTTTATTTTCCCGATGACAAAATGAGTTGTTTCTGCTTTTATCTTTAGAATACTGACGACACGCAGAATATCATCATCACAGCCTCCGCATCATTACTGTAGCCAGCCGCTTATCTCCAAACCTCCATTTCTCACAAAACGTCCTTTTGTTTTTCATGTGATTCGTCCTCGTTTTCGTCGGTGGGTTTTTCGTTTTCATAGGTTGGCTTACTCCCAGGGAAATGTCGCCACATAACAGCTATTTAATGAACGAGACCAGCTCTCTGGAGAAGTCCCCGAGACCAGCTCTCTGGAGAAGTCCCCGAGACCAGCTCTCTGGAGAAGCCCCCGGGACCAGCTGTCTGGAGAAGCCCCCGGGACCAGCTCTCTGGAGAAGCCCCCGGGACTAGCTCTCTGGAGAAGCCCCCGGGACTAGCTCTCTGGAGAAGCCCCCGGGACTAGCTCTCTGGAGAAGCCCCCGGGACCAGCTCTCTGTGCCATTAAGCTGCAGGCTGTGATGGAGAGGCACCGGAGACTAGCTCTCTGTAACCGTATTCATATATTCGACCCAGCACGAGTGGAAGGGTCCAGGAAAAGAGACTATGTGCACATCCTCCCTAATTTGCGTGGGGTTATCTGAAGAGGAGTGGCACATGTACATGTCAACAGACCAAACTGATGCCAAAGAGGTGAGAACGGTGGACTGGTGTGCAGTGAGGCAAGACAGGACTCTGGTCTGCATTGCTTCTCTTTACTTGTGGCTCCCCAACCACATCTGTAGATGTTGAGAAACTCTTCTCACAGTACCAGAACCTGATAACTCAGGAACAGGAGAAGCCTCTCTGAGAAGAACGTTTTGAATCGCCAAGTTTCAACGGCAATGCTGAAGAATGAAGTCTCTCACACTCACATACTCCTCTTCCTGCCCTGCTCTAAACATTGGACAGCACACCTCTCCCTCTTTCTCCCTCTGTCAGAATCACTGTAAGCCGTACATCATACGCTTAGAGTGTAATGCATATTGTATAGTATGACCTGGGAGGTGAGCCTCCTGAAGAACCCTGGGAGGTGAGCCTCCTGAAGAACCCTGGGAGGTGAGCCTCCTGAAGAACCCTGGGAGGTGAGCCTCCTGAAGAACCCTGGGAGGTGAGCCTCCTGAAGAACCCTGGGAGGTGAGCCTCCTGAAGAACCTTGGGAGGTGAGCCTCCTGAAGAACCCTGGGAGGTGAATGTTATAGGCAGAAATGTATCGTGTTGAACAGGTATTTAGGAAATTATGTTTTCCGTGTTACATTCCTGTCTGTCCTACACCTCTCTAGGTTTAGTTTATTTATCTGAATCACACAAGCGATTCAAGTGATTTAAATTCAGGTGTAAGTGCTCAGTCTATTATAATTAAATTCTTGGATCATACATACAAAAACACGTTGTTGAATTCCTGTTTAGGGTCTGAGTTGTATAGACTACATTCATTCAGTTTAGGGTCTGAGTTGTATAGATTACATTCATTCATTAGTGTTGATTCTCTAAATTTCAAATATGTACATCCTCCAGGTAGAAATGAGCTGGCTCATCTCTCTCTCTCGCTCTCTCTCTCGCTCGTCATTTTTACGTGACACTGTTAGTATATATATATTTATTAACTCACAATTTTCATATCTGTTTACACTGATTGTACAATACATGTTGTAAATGTAAGTGGTAGTAATGTCGTTTACATGTAACAGGTGACCTGTATAAATCACCTGCATGATACACACAACCAGTAGACCAGAGGTCAGAAAAAGCTTTCGGCAGAAGTACTGTAAATAAAAAAAAAAAAAAGTCTGGGCCTAGTCACAACGTGTCTCTCAGGAGACGTTCAGTCTGTAGCCATGTTTATACCTGTGGGCACAAATCTAGACCAGGTGCCCCATTTATGACACGACCTCTGTCAGTGGAGCTGGTAGCTGCAACCTGCAGGATTAAACTCCAAAAACAAACCTAACGGAAGGTACGTGGGGAAATGGGTTGCTGTGAATCACCTTCAGGAGGATGCTTCTGAGCGCCAAATCTGTGCTTCTGTAAAAGTGCTCTCAGATCCTTGGATGAATGAAGGGCAGAAATATAAGATACATTTTAAGTAATCAAGGCCTTCAAAATAGTCAATACTTCGCACAAAATGTGAAATCAGGACTGTATCCCTTACTTACATTCTATTTCAGCCAATTACTATTTTCTTAATGTTTTTTGGGGGGGGATTTATATAAAACTATAATTAGATATTTAACACAGTAATTAACTATAATAATATGGTATTAAAAGCATGTCAAGACAGGGTTGATGTACAGTCCCAACTGTCTTATGCCACGTGGCAATTATACATGCAGTTAAATGAACTCAACTTCTTAGTGATGTGAACGTAATAATGCTTAGTTAATACAATGGCAGATGATTAATTAACATAAACATTTACAAAAAAAACATTGAATGACCACATCAGTAATCAGTCAAAACCGGCCAGTAGTCCTTCAGTCTTCCTGCTACAACCCCCCTGCTGAGGAAGGCACTGTGGATGGTTGTGAATATCCATCTGGTTTTGACTGACAGCTGGGTGACAAGCTTGAGCATCTCAAAACAACCCCTTTTGAGATCATGGTCTTGACAAAATAATTTGTGGTTGCTGTGCAAAGCAACATTTCCATGTCCTCTTCCTCCACACAAGACAGTCCAGTGTCTGGGAAGAGTCTATATGTATCTCCCTCTGATACCTGAAATACAGAAAGACGTTTCCTGACCAGGTTGTGTCTTCATTTTCAGTTCATTTCTTTAGGTAAAACTTGAGTTACTTTGGTGTTACCCTTTAAAAGTATTTTTGTTTCCGTCTCTCACGTTTGATCAGCCTTTCTTCTATGCCTGCTCTTAAAGTCCATGGCACATCTCTCTCTGCTCTTAAAGTCCACGGAACCTCTCTCTCTGCTCTTAAAGTCCACGGCACCTCTCTCTCTGTTCTTAAAGTCCATGGCACCTCTCTCTATCCGGGTTGCTGAAGATAGAAATAGCCTACCCAGTACAGACTGCTAAAGGTACAGATAGCTGACCCAGTAGACTACATTAAACAGAACGAAGGATGTGGGGAAGAAGACCCTGGAATAAGCGTCCAGCTCCAGGATATCTATGTGGACGCGTCCTTTCCTCCAGCCGCCTCCTCTACACTCATCGTAACAGCAGAAGAAGCTCTGGCAGTCCTTCCCGTCCAGGCAGTCATAGACACAGGCGTCCTCAAACTCCTGCCAGTACAGGGAGTTGTTATACATGGAGTTGTTCAATGTGATCACTGAAGGGGCAGGTCCCACTTCCAACACTGAGTAGTTCTAGAGAGAGAGACAGAGAGACTTGGTTAGTGGAGTGACTCTCTTGGAGCATTATGCCAGGACACGGAGATGATATCAGGTTTGAGAGGAAGGAAGTGCACTGTCATGTGTTTAATCTGAGCATTCAGCATCCAGAGAGCACGGTCACTCAGATCTGGGAGCTGGGATCATCCAGTCTGCGTCCCAAATGACACCGCATTCGCTATACGGTGCACCAATTTTGACCACAGCCCAGAGGGCCCATAGGGAAACCAATAGGGCTCTGAACAAAAGAAGTGGACTACGTAAGGAATAGGGTATTATTTGGGACGCACCACAGGTCTCTCCCATCCCTGACCTCATTCACAGGCTATAGAAGGAGGGCATATCACACACGTCTATCAATATCAGACAGAGCTGAGCAGCAACGCAGACCCTGTCAATATCAGAAAGAGCTGAGCAGCAACACAGACCCTGTCAATATCAGACAGAGCTGAGCAGCAACGCAGACCCTGTCAATATCAGAAAGAGCTGAGCAGCAACACAGACCCTGTCAATATCAGACAGAGCTGAGCAGCAACACAGACCCTGTCAATATCAGGTAGGGCGGGCCAGGCTCTGTCTAATATATAGTATCAGTAATGAAGGAGGTAGGGCTGGCCAGGCTCTGTCTAATATATAGTATCAGTAATGAAGGAGGTAGGCCAGGCCAGGCTCTGTCTAATATATAGTATCAGTAATGGAGGAGGTAGGGCTGGCCAGGCTCTGTCTAATATATAGTATCAGTAATGAAGGAGGTAGGACGGGCCAGGCTCTGTCTAATATATAGTATCAGTAATGAAGGAGGTAGGGCTGGCCAGGCTCTGTCTAATATATAGTATCAGTAATGAAGGAGGTAGGACGGGCCAGGCTCTGTCTAATATATAGTATCAGTAATGGAGGAGGTAGGACGGGCCAGGCTCTGTCTAATATATAGTATCAGTAATGAAGGAGGTAGGACGGGCCAGGCTCTGTCTAATATATAGTATCAGTAATGAAGGAGGCAGGACGGGCCAGGCTCTGTCTAATATATAGTATCAGTAATGAAGGAGGCAGGACGGGCCAGGCTCTGTCTAATATATAGTATCAGTAATGAAGGAGGCAGGACGGGCCAGGCTCTGTCTAATATATAGTATCAGTAATGAAGGAGGTAGGACGGGCCAGGCTCTGTCTAATATATAGTATCAGTAATGAAGGAGGTAGGACGGGCCAGGCTCTGTCTAATATATAGTATCAGTAATGAAGGAGGTAGGACGGGCCAGGCTCTGTCTAATATATAGTATAAGTATCCAACGAGGTACGGTAGGGATGGCCAGGCCCAGACTAATATATAATTGTACTGTAACTTATCAGGGGAATAACTGGATGTGGGACACAATTAACCATACATTAATGTAAACAAAGGTTTTCACTGCAGTCAAAAGTGTATTCCTGGGTCTAGGGCTGTATCTTACCATTCTCTGGGTCTTCCTGTGGATGTTTCCTGTATCTAACCATTATCTGGGTCTCCCTGGGTCTGGGGCTATATCTTACCATTCTCTGGTTCTTCTTGGGTCTGGGGCTCTATCTTACCATTATCTGGGTCTTCCTAGGTCTGTGGATCTATCCTACCATGATCTTGGTCTTCCTGTATCTGACCATTCTTTTGATGTTCCTGGGTCTGGATCTGTGGCTGTATCTTACCATTCTCTCGGTCTTCCTGGGTCTGTAAATCTGTTTTAACATTCTCTGGGTCTTTCTGGGGCTGTATCTTACCATTATCTGGTTATTCCTGGGTCTGTATCTTACCATTCTCTGGGTCTTTCTGGGTCTGGGGCTGTATCTTACCATTCTCTGGCTCTTCCTGGGTTTAGGGCTGCGGCTCTATCTTACCATTCTCTGGGTCTTTCTGGGGCTGTATCTTACCATTCTCTGGTTATTCCTGGGTCTCTATCTTACCATTCTCTGGCTCTTCCGTGGTCTGGGTCTCGGGCTGGCACCATATGAATAGTAGTTGAGTGTGGCGTACTCCATCAATGCAGCGAACACAAACAGGAAACACACGGTGACGAAGAGGTCCATGGCCGTCACGTAGGAAACCCTGGGAAGTGACGTCCTTGCCACTGTGCTCAGAGTGGTCATGGTCAACACTGTGGTTATCCCTGGATAGGAAAGAGAGACCCCAGTTTCAGTTCTATTTCTGGTATCTGTACACCAACTTTCTCCACAGCCTTTAGGTACGGTATCTTACCAGTACAGTATCTTTCAGTAAAGTATCCTTCAGTACACTATCATACTAGTACAGTATCCTTCAGTACACTATCCTTCAGTACAGTATCTTAACAGTACAGTATCTTACCAGTACAGTATCTTACCAGTACAGTATCCTTCAGTACAGTATCCTTCAGTACAGTATCTTACCAGTACAGTATCTTACCAGTACAGTATCCTTCAGTACAGTATCCTTCAGTACACTCTTACCAGTACAATATCTTACCAGTACAGTATCCTTCAGTACAGTATCTTACCAGTACAGAATCCTTTAGTACAGCGTCATTCAGAACAGTATCTTACCAGTACAGTATCCTTCAGTACAGTATCCTGCAGTGCAGTATCCTTCAGTACACTATCTTACGAGTACAGTATCTTTAAGAACAGTATCTTAGCAGTACACTATCCTTCAGTACACTATCCTTCAGAACAGCATCCTTCAGTACAGCATCCTTCAGTACACTCTTACCAGAACAGTATATTTCAGTACAGAATCTTTCAATATAGTATCCATCAGTACAGTATCTTACCAGTACACTATCTTTCAGTACAGTATCTTTCAGTACAGTATCCTTCAGTACAGTATCCTTCAGTACAGTATCTTACCAGTACACTATCCTTCAGTACAGTATCCTTCAGTACACTATCCTTCAGTACACTATCTTTGCAGTACAGTATCTTACCAGTACAGTATCTTTCAGTACACTATCTTTCGGTACAGTTTCCTTCAGTACTATATCTTACCAGTACAGTATCCTTCAGTACAGTATCCTACCAGTACACTATCCATCAGTACACTATCCTTCAGTACACTATCCTTCAGTACACTATCCTTCAGTACAGTATCTTTCAGTACAGTATCTTACCAGTACAGTATCCTTCAGTACAGTATCTTTCAGTACAGAATCTTTCAGTACAGTATGCTTCAGTACACTATCTTACCAGTACAGTATCTTACCAGTACAGTATCCTTCAGTACACTATCCTTCAGTACAGTATCCTGCAGTACAGTATCCTTCAGTACTGTATCCTTTAGTACAGTATCCTTCAGTACACTCTTACAAGTACAGTATCCTTCAGTACAGTATCCTTCAGTACACTATATTACCAGTACAGTATCCTTCAGTACAGTATCCTTCAGTACACTATCCTTCAGTACAGTATCTTACCAGTGCAGTATCTATAATTACACTATCCTTCAGTACAGTATCTTTCAGTACAGCATACTTCAGTACAAAATCCTTCATTACAGTATCTTTCAGAACACTATCCTTCAGTACAGTATCTTACCAGTACACTATCTTTCAGTACAGAATCTTTCAGTACAGCATCTTTCAGTACAGTATCCTACTGTACAGTATCTTACCAGTACACTATCCTTCAGTACACTATCCTTCAGTACACTATCCTTCAGTACAGTATCTTACCAGTAAACTATCCTTCAGTACAGAATCTTTCAGTAAAGTATCCTTCAATACACTCTCTTACCAGTACAGTATCCTTCAGTACACTCTTACCAGTACAGTATCCTACCAGTACACTATCCTTCAGTACACTATCCTTCAGTACAGTATATTTCAGTACTGTATCCTTTAGTACAGTATCCTTCAGTACACTCTTACAAGTACAGTATCCTTCAGTACAGTATCCTTCAGTACACTATATTACCAGTACAGTATCCTTCAGTACAGTATCCTTCAGTACACTATCCTTCAGTACAGTATCTTACCAGTGCAGTATCTATAATTACACTATCCTTCAGTACAGTATCTTTCAGTACAGCATACTTCAGTACAAAATCCTTCATTACAGTATCTTTCAGAACACTATCCTTCAGTACAGTATCTTACCAGTACACTATCTTTCAGTACACTATCTTTCAGTACAGAATCTTTCAGTACAGCATCTTTCAGTACAGTATCCTACTGTACAGTATCTTACCAGTACACTATCCTTCAGTACACTATCCTTCAGTACACTATCCTTCAGTACAGTATCTTACCAGTAAACTATCCTTCAGTACAGAATCTTTCAGTAAAGTATCCTTCAATACACTCTCTTACCAGTACAGTATCCTTCAGTACAGTATCTTTCAGTACACTATCTTTCAGTACAGAATCTTTCAGTACAGTATCCTTCAGTACACTCTTACCAGTACAGTATCTTTCAGTACACTATCCTTCAGTACAGTATCTTACCAGTTCACTATCATGCAGTACAGTATCTTACCAGTACACTATCTTTCAGAACATTATCTATCAGTACACTATCTTACCAGTACAGTATCTTTCAGTACAGTATCTTACCAGTACAGTATCTTACTAGTACAGTATCCTTCAGTACAGTATCCTTCAGTACAGAATTTTACCAGTACACTATCCTTCAATACACTATCTTACCAGTACAGTATCCTTCAGTACACTATCTTACCAGTACAGTATCTTACCAGTACACTATCCTTCAGTACACTATCCTTCAGTACACTATCCTTCAGTACAGTATCTTACCAGTAAACTATCCTTCAGTACAGAATCTTTCAGTAAAGTATCCTTCAATACACTCTCTTACCAGTACAGTATCCTTCAGTACACTCTTACCAGTACAGTATCCTACCAGTACACTATCCTTCAGTACACTATCCTTCAGTACACTATCCTTCAGTACACTATCTTTCAGTACAGTATCCTTCAGTACAGTATATTTCAGTACAGTATCCTTCAGTACAGTATCTTTCAGCACACTATCTTTCAGTACAGTATCTTACCAGTACAGAATCTCAGTACACTATCTTACTAGTACAGTATCTTTCAGTACACTATCCTTCAGTACAGTATCTTACCAGTACACTATCTTTCAGTACAGTATCTTACCAGTACAGTATCTTTCAGTACACTATCCTTCAGTACACTATCTTACTAGTACAGTATCTTTCAGTACACTATCCTTCAGTACAGTATCTTACCAGTACAGTATCTTACCAGTACAGTATCCTTCAGTACAGTATCCTTCAGTACAGTATTTTACCAGTACATTATCTTTCAGTACAGTATCCTCCAGTACAGTATCCTTCAGTACAGTATCCTTCAGTACAGTATTTTACCAGTACATTATCTTTCAGTACACTATCCTCCAGTACAGTATCTTTCAGTACAGTATCCTTCAGTACAGTATCCTTCAGTACAGTATCCTTCAGTACATTATCCTTCAGTACAGTATCTTACCAGTACACTATCTTTCAGTACAGTATCTTTCAGTGCAGTATATTACCAGTACAGTATCCTTCAGTACAGTATCCTTCAGTACAGTATCCTTCAGTACAGTATTCTTCTGTGCATTATCTTTCAGTACATTATGTTTCAGTGCAGTATCTTACTAGTACAGTATCTTGCTAGTACAGTATCCTTCAGTACAGTTTTTTACCAGTACACTATCTTTCAGTACACTATCCTTCAGTACACTATCCTTCAGTACAGTGTCATTCAGTACAGTGTCATTCAGTACAGTATCCTTCAGTACAATATATTACCAGTACAGTATCCTTCAGTACAGTATCCTTCAGTACAGTATATTACCAGTACAGTATCTTTCAGTACAGTATCCGTCAGTACAGTATTCTTCTGCATTATCCTTCAGTACAGTATCCTTCAGTACAGTATCTTTCAGTACAGTATCCTTCAGTACAGTATCCTTCAGTACATTATCCTTCAGTACAGTATCTTACCAGTACAGTATCTTTCAGTACAGTATCTTTCAGTACAGTATATTACCAGTACAGTATCCTTCTGTGCATTATCCTTCAGTACAGTATCCTTCAGTACAGTATCCTTCAGTACAGTATCCTTCAGTACACTATCTTTCAGTACAGTATCTTTCAGTACAGTGTCTTTCAGTACAGTATCCTCCAGTACAGTATCTTTCAGTACAGTATCCTTCAGTACAGTATCCTTCAGTACAGTATCCTTCAGTACATTATCCTTCAGTACAGTATCTTACCAGTACACTATCTTTCAGTACAGTATCTTTCAGTGCAGTATATTACCAGTACAGTATATTACCAGTACAGTATCCTTCAGTACAGTATCCTTCAGTACAGTATCCTTCAGTACAGTATCCTTCAGTACAGTATTCTTCTGTGCATTATCTTTCAGTACATTATGTTTCAGTACAGTATCTTACTAGTACAGTATCTTGCTAGTACAGTATCCTTCAGTACAGTTTTTTACCAGTACACTATCTTTCAGTACACTATCCTTCAGTACACTATCCTTCAGTACAGTGTCTTTCAGTACAGTGTCATTCAGTACAGTGTCATTCAGTACAGTATCCTTCAGTACAATATATTACCAGTACAGTATCCTTCAGTACAGTATCCTTCAGTACAGTATCCTTCAGTACAGTATATTACCAGTACAGTATCTTTCAGTACAGTATCCGTCAGTACAGTATTCTTCTGCATTATCCTTCAGTACAGTATCCTTCAGTACAGTATCTTTCAGTACAGTATCTTTCAGTACAGTATCTTACTAGTACAGTATCCTTCAGTACATTATCCTTCAGTACAGTATCTTACCAGTACAGTATCTTTCAGTACAGTATATTACCAGTACAGTATATTACCAGTACAGTATCCTTCTGTGCATTATCCTTCAGTACAGTATCCTTCAGTACAGTATCCTTCAGTACAGTATCCTTCAGTACACTATCTTTCAGTACAGTATCTTTCAGTACAGTATCTTATCTGTCCAGACATATTGGGCTGTTTTTTTAGCTGCCGTTAAGCTAGAGCAAACACATGCTCGTTTGCAATTTCAACCTGTTAAAGCCGGTGCGCTTCTATTTTCAAACCTTAGTACCAGGATCGATAAGAGATGAGAAGCCACTCTTATTTAGATATTTCTTTTTTCCTGTAACAATTTCTAGTTTTCAGTTTTGTTTGATTAAAAAACCCTTAACCCGTGACTTTAACGGAAACTGGTTCAACAGCAATGTGTCTGGTGTCTTCCTTACCGTGGCCATGCTTCCTTACCGTGGCCATGCTTCCTTACCGTGGCCATGCTTCAGCCAAGCAGCCATTACAGGTTTCTAAATGGTCTGCTGGTGAGGCTTTTGGCCAACATGCGTTTGCGATATTCACAGTACACATAGGCCTACCTGCAATTCATACTCCATTTGGCTTGTATCCATCCCCATTTCTGAAGAGTGCCTCTGGTCCTGCTACCAGAGACCTGCTCCTCCTAACAGGCTATTCAAATGAATTCAGTCCTATAACACCATATCAACAGTAGTGCTGGGATAATATCTGTCTTATTGACAACGTGCCTCACACACACACACAATACAATTCCCTGGAGGCTACTATTTTACATTAGAGAAGTGATGCATAAAGGCTTATACTCGTTGAAGTCAATTACAACATTGTTGACTGTCAACACTCCAAACATATTAAGGAAAAATGTGTTACTGTTGCTATCACCTGTTACTGTAGCCTATGCTATTTAATAAACTATCAATCCACAATGGACCAGGACTAGAATATTCCGTTCCCCAGACAAATTGGAGTTGATGACAATGCAAAAGACCATCAATAACCTTTCGCTCCACCGCCAGTCATTGCGCTCATAATAACGGCTGTGAAAATAGCGTAAATATTGCTGACCCAACCCCGGATCTATAGCACGACCGCCAGCATTAGGTTTGTTAAAATAGAGCCCATTCTGTTATCGACAGGGAAAGACACCATCACTCTCTCCATCTCCCAGACCTTCCTTCCCCAGACTTTCTCATATCATCTGTTTCCTGCATATAATGCTCTCTCTTCATCTCCCACACCTTCCCTCCCCAGACAGTTATCCCCAGACTGTTTCCTGGATATAAAACTCTTAATCTGCCAGACCTTCCTTCCCCAGACTGTTCTCATATCATATTCCTTCATATATGAAAAATACTGCTAATGTAAAATCTCTACCTCTCTCTCTCTCATATATATCTCAATTCAAAGGGCTTTATTGGCATGGGAAACATATGTTTACATTGCCAAAGCAAGTGAAATAGATTTTTAATTGAAATAGATTTTTTTATGAACGGTAAACATTACACTCACAAAAGTTCCAACATAATAAAGATATTTCAAATGTCATTATGTCTATATACAGTGTTGTAACGATGTGCAAATAGTTAAAGTACAAAAGGGAAAATAAATAAACATAAATTTAGGTTGTATTTACAATGCTGTTTGTTCTTCACTGGTTGACCTTTTCTTGTGGCAACAGGTCACAAATATTGCTGCTGTGATGGCATACTGTGGTATTTCACCCAATAGATATGGGATGTTTATCAAAATTTGATTTTTTTAAAAATTCTTTGTGGGTCTGTGTAATCTAAGGAAATGTGTCTCTAATATGGTCATACATTTGGCACAAGGTTAGGAAGTGCAGCTCAGTTTCCACCTCATTTTGTGGGCAGTGTACACATAGCCTGTCTTCACTTGAGAGCCAGGTCTGCCTACAGCGGCATCTCTCAATAGCAAGGCTATGATCACTGAGTCTGTACATACAGTCAAAGCTGTACATACAGTCAAAGCTCAGTCTGTAGTCAAAGCTATCTTTAATTTTGGGTCACTGTGTGCTCTCTGTTTAGGGCCAAATAGCATTACAGTTTGCGCTGTTTTTTGGTAAATTCTTTCTAATGTGTCAAGTAATTATCTTTTTGTTTTCTCATGATTTGGTTGTGTCTAATTGTGTTGCTGTCCTGCGGCTCTGTGGGGTCTGTTTGTGTATGTGCACAGAGCCCCAGGACCAGCTTGCTTAAGGGTTAATATCTTTGTTGGATGATGGCTTTGTTCTGGAAGGTTTGGGAATCGCTTCCATTTAGGCGGTTGTAGAATTTAACGTCTCTTTTCTGGATTTTGATAATTAGCGGGTATCGACCTAATTCTGCTCTGCATGCATTATCTGGTGTTTTCTTCCAGAATTCTGCATGCAGTCTCAATTTGGTGTTTGTCCCATTTTGTGAATTCTTGGTTGTTGAGCGGACCCCAGACCTCACAACCATGAAGAGCAAAGGGTTCTATAACTGATTCTAGTATTTTTAGCCAGATCCTAATTGGTATGTCGAATTTTATGTTCGTTTTGATGGCATAGAAGGCCCTTCTTGCCTTGTCTCTCAGATCGTTCACAGCTTTGTGGAAGTTACCTGTGGCGCTGATGTTTTGGCCGAGGTATTTATAGTTTTGTGTGCTCTAGATGGAATTTGTTTTTGTGGTCCTGGCAACTGGATCATTTCAGGAAAACCATTATTTTTGTCTTACTGAGATTTACTGTCAGGGCCCAGGTCTGACAGAATCTGTGCCGAAGATCTTGGTTCTGCTGTAGGCTCTCCTTGGTTGGGGACAGAAGCACCAGATCATCAGCAAACAGTAGAGATTTGACTTCAGATTCTAGTAGGGTGAGGCCGGGTGCTGCAGACTGTTCTAGTGCCCTTGCCAATTCGTTGATATACACCACCGTTCAAACGTTTGGGGTCACTTAGAAATGTCCTTGTTTTTGAAAGAAAAGCACATTTTTTTCACTAAAATAACAAAATTGATCAGAAATACAGTGTATATTTTTTATGAAATTTCTACATAGGCATTTTTTATTAATTATTTTATTTCACCTTTATTTAACCAGGAAGGCAAGTTGAGAACAAGTTCTCATTTACAACTGCGACCTGGCCAAGATAAAGCAAAGCAGTTCAACACATACCACAACAGAGTTACACATTGGAGTAAACAAACATAGTCAATAATACAGTAGAAAAAAACATCTATATACAGTATGTGCAAATGAGGTAAGATAAGGAACGTAAGGCCATGGTGGTAAAGTAATTACAATATAGCAATTTAACACGAATGGTAGATGTGCAGTAGATGAATGTGCAAAGTAGAAATACTGGGGTGCAAAGGAGCAAGATAAATAATTGAATACAGTAGGGGATGAGGTAGTTGGTTGGGCTATTAACAGATGGGCTATGTACAGATGGGCTATGTACAGGTGCAGTGATCTGTGAGCAGACAGCTGTTGCTTAAAGCTGGTGAGGGAGATATTAGTCTCCAGCTTCAGTGATTTTTTTTTAGTTAGTTCCAGTCATTGGCAGCAGACAACTGGAAGGAAAGGCGGCCAAAGGAGGAATTGGCTTTGGGGGTGACCAGTGAGATATACCTGCCTGAGCGCGTGCTACGGGTGGGTGCTGCTATGGTTACCAGCGAGCTGAGATAAGGCAGGGCTTTACCTAGCAGGCACTTGTAGATGACCTGGAGCCAGAGGGTCTGGCGACGAGTATGTAGCGAGGGCCAGCCGACTAGAGCATACAGGTCGCAGTGGTGGGTGGTATAAGGGGCTTTGGTGACAAAGCGGATGGCACTGTGATAGACTGCATCCAGTTTGCTGAGTAGAGTATTGGAAGCTGTTTTGTAGATGACATCGCCGAAGTCGAGGATTGGTAGGATAGTCAGTTTTACTAGGGCAAGTTTGGCGGCATGAGTGAAGGAGGCTTTGTTGCAAAATAGAAAGCCGATTCTAGATTTGATTTTGGATTGGAGATGTTTAATGTGAGTCTGGAAGGAGAGTTTACAGTCTAGCCAGACACCTAGGTATTTGTAGTTGTCCACATATTCTAGGTCAGAGCCGTCCAGGGTAGTGATGCTAGTCGGGCGGGCATACAGAGGCCCATTATCAGCAACCATCACTCCTGTGTTCCAATGGCACGTTGTGTTAGCTAATCCAAGTTGATCATTTTAAAAGGCTAATGGATCATTAGAAAACCCTTTTGCAATTATGTTAGCACAGCTGAAAACTGTTGTTCTGATTAAAGAAGCAATAAAACTGGCTTTCTTTAGACTAGTTGAGTATCTGGAGCATTTGTGGGTTAGATTACAGGCTCAAAATGGCCAGAAACAAAGAACTTTCTTCTGAAACTCGTCAGTCTATTCTAGTTCTGAGAAATGAAGGCTATTCCATGTGAGAAATTGCCAAGAAACTGAATATCTCGTACAACGCTGTGTACTACCCCCTTCACAGAACAGCGCAAACTGGCTCTAACCAGAATAGAAAGAGAAGTGGGAGGCCCCGGTGAACAACTGAGCAAGAGGACAAGCACATTAGTGTGTCTAGTTTGAGAAACAGACGCCTCAAGTCCTCACTACGCCTATGTAGATATTTTATAAACAATCTTCCGTTTCCAACTACAATAGTCATTTACAACATTAAATGTTATTTTAAATGGACAAAACTGGCTTTTCTTTCAAAAACAAGGTATCTTTAAGTGACCCCAAACATTTGAACGGTAGTGTATATCTGATGGAACTGGAACTGTTCAATAGATTAAGCCAGGGAATAGCATTGTCAAAAATGAATGGTAGACTCACAAAAGTTTTAAAAGAATATAGACATTTCAAATGTTGTATTGTAACAATGTGCAAATAGTTGAAGTATGAAAGTGAAAAATAAATAATATAGGTTGTATTTACAATGTTTGTGCTTCACTGGTTGCCCTTTTCTTGTGGCAACAGGGCACAAGATAGCACACTATGGTATTTCAACCAATAGATATGAGAATTTATCAAAATTGGATTTGTTTTCAAATTCTTTTATGGGTCTGTGTAATCTGAGGGAAATATGTGTCTCTGATATGGTCTCGCTCTTTTCTCTCTCTTTGTCATGGATCTTATTTCTTATCTAGGACAACAGCACAATTCCATCTACCATCCATCCTATAAGGAGGATCTGTAGTGATTGGTGTGAGTTAAATGAATGGGACAGTGTTTTATATATTGGTCCTTATGAACATTAAAGAACTTGGACCCCTGTTGGGTTGTGAAAGACCGTGGCACTATTAGTGGATTACTTCCATATACCTCTCTAATGTCTGAGACTAATTGTTACGAATCCCTTTTACCCCGTTGGTCTAGGGGGAATGGAATCGAGACCCGCAACATATCTTATGCAAATTATTATAGTGAAAAGGAACAGTGAGAACAGAAAACACAGACAACTTAAATCTACCGGTCAAACACAAAAAGGTTTATTGTAAACACACGGTAAAGTGGTGTGGGGAAAAGGGGCGGAGCTGGACCCAAGGAAAGAAATAGACATTCAAAAACCCCTAAACTAATCTACCTACGTCACGAACAGCTAGCTAACTAACCAATTAAATACAGTGGGTGGTCCGCCCAGTTCTAACTAATGTATTTAACACAGGGTTTCCTACGGGTAATGTATGCCCAAGGGCGACTTGTCTGGTTATCCCCTTTTTCCGCCAACAAACAGCAATGCAACACAACAGTACAAACTCAGTTAATGTGAGATGTTGGCACCTAAACAAGAGCGATAGCACGCACAAACAAACCAACATCAACTGGGCTTCACCAAATACTAAACAGAGCTAGAGCTCTGTAGCTACAAAACAAGCCAGCTACTAAATAACAAGAGAGAACAATGGATACACGAGAGCTAGTTACTAAACAACAGCGTAATGCATACGAGAGCTACAAACCAAGAGTGCTACATACCAAGAACAAGCTAGAGAGAGAGATAACTGACTGGGTTTTAAACCAAGGGAAAGGGGATGTGATTGGGTAAGGGAAAAGGCGCAGGTGTGTCTTCTCATTGGGACCGATTGGTGATTGATGACTGCTGATGAGTGACACCTGTGACTAGGGCAGAAGGAGAGAAAACAAATACACCCACAGGATACCTGTATCCGTAACACTAATGTTTTAGGCCGGGATTAAATTACCTCTAATGTCTGAGACTAATGTTTTAGGCCGGGGTTAAATTACCTCTCTAATGTCTGAGACTAATGTCTAAAGCTGGGATCTAATTAGTTTGACGAACAAAACATATATCTATACCTGACAAAGAAAGTGAAAATAAAATAAATCAATTTACCTTCAACAAAACGTTCCACAAGACCGCACATGAACTAATGGAGAGCAGGCAGTAACCAGAACGTTCCACAGGACCGCACATTAACTAATGGAGGGCAGGCAGTAACCAGAACATTCCACAGGACTGCAGATGAATTAATGGAGGGCAGGCAGTAACCAGAACGTTCCACAGGACTGCAGATGAATTAATGGAGGGCAGGCAGTAACCAGAACGTTCCACAGGACCGCAGATGAATTAATGGAAGGCAGGCAGTTACCAGAACGTTCCACAGGACTGCACATGAATTAATGGAAGGCAGGCAGTAACCAGATCGTTCCACAGGACTGCAGATGAACTAATGGAGGGCAGGCAGTAACCAGAACGTTCCACAGGACTGCAGATGAATTAATGGAAGGCAGGCAGTAACCAGAACGTTCCACAGGACTGCACATGAATTAATGGAAGGCAGGCAGTAACCAGAACGTTCCACAGGACTGCAGATGAATTAATGGAAGGCAGGCAGTTAAAGGAAAGAAAAGGAAGCATTATGTAAGAAGAGAAGCAAAACTGCAGCATGCTGAGAGACTGACCTACACATCAACACAGCTCAGTAACAAACAGACAGCAAGGACAAACAGACAGCAAGGTGAAAATAAGCAGAAGTCATGAACACAAGCGCATACCTAATGCAGTGGGCGGAGCCACACCAATATGCAGGAGATTTTGCATGCAATTTTGTTATTTCATGTCCCAACAATATATCATATTAGTAAGCAAACTATTTAATTTAATATTAATACCAAAATTAATTTAAAATAGCTTGATGTAATAAAGCACATGTGGTCTTTTCCCATTACATTGTTGTTTAGGTACATTTTCGTTCAGTAAAGCAGCCTTCTAATGCAGCTGTTTGAGCCTCGCTCAGTGCTTTCTGTGGTGGAGGGGCAGACAGAGAAATTAGAGTGGAGGTGTCATTGATCTTCTCTGGTTGTGTGTGTATAAGGTAGTTGTTGTGAATTTGTTAGATTACTTGTTAGATACTACTGCATTGTCGGAACTAGAAGCACAAGCATTTCGCTACACTCGCATTTAACATCTGCTAACCATGTGTATGTGACATAAAATTTGATTCGATTTTGATTGTCTCAGGGTGTTGCCATTCATGGGGACACTACGTCACCGCAGTACCTGCTGAGAGAGCTAGCCGGCAAAAGCCAATCTTCAGCGCTCCAGTGATTTGCAGTAGAAGCGCCCTCCCAAGAAGGCTCATTGCCATTGGCCACAGATAAATCAACATCTTATGCCCAGTAAGTGTGATAGCACGGTACCACGCACTGTTACCACGTCGTCAAGCTAGGTAGCTTAGCTAGCTGAAACATGTCGACTAGCTTAGCTATCCTCTAGCAAGTCATTTTCAAACTTAGGAAATGTGGTAAATGTAAAGACAACATTTCTCGGTGTTCATTAGCTACCTAAACTTTAAAATATGTCCATCCATTAAAAAAAATTTTTTTTTAAAAAGCAAGCTGGAAAATGAAAGTCAAGTGGATCATGGAGAAGTAGCTAACATCTGTTTTGAGGTATACTACATGTGTTATTGTTGATGTGTGATGGCAGACTGTAATACCCACGGAACCATATGAAGTGTTATAGCCATGAATACATCTGATGGAACTGGAACTGTGCAATAGATGAAGCCAGGGAATACATGTTGCTTACTGTTAACCGGGCCCGTTTGTAACAGGCTGGCAGACTCACTCAGTGTCGCAATATTGCAGATCGATAACTAGCTAGTTTACTTTATAAAAGTATTTTTGACTACCGTGGTCTACCTACAGTAGCTGGTCGACTCTAAATGTTTTTACTGAAATGTAACTTTTATTAAACTAGGCATGTCATGTTAAGAACTAATTATTATTTACAATGACGGCCTACACCGGCCAAACCCGAACGATGCTGGGCCAATCTTGCTCCGCCCTACGGGACTCCCAATCACGGCCGGTTGTGATACACACTGGATTCAAACCAGGGTGTCCGTAGTGACGCCTCTAGCACTGAGATGCAGTGCCTTAGACTGCTACGCCACTCTGGAGTAAGTATGCTCCACTACCATGGTCTTCCTACCTAGTCTCCTCTATAAAGTATGCTCCACTACTATGGTGTTCCTACCTAGTCTATAAAGTATGCTCCACTACTGTGGTCTTCCTACCTAGTCTCCTCTATAAAGTATGCTCCACTACTGTGGTGGTCCTACCTAGTCTACTCTGTAAGGTATGCTCCACTACTGTGGTGTTCCTACCTAGTCTACTCCACTACCATGGTCTTCCTACCTAGTCTTCTCTATAAAGTATGCTCCACTACTGTGGTCTTCCTACCTAGGCTACTCTATAAGGTATGCTCCACTACTGTGGTGTTCCTACCTAGTCTCCTCTACAAAGTATGCTCCACTACCATACTGGTCCTACCTAGTCTACTCTTTAAAGTATGATCCACTACTGTGGTGTTCCTACCTAGTCCCCTCTATCAAGTATGCTCCACTACCGTGGTGTTCCTACCTAGTCTACTCTATAAAGTATGCTCCACTACCATGGTCTTCCTACCTAGTCTCCTCTATAAAGTATGCTCCACTACCGTGGTCTTCCTACCTAGGCTACTCTATAAGGTATGCTCCACTACTGTGGTGTTCCTACCTAGTCTCCTCTATAAAGTATGCTCCACTACCATGGTCTTCCTACCTAGTCTCCTCTATAAAGTATGCTCCACTACTGTGGTCTTCCTACCTAGGCTACTCTATAAGGTATGCTCCACTACTGTGGTGTTCCTACCTAGTCTCCTCTACAAAGTATGCTCCACTACCATAGTGGTCCTACCTAGTCTACTCTTTAAAGTATGATCCACTACTGTGGTGTTCCTACCTAGTCCCCTCTATCAAGTATGCTCCACTACCGTGGTGTTCCTACCTAGTCTACTCTATAAAGTATGCTCCACTACCATGGTCTTCCTACCTAGTCTCCTCTATAAAGTATGCTCCACTACTGTGGTCTTCCTACCTAGGCTACTCTATAAGGTATGCTCCACTACTGTGGTGTTCCTACCTAGTCTACTCTATAAAGTATGCTCCACTACCATGGTCTTCCTACCTAGTCTCCTCTATAAAGTATGCTCCACTACTGTGGTCTTCCTACCTAGGCTACTCTATAAGGTATGCTCCACTACTGTGGTGTTCCTACCTAGTCTCCTCTACAAAGTATGCTCCACTACCATAGTGGTCCTACCTAGTCTACTCTTTAAAGTATGATCCACTACTGTGGTGTTCCTACCTAGTCCCCTCTATCAAGTATGCTCCACTACCGTGGTGTTCCTACCTAGTCTACTCTATAAAGTATGCTCCACTACCATGGTCTTCCTACCTAGTCTCCTCTATAAAGTATGCTCCACTACTGTGGTCTTCCTACCTAGTCTACTCTATAAGGTATGCTCCACTAATGTGGTGTTCCTACCTAGTCTACTCCACTACTATGGTCTTCCTACCTAGTCTCCTCTATAAAGTATGCTCCACTACTGTGGTCTTCCTACCTAGTCTCCTCTATAAAGTATGATCCACTACCATGGTCTTCCTACCTAGTCTCCTCTATAAAGTATGCTCCACTACTGTGGTCTTCCTACCTAGGCTACTCTATAAGGTATGCTCCACTACTGTGGTGTTCCTACCTAGTCTCCTCTACAAAGTATGCTCCACTACCATAGTGGTCCTACCTAGTCTACTCTTTAAAGTATGATCCACTACTGTGGTGTTCCTACCTAGTCCCCTCTATCAAGTATGCTCCACTACCGTGGTGTTCCTACCTAGTCTACTCTATAAAGTATGCTCCACTACCATGGTCTTCCTACCTAGTCTCCTCTATAAAGTATGCTCCACTACTGTGGTCTTCCTACCTAGGCTACTCTATAAGGTATGCTCCACTACTGTGGTGTTCCTACCTAGTCTACTCTATAAAGTATGCTCCACTACCATGGTCTTCCTACCTAGTCTCCTCTATAAAGTATGCTCCACTACTGTGGTCTTCCTACCTAGGCTACTCTATAAGGTATGCTCCACTACTGTGGTGTTCCTACCTAGTCTCCTCTACAAAGTATGCTCCACTACCATAGTGGTCCTACCTAGTCTACTCTTTAAAGTATGATCCACTACTGTGGTGTTCCTACCTAGTCCCCTCTATCAAGTATGCTCCACTACCGTGGTGTTCCTACCTAGTCTACTCTATAAAGTATGCTCCACTACCATGGTCTTCCTACCTAGTCTCCTCTATAAAGTATGCTCCACTACTGTGGTCTTCCTACCTAGTCTACTCTATAAGGTATGCTCCACTAATGTGGTGTTCCTACCTAGTCTACTCCACTACTATGGTCTTCCTACCTAGTCTCCTCTATAAAGTATGCTCCACTACTGTGGTCTTCCTACCTAGTCTCCTCTATAAAGTATGATCCACTACCATGGTCTTCTGTGCAATAAGAGTTTAAGATATGTGAAGTAGCCATGAACTGATATTAACCCAAATGTTAGAATCTGTGTGTGGCTCAAAACTTGATATTTTATTATTGCCTTCAATGTATAGCCAGTACTGTGCTGGTTTTGATGCGTAGGAGCTTTGTTGATTGAGTTTTGCCCCACCAATATTTGTATGTAGGGTGGGTCAAAGTTCCTATTATTTGTAACAATCAAAGCATAAACAGATTTCGATATACTCAAGTATTTCACTGACTTCCAAGCATATTTGAATTAACTGAATCATGACAGCTTATAAAGCTTATGCCTGGATGTGTAATCCTTTCAGGAAACAAATACAAAATACAAAAATTACTGAAATGCCAATGAATTAAATCCTTAAGTATTTCACAGGTGTACATTTGCTAATTATTTTTAATACATAATTTCCGTCCCTTTGTTGTGCTATATAGGCAACACTACTTCAGTAAAGCCTGAAGGCATCATCATGCATTGTAAGACCTTGTAGCTGGGCACCAGTTTGTTTGTGCCATCATGCCAATCCTCAAATGTTTTGCATGACAAGGAGTGGCATGATGGCATAAACAGGCTGGTACCCAGACTAAGGACCTAGAAGTATAACCTAGTAAAAGTAGGTAAACTGCTCGGTGAGGTTAGCCTACCTAGTGCTGTTCTGGCTGGTGTGGCGTCTTTCTTGATCCAGAAGGACACCCAGGAGAGCACCACGGTGAGGATACAGGGGATGTAGGTCTGGATGGTGAAGTAGCCCATCCTTCTGCTCAGGTCAAAGAACACTGTCATCACTATGTAATCACCTGAGGAGAGGAGGAGAACATGGACTGAATGCCTTGGACCCCATCACCTGAGGAGAGGAGGAGAGCATGGACTGAATGGCTTGGACCCTATCCCCTTGGGAGAGGAGACGACAAAATGGATTGGATGGTTTGGACCCTATTACCTGGAGAGAGGAGTAAAACATGGACTGAATGGCTTGGACCCTGTTACCTGGGGAGAGGAGTAAAACATGGACTGACTGGCTTGGACCCTATTACCTGGGGAGAGGAGTAAAACATGGACTGAATGACTTGGACCCTGTTACCTGGAGAGAGGAGAGGAGGAGAGCATGGACTGAATGGACGTCATGACTTGGACCCTGTTACCTGGGGAGAGGAGTAAAACATGGACTGAATGGCTTGGACCCTGTTACCTGGGGAGAGGAGTAAAACATGGACTGAATGGCTTGGACCCTGTTACCTGGGGAGAGGAGTAAAACATGGACTGAATGGCTTGGACCCTGTTACCTGGGGAGAGGAGTAAAACATGGACTGAATGGCTTGGACCCTATTACCTGGGGAGAGGAGTAAAACATGGACTGAATGGCTTGGACCCATTTACCTGGGGAGAGGAGAGGAGAAAAACAGACTGCATGGCTTGAACCTCATCACATGTACAGTGAGAGAACCAGCATTGACTAGAACAGACCACAGGAGTAGAAACAGCACGGACTAGAAAAGTCCACAGGACAATTTCTCTAGCAAGAATCTGGGAGTGTTCTGAGTTGGAAGGGAAAACAAAAAATGCTGTTAGGAACCGATCGCCCAGCTGGCTAAACATTTCGCTTTTGCCTTTCCATTGAGAGTCACACTTGGTGTATCCAGAATGTGGGTATTTACTTCAGACTTCAGTGCGAGTTCCCAGTTTTATCACAACAAGCATGGAGTCGCACAATAATTTAAGGGTTTCTTGCAGTCTCTGTCCGCTGAAGAGTCTATAAACGTTAAATGGAATTTGAGTCAAAATTGTTCCTCAATGCTAAGAAAAGTGAATGATTAAATCAGGTGTTGGAGAAGTTGCTACCGAATGGGGATGACAACAGTCCGTGGATTTGGGTAGTTTCTCCCATTCTTCTCTGAAGATCCTCTCAAGCTTTGTCAGGTTGGATGGGGAGCATTTTTGCACAACTATTTTCAGGTCTCTCCAGAAATGTTTGATCAAGTTTAAGTCCGGGCTCTGGCTGGGCCTCTTAACCTCTACAGGCAACTGGGCAGTATTCAGAAGTTTGGAGAGTCTGTTATGTCCAAAGTAAAATGCCTGCCACTCAGGCCCAGAAACTAGGATATGCACATAATTAGTACTATTGGATAGGAAACACTCTGGCGTTTCTAAAACTGTTAAAATAATGTCTGTGAGTATAACAGAACTGATATGGCAGGTGAAAACCCGAGGAATTTCTGTCCTGATTTTTTTTTTTGTGACATGTCCTCACTTTCAATGGCTGTCTATGGGATTCTCAGTAAAATAGGACCCAGACTGCAGTACCTATGGCTTCCACTAGATGTCAACAGTCTTTAGACAAGGTTTAATGCCTTTATCATGGAAGACAACCGAACAGAAGAAGAATTTGTAGGGGGATGGAGGAAGTCACTTTAGTTTTTTGTGCGCGAGACCTTGCGTGTGCGTGTTCCTCGGTATTTTCCTTTTCTATCGTTTAGGATATTATCCGTGTGAAATAATAGTTAATATACATAAAAGTATACCTAAGGATACATTATAAATGATGTTTGATTTGTTTGGGCAAAGTTGATAGGTATAATTTGAACGCTTTCTTTTCACTGTACAACGGGCGAGTAGACTGTGGATTTTCTGAACATAACGCGCGCCAATCAAACGGAGATTTATGGATATAAACAATGACTTTTTCTATCAAAAGAAACATGGAGTGTCTTGCTTGGACACTTCGGATTGCCCTCAGCAGAAGATCATCAAAGGAAAGTGATATGCAACACTTGTATATTGATAAATGTTTTATAATTCAACTTTTGGGTTTTGAATTTGGCGCCTTACATTTCTCCGGGTAGTGTCGGGAATGGAGCGCTAGCGCCCCAATGATCCTTAAGAGGTTTTAAGGACATTCAGAGACTTGTCCTGAAGCCACTCCTGCGTTGTCTTGGCTGTGTGCTTAGGGTCGTTGTCCTGTTGGAAGGTGAACCTCCACCCCAGTCTGAGGTACTGAGAACTCTTTCATCAAGGATCTCTCTGTACTTTATTCCGTTCATCTTTGCCTCAATCCTGACTAGTCTCCCAGTCCCTGCCCCTGAAAAACTTCCCCACAGCATGATGCTGCCACCATGCTTCACCGTAGGGATGGTGCCAGGTTTCCTCCAGACGTGACGCTTTGCATTCAGGCCAAAGAGTTTGATCTTGGTTTCATCAGACCAGAGAATCTTGTTTCTCATTGTCTGAGAGTCTTTAAGTGCCTTTTGGCAAATTCCAAGCGGGATGTCATGTGCCTTTTACTGAGGAGTGGCTTCCGTTGCCACTCTATCATAAAGGTCTGATCGGTGGAGTGTTGCAGAGATGGTTGTCCTTCTGGTAGGTTCTCCCATCTCCACAGAAGAACTCTGTAGCTCTGTCAGAATGACCATCCGGTTCTTGGTCACCTCCCTGACCAAGGCCCTTCTACCCCGATTGCTCAGTTTGGCCGGACTGCCAGCTATAGGAGGAGTCTTGGTGGTTCCAAACTTCTTCTATTTAAGAATGATGGAGGCCACTGTGTTCTTGGGGACCTTCAGTGCTGCAGAAAATGTTTTGGTACAGTTTCCCAGATCTGTGCCTCAACACAATCTTGTCTTGGAGCTCTACGGAAAATTTCTTCAACCTGCTCTGACATGCACTGTTAACTGTGGGACCTTATATAGACAGGTGTGTGACTTTCCAAATCATGTCCAATCAATTGAATTTACCACAGGTGGACTACAATCACGTTGTAGAAAAATCTCAAGGATGATCAATAGAAACAGGATGCACCTGAGCTCAATTTTGAGTCTCATAGCAAAGGGTCTGAATTTTTTTGTAAATAAGTTATTTCTGTTTTTAATTTTTAATACATTTGCAAAGATTTTATAAAAACCTGTTTTCGCATTGTCATTATGGGGTATTGGGATGTCATTATGGGGTATTGGGATGTCATTATGGGGTATTGAGATGTCATTATGGGGTATTGTGATGTCATTATGGGGTATTGTGTGTAGATTGCTGAGATTTTTTTTTATTTAATCAATTTTCGAATAAGGCTGTAACGTAACAAAATGTGGAATAAGGCAAGAGGTCTGAATACTTTCCGAAGGCACTGTAATTCTGATTTGTAAAAAAAAATGATCTTTGTAAATTCATTGGGTAGGCCTATAGGCTAGCCACAAGGCCTTTTCACTGTAGCATTATTCCTAATACGAGGGACATCCATTTTCACTTCAAAGAGGTGCGATCACCACCAGGTATACCTCAATATAAATTGCGTTCTCTCCCATATTGGCAGAGAGGTTTAGAACTCTCTTTCTTATTGGTCTATTAACTAGTTTACCGCCTGGTGATGTCACCATGGAAGGCCAAAACTCTTTTCAAACAGCTCTTACACTAAAAGGGCATCATCATCATGTCCACAATTTCACAGTATTATTCCAACCTCCTAGAGTGGAAAAATAAATAAAACACAGGAAAATATTTTTTTGGGGGGACTGCAGTAGGTATATTATTTGAATTGAATTCATGTATTTCATTCAGAATGCCTGCCTTCTACTCCCCATCAAAATGAAAGGAAACTGATGACGGACTTCCAATGAGACTGATTTGGTAGGAGGAGGTAGGTATACCCAGCCAGTCTCCAGCTGTTGGGCCCAGCTGATGGTGTTGGCATGGCAGGAATATTACTGCTTGTCGAGTGCATACAGAGACAATCACCAGGACATCACACATCAGACAGATTTTGTTATTTCTGCATGGATACCCCAAAAGTGATAAACTCTACTTGGCTAAATTCATCAAAATTACTTTATTTCGAGGGACAGTGAATCAAGCTTCCAAATACAAGGATTATAATATCAACAATTCAAATCTGTGTCGAAAGACCATGAAAAAGACCATGAAAAAAAACATACCAGCTTACCAGGAATACCAGCTGGTAAGAGTAAACTCTGCAAGAGATGTCAGTTTAGAGGGATAGAGAGATAGTGACCAGAAGGAGACGGTTAACATCTTTATTCATGCCTCAGAACACTCACATACACATTCATTAAAATACATTATTACCAAATACAACACTAACAGTAAACACCCTTACCTGCTGTTGTCTTGACTACGTGTGAAGTGTTGCGTAGTCCCATGAAGTCAAACTGATAGAGTCTCCAGGACCTCTGGTCTGATGTCTCCACGGAGTTCTTCCTCCACTTGTAAATCATCTCATCTCTCGGGTAGCCATCTGAAATTACACGGAGCAGGTTAATGGGGTGTGACTACCCATCTGGAATTACACAGAGCAGGTTAATGCGGTATGACTACCCATCTGGAATTACACAGAGCAGGTTAATGGGGTGTGACTACCCATCTGGAATTACACGGAGCAGGTTAATGGGGTGTGACTACCCATCTGGAATTACACAGAGCAGGTTAATGCGGTATGACTACCCATCTGGAATTACACAGAGCAGGTTAATGGGGTGTGACTACCCATCTAGAATTACACGGAGCAGGTTAATGGGGTGTGACTACCCATCTGGAATTACACGGAGCAGGTTAATGGGGTGTGACTACCCATCTGGAATTACACAGAGCAAGTTAATGGGGTGTGACTACCCATCTGGAATTACACGGAGCAGGTTAATGGGGTGTGACTACCCATCTGGAATTACACGGAGCAGGTTAATGTGGTGTGACTACCCATCTGGAATTACACGGAGCAGGTTAATGTGGTGTGACTACCCATCTGGAATTACACGGAGCAGGTTAATGTGGTGTGACTACCCATCTGGAATTACACGGAGCAGGTTAATGTGGTGTGACTACCCATCTGGAATTACACGGAGCAGGTTAATGTGGTGTGACTACCCATCTGGAATTACACGGAGCAGGTTAATGTGGTGTGACTACCCATCTGGAATTACACGGAGCAGGTTAATGTGGTGTGACTACCCATCTGGAATTACACGGAGCAGGTTAATGTGGTGTGACTACCCATCTGGAATTACACGGAGCAGGTTAATGTGGTGTGACTACCCATCTGGAATTACACAGTACTGTGACCTCTTTTCCTCTCTCTATTCTATCTATTTTTCTTTCTCAATCACTCTCTCTTTCCCTCTCCCCATCTCTCTCTTTCTCCACCCTAATAATAATATGAATAATGTCTTCGTTGTATCCCTTCCTGGAAATGTGTCTTACATCTCAAATTCAACAGCACAGCATCACCATAGTAATGCTAGAAGCTCCTACAGACAGACTGATAGGCTCAGGGTTACGTTAGTGTATCTGGTTGGAGGACAGCAAGCTATTGAAAAGACAGTCTCAAGAAGACAGAGTGAATGAAAGGTTTGGTTCAATACAGGAGTCCATTCATCTTTGTCAATTATCAATTAAAATGGCAAATTTGGGTGCAATTAATTAGCTTAAGTTCTCTGAGATAAAATTATTTTCAACAAAATAATGTTGCAGGAATGCTAATCGTATCTGTAATTAATTACAGAAACGATTTCAGAACAATCAGAGGTGGTGGGTGTCAAAATCATATTTTCCTTTTTGAAGTGAAATGACAGTCACGTCATGAGGTTCTTTCAGTAGCTACCCAGCTAGCACGTCACGTTCTCAGAACCATATGTTTATTACATCTTGGTGAGAGTGGGGTTGTCCTATGGTTATTTTGCATACAACCTTGCCACAACTTTCTGGGAAATGGTGCAGGATAATTTATTTGCTTTGGAGCACTCTCAGAACATTTTAAGGAACTTGGCAAAATAATATTATTTTCTTGGTATTTCATTACTTTAACAGAACGTTTCCTAAAAAGTTCAAACATGGTAACATTTAATTTCAATTTTGGTAATGTTCTCGAACTGGCTTGACTTTGGGAATGTTCTCAAATAGATCAGAGAACATTAAGAAGCAACGTTCTTCTGTGGGAATTTCAGTACTTCAGCATAACGTTTCCTACATGTTTCATCATGATTCTATTTAAAATCATGCTTTGAAATTGTTCCAAGAATGTTATTAAGAAACAACGTGCTTCTGTGGGAAGTTCAGTACTTCAGCATAACGTTTCCTACAGGTTTCATCATGATTCTATTTAAAGTGGAACCGACAGTGTTTTAGCAACATGAAATCTTATTCAAATCTGTTCAAGAATATGCCCCCAATTTTTTTTTTAATATGCATATATATTATTTTACATTTTCTGAGAAGCGAGCACTTCGATATGGTCATTTTCACGTTTTCATACTTTCCTAGAATGGTTGTGAATGACTTAGAATAAGGTGTTTGTGAAAATTCTATAGCAATATAGAGTGGGATAGCAGCTGTGCGTTTGGACAATTTACAGACACTGCAGAAAATAAAACCAAAATAGAAATGTGTCTTGTCCAGGACCGGACTCTACACACATACCAGTGAACCATAGCCAATCAGAGCTACAGTAGGCCTATATGCAAATTAGCCATTTTCCACACTGGCCTGTCATCATTCACTTTGAACTGGACTGTATGTTTACAGGCAGTAACAACAAAGCATTTGCCAAAAGCCACAAAACACACCTTAATGGTCCTCTTACATTTAGTAAGTCATATTGATCAAACAACCATGACCACTTAGGATCGGGTCTCTCCCTCAGGTGTCTGTGCACAACATCAACAATTGTAAGCCAGAAATCTAACGAGCCAGAGATCTAACGAGGGAACAGTAAATAAACCCTCTCAAGCTTTTTCATCTAGTTTGGCGTCAAAATTGCACTGATAAACGATGGGGGAATATATTAGCCTGCTTGTCCTTCTGCAGCTCGTCTGCCAATGCATGCTTGTCGCAACCCACGTTTTGACAACTGAACGGGACCTTGCCTGCCCCCCCGCCCATTTGATCGACAACTATACTCTGCCTTTTCTCAGGGTAGTAAGTTGGTGGTTTGAAGATATCCCTCTAGTGGTGTGGGGGCTGTGCTTAGGCAAAGTGGGTGGGGTTATATCCTGCCTGGTTGGCCCTGACCACAGGTAACTTCGGACGGGGTCACAGTGTCTCCAGAACCCTCCTCTCTCAGCCTCCAGTATTTATGCTGCAGTAGTTTAGGTGTCGGGGGGCTAGGGTCAGTCTGTTATATCTGGAGTATTTCTCCTGTCTTATCCGGTGTCCTGTGTGAATTTAAGTATGCTCCCTCTAATTCTCTCCATCTCCCTCCCCTCCCGGGGGACCTGAGCCCTGGGACCATGCCTCAGAACGACATGGCCTGATGACTCCTTGCTGTCCCTACTGGCTGTCCCCAGTACACCTGGCCATGCTGCTGCTCCAGTTTCAACTGTTCTGCCTGCGGCTATGGAACCCTGACCTGTTCACCGGACATGCTACCTTGTTCAGGAACCTGCTGTTTTCAACTCTCTCTCCCGCACCTGATGTCTAACTCTGAATGATCGACTATGAAAAGCCGACTGACATTTACTCCTGAGGTGCTGACCTGTTGCACCCTCGACAACCACTGTGATTATTATTATTTGACCCTGCTGGTCATCTATGAACATTTGAACATCTTGGCCATGTTCTGTTATAATCTCCACCCGGCACAGCCAGAAGAGGACTGGCCACCCCTCACAGCCTGGTTCCTCTCTAGGTTTCTTCCTAGGTTCCAGCCTTTCTAGGGAGTTTTTCCTAACCACCGTGCTTCTACATCTGCATTGCTTGCTGTTTGGGGTTTTAGGCTGGGTTTCTGTACAGCACTTTGTGACATCGGCTGATGTAAAAAGGGCTTTATAAATACATTTGATTGATATGCTAACTGTGGATAGTTGTTCAAGTTCAGCTTAGCTAGCTAGCAAAGTGATTCACATTTCTTGCTAGCTAACCAAATGACACCAGCATCTCTAGCTGTAGCCCCCCAGAAATGATATGGGGGGGAAAGTGATATATTGGGGGGAAAATGAAATCCTCCAAACAGCTAGTTAGTTAGCCTGCTAATATTAGGCTCTGTGTTTTTAGCTACATAAGTAGATAAACAAGCCTATTAGCCACGTTATGACTGACTTGTGGTCATTGCTAGTTTGATTGTATTGACATTCACAGCCTTAGTTACATTTGTCCGTTTTAGTATAAATAATGTAGTCATCGAAACTGAAACAGTGAATCCCGAATGGCTGCAGGCACAAAACAATGTACCAGGCTAGCTGTCATCTCGCTATCAATATTTGTTGGATTACCAAGATATTTATTGGTGAATTAGGTATATTAATCATCCATTGAATCTATTCCGACAACAACGCCTTACTCTACGTTATGGAATTTAGAGTCAAATATATCTTATTTTAAAACCTCAACTTGGTTTTGTAGCATAAACTAGGTATTTGATATTTTTCACTGATATTGTTTGTTTCATATTTGCAAAGTAGTTAAAATGCTGTCAGTCCCACTTTAAAGTCATGCTCTCAAATTGTTCCGAGAACGTGAAGAAAACTTTTCATAAAAAAAACACAAGAAAAATTCAGTAACGTTCAGAGAACAATCTAAGACTGTTATTCAGCGTCAGCGAAACGCTTTCTATCCTCTCTTGTTAAGCGTGTTCAGGCGAGCCCACTAAATTGTCCATACCTGATCTTAATGAGTGCTTGTTTCCTTTGAAATAGGGTCTGTTTGCTTGTGTCTAAAAACATGGTATGCTAGTTCCTTCCTGGTGGCGCAGGATTCCATGGATAGAGAACACAAGATTATAGGTTCGAATCTCACTGATGCCGTGTCACAATAGAAAATGCATTTGTGTTGCATGATTCATTCCTAAGGAAATAGATTTTCCATGTGTCCTGTGGTCGGAGTTCAAAACCAGTTAACCCAAACTACGCTAGTAGTGTTATTAAAAGTCTTTAACATTCAGTGAAAGTTTTAAGTTATTCAAACGTCTAGGAACAACAACAGCTCAGCCGCGAAGTGGTAGGACACACAAGCTCACAGAACGGGACCGGCGAGTGCTGACGCGCGCAGTGAGTAGAAATCGTCTGTCCTCGGTTGCAAAACTCACTATTGAGTTCAAAACTGCCTCTGAAAGCAAAGTCAGCACAATAACTGTTCGTCGTGAGCATCATGAAATGGGTTTCCATGGCCGTGCAGCCGCACACCAGCCTAAGATCACCATGCGTAATACCAAGCATCGGCTGGAGTGGTGTAAAGATTGCTGTCATTGGACTCAGTAGAAGCAAGTGATGAATCCTGCATTACAGTCTGGCAGTCCGACAGACAAATCTGGGTTTGGCGGATGTCAGGAGACCACTACCTGCCCGAATGCATAGTGTCAACTGTAAAGTTTGGTGGAGGAGGAAAAATGGTCTTCGGCTGTTTTTCATAGGTCGGGCTAGGCCCCTTAGTTCCAGTGAAGGGAAATCTTAACGCTACAGCATACAATGACATTCTAGACAATTCTGTGCTTCCAACTTTGTGGCAACAGTTTGGGGAAGGCCCTTTCCTGTTTCAGCATGACAATGCCCCTGTGCATAAATCGAGGTCCATACAGAAAGGGTTTGTTGAGATCGACGTGGAAGAACTAGACTGGCCTGCACAGAGCCCTGACCTCAACCCCATTCAATACCTTTGGGATGAATTGGAACGCTGACTGCGAGGCAGGCCTAATCGCCCAACATCAGTGCCCGACCTCACTAATGCTCTTGTGGCTGAATGGAAGCAAGTCCCCGCAGCAAAGTTCCAACATCTAGTGGAAAGCCTTCCCAGAAGAGTGGAGGCTGTTATAGCAGCAAAAGAAACTTCATATTATTGCTCGTGATTTTGGATTGAGATGTTTGGCCAGCAGGTGTCCACATGCTTTTGGTCATGTAGAGTAGCTATAGTGTAGCACAATGTCTATGATTCATTGCGGTTCAAGAAGACAAAAAACATTGAATTGTACTTTTGCTTTAGTCTGGTCCAATCAATATGGTCTAATTGTTGTGCTATTCACACATTCAACTGAGTCTATTTATCTTGACGCTCGCATCATCGACTATATTTGTCTAAAATGACCAAATAAGGGATAACTGTTGATTTCAGGGAGAGAAAAAAAACCTGGTCATTTGTAGAGCTAACCTCATAGGTCTTAATGAAGGTCTGTAGAGCTAACCTCATAGGTCTTAATGAAGGTCTGTAGAGCTAACCTCATAGGTCTTAATGAAGGTCTGTAGAGCTAACCTCATAGGTCTTAATGAAGGTCTGTAGAGCTAACCTCATAGGTCTTAATGAAGGTCTGTAGAGCTAACCTCATAGGTCTTAATGAAGGTCTGTAGAGCTAACCTCATAGGTCTTAATGAAGGTCTGTAGAGCTAACCTTGTAGGTCTCATCTTTGCGCTCTCCTTCTCACACTGAACAGAATGTAGGCTAGTCTGGGTGCAAATATTTGGACTAGGCCTAATTCCCCCCCCTCAGAAGAAACCTCCTGAACTGCCAACATTGGTTAGCCCAACACAGCACAGCCATTGGTCAGCCCAACACAGCACAGCCATTGGTCAGCCCAACACAGCACAGCCATTGGTTAGGCAGCACACAAACATGTTTTTGATCAGCAAGAGCAGAACAGGTTGATTCTCTGACATGGACTGTCAACCGTGGGACCTTATATAGACAGGTGTGTGCCTTTCCAAATCATGTCCAATCAATAGAATGCACCACAGGTGGACTCCAATCAACTTGTACGAACATCTCAAGGATGATCAATGGAAACAGGATGCACCTGAACTCAGTTTCGAGTCTCATAGCGAAGGGTCTGAATATTTCCTTTATTTATTAATATTTTTATATTTTTGCTTTCTCATTAGCCAGATTTCAGACGGGACAAAAACCTGCAGTTAGTTAAGGAATTAAATGTAGCTAAGAACAAGCCAAGATCATACAAACCATAGCGGAGAAAACAACATGTTTAGTTAAGAAACAGTAAGTTAGTTATGAACCGCATATAGTAAATGGTTGAACCCCAAGTGCAGATGTAAACAGAACCTCAGTTGTACATGCTAACATCAACTTATCAGACTCGACTGACAGTATCTTCTGTTTCAAAACATGTTCAATAAATTCCAGATCTGGCAATCGTTCTCTCTCTTCTGCCGTCTTGTCATTCTTGCAATCCAAATTTGTGCTGACTGATCAACACAGTGTAAATGTACTTTTCAGTGTGTTTGCAGAAAATCTGAAGTCGCCATGCACAAGTACAAACGTTGTCCCGGGGCTGCACACGGAGCACCAGGGTGAAACATCAGAACCATCGACATGCTGTGTGCCAGCCTGGGACACTGAAATTAGTATGATATGTTACTTTTAGTATGGTTACATAAGACAGAAGGTTATTTAAAATGACCTCTACAGAGTAACAGACAGGGAGAGTGGTGACCCTTAAAATGACCTCTACAGAGTAACAGACAGGGAGGGTGGTGACCCTTAAAATGACCTCTACAGAGTAACAGACAGGGAGGGTGGTGACTCTGGTTGATGGAATAAGTCACCATTAGTTGGTATGAACATGAACCTACTACATCAGTAGCATCATAGGTTAGTCAGGTTAGTATATCTCTGGGCACCAGGGATATTTAATACTGATGAAATTAAATATTGTATTGTTAAATTAAACATTGTATGGTTAAATTAAACACTGTAAGGTTAAATTAAATACGGGTCTATGGGAATAGTAATGTCCTCTACCAAATTGATATTTAATAAAATCTCACAATTCACAACTCACAATCATTTGGATATGATGGTTCTGGCTTTTCAGACTAAGGTGAGGAGGTTATCGCGACAGGTGAGGAGGTTATCGCGACAGGTGAGGAGGTTATCGCGACAGTTTAAATGCTAATATTCTCCCATTCCAGTTTACATCCTGCCCTTTGCTTCTGATGAACAGGAAAAACTGAATCAAAGAGCCTAAATAATCCTGAGTGACACGGTGGTATAATGATAGGTGGAGACGAACACAGAGCAAAATGGCACTGCATCAACCGCTTTCCCAAGACAAAAGCAGAGAGGGAGAGAACGGGGGAGAGGGAGAAAATGGGGGAGAGATCAGGGGAGAGGGAGAAAATGGGGGAGAGATCAGGGAGAGGGAGAGAGTGGGGGAGAGGGAGAGAGCGGGGAGAGGGAGAAAATGGGGAGAGAGCGGGGAGAGGGAGAGAGCAGGGGAGAGGGAGAGAGAGCGGGGAGAGGGACAGAGCAGGGGAGAGAGAGCGGGGAGAGAGCGGGGAGAGGGAGAGAGAGCGGGGAGAGGGACAGAGCAGGAGAGCGGGAGAGAGAGCGGGGAGAGAGCGGGGAGAGGGAGAGAGAGCGGGTGAGAGAGCGGGGAGAGGGACAGAGCAGGGAGAGGGAGAGAGAGCGGGGAGAGGGACAGACCAGGGAGAGGGAGAGAGAGCGGGGAGAGGGAGAGAGAGCGGGTGAGAGAGCGGGGAGAGGGACAGAGCAGGGAGAGGGAGAGAGCGGGGAGAGGGACAGACCAGGGAGAGGGAGAGAGAGCGGGGAGAGGGACAGAGCAGGGAGAGGGAGAGAGCGGGGAGAGGGAGAGAGAGCGGGAGAGAGAGCGGGGAGAGGGAGAGAGAGCGGGGAGAGGGACAGAGCAGGGAGAGGGAGAGAGAGCGGGGAGAGAGCGGGGAGAGGGAGAGAGATGGGAGAGGGACAGAGCAGGGAGGGGGAGAGAGCGGGGAGAGAGCGGGAGAGGGAGAGAGAGCGGGGAGAGAGCGGGGAGAGGGAGAGAGAGCGGGGAGAGGGACAGAGCAGGAGGGGAGAGAGAGCGGGGAGAGAGCGGGGGAGAGGGACAGAGCAGGGGAGAGGGAGAGAGAGCGGGAGAGAGCGGGGGAGAGGGACAGAGCAGGAGAGCGGGAGAGAGAGCGGGGGAGAGAGCGGGGGAGAGAGCGGGGGAGAGGGAGAACAGAGGGAGATAAGGAAAGGGGAAGTGGAGAAGAGGGTTGGAGAGAGAGAGATCAGCCGAAAGGGGATAAGGAATGTGAATGATGGCAGAGCTTCTCCTACTACGCAAGGGGGACTTTGCTCAGCATCCTTCCATTTATTATCTTTGTCTGAGTTCAGAGCCCCAACAGAATACTTTTCAAAAGGCGAAAAACCTGGCTTACACAGGCAATATGCAAATCCTATAGTACAAACAAATAATCTGCTATCTCTCTGGACCAGATCCCAGCAGGTCAAACACTTAGCGGACAGTAACAATGCACAGCGGAGACGCTCATTTAAACTTCATTCCAATAATTAATTAATGAGATCTGGTTGCCCTAATTGATTAATTAAAAAGTTCCCTATTCTTTTGGACTGATGTAATAAGGCAAAGAGCTTGTAGGGGAACTGCACCCGCTGATTTGGCCTAATTTTTTTTGGCTCCTCAAGAAATGCTGGCAGCCGCGACAGAAGCCAAACGGGGCGTTGGCTTGGGGGTGTGGTTTGATGTGGGTGTTTTCCCTGCCACCACCAAGACACACCCATCTGTCAGAACCTTGTCCGCGGCTGTTTTCCTCCCGCTCATTCACAACAAACAAACCTCCTGCAGGTTGAGTTCAATAACTACAGGCAGATGTATGGTGAGATACCGGAGCTCCAGCTGCGTACCCCGCTCTAGCACCAGGGTCAGTGCACTCTCAAGTGTTTTTTTGCCATCATTGTAAGCCTGCAACAAACACACTGATAAATGTATTAATCATAAGAATGAGTGGGAGTTTCTCACAACCCGGCTTGTGGGAAGTGACAAAGAGCTCTTATAGGACCAGGGCACAAATAATGTAATTATCAATATTTTTGGCTCTTTAGTTAACCATCTAAACATATAAAACCTTATTTGTTCATGGAAAATGGTGATTAACTCACAACAGGTTAATGAGAAGGGTGTGCTTGAAAGGATCCACATAACTCTGCAATGTTGGGTTGTATTGGAGAGTCAGTCTTAAATCATTTTCCACACACAGTCTGTGCCTGTATTTAGTTTTCATGCTAGTGAGGGCCGAGAATCACATAGGTACGTGGTTGCAGTGATTTGCCAAGGCAGGATACTCTGAGAGCAGCCCTATCCAGAAATCTGGCAGTGGCTTCTGATTAAACTAAATTTTCACAGAACCGCTTGTTGCAATTTCGATGAGTCTCTCTTGTTCAGATATCAGCAAATTGAATGGTTGCAAGGCATGAAAGGGATAATGAATCCAGTTGTTTGTGTCGTCCGTTTCGGGAAAATACCTGCGTAATTGCGCATCCAACTCACGCATGTGTTTCGCTACATCACATTTGACATTGTCCGTAAACTGGAGTTAATTTGCATACACAAAAAAAAAAATCATACAATGTTGGAAAGACCTGTGTGTTGTCCTTGTTAATCAAATCAAATCACATTTTCTTGGTCACATCCACATGGTTAGCAGATGTTAATGCGAGTGTATTGCGAAATGCTTATGCTTCTAGTTTCGACCATGCAGTAGTATCTAACAAGTAATTTAACAATTTCACAACAACTACCTTATACACACAAGAGTAAAGGAATTAATACGAGTATGTACATATAAATATATGGATGAGCGATGGCTGACCGGCGTAGGCAAGATGCAGTAGATGGTATAGAGTACAGCATATACATATGAGATGAGTAATGTAGGATATGTAAACATTATATAAAGTGGCAATGTTTAAGTGACTAGTGATACATTTATTACATCAATTTTTTTATTATTAAAGTGGCTAGAGATTTGAGTCAGTATGAGTGATGGCTGTTTAACAGTCTGATGGCCTTGAGGTAGAAGCTGTTTTTCAGTCTCTCGGTCCCAGCTTTGATGCACCTGTACTGACCTCGCCTTCTGGATGATAGCGGGGTGAACAGGCAGTGGCTCAGGTGGTTGGCCACCATTGTTCCTGTTCCCAAGAAAGCTAAGGTAACTGAGCTAAACGACTATCGCCCAGTAACACTCACTTCCATCATCATGAAGTGCCTTGAGAGACTAGTCAAGGATCATATCACCTCCACCCACTCCAATTTGCTTACCGCCCCGATAGGTCCACAGACGACGCAATCACACTGCCCTAACCCATCTGGACAAGAGGAATACCTATGTAAGAATGCCTCATATTGACTGAGACCTGGTCCTGGTGCAGAATACACAGGGTTTCTCCCTCCCCATATAGACTGATACCTGATCCTGGTGCAGAATACACAGGGTTTCTCCCTCCCCATGTAGACTGATACCTGATCCTGGTGCAGAATACACAGGGTTTCTCCCTCCCCATGTAGACTGATACCTGATCCTGGTTCAGAATACACAGGGTTTCTCCCTCCCCATATTGACTGATACCTGATCCTGGTCCAGAAAACACAGGGGTTCTCCCTCCCCATATAGACTGATACCTGATCCTGGTCCAGAATACACAGGGTTTCTCCCTCCCCATATTGACTGATACCTGATCCTGGTCCAGAATACACAGGGTTTCTCCCTCCCCTTATAGACTGATGCCTGATCCTGGTCCAGAATACACAGGTTTTCTCCCTCCCCATATTGACTGATACCTGATCCTGGTTCAGAATACACAGGGTTTCTCCCTCCTCATAGACTGATGCCTGATCCTGGTCCAGAATACACAGGGTTTCTCCCTCCCCATATAGACTGATACCTGATCCTGGTGCAGAATACACAGGGTTTCTCCCTCCCCATATAGACTGATACCTGATCCTGGTGCAGAATACACAGGGTTTCTCCCTCCCCATATTGACTGAAGTCTTTCAATAATTAAAAAAGACAAGTAAAAGTTGTATCTAGTAAAATTTTTATGCAGAGTGTCAAGTCTCTCCTCCATTCAGAGACGTCAGTATCTAGGCTGTCTGTCAGAGAGCCAGGTCTCTCTCCATTCAGAGACGTCAGTATCAAGCCTGTCTGTCAGAGTGCCAGGTCTCTCTCCATTCAGAGACGTCAGTATCAAGCCTGTCTGTCAGAGTGCCAGGTCTCTCTCCATTCAGAGACATCAGTATCAAGCCTGTCTGTCAGAGTGCCAGGTCTCTCTCCATTCAGAGACATCAGTATCAAGCCTGTCTGTCAGATTGCCAGGTCTCTGAAATCAGTATTGGTCCATGTTATCAAGGCACAAGACGAGACCCAGATGCACACTGATTGACTTGACTAAACATACAAGACAAACTGGCACATGAGAGACAGGAAACATAGGGATAAATACACTGGTGAAAATAAGCAACACCTGGAGGGGTGTGGAGACAATCACAGGAACAGGTGAAACAGATCAGGGCGTGACACATCTCTCTCCCATTTGTTCCCATTTTCAATAAAAACAATATGCACGCGAGATTCACAAGACTATGCCATTGGAATGTTGTGAAGTGCTGCCCGATCCCGTCTGGTGTGGTCACTCTGGTGAAGCCACTGAATAAAATGAATTACAAGGAAATATATGTTGTTGTTGTTGCTTTTGAACCTGTTTAAAGCTATATGACTACACGTTTGGCCTGTGTAGTTTGGACTTTTCCTATGAGACATCAAAACATCTTGTAAAAACCTTGCAATAGCTGAAAATGATTTTCTGAATCAGCTGATGATTGTTGAAACAGAGTTCAAATTCAACGGCTAATTTTACAGATTATTATATTGATAGGCAAATAACACTGCCATTAATACAAGGAATGAAAAGTGTTCTATGTCATACGATTTTGGACAAGTAAAATGTTATTCGAATGTATTAAAATGTTACATTCCCATGACGCCCAAACGACGGTTGTAGTTTTAGGAGGTCATCCTTAAATGTAAAACACTAACAGGCAGACAAACTAAATAGGTATTTTATTACAGTTTTTCTCCATTGGTTTGGCTAATTTCTTGAAACAGAAATTACATTCTCAAAACTACATGGACAAACCTCCAAACCACTTGGCAATTGTTCACAACAGAATTGAATTTCTCATTCATTTCATCAAATTGCAAATGTCTAAGTACATGTCTCAATGTCTCAGTACATCTTTGCGAGTGATTAAGTACAGGTAGCTTACATTTAGCACAATTTCCAAGTGAATAGATCTTGTTGATCTAAACTGATTGTTGATTCTCAGTCTAATGGTTGTTCGCTCCAAAACGTGTCAGCGTCATTTCATTGTATAAGTCATCACATGCACAACAGTCTGTTCAATTGTCAAAATTAGTCAAGAACATAATACCATAAATACCATATATGAATACCTTGGAACATTTGATAAATGTATTACAGCAATTGACAGTCAGGTGAAACTAGAACTTGACTAACGAAGGAGGAGTTTCACACATCTCAGATGACCAATCAAACAGTATGTTTAGTTACCTGACAGGTGCTGTCCATGACTGTGAATGCTGCCAAACATGTATGTAAAGAGCTTGACCATGCAGGACCAGTACAATTTCTGAACATGGAGGCACCTGGCCAAGTAAATGAACAAGGGCAACTGCCTGCTCGAGGAAGAGGAAGAGGAAGAAGAAGAGGAGGAGGAGGAGTAAGGGTGCGTGGTGGTGGAATAGGGGGAAGAGGCCGAGGAGCACGAAGACACCATGCTGTCCCGGATGAAATTCGGGCCACAATTATAGACCATGTCATCAACCATGGCCTCACAATGGCGGAGGCAGGTCGCCGAGTGCAGCCTAATGTGCCTCCCTCAACAGTCTCCTCCATCATCCAAACCTTTCGCAGGGAAAACAGGTATGTAGTCAGTCAATGATGGAATTATATGTTGTATAGGACAGGACACTGCATAGAGCAATAAATATATTTATTTACACATTTACCTATTCATTTAGTGTGTGTGTGTGTGTGTGTGTGTGTGTGTGTGTGTGTGTGTGTGAGTGATAGGCCTACAGTAATATCTTACCTCAATGGGATGTTATGATACTAAAAATGACAAGAAAAACATTGGAGAAAATAAACTATGGAATAGTTTATTTTCTACAGTATTGATGATACAGTTTACAGTAGTATTCCAGTCACTGTGCAGTGATGCATTAGAATTGTGGTAAAGTTACTGTAAGTAAAACAACAATACAATTACATAGGTACAGTGAGGGAAAAAAGTATTTCCGTAAAAATACTATAGTTTATTTACATTTTAGGGTACCTGAGGATTAAATATAAATGTTGTTTGACTTGTTTGGATGAAGTTTAGCGGTAGCTTTTTGCATTCGTTTGTCTGCATTTTGAACGAGTAGATTACTGAAATCGATGGCGCCAACTAAACAGACCTTTTGGGATATTCAGTGAGGGAAAAAAAGTATTTGTTCCCTTGCTAATTTTGTACGTTTGCCCACTGACAAATAAATTATCAGTCTATAATTTTAATGGTACGTTTATTTGAACAGTGAGAGACAGAATAACAACAAAAAAATCCAGAAAAACGCATGTGAAAAATTGTATAAATTGATTTGCATTTTAATGAGGGAAATAAGTATTTGACCCCTCTGCAAAACATGACTTAGTACTTGGTGGCAAAACCCTTGTTGGCAATCACAGAGGTCAGACGTTTCTTGTAGTTGGCCACCAGGTTTGCACACATCTCAGGAGGGATTTTGTCCCACTCCTCTTTGCAGATCTTCTCCAAGTCATTAAGGTTTCGAGGCTGACGTTTGGCAACTCGAACCTTCAGCTCCCTCCACAGATTTTCTATGGGATTAAGGTCTGGAGACTGGCTAGGCCACTCCAGGACCTTAATGTGCTTCTTCTTGAGCCACTCCTTTGTTGCCTTGGCTGTGTGTTTTGGGTCATTGTCATGCTGGAATACCCATCCACAACCCATTTTCAATGCCCTGGCTGAGGGAAGGAGGTTCTCACCCAAGATTTGACAGTACATGGCCCCGTCAATCGTCCCTTTGATGCGGTGAAGTTGTCCTGTCCCCTTAGCAGAAAAACACCCCCAAAGCATAATGTTTCCACTTCCATGTTTGACGGTAGGGATGGTGTTCTTAGGGCCATAGGCAGCATTCCTCCTCCTCCAAACACGGCGAGTTGAGTTGATGCCAAAGAGCTCCATTTTGGTCTCATCTGACCACAACACTTCCACCCAGTTGTCCTCTGAATCATTCAGATGTTCATTGGCAAACTTCAGATGGGCTTTCTTGAGCAGGGGGACCTTGCGGGCGCTGCAGGATTTCAGTCCTTCACGGCGTAGTGTGTTACCAATTGTTTTCTTGGTGACTATGGTCCCAGCTGCCTTGAGATCATTGACAAGATCCTCCCGTGTAGTTCTGGGCTGATTCCTCACCGTTCTCATGATCATTGCAACTCCACGAGGTGAGATCTTGCATGGAGCCCCAGGCCCAGGGAGATTGACAGTTCTTTTGTGTTTCTTCCATTTGCGAATAATCGCACCAACTGTTGTCACCTTCTCACCAAGCTGCTTGGCGATGGTCTTGTAGCCCATTCCAGCCTTGTGTAGGTCTACAATCTTGTCCCTGACATCCTTGGAGAGCTCTTTGGTCTTGGCCATGGTGGAGAGTTTGGAATCTGATTGATTGATTGCTTCTGTGGACAGGTGCCTTTTATACAGGTAACAAACTGAGATTAGGAGCACTCCCTTTAAGAGCGTGCTCCTAATCTCAGCTCGTTACCTGTATAAAATTTCCGGTCACAACTAGTAGACTTGTTTACGTGCTGCTGTGCGTTTTGTTGCTAACCTAACTTTGCTACCTGACAGTTTTACGGTTTTTACTTTGTAATTACCGTTTATTTTTTCATTCAACTTTTTCCTCCTCGGACGCTTTATCTGGGCGTGTTTCGTCAGGACCTCCACCAACCGAAGCTAAGTAGTAACATTAACATCATGCCTTCTAATTGCAGTCGCTGTACTCATAACATACAGGAGAACGGTCGGCTTAAGGCGAGGATAGCTGTGCTGCAAGCCCAGCTTCAGACGCAATCGTTAGGCAAGGGAAATGTAAGTGTAGGAAAGGATGAAACAGCGTCTGTGCCACTAGTAAGTACAGATAGTCGTAGAAATCCTCGCACAGTCCCCGCAGCCGGACAATTTTCTCACGGCTTCTGGAAGGAAATGCTGGAGCAATGCTCAACCGGTGTCGCTCATTCAGCCGACAGAAACTTTCAACGGTTTTCCCCATTAAGCAGCGGGTCGGAGTCAGAGGCCGAGCCTTCTCTGGTCTCTACTCCTCGTTCACGAGGTCTGAGATGCCGAGGCCTCCCACCATTAGCACTGACAAATTGAAAACTCTAGTCATTGGCGACTCCATTACTCGCAGTATTAGACTTGAAGCGAATCACCCAGCGATCATACACTGTTTACCAGGGGCAGGGCTACCGGCGTTAAGGCTAACCTGAAGATGGTGCTGGCTAAGGCTAAATCTGGCGAGTGTAGAGAGTATAGAGATATTGTTATCCACGTCGGCACCAACGATGTTAGGATGAAACAGTCAGAGGTCACAAAGCGCAACATAGCTTCAGCGTGTAAATCAGCTAGAAAGATGTGTCGGCATCGAGTAATTGTCTCTGGCCCCCTCCCAGTTAGGGGGAGTGATGAGCTCTACAGCAGAGTCTCACAACTCAATCGCTGGTTGAAAACTGTTTTCTGCCCCACACAAAAGATAGAATTTGTAGATAATTGGCCCTCTTTCTGGGACTCACCCACAAACAGGACCAAGCCTGGCCTGTTGAGGAGTGACGGACTCCATCCTAGCTGGAGGGGTGCTCTCATCTTATCGACGAACATAGACAGGGCTCTAACTCCTCTAGCTTCACAATGAGATAGGGTGCAGGCCAGGCAGCAGGCTGTTAGCCAGCCTGCCAGCTTAGTGGAGTCTGCCACTAGCACAGTTAGTGTAGTCAGCTCAGCTATCTCTATTGAGACTGTGTCTGTGCCTCGACCTAGGTTGGGCAAAACTAAACATGGCGGTGTTCGCCTTAGCAATCTCACTAGAATAAAGACCTCCTCCATTGCTGCCATTATTGAAAGAGATTGTGATACCTCACATCTCAAAATGGGGCTACTCAATGTTAGATCCCTCACTTCCAAGGCAGTTCTAGTCAATGAACTAATCACTGATCATAATCTTGATGTGATTGGCCTGACTGAAACATGGCTTAAGCCTGATGAATTTATTGTGTTAAATGAGGCCTCACCTCCTGGTTACACTAGTGACCATATCCCGCGCATCCCGCAAAGGCGGAGGTGTTGCTAACATTTACAATAGCAAATTTCTATTTACAAAAAACAAAAAAAGCAGCGTTTTCGTCTTTTGAGCTTCTAGTCATGAAATCTATGCAGCCTACTCAATCACTTTTTATAGCTACTGTTTACAGGCCTCCTGGGCCATATACAACATTCCTCACTGAGTTCCCTGAATTCCTATCGGACCTTGTAGTCATGGCAGACAATATTCTAATTTTTGGTGACTTTAATATTCACATGGAAAAGTCCACAGACCCACTCCAAAAGGCTTTGGAGCCATCATCGACTCTGTCGGTTTTGTTCAACATGTCTCGGACCTACTCACTGCCACAGTCATACTCTGGACCTAGTTTTGTCCCGTGGAATAAATGTTGTGGATCTTAATGTTTTTCCTCATAATCCTGGACTATCGGACCACCATTTTATTACGTTTGAAATCGCAACAGATAATCTGCTCAGACCCCAACCAAGGATCATCAAAAGTCGTGCTATAAATTCTCAGACATCCCAAAGATTCCTAGATGCCCTTCCAGAATCCTTCCACCTACCCAAGGACGTCAGAGTACAAAAATCAGTTAACCACCTAACTGAGGAACTCAATGTAACCTTGCGCAATACCCTAGATGCAGTTGCACCCTAAAAACAAAAACATTTGCCAAAAAAACTAGCTCCCTGGTATACAGAAAATACCCGAGCTCTGAAGCAAGTTACCAGAAAATTGGAACGAAATGGCGCCACACCAAACTGGAAGTCTTCCGACTAGCTTGGAAAGACAGTACCGTGCAGTATCGAAGAGCCCTCACTGCTGCTCGATCATCCTATTTTTCCAAGTTAATTGAGGAAAATAAGAATAATCCAAAGTTTCTTTTTGATACTGTCACAAAGCTAACTAAAAAGCAGCATTCCCAAGAGAGGATGGCTTTCACTTTAGCAGTGATTCATTCATGAACTTCTTTGAGGAAAAGATCATGATCATTAGAAAGCAAATTACGGACTCCTCTTTAAATCTGCGTATTCCTCCAAAGCTCAGTTGTCCTGAGTCCACACAACTTTGCCAGGACATAAAATCAAGAGAGACACTCAAGTTTTTAGTACCATATCTCTTGACACATTGATGAAAATAATCATGGCCTCTAAACCTTCAAGCTGCATACTGGACCCTATTCCAACTAAACTACTGAAAGAGCTGCTTCCTGTGCTTGGCCCTCCTATGTTGAACATAATAAACAGCTCTCTATCTACCGGATGTGTACCAAACTCACTAAAAGTGGCAGTAATAAAGCCTCTCTTAAAAAGCCAAACCTTGACCCAGAAAATATAAAAACTATCGGCCTATATCGAATCTTCCATTCCTCTCAAAAATTTTAGAAAAAGCTGTTGCGCAGCAACTCACTGCCTTCCTGAAGACAAACAATGTATACGAAACGCTTCAGTCTGGTTTTAGACCCCATCATAGCACTGAGACTGCACTTGTGAAGGTGGTAAATGACCTTTTAATGGCGTCAGACCGAGGCTCTGCAACTGTACTCATGCTCCTAGACCTTAGTGCTGCTTTTGATACCATCGATCACCACATTCTTTTGGAGAGATTGAAACCCAAATTGGTCTACATGGACAAGTTTTGGCCTGGTTTAGATCTTATCTGTCGGAAAGATATCAGTTTGTCTCTGTGGATGGTTTGTCCTCTGACAAATCAACTGTAAATTTCGGTGTTCCTCAAGGCTCTGTTTTGGGACCACTATTGTTTTCACTATATATTTTACCACTTGGTGATGTCATTCGGAAACATAATGTTAACTTTCACTGCTATGCGGATGACACACAGCTGTACATTTCGATGAAACATGGTGAAGCCCCAAAATTGCCCTCCCTTGAAGCCTGTGTTTCAGACATAAGGAAGTGGATGGCAGAAAATTTTCTACTTTTAAACTCTGATAAAACAGAGATGCTAGTCCTAGGTCCCAAGAAACAAAGAGATCTTCTGTTGAATCTGACAATTAATCTTGATGGTTGTACAGTCGTCTCAAATAAAACTGTGAAGGACCTCGGCGTTACTCTGGACCCTGATCTCTCTTTTGTGAACATATCAAGACTGTTTCAAGGACAGCTTTTTCCATTTACGTAACATTGTAAAATTAGAAACTTTCTGTCCAAAAATGATGCAGAAAAGTTAATCCATGCATTTGTAACTTCTAGGTTAGACTACTGCAATGCTTTATTTTCCGGCTATCCGGATAAAGCACTAAATAAACTTCAGTTAGTGCTTAACACGGCTGCTAGAATCTTGACTAGAACCCCAAAATTTGATCATATTACTCCAGTACTAGCCTCTCTACACTGGCTTCCTGTTAAGGCAAGGGCTGATTTCAAGGTTTTACTGCTAACCTACAAAGCATTACATGGGCTTGCTCCTACCTATCTTTCTGATTTGGTCCTGCCGTACATACCTACACGCACGCTACGGTCACAAGGCATGAGCCTCCTTACTGTCCCTAAAATTTCTAAGCAAACAGCTGGAGGCAGGGCTTTTTCCTATAGAGCTCCATTTTTATGGAATAGTCTGCCTATCCATGTGAGAGACGCAGACTCGGTCTCAACCTTTAAGTCTTTATTGAAGACTCATCTCTTCAGTAGGTCTTATGACTGAGTGTAGTCTGGCCCAGGAGTGTGAAGGTGAACGGAAAGGCACTGGAGCAACGAACCACCCTTGCTGTCTTTGCCTGGCCGGTTCCCTCCACTGGGATTCTCTGCCTCTAACCCTATTACAGGGGCTGAGTCACTGGCTTCTGGTGCCGTGGCGGTGATCTTGTGGGCTATACTCGGCCTTGTCTCAGGATGGTAAGTTGGTGGTTGAAGATATCCCTCTAGTGGTGTGGGGGCTGTGCTTCGGCAGAGTGGGTGGGGTTATATCCTGCCTGTTTGGCCCTGTCCGGGGGTTTCGTCGGACGGGGCCACAGTGTCTCCCGACCCCTCCTGTCTCACCCCAGTATTTATGCTGCAGTAGTTTATGTGTCGGGGTGCTAGGGTCCGTCTGTTATATCTGGAGTATTTCTTCTCTTATCTGGTGTCCTGTGCGAATTTAAGTATGCTCGCTCTAATTATCTCTCTCTTTCTTTTTCTTCTTCTCTCTCTCTCTCTCTCGGAGGACCTGAGCATTAGGACCATTCCTCAAGGCCTACCCGGATGTCCCGAGTCCACCTGGCCGTGCTGCTTCTCCAGTTACAACTGTTCTGCCTGTTTATGAACATTTTAAAATCTTGTCCATGTTCTGTTATAATCTGCACCCGGCACAGCCAGAAGAGGACTGGCCACCCCTCACAGCCTGGTTCCTCTCTAGGTTTCTTCCTAGGTTTTGGCCTTCTAGGGAGTTTTTCCTAGCCACCGTGCTTTTACACCTGCATTGCTTGCTGTTTGGGGTTTTAGGCTGGGTTTCTGTACAGCACTCTGTGACATCAGCTGATGTAAGGGGGGCTTTATAAATAAATTTGATTTGATAAAAGACACCTGGGAGCCAGAAATCTTTCTGATTGAGAGGGGGTCAAATACTTATTTCTCGCATTAAAATGCAAATAAATTTATAACATTTTTCACATGCGTTTTTCTGGATTTTTTTGTTGTTATTCTGTCTCTCACTGTTCAAATAAACCTACCATTAAAATTATAGACTGATCATTTCTTTGTCAGTGGGCAAACATACAAAATCAGCAGGGGATCAAATACTTTTGTCCCTCACTGTAACTCATTCTGTAAGGAATACATAAGGTATACATTACGAATGGAGTGTTGTCCTTTGACTTCTATATCTAGGATTGGACGACAACCTTGCACGGGTGGCAGAGGAAAACCTCTCAATGAACAACAAGAACAAGAGATCTGTAACATGGTGATGGCAAATAATGCCATCACATTGAGACAGATCCAGCGCTGCAATCCTACAAGACAATGCCATATTCCAAAATGTCAACTCTATAAGCATCTCCACAATAGACCGGATATTGAAGAAGCATCAGATGACAATGAAGCAAATTTACAGGGTACCATTTGAGAGGAACTCTGATAGAGTGAAAGAGCTGCGGTACCAGTATGTACATGTAAGTCAGTTACTGGTTGTCCATCATTATAACCTTTTTACAATTAAGCAGTGGTTCCCAAACCTTTTTGGCTTCAGTACCCACTTTACCTGATTTGTGTATCCAGGTAATCCAGGTATGGAAGTATTTGATTTATCTGACTTCAACATTTCGCCTAAAAACTGCAGCTTACTGTATGATGCAATTTTCATTATAATCCTTATTTTGAAGAATATAACATACAATAAGAAAAGGGGTCAAAGAGCTGCAATTAGTGCCTCCCATGTAAATCTATCTAATACTGTGGGTTTTACTGTAACATTTCAGTAAGTCTAGTCATTGATGATTGCCCCCCCTCCCCTTTCTGTCAAATACCCCCTGTAGTACCTCTGCATAGGGGTACATGTACCCCAGGTTTGGAACCACTGGAGTAGTGGCCAGTAGTATAATGAACTTGTGGAGAACATAGAACATTCCTATGTAATTGTCTGTAACTGTAGTGTATGACTCTTCTGTATGACTGATTTGATGTTTTCTTTTTTTTTACGCTATTGTAGAGAATAATGGCATTTGAAGTAAAATGAGACCCATCACATCCTCGTGTTTGTGGATGAAGCTGGCTTCAACCTGGCCAAGGGCCGAAGACGTGGCCGTAATATTATTGGCCACCGGGCCACGGTGGATGTCCCAGGCCAGCGAGGGGGCAATATAACTATGTGTACTGCCATATCTGAGAATGGTGTGGCCACTCACATCCCCAGTATTGGCCCATACAATACACAGAAGCTCCTCATCTTCTTGGACCGCCTTCATTTTGATTTGATCCCTGAAAATGAGAGAGGTCTCGTAGGGCCTCACCTACCACAATATGTCATTGTATGGGACAATGTGAATTTCCACCGTGGCCCGCTCATCAGGGCCTGGTTCACTACTCATCCAAGGATGGTCATGGTGTTCCTACCACCTTACTCTCCTTTCCTCAATCCTATTGAGGAGTATTTCTCCGTTTGGAGGTGGAGAGTGTATGAGCATCGGGCTCAAGATCAGAGGTCCCTGCTCCATGCAATGGACGCTGCGTGTGAGGATATTACAGGAGATCAGTGTAGGGGATGGTTGCGACATGCACGCCCGTTTCTTCCCTCGTTGCATCGCAAGGGAGAATATACGCTGTGATGTGGACGAGAATCTGTGGCCAGACAGACAGCAGCGTGTGGATGGCCAGGAGGGTGAGGACGGTGGCCAGGAGAGGGAGGGTGAGGACAGTGACCAGTGAAGAACTGTTAGTTGTGAAACTCCAGCTTTATTTACAGCACTGTAGGCTGCATATAATTTTCATTGTTTTTTGTTTGTGTGTTTATATTACAGTATATTATGCTGTATACATTTTCTTTTGACTCTGATGTCTGGAAGTTACTTTATGTGTGTGAATGATAATGGTTACAATTTCCTTGGCAGTATGAGTGCAATGTGTGATGTCAAACCTTGGAGGCTACTCTTTCCCTAAAATCCTATTTCTTTTTTTCAGTTTTATACACAAGTACAGTAACAGTACAGTAACCATTGTCAATGAAGGACTGGGCTAAGACTGAAAGGTGGACATGAGGGATATTTCAATGGTCCTCTGCCATAGTGACAAAACATCTAAACATTTTGACTTGCAGTGCTTACACAATGCCAAAGGGACGAAGCATTTTGGGGGCACTGACTGTTTAAATGAGAAGGAAATTTAGTTTTGGCACATGAGTGAACTGTTTTGGGAGAGGTATGATCTTTTCCAGGTGAACCATGGTGTTGTGCCGAACCATCCACGTTATTTTGGCTAAAGCACCAAGAGTGTTGAGAACGCCCGGTCTGTTTCAAGAAATGAGCCAAAGCAATTGAGAAGGCTCTTTGCCATTTTCGTGGCACTGACTCTTTATATGGGAAAGGAATTTAGTTTTGAAGCATGAGTGAACAGTTTTAGGAGAGATATGAGCTTTTGCAAGTGAGCTATAGTGTTGTGCTGAACTGTAAGACTGTTTTGCCAAATGATCTTAGAGTTTTGAGAATGTAATTTCGGTTTCAAGAAATGAGCCAAACCAATGGAGAAAAACTGTAATACAAGGAATGAAAAGTGTTCTATGTCATACGATTTTGGACAAGTAAAATGTTATTCGAATGTATTAAAATGTTACATTCCCATGACGCCCAAACGACGGTTGTAGTTTTAGGAGGTCATCCTTAAATGTAAAACACTAACAGGCAGACAAACTAAATAAGTATTTTATTAAATGAGGGTTCTCACCAAGACAGGCGAACAGTCCAGACAGACAAACAGAACAGTAAGCTATACATTGCACAAGGAGAGTATAGGCTATATTAAGAGAATGAAGGCAAATGTATGATGCTAATGAACAATAACTTGGCCCAATTGACTACCTTAAAAACGATCCTCTTTGAACTGCCGGATCTGAATAAATGGGTTGGATGGAGAAGAAATAGGTTAGATGGAGAATAAATGGGTTGGATGGAGAATAAATGGGTTGGATGGAGAAGAAATGGGTTGGATGGAGAAGAAATGGGTTAGATGGAGAATAAATGGGTTGGATGGAGAAGAAACGGTCTGGATGGAGAATAAATGGGTCTGGATGGAAAATAAATGGGTTGGATGGAGAATAAATGGGTTGGATGGAGAATAAATGTGTTGGATGGAGAATAAATGGGTTGGATGGAGAATAAATGGGTTGGATGGAGAATAAATGGGTTTGGATGGAGAATAAATGGGTCTGGATGGAGAATAAATGGGTTGGATGGAGAATAAATGGGTCTGGATGGAGAATAAATGGGTTGGATGGAGAATAAATGGGTTGGATGGAGAATAAATGGGTCTGGATGGAGAATAAATGGGTTTGGATGGAGAATAAATGGGTTGGATGGATGGCTTCGATAGTCCAGTAATCAATTTGAAAGTCGTTCATATGCTAATAATCCAAATATTCTGCTTAAAAACATCTTGCATTCATTATTCTTAGAGAAAGTCAGAACAAACTCCAAAGGAACCTGATCCTGAATCTCCTGGCGCATGAAGGCTACACCTACAGATGGGAATAACAGACCGCAAATAAGTCCTTCTGGAAGTGCACCGAATATGATGCTTTCAAACGCCGAGGTTGCATACTGCTCACTGTTGGGGTTATCTCCAAGTTATCTGGAGAACACAACCACATCCTGGATTCGGATTCTGATGCGAAAAGTGATTAATGGCCTGAAGTAGAGGAGCCTGGAGACCCAGGAAGAAACCGACCAAGTTGTAGAACGTGGTACACACGGCTTGCCTGCGTCTATTTGGAGAGAAAATGCATTATTTAAAACGAAAACTAATTGTACAAACTAGATATACAGTGCATTCGGAAACTATTCAGACCCCTTGACTTTTTCCACAGCCTTATTCTAGAATTGATTCAATAGTTTTTTCCCCTTATCAATCTACACACAATACACCATAATGATTTGGAGGGCCTGGGACAGGTATAGTAGTATATAGATATATAGAGGTATAGATATAGTAGACAGCCAAGTGGTAAACTGCATTTTGCTGTAAAGAAAGGACAAAGCTTTTTGCTAATGCACTTCACATGCAAAATGACTCTACTAGTTGTATCTGCTTGGCTGGGGAATTAGTCTACTAGTTTATCAAACTGGGTATTTTTGAATATAACTTTTCACATTTTACGTAACACACATTACCTGTCGTTGTTGGTGAAGTCGTCTGTGTCAACAGGGGCAAGGGCAGTAATTCGGGTCACTATCAGAGGCCTCATGATGGTGTTTCCTTTTCATAGGAGTCGAGGGAGACTGGCAACAACGGAGGAGCTGTCACAAGGGTACTTGTGTCCCATGATTATGAGACTAATTCTATGCCTTACAGACGTTAGACTGACTGGCTCCAGATTGGATTAGATTCAGGCTGTTACACTATGCAACCAACTGTGACATGTTTTTCTATGTCCCTTAGCTATGGCCCACTGTTGTACTCAGACATGAGTTAGCTTGTACCACCATAGCTGCATCCAGTACTTATTTATGGCATGGGTTGCACCTCGGAGGCTATTGGGACGGTTACGTCTAAATTACACTAATTTATAGTGGCATGGAAATACGATGACATTTCTGAAGTAGGCAAATAATTAGTAGGAAACAACTTTTTATTTTATATATTTTTTTTTCAAATTTACTTTAGAGAGATGGTAATGCCATTACTGTTACTAGCAAAAGTTTGTAAAAAATAGCTACCAATGCTAATGTCAGATAGTCCCCTCAATCTTAGTTAGCTGGTTAAAGATAATCTGGCAACATAACAATCATTACAAAAGGTTTTCCTACTAATTATTTGCCTTATTTTGAAATGTGTTTCCAGGAGATATCCGAGTTGTATTGAGGTAGGCTAACGTTAGCCAGCTAGCTATGCTAGCTAGCGATGATAGCGAAATGTACATAACCAGCAGTTTATGGTTTCGCTGCCGGTATATACTCACCACCACTGGGGACCAACAAACTCCCAACCCCCTATTCCGCATGGTAGGGTACTAGGGTCCAACAACAGAGGCTTGTTCAATGAAGGGAAGTGGAGCAAAAGGATGCATGAATTCTTTACATCATTTTATCCAAACCTTCATTTCCATGTTGGATTAAACTCTCTTTTAGACGAGACTGACTTCATGACCAGAATTATCATTTTTTTACACTTTGTAGTCAATTTTGACACTACAATGAAGAAAGAGTTAAATGCATGGTGTGTGTATGCCTGTGTCGGCCAGCCAGGCCTCAGGGATAGAGCCTCTGTACAACCACCATGAACAGACTTACAGTGCAGTCGTAAAGTATTCAGACCCCTGGACTTTTTCCACATTTTGTTACGTTACAGCCTTATTCTAAAATAGATGTTTCATCATCAATCTACACACAATACACCATAATGACAAAGCAAAAAAAAATAATTTGAAATGTTTGCAAATGTATAAAATAAAAAATTTAAATATCACATTTACATAAGTAATTAGACCCTTTACTCAGTACTTTGTTGAAGCACCTTTGGCAGCGATTACATCCTCGAGTCTTCTTGGGTATGACGCTACAAACTTGGCACATCTGTATTTATTTATTTTTTCTTCCATTCTTCTCTGCAGATCCTCTCAAGCTCTGTCAGGTTGGATGGGGAGCGTTGCTGCACAGCTATTTTCAGGTCTCTCCAGAGATGTTAGATTGGGTTCAAGTCTGGGCTCTGGCTGGGCCACTCAAGGACATTCAGAGACATGTCCCGAAGACACTCCTGCGTTGTCTTGGCTGTGTGCTTAGGGTTGTTGTCCTGTTGGAAGGTGAACCTTTGCCCCAGTCTGAGGTCCTGAGCGCTCTGGAGCAGGTTTTCATCAAGGATCTCTTTGTACTTCATCTTTCCCTCGATCCTGGCTCGTCTCCCAGTCCCTGCCGCTGAAAAACATCCCCACAGCATGATGCTGCCACCACCATGCTTCACCGTAGGGATGGTGCCACGTTTCCTCCAGACGTGACGCTTGGCATTCAGGCCAAAGAGTTCAATCTTGGTTTCATCAGACCAGAGAATCTTGTTTCTCATGGTCTGAGAGTCCTTTCGGTGCCTTCTGGCAAACTCCAAGTGGGCTGTCATGTGCCTTTTACTGTGGAGTGGCTTCCGTATGGGCACTCTACCATAAAGACCTGATTGGTAGAGTGCTGCAGAGAGGGTTGTCCTTCTGGAAGGTTCTTCCATCTCCACAGATGAACTCTAGAGCTCAGTTAGAGTGACCATTGGGTTCTTGGTCACCACCCTGACCAATGCCAGTCTCCCCTGATTGCTCAGTTTGGCCGGGAGGCCAGTCTTGGTGGTTCCAAACCTCTTCCATTTAAGAAATAAAGTTTCTTTGGGGACCTTCAATGCTGCAGACATTTTTTGGTCCCCTTCCCCCGATCTGTGCCTCGAAACAATCCTGTCTCAGAGCTCTACCGACAATTCCTTCGACCTCATGGCTTGGTTTTTCTCTGACATGCACTGTCAACTGTGGGACCTTATATAGCCTTTCCAAATCATGTCCAATCAATTGAACTTGCCACAGATGGACTCTAATCAAGTTGTAGAAACATTTAAAGGATGATCAATGGAAACAACTCAATTTTGAGTCTAATAGCAAATGGTCTGAATACTTAAGTAAATAAAGTATATTTCAGTTTTTTTGTTTTTAATCCATTTGCAAACATGTATAATAACCTGATTTCGCATTGTCATTATGGGATATTGTGTGTAGATTGATGAGGAACATTTTTATTTAATTCATTTTAGAATACGGCTGTAATGTAACAAAATGTGCAAGAAGTCAAGGGGTCTGAATGGTTTCCGAATGCATTGTAGATTAACCAGCCTCATCATAGACTATGATATCATGACAATGAATGACTCTTACCACAAAACCAGCCTGAAGAGAGAAGCACACTTGAGTCATGTAATTGCTTGGCTTTTTTAAATGTCACCTACAATTCCATTTAATCCTTAACATTGATGAGATAATAATATACCCAGAATGCATTGTGGCTCTGAAATGAGTCGTGTTTTTTGCAGCACTATGAAAACATTAAGAAATGAATAATAAATTGCAGTAAGTGACCACACAAAGGACCTGTGCTGAAACCTACAACAAAGATCTGTTGTTTCTGCCAATACAAATGACCTGTGCTGAAACCTACAACACAGATCTGTGGTTTCTGCCAACACAAAGGACCTGTGCTGAAACCTACAACACAGATCTGTTGTTTCTGCCAACACAAAGGACCTGTGCTGAAACCTACAACAAAGATCTGTTGTTTCTGCCAACACAAAGGACCTGTGCTGAAACCTACAACAAAGATCTGTTGTTTCTGCCAATATAAATGACCTGTGCTGAAACCTACAACACAGATCTGTGGTTTCTGCCAACACAAAGGACCTGTGCTGAAACCTACAACAAATATCTGTTGTTTCTGCCAATAGAAAGGACCTGTGCTGAAGCCTACAGCAAATATATTTTGTTTCTGACAATACAAAGGACCTGTGCTGAAACCTACAACAAAGATCTGTTGTTTCTGCCAACACAAATGACCTGTGCTGAAACCTACAACAAAGATCTGTTGTTTCTGCCAATAGAATGGACCTGTGCTGAAACCTACAACAAAGATCTGCTGTTTCTGCTAATAGAAAGGACCTGTGCTGAAACCTACAGCAAATATATTTTGTTTCTGACAATACAAAGGACCTGTGCTGAAACCTACAACAAAGATCTGTTGTTTCTGCCAACACAAAGGACCTGTGCTGAAACCTATAGCATAGATCTGTTGTTTCTGCCAACACAAAGGACATGTGCTGAAACCTACAACAAAGATCTGATGTTTTTCCTTGAATATAAAAGAACTGTCAAACACTGTTTTGGAAATGAAATTCATACATAAAATCCAAACCATGCCCAGGAAAAACACACTTGCCATCTCCCTACAACACATTCCAACAGCACCTTCCAAATACCCTATAGCACATTCCAACACATCCAAGCCAACATTCTAGAATTGTATGGAACACTCAACCAACACTCAATCAGGGATGTTTAGGGAATCTCTCCAGTATTTTTCCTCAAACATCGTCACTCAACAAAACAAACGACCTAGTCTTTGAGAGATGACACAACCACTTCTGGAGAATACCATGAGATAATAAACTATATCAGGGGCGGACTTAGTGACTTGGCGGCCCAGGGCAGAATATGTTCTGCAGGCCACCCCAAGTCTATTTAACAAAATCATGGCTACTGAATGAAGCTTCATATAACTGTTACATTACACATCAGCATTAGCAGATCACTGCAGCAAGGTTTTCAGAACTACTTGCATTATCATTGAAGTATGTTTTTTTAGAACATTTCTGGATCCTGTTCTAACCTTACAGAACAATTCTGGATCGTGTTCTAACCTTACAGAACATTTCTGGATCATGTTCTAACCTTACAGAACAATTCTGGATCATGATCTAACCTTACAGAACAATTCTGGATCATGTTCTAACCTTACAGAACAATTCTGGATCATGTTCTAACCTTACAGAACAATTCTGGATCATGATCTAACCTTACAGAACAATTCTGGATCATGATCTAACCTTACAGAACAATTCTGGATCCTGTTCTAACCTCACAGAACAATTCTGGATCGTGGTCTAACCTTACAGAACAATTCTGGATCCTGTTCTAACCTCACAGAACAATTCTGGATCCTGTTCTAACCTCACAGAACAATTCTGGATTGTGGTCTAACCTTACAGAACAATTCTGGATCATGTTGTAACCTTACAGAACAGTTCTGGATCGTGTTCTAACCTTACAGAACAATTTTGGATCATGATCTAACCTTACAGAACAATTATGGATCATGATCTAACCTTACAGAACAATTCTGGATCATGGTCTAACCTTACAGAACAATTCTGGATCGTGGTCTAACCTTACAGAACAATTCTGGATCATGATCTAACCTTACAGAACAATTTTGGATTGTGGTCTAACCTTACAGAACAATTCTGGATCATGTTGTAACCTTACAGAACAATTCTGGATCATGATCTAACCTTACAGAACAATTCTGGATCGTGTTCTAACCTGTAAGAATCTCACAGGAATGTTTCTTGTTTGCTGTGCAACTCATCATTTTACGTAACGTTAATTACTACGTACTAGGTAAATATGTAGTAAAAAATAAATATGCAGTAACAATTTAGTTTTAAACAAACTTTTTAGGAACCAAGCAATAAGTACTACGTACATATTTAATAATATAGGTAAGTACAAGTAAGTACTACGTACATATTTAATAATATAGGTAAGTACTACTTACATATTTAATAATATAGGTACAGTGGGGAAAAAAAGTATTTAGTCAGCCACCAATTGTGCAAGTTCTCTCACTTAAAAAGATGAGAGAGGCCTGTAATTTTCATCATAGGTACACTTCAACTATGACAGACAAAATGAGGAAAATAAATCCAGAAAATCACATTGTAGGATTTTTAATGAATTTATTTGCAAATTATGGTGGAAAATAAGTATTTGGTCACATACAAACAAGCAAGATTTCTGGCTCTCACAGACCTGTAACTTCTTCTTTAAGAGGCTCCTCTGTCCTCCACTCATTACCTGTATTAATGGCACCTGTTTGAACTTGTTATCAGTATAAAAGACACCTGTCCACAACCTCAAACAGTCACACTCCAAACTCCACTATGGCCAAGACCAAAGAGCTGTCAAAGGACACCAGAAACAAAATTGTAGACCTGCACCAGGTTGGGAAGACTGAATCTGCAATAGGTAAGCAGCTTGGTTTGAAGAAATCAACTGTGGGAGCAATTATTAGGAAATGGAAGACATACAAGACCACTGATAATCTTCCTCGATTTGGGGCTCCACGCAAGATCTCACCCCGTGGGGTCAAAATGATCACAAGAACGGTGAGCAAAAATCCCAGAACCACACGGGGGGACCTAGTGAATGACCTGCAGAGAGCTGGGACCAAAGTAACAAAGCCTACCATCAGTAACACACTACGCCGCCAGGGACTCAAATCCTGCAGTGCCAGACGTGTCCCCCTGCTTAAGCCAGTACATGTTCAGGCCCGTCTAAAGTTTGCTAGAGAGCATTTGGATGATCCAGATGAGGATTGGGAGAATGTCAGATGAAACCAAAATAGAACTTTTTGGTAAAAACTCAACTCGTCGTGTTTGGAGGACAAAGAATGCTGAGTTGCATCCAAAGAACACCATACCTACTGTGAAGCATGGGGGTGGAAACATCATGCTTTGGGGCTGTTTTCTGCAAAGGGACCAGGACTGACTGATCCGTGTAAAGGAAAGAATGAATGGGGCCATGTATCGTGAGATTTTGAGTGAAAACCTCCTTCCATCAGCAAGGGCATTGAAGATGAAACGTGGCTGGGTCTTTCAGCATGACAATGATCCCAAACACACCGCCCGGGCAACGAAGGAGTGGCTTCGTAAGAAGCATTTCAAGGTCCTGGAGTGGCCTAGCCAGTCTCCAGATCTCAACCCCATAGAAAATCTTTGAAAGTCCGTGTTGCCCAGCGACAGCCCCAAAACATCACTGCTCTAGAGGAGATCTGCATGGAGGAATGGGCCAAAATACCAGCAACAGTGTGTGAAAACCTTGTGAAGACTTACAGAAAACGTTTGACCTCTGTCATTGCCAACAAAGGGTATATAACAAAGTATTGAGATAAGTATTTGGTCAATAACAAAAGTTTATTTTCCACCATAATTTGCAAATAAATTCATAAAAAATCCTACAATGTGATTTTCTGGATTTTTTTCCTCATTTTGTCTGTCATAGTTGAAGTGTACCTATGATGAAAATTACAGGCCTCTCTCATATTTTTAAGTGAGAGAACTTGCACAATTGGTGGCTGACTAAATACTTTTTTCCCCCACTGTAAGTACTACTTACATATTTAATAATATAGGTAAGTACTACTTACATATTTAATAATATAGGTAAGTACTGCTTACCTATTTAATAATATAGCTAAGTACAAGTAAGTACTACGTACATATTTAATAATATAGGTAAGTACTACTTACATATTTAATAATATAGGTAAGTACGACTTACATATTTAATAATATAGGTAAGTACAAGTAAGTACTACGTACATATTTAATAATGTTGGTAAGTACAAGTAAGTACTATGTACATATTTAATAATATAGGTAAGTACAAGTAAGTACTACGTACATATTTAATAATATAGGTAAGTACTATGTACATATTTAATAATATAGGTAAGTACAAGTAAGTACTATGTACATATTTAATAATATAGGTAAGTACAAGTAAGTACTACGTACATATTTAATAATATAGGTAAGTACTACGTACATATTTAATAATATAGGTAAGTACTACTTACATATTTAATAATATAGGTAAGTACAAGTAAGTACTATGTACATATTTAATAATATAGGTAAGTACAAGTAAGTACTACGTACATATTTAATAATATAGGTAAGTACTACGTACATATTTAATAATATAGGTAAGTACAAGTAAGTACTATGTACATATTTAATAATATAGGTAAGTACAAGTAAGTACTACGTACATATTTAATAATATAGTTAAGTACTACGTACATATTTAATAATATAGGTAAGTACTACTTACATATTTAATAATATAGGTAAGTACAAGTAAGTACTATGTACATATTTAATAATATAGGTAAGTCCTACGTACATATTTAATAATATAGGTAAGTACTACTTACATATTTAATAATATAGGTAAGTACAAGTAAGTACCAGCTTATCACTGTGTACATTTTTTCTCTTTTGAAGTAATACCCAGGAAACACCAATGAACATACATGACAATGGATACTTTATTACCATGCAAATTCAGGAAAAAATACCTTTTATGTTGATATTCTCTCTTTTGTTTCTATGTCCTTTACCTTTAGGTCTTATGTATGTTCATAGTAAACTGAAGTGGTGTCTGTTTCTATGTCCTTTACCTTTAGGTCTTATGTATGTCCATAGTAAACTGAAGTGGTGTCTGTTTCCACGTAGATACAAATGTAGTTAGTTGTGAGGACATTTTTCACAAAAACAAGCAAACAATGGTGCATAGAGATTCAGATATGACATCATTGTTTTTAGCCCTACTCACAGTTTGTAAACTATGAGCTGCAACATGGTTCAATGTGCCCACAGTTTGTATACTATGAGCTGCAACATGGTTCAATGTGCCCCCACAGTCTGTAAACTATGAGCTGCAACATGGTTCAATGTGCCAGTAACTCAGCACAGTCTACTTTTTCATTTGTTCAAATTTTCAAAAGTTTTTATTCAGAATCATGAAGCGCTAGCATAACAAAAGTGAATTGTTTACATTTCTGTGAATGTGAAAATTATTTGTTTCCACGTGACATAAAGATATGACTGAAAAGAATGACTGAATTACATTCCAGCCAAAAGCTGAAGAAGATTACTAGCCAAAGCTCCTGCAGCAAAGATTACTAGCCAAAGCAAATTGACTTTCAGAAATGGCAAGATATTTGAACATTTCACTTGACTGATAAAGTGCCACAAAATTAAAGAGTATACACATTGATGCATACATGTAATGTTTCCACAACCACATTAACTCATAAGAAAGCAATATCTTAACACTTGAAAGAGATACAAACAGTCGGAAGTTTAAATACACCTTAGCCAAATACATTTTCACAATTCCTGACATTTAATCCTAGTAAAAATTCCCTGTCTTAGGTCAGTTAGGATCACCACTTTATTTTAAGAATGTGAAATGTCAGAATAATAGTAGAGAGAATGATTTATTTCAGCTTTTATTTCTTTCATCACATTCCCAGTCAGTCAGAAGTTTACATACACTCAATTAGTATTTGGTAGCATTGCCTTTAAATTGTTTAACTTGGGTCAAACGTTTCGGGTAGCCTTCCACAAGTTTCCCACAATAAGTTGGGTGAATTTTGGCCCATTCCTCCTGACAGAGCTGGTGTAACGGAGTCAGGTTTGTAGGCCTCCTTGCTCGCACACTCTTTTTCAGTTCTGTCCACAAATGTTCTATAGGATTGAGGTCAGGGCTTTGTGATGGCCACTCCAATACCTTGACTTTGTTGTCCTTAAGCCATTTTGCCACAACTTTTGAAGTATGCTTGGGGGTCATTGTCCATTTGGAAGACCCATTTGCTACCAAACTTTAACTTCCTGACTGATGTCTTGAGATGTTGCTTCAATATATCCACACAATTTTCCTACCTCATGATGCCATCTATTTTGTGAAGTGCACCAGTCCCTCCTGCAGCAAAGCACCCCCACAACATGATGCTGCCACCCCCGAGCTTCACGGTTGGGACGGTGTTCTTCGGCTTGCAAGCCTTCCCCTTTTTCCTCCAAACACAATGATGGTCATTATGGCCAAACAGTTCTATTTTTGTTTCATCAGACCAGAGGTCCTTTGCTGTTGTTCTGGGATTGATTTGCACTTTTCGCACCAAAGTACGTTCATCTCTAGGAGACAGAGTGGTATGACGGCTGCGTGGTCCCATGGTGTTTATACTTGCGTACTATTGCGTACTATTGTTTGTACAGATGAATGTGGTACCTTCAGGCGTTTGGAAATTGCTCCCGATGATGAACCAGACTTGGCTGATTTATTTTGATTTTCCCATGATGTCAAGCAAAGAGGCACTGAAGGTAGGCCTTGAAATACATCCACAGGCACACCTCCTATTGACTCAAATTATGTCAATTAGCCTATCAGAAGCTTCTAAAACTATGATATCATTATCTGGAATTTTCCAACCTGTTTAACTTCTGACCCACTGGAATTGTGATACAATTGTTGGAAAAATTACTTGTGTCATAAACAACGTAGATGTCCTAAACGACTTGCCAAAACTATAGTTTGTTAACAAGAAATCTGTGGAGTGGTTGATACATTATTTTTTTTTTTAACCTTTATTTAACAAGGCAAGTCAGTTAAGAACAAATTCTTATGTTCAATGATGGCCTAGGAACAGTGGGTTAACTGCCTTGTTAAGGGGCAGAATGACATATTTTTACCTCGTCAGCTCGGCGATTCAATCTTGCAACCTTTCGGTTACTAGTCCAACGCTCTAACCACTAGGTTACCTACCGCCCCTAATGACTCCAACCTAAGAGTGTGTAAACTTACGACTTAAACTGATGTTAACAGACGTCTATTTTCTGGGTGACCTGAATATTGACTGGTTTTCATCAAGCTGTCACTCAAGAGGAAGCTTTCTCACGGTAACCAGTGCCTGTAATCTGGTTGAGGTTATTAATCAACCTACCAGTGTGTTTACAAACACTACAGGAACTATCTCATCCACATGTATTGATCACATTAATACTAATAATGTAGAACCAGGTTCTAAAGCTGTATGACATTGTTCCTTCCAGTTATTGATAAGACGTTAGACCTGTTAGAGGCCCTGTGGATTGATGAGGAATTGAAAAGTTGTATCTACACACAACACCCCATAACAACAAAGCAAAAACAGGTTTCTAGAATAAAATAAAATTTAAAAAATGAAATATCACATCAACATAAAATTCCTCTCCGCAGATACTCTCAAGCTCTGTCAGGTTGAATGGGGAGCGTCTCTCCAGAGATGTTCAATTGTGTTCCAGTCCGGGCTCTGGCTGGGTCACTCAAGGACATTCAGAGACTTGTCCTGAAGCCACTCCTGCTTTTTCTTGGCTGTGTGCTTAGGGTCGTTGTTGTGTTGGAAGGTGAGCCTTCGCCCCAGTCCTGAGCACTCTGGAGCTGTCAAGGCGGTGTGTGTAGCTGGTGCATGAGAGTCAGGCGCAGGAGAGCAGAGATGAGTGAACAAAAGCACTTTACTGAGGCACAGTAAACCAACAAACGCAATAGCGTCACAAAACAAATGCCCACAGAAAACAAGTGCGGTACGATATGAAATACGGCGCAAACCAGCCGGAACTGTAGCACTGAATAAAACGTTACACACACACAGAGGGTTAAATAAACAACAAGTATTAAGGGAATGACAACCAAGTGTGTGGGGAAACAAGACAAAACAAATGGAAAATGAAAAGTGGATCGGTGATGGCTAGAAGACCGGTGACGACGACCGCCAAACGCCGCCCGAACAAGGAGAGGCACCGCCTTCGGCGGAAGTCGTGACAGGAGCCCTGAGCACTCCTGAGCACTCCCCAGTCCTGAGCACTCTGGAGCAGGTTTTCATCAAGTATCTCTCTGTACTTTGCTCCATTCATCTTTCCCTCGATCCTGACTAGTCTCCCAGTCCATGCTGCTGAAAAACATCCCCACAGAATGATGCTGCCACCCCCATGCTTCACCGTAGGGATGGTGCCAGGTTTCCTCCAGACGTGACACTTGGCATTCAGGCCAAATAGTTAGATCTTGGTTTCATCAGACCAGAGAATATTGTTTCTCACGGTCTGAGAGTCTTTAGGTGCCTTTTGGCAAGCTCCAAGTGGGCTGTCATGTACCTTTTACTGAGGAGTGGCTTCCCTCTGGCCACTCTACCATCACCTCCCTGAGTAAGGCCCTACTCCCCCAATTGCTCAGTTTGGCTGGGTGGCCAGCGCTTCCATTTAGGAATGATGGATGCCACTGTGTTTTTGGGGACATATTTTCACTCTGTCATTATGGGGCATTTTGTGTAGATTGATGAGGGGAAAGAATTATTTCATCAATTTTAGAATAAGGCTGTAACGTTAAAAAAATGTAGAATACCAGTCAAAAGTTTGGAGACACCTACTTATTCAAGGGTTTTTCTAAATGTTTTACTATTTTCTCCTTTGTAGAATGATAAATGAAGACATCAGAACTATGAAATAACACATATGGAATCATGTAGTAATCAAAAAAGTGTTTATAATTCAATATAATTATGTAATGACAATAATTTAATCTTCTGATAATAGATCGGTGTAGATGAGAAATCAAAACCTGGAAAGATATAGGTGCTGGTGCTTAGCACGGACGGACAGGAGGAGGTATTTTACTCACAGCTGGAGAAGATGAGCGGGCATGAGTGTTCGTCCATGGGGAAGTTATGCAGCTGTAACTGGCATTCTGCATTTATGGTCAGTCTGGCAAAAAGAGATTGAGAGACAAAGAGACAGACAGGAGAGAAAGACAGAGAGAGAAAAAAACAGACAGAGGGAGAGATTTTAATTAATCATAATGGAAACATTTTACATTTGGGTAGAAAAGGAAATAATCTCAACAGAGAAAAATGTCCTGTGGCGCTACCTACACTGAGTGTACAAAACATTATGAACACCTTTCTATTAACCCTAACCCTTCCTAATATTAAGTTGAACATCAAGAACACCTTCCTATTGAGTTGCACCCCCCTTTTCCCTCAGAAGAACCTCAATTTGTCAGGGCATGGACTGTCTATTATAGCTGGACGACCTTGCCATACCTATTTGTTCAATCTCTTCAATCTAAGCCTACAGGAAAGAGTTTGTAGCGTGGTTCGTTCTGCATTGTGTACTTTTAATTAGGACACTGCCACAACTGGAGGTTCTGCTGGTTGTATTATTTTTATTTGCCCTGCACACAAAGAGACAACACACAATATGTTAGCCCTTGGGGCAGTCACAGCTCTCAGGCACCTCGCTATAAACAAAATATTCCAGTTATTACAATATGATATGAAAAAGTGTTTCTACACCAAAAAATAACATTAGCCATGCATCTGTAATTAAATTTAAAAAAACACACCAAATTATTATTATTATTATCAAATTATTAAAATCCCCTCTTGACCTGGCCTATTCGAACTGGTCCTTGTGTACAATTTGGTGCATAATCTAGGAGAAAAACACTGCTACATTCACCCCCACTGTATTACACTAGATTATAGGCACAAAACAAAACACATTACCTCGAAGGTTACAAAGCAAAGAAAGAAAACTACCCAGTGTAGTCCCTTAATTCTAGACCCACAAATGGTCGATCAGCTGAAAAGCTAATCCCGTGAAGGATTAGGAAAAATAAGGGGTGGCTAATCCCTTATCCAACCATATGCGAAAAATGCCATATACATTTTATGCTGATGGACTACACACAAAGTTACATGAATTGTCAAATATATTAGAAAAACCCACAAATCATTCTAAGACACGCTTAGATGACTAAAAGTAGTAAAAAGTAAAAAATACTACAAAAAGAAAAGGTAGGCAATATCCTACCGTCACTGAGAAACCAAGAACTGTTTCATTTCCTGTCTAGACATAGTTTGGATTAGCCTATTCACTGGCTTAATAAGTCTACCTAGTCTTGTCCGAACACCCTCACCCAAAAACCTAGCAGGAATGTCACGGACAGCGCTAACTGTAGTACTCCCCACCTCAGGATGGGGAGTACTACAGATCGGCATATCCGGAGCCAAGCACACTTTCAGCTACAGACTCAACACTAGTAGTGTCAGACGACTGATCAGAATCCTGGTAGATTGTCACAGACCACACCGACGAAGCCTCTTCAACCAAGGTAACATCATCTGTCACAGCATCATCCATACTGAATGGTTTCTCTATCAGAACTCTTGTAGGCTTCGGGGATATCTCTCTGGTCCACTTCTGCTGAGCACACTTTACTCAAGGGAACTTCATACGGTTGTTCCACTTCACTTCCATCAGCTGGGACTTCACCATCCTCTTGGAGTATCCTCCCAGAAGACTCAGGAAGGCTTGCTACCCAGTGGACAGTCCTGGCGTCACTCCCATCCATTTGGCTGGACTCTGCAGACATCTCAGAGATCACGTCACCACTCGATAGAGATTTATTTAACACATCTTCAATTTAAGCCTACTAGACAGTGTGTGCCCTCAGGCCTGGAGGGAAGCAAAAGTCATTCCGCTACCCAAGAATATCAAAGCCCCCTTTACTGGCTCAAACAGTCGACCAATCAGCATGTAACCAAACTTTAGTAAACTTTTGTAAAAAGTGTTGGACGAGATACAATGCCATTTCACAGTAAACAAATTAACAACAGATTTTCAGCACGCTTACAGGGAAGGGCATGCAACATGTACTTACACAAATGACTGATGTTTGGCTGAGAGAAATTGATAAAAAAATATTATGGGAGCTGTTTTGTTAGACTTCAGTGCAACATTTGACATTATCAATCATAATCTGCTGCTTGAAAATGTATGTGTTTTGGCTTTACATCCCCTGCTATTTTGTGGAACGAGAATGACCTGTCTAACAGAACACAGGGGGTGTTATTTAATGGGAACCTCTCCAACATAATCCAGGTACAGTCAGGCATTCCCCAGGGCAGTTGTTGAGGCTCCTTACTTTTGTCAGTCTTTACTAATGACATGCCACTGACTCTGAGTAAAGCCTGTGTGTCTATGTATGCTGATGAAGCAACACTATACAAGTCAGTTACCACAGCAAGTTAATTTACTGAAACACATAACAAAGAGCTACAGTTAGTTTCAGAATGGGGGGCAAGGAATAAGTTAGCACTAAATCTTTCAAAAACTAAAAGCATTGTATTTTGGACAGATCATTCACTAAACCCTAAACCTCAATTAAATCTTGTAATGAATAATGTGGAAATTGAGCAAATTGAGGTGACTAAACTGCTTGGAGTAACCCTGGAGTGTAAACTGTCATGGTAAATACACAATGATACAACAGTAGCTAAGATAGCGAGAGGTCTGTCTATAATTAAGCGTTGCTCTGCATCCTTAACAACACTATCAACAAGGCAGGTCCTACAGGCCCTGGTATGGTCGCACCTGGACTACTGTTCAGTAGTGTGGTCAGGTGCCACAAAGAGGGACTTGGGAAAATTGCAGTTGGCTCAGAACAGGGCAGCACGGCTGGCCCTTAAAAGTACACGGAGAGCTAACATTAATGACATGAATGTCAATCACTCATGGCTCAAAGTATAAGAGAGATTTACTTAATCATTACTTGTTTTTGTAAACTACTAGCACACAGCTCAGACACCCATGCATACCCCACAAGACATGCCACCAGAGGTCTCTTCACAGTCCCCAAGTCCAGAACAGGCTTTGAGAGGTGCACAGTACTACATAGAGCCATGGCTACATGGAACTCTATTCCACATCAGGTAACTGATGCAAGAAGTAGAATCAGATAACAAAACAGATACAAATACCCATTATGGAACAGAGGGGGCTGTGAAGAGACACACAGACACACACAGGCACAGACACATGCATACACACACATGATAACATACACACTATACACATGGAGTTGGCGGTTATTTAGAATGCATCAGATTCTGTATTTACTATAGCATAGCTTCATAAGGTCCGATAGAGACCAAATCCCTTTGTTCTCCAGTCTTCCCGCGCTTTCATTCAAGCCAACCCCCTCTCTTTGTGTAACCAGTCGTGATATTGGTTCCTTCCACCAGGGACGTTCTTCATGTATGACATAATTAGTAATCAATGTATGATCCATCTTGTGTATATGTAATTCTGTGTGATTATTTAGATATTTAGTAAATAAATGATTAAACAAATTTTGTATTGCTGATTCAACTTGGTAGCCGGGGTTCGTGAAGATAACCAAGAATTCTACGATGTTCAGATGAGACTGAAATAAGGTGATGATTATTGATTGACTGCCATTGATGTAAAAGATTACCAGATCTTTAAGAGTTTATTCGGAAGTTGACAGCTCTATAAACATTCTTTCGTGGTGCCCCGACTTTCTAGTTAACTAATATTACCTGATTAGTTAATCAGGTAATATTAATTACAGAGAAATGATTTTATAGAATAGCATGTCATATCACTTAATCCGGCATAGCCAAAGACACAACACTATCATGGTCCAAACAGATCAAGACATTCGTGAAGAGGGCACGTCAACACCTTTTCTCCCTCAGGAGACAGAAAAGATTTGGCATGGGTCCTCAGATCCTCAAAATGGTTCTACAGCTGCACCATCGAGAGCATCCTGACTGATTGCATCACTAACTGGTATGGCAACTGCTCAGCCTCCAACCGCAAGGCACTACAGAGGGTGGTGCGTACGGCCCAGTACATAACTGGGGCCAAGCTTCCTGCGATCCAGGACCTCTATACCAGGCGGTGTCAGAAGAAGGCCCTGAAAATGGTCTAAGACTCCAGCCACCCTAGTCATAGACTGCTCTCTCTGCTACCACACGGCAAGCGGTACCGGAGCACCAAGTCTAGGTCCAAAAGGCTATTCAACAGTTTCTACCCCAAAGCCATAAGACTCCTGAACAGCTAATCAATTGGCTACCCAGACTATTTGCATTGCCCCCTATTTTACGCTGCTGCTACTCTCTGTTTATTATCTATACATAGTCACTTTAACTCTACCTACAAGTACATATTACCTCAATTACTTTTATTTCTTATTTTTTACTTATCTATTTTTTACTTAACACGTATTTTTCTTAAACTGCATTGTTGGTTAAGGGCTTGTAAGCATTTCACTGTAAGTTGAAATGAAGACAAATAACATTTGATTTTATTTGAGTCCCAAATGTCAGCCTATTGCCTATGTAGTGACCTACTGTATATAGGGGATAGGGTGCAGTTTGAGACACAACCAAAGTCTGCCTGCAGTAATGTCCTCAGAACAGCCTCAATCTGTCCTGGCATGGACTCTAAGGGATGCTGGCCCATGTTGACGCCAATGCTTTCCACAGTTGTCTCAAGTTGGCTGGATGTCCTTTGGGTGGTGGACCATTCTTGATACACACAGAACTATTGAGTGTGAAAAACCCAGCAGCGTGGCATTTCTTGACACAAACCGGTGCGCCTGGCACCTACTACCATACCCCTTTCAAAGGCACTTAAATATTTTGTCTTGCTCATTCACCCTTTCAATGGCACACATACACAATCCATGTCTCAAGGCTTACAAATGATTTTTGAACCGTCTCCTCCCCTTCATCTACACTGATTGAAGTGGATTTAACAAGGGACATCAATAAGGGATCATCGTTTTCCCCTGGATTCACCTGGTCAGTCTATGTCATGGAAAGAGCAGGTGTTCATAATGTTTTGTACACTAAGTGTAGATGATCAATATGACTCCATTAGAGAGAATCCATGAATATAGATGATCAATATGACTCCATTAGAGCGAATCCATGAATATATATGATCAATATGACTCCCATTAGAGAGAATCCATGAATATATATGATCAATATGACTCCATTAGAGAGAATCCATGAATATAGATGATCAATATGACTCCATTAGAGAGAATCCATGAATATAGATGATCAATATGACTCCATTAGAGAGAATCCATGAATATAGATGACCAATATGACTCCATTAGAGAGAATCCATGAATATATATGATCAATATGACTCCATTAGAGAGAATCCATGAATATATATGATCAATATGACTCCATTAGAGAGAATCCATGAATATATATGATCAATATGACTCCATTAGAGAGAATCCATGAATATAGATGACCAATATGACTCCATGAGAGAGAATCCATGAATATATATGATCAATATGACTCCATTAGAGAGAATCCATGAATATATATGATCAATATGACTCCATTAGAGAGAATCCATGAATATATATGATCAATATGACTCCATTAGAGAGAATCCATGAATATAGATATAGATCAATAAGACTCCTTTGTTCATGATTTGACTCACCCACAGAAATGCCTCATTGCAAACCCGCTGGTCCAGGGAAAAGCTTCACAGAGACTTTGTGGCTGCATCCCAAATGGCACTCTATTCCCTGCTCTACTGTAACAAGCTAGGTGCTCTACTGTAACAAGCTAGGTGCTCTACTGTAACAAGCCAGGTGCTCTACTGTAACAAGCTAGGTGCTCTACAGTAACAAGCTAGGTGCTCTACAGTAACAAGCTAGGTGCTCTACTGTAACAAGCTAGGTGCTCTACTGTAACAAGCTAGGTGCTCTACAGTAACAAGCTAGGTGCTCTACTGTAACAAGCTAGGTGCTCTACTGTAACAAGCTAGGTGCTCTACTGTAACAAGCTAGGTGCTCTACTGTAACAAGCCAGGTGCTCTACAGTAACAAGCTAGGTGCTCTACAGTAACAAGCTAGGTGCTCTACTGTAACAAGCTAGGTGCTCTACAGTAACAAGCTAGGTGCTCTACTGTAACAAGCTAGGTGCTCTACAGTAACAAGCTAGGTGCTCTACAGTAACAAGCTAGATGCTCTACAGTAACAAGCTAGGTGCTCTACTGTAACAAGCTAGGTGCTCTACAGTAACAAGCTAGGTGCTCTACAGTAACAAGCGAGATGCTCTACAGTAACAAGCTAGGTGCTCTACTGTAACAAGCTAGGTGCTCTACTGTAACAAGCTAGGTGCTCTACTGTAACAAGCCAGGTGCTCTACAGTAACAAGCTAGGTGCTCTACTGTAACAAGCTAGGTGCTCTACAGTAACAAGCTAGGTGCTCTACTGTAACAAGCTAGGTGCTCTACAGTAACAAGCTAGGTGCTCTACTGTAACAAGCTAGATGCTCTACTGTAACAAGCTAGGTGCTCTACTGTAACAAGCTAGGTGCTCTACTGTAACAAGCCAGGTGCTCTACTGTAACAAGCTAGGTGCTCTACTGTAACAAGCTAGGTGCTCTACTGTAACAAGCCAGGTGCTCTACTGTAACAAGCTAGGTGCTCTACTGTAACAAGCTAGGTGCTTACGGGTAATATGGTGCCACACAGACAATTTTCAGCTGTTACATCTCCCCTTGTCCAACGAGCTGCTCCCCTCCTTCCCTACTCTGACTCCCCTCACAAAATAGGCCACCTCAGAGTGCCTTGGCATCACCTTGCTCAAGGGCAGAACGTAAAAGGGGATATCTGCAATGGTGCCAGTAGTGACTGCTGTGTGGCTGTAAAAACAAATGAGAGATTGTAGGTGTACCATAACAACATTAATCCCCAAATACTGGCACCTGCAAAAATAGCTTTTTTTTTTGGTTATTTCTCTTTTTGGGGAGAGATCTATTCAACTGTCAAGTCAGAGGGATTTCAACAAAGATGTATTTGTCAAGCATTTCATCTAATCTTGCTTGGAGACGTGTCTGTCTGAGACTTGCCTGTCTGAGACGTGTCTGTCTGAGACGTGTCTGTTAGTGACGTGTGAATGTAATAGACATACGCTGGATGATTTGTTGCAGTGTTCAGGCTTAGGGATGATTTGTTGCAGTGTTCGGGTTTAGGGATGATTTGTTGCAGTGTTCAGGCTTAGGGATGATTTGTTGCAGTGTTCAGGCTTAGGGATGATTTGTTGCAGTGTTCAGGCTTAGGGATGATTTGTTGCAGTGTTCTGGCTTAGGGATGATTTGTTGCAGTGTTCAGGCTTAAAGATGATTTGTTGCAGTGTTCAGGATTAGGGATGATTTGTTGCAGTGTTTGGTTTTAGGGATGATTTGTTGCAGTGTTCAGGCTTGGGGATGATATGTTGCAGTGTTTGGGCTTAGGGATGATTTGTTACAGTGTTTGGGCTTGGGGATGATTTGTGGCAGTGTTCAGGCTTAGGGATGATTTGTGGCAGTGTTTGGGCTTGGGGATGATTTGTGGCAGTGTTCAGGCTTAGGGATGATTTGTGGCAGTGTTTGGGCTTGGGGATGATTTGTGGCAGTGTTCAGGCTTGGGGATGATTTGTGGCAGTGTTTGGGCTTGGGGATGATTTGTGGCAGTGTTCAGGCTTGGGGATGACATGTTGCAGTGTTTGGGCTTGGGGATGATTTGTGGCAGTGTTCAGGCTTGGGGATGATTTGTGGCAGTGTTCAGGCTTAGGGATGATTTGTGGCAGTGTTTGGGCTTGGGGCAGCTTTACAGTGAGGACTGACAAACTAAAGCTCAGTAATTGGATAACGATGTATTTCCACTATTAATAGTTGATTCATCAGGTCAAAGACTTTCTCTGTCACTGGTGAATAAGACTGAGTATATACAGTGAACAAAAATATAAATGCAACAATTTCAAAGATTTTACAGGGAAATTAGTCCATTTAAATACATTAATTAGGCCCTAATCTATGGATTTCACATGACTGGGAATACAGATATGCATCTGATGGTCACAGATAATAACAAAGGTAGGGGTGTGGATCAGAAAACCAGTCTGTATCTGGTGTGACACCATTTACCTCATGCAGCGTGACACATCTCCTTCACATAGAGTTGATCAGGCTGCTGACTGTGGTCTGTGGAATGTTGTCCCACTCCGCTTCAATGGCTGTGCACAGTACTGGATATTGGCAGGAACTGGAACACGCTGTCATACACGTCGATACAGAGCATCCCAAACATGCTCAATGGGTGACAAGTCTGAGTATGCAGGCCATGGAAGAACTGGGACATTTTCAGCTGCCAGGAATTGTGTGCGGATCCTAGTGACATGGGGCCGTGCATTATCATGGTGAAACATGAGGTGATGGCGGCGGATGAATGGCACGACAACGGGCCTCGGGATCTTGTCACGGTATCTCTGTGCATTAAAATAACCATCGATAAAATACAATGGTGTTCATTGTTTGTAGCTTGTGCCTGCGCATACCATAACCCCACCGCCAGCCACCATCGGGGCACTCTGTTCACAATGTTGACATTAGCAAACCGCTCGCACACACGAAACCATACACGCAGTCTGCCATCTGCTTCTCCAGCATGCCAGTGGCCATTGAAGGTAAACATTTGTGCAGAAATTCTTCGGTTGTGCAAACCAACCAAAAGGATTCTACCTGGAACCAAATAGGTTTCTTCAAAGGGTTATCCTATGGGGACAGCCGAAACACCCTTTTGGGTTCTAAATAGCACTGTAGTTCACTACAGTGCCTTGCAAAAGTATTCATCCCCCTTGGTGTTTTTCATATTTTCTTGAATTACAACCTGTAATTTATATGGATTGTTATGTGGATTTCATGCAATGGACATAAAATAGTCCAAATTGGTGAAGTGAAATGAAAAATATTACTTGTTTAAAAAAAAAGAAAGAAAAAAAAAAAAACTGGACATATGAATTCACCCCCATTGCTATGAAGCCACTAAATAAGATCTGGTGCAACCAAGTACCTTCAGAAGCTAGTTAAATAAAGTCCACCTGTGTGCAAGTGTCACATGATCTCAGTATATATACACCTGTTCTGAATGGCCCCAGAGTCTGCAAAACCACTAAGCAAGGGGCACCACCAAATGAAGATCAAGGAGCTCTCCAAACATTGTGAAGAAGTACAGATTAGGGTTGAGTTACAAGAAAATATTCAAAACTTTGAACATCCCACAGAGCACCATTAAATCCATGAAATCCCCCCAAAAAATTAAGAATATGGCACCACAACAAACCTGCCAAGAGAGGGCCGCCCACCAAAACTCACAGACCAGGCAAGGAGGGCATTAATCAGAGAGGCAACAAAGAGACCAAAGATAACCCTGAAGGAGCTGCAAAGATTGGAGTATCTGTCCATAGGACCACTTTAATCCGTGCACTCCACAGAGCTGGGATTTATGGAAGAGTGTCCAGAAAAAAGCCATTGCTTAAAGAAAAAAATAAGCAAACAGATTTGGTGTTCGCCAAAAGGCATGTGGGAGACTCCACAAACATATTGAAGAAGGTACTCTGGTCAGATGAGACTAAAATGTAGCTTTTTGGCCAACAAGGAAAACGCTATGTCTGAAAACCCAACACCTCTTATCACCCCGAGAAAATCCATCCCCACAGTGAAGCATGGTGGTGGCAGCATCATGCTGTGGGAATGGGAAACTGGTCAGAATTGAAGGAATGATGGATGGCGCTAAATAAAGGGAAATTCTTGAGGGAAACCTGTTTCAGTCTTCCAGAGATTTGAGACTGGGATGGAGGTTCACCTTCCAGCAGGACAATGACCCTAAGCATACTGCTAAAGCAACACTCGAGTGGTTTAATCGGAAACATTTAAATGTCTTGGAATGGCCTAGTCAAAGCCCAGACCTCAATCCAATTGAGAATCTGTGGTATGACTTAAAGATTGCCCATCCAACTTGAAAGAGCTGGAGCAATTTTGCCTTGAAGAATGGGCAAAAATCCCAGTGGCTAGATGTGCCAAGCTTATAGAGACATACCCCAAGAGACTTGTAGCTGTAATTGCTGCAAAAGGTGTCTCTACAAAGTATTGACTTTGGGGGGTGAATAGTTATGCATGCTCAATTTGATTTCTTATTTGTTTCATGTTCAAAGTGGTAGGCATGTTGTGTAAATCAAATGATGCAAACCCCCAAAAAAAAAAAATCTATTTTAATTTCAGGTTGTAAGGCAACAAAATAGGAAAAATGCTTTACTTTCGCAAGCCATTGTACTTTTAACTTCTGGGCCGCACTATATATGGAATAGGGTGTCATTTGAGACACATCTCACACCACATGCTCAGAAGCTGTATGTGCACCATACTGTAAAGCAGGGTTCCCCTATTGGCGGCCCAAGCGTGATTTTATTTGCCCCCCCCCAAGTTTTCTGAGGAACAAATTATTGGACATCAAATTTTGTAACAAGCAAATCAGTTTCAAGTGATTTTAAGTTTAGAAATCTGTTTCAAAGTATTAAAACAAGCACAACAGAGATACGCTCACTGCCAAATTTTACAGGTACACACATCTAGTACCAGGTCAGACCCCGCTTTGCCTCCAGAACAGCCAGAACATTTGGGGGGGCATGTATTCTACAAGTCGGAAACGTTCCACAGGGATGTTTGTCCATTCTGACACGATGGCATCACGCAGTTGCTGCAGATTGGACGGCGGTACATTACCGCCACCAGCCTGTATCGTTGACACCAGGTAGGATGTGGCTGCAACAGCCCATCCGTGACAAGGACCAATGAGTTGTACGTTCCAAGATGTCGTTCTGCACACCACTGTTGTACTGCGCCGTTAATTGGTCTGTATGTGGCCAAGCCAGTTAGCTTGCACGATTCCTGCCATTCTCCTTCGACCTCTCATCAACGAGCTGTTTTCGCCCACAGGGCTGCCGCTGCCTGTAGGTTTTTTTGTTTGTCACACCATTCTCAGTAAACCCTAGACACTGTCGTGCATAAAAAGCCCAGGTTGCCGTTTCTGAGATACTGGAGTATGTGCACCTGGCACCGACATTCAACTCACGCTCAAAGACTTAGGTCACTCGTTTTGCCCATTCTAACGTTCAATAGAACAATAACTGAATGCCTCGATGCCTGTATGCCTGCGTTATATAGTAAACCACGGCCATGTGACTCACTGTCTGTAGGAGCGAGTGTATGTGTTTGTACAGTATATACAAATAAAAATAAACAAGGTTTGAAATTATGATGTTTTAGTCAAATATGATATCTGTTTGGGATTCTTGCGGTCAATTTGCAATCTACTAATTATTTGTAATTATGATCTGGCCCCCTGATCATCCGTTCAAGACAAAATCGGACCGCGGCTGAATATTGTTGATGATCCCTGCTGTAAAGTATAGGAATTTATGTAGAGAATTGTCCGGGGCAGAAACCTCACACACCACCTCTAACGTAATTGGACAAGTCGGCTCCGATATTAGCGTATGCAGCTCTGTCAATGAGGAAATCCTGTGTAGATACCAGAGGGACTTGTGCTTAAAATACATAAAGTGCTTGGCTTTTTTGAACTTGTTGATTGTGAACTATTCTTAAAAATAAAACAATATATAAAATGAAATAAAATTGAAATATGATTTCAGGTTTTTACATTTGCATGTTCTATACATCTTGGAATATTGGTGTATAATGGAAAACATGATTAAGAGGGACAGTCAATTTTAGCAAGATTTTATTTTTTATATATTTATTTATTTCACCTTTATTTAACCAGGAACAAGTTCTCATTTACAACTGCCACCTGGCCAAGATAAAGCAAAGCAGTTCGACACATACAACAACACAGAGTTACACATTGGAGTAAACAAACATACAGTCAATAATACAGTAGAAAAAAAACAAATCTATATACAGTATGTGCAAATGAGGTAAGATAAGGAACATAAGGCAATAAATAGACCATGGTGGCAAAGTAATTACAACATAGCAATTAAACACAGGAATGGTAGATGTGCAGTTGATGAATGTGTAATGTAGAAAAACTGGGGTGCAAAGGAACAAGATAAATAAATAAACACGGTAGGGGATGAGGTAGTTGGTTGTGCTATTTACAGATGGGCTTTATACAGGTGCAGGGGTCTGTGAACTGCTCTGACAGCTGGTGCTTAAAGCTGGTGAGGGAGATAAGTGTCTCCAGTTTCAGAGATGTTTGTAGTTCGTTCCAGTCATTGGCAGCAGAGAACTTGAAGGAAAGTAGGAATTGGCTTTGGGGATGACCAGTGAGATATACCTGCTGGAGCGCGTGCTACAGGTGGGTGCTGCTATGGTGACCAGCGAGCTGAGATAAGGCGGGGCTTTACCTAGCAGGGACTTGTAGATGACCTGGAGCCAGTGGGTTTGGCAACGAGTGTAAAGCGAAGGCCAGCCAAAGAGAGAGTACAGGTCGCAGTGGTGGGTAGTATATGGGGCTTTGGTGACAAAACGGATGGCACTGTGATAGACTATATCCAATTTGTTGAGTAGAGTGTTGGAGGCTATTTTGTAAATGACATCGCCGAAGTCGAGGATCGGTAGGATGGTCAGTTTTACGAGGGTATGTTTGGCAGCATGAGTGAAGGATGCTTTGTTGCGAAATAGGAAACCAATTCTAGATTTAATTTTGGATTGGAGATGTTTGATGTGAGTCTGGAAGGAGAGTTTACAGTCTAACCAAACACCTAGGTATTTGTAGTTGTCCACATAATCTAAGACAGAACCGTCCAGAGTAGTGATGCTGGACTTGCAGGTCAGGTGCGGGCAGCGATCGGTTGAAGAGCATTCATTTAGTTTTACTTGTGTTTAAGAGCAGTTGGAGGCCATGGAAGGAGAGTTGTATGGCATTGAAGCATTGAAGACTTTACAGTGTCCCAGAACTTTTTTGAGTTTGTGTTACAGGAAGCAAATTTCTGCTTGAAAAAGCTAGCCTTGGCATTCCTAACTGCCAGTGTATATTGGTTCCTGACTTCCCTGAAAAGTTGCATATCACGGGGGCTGTTCGATGCTAATGCAGAACGCCACAGGATGTTTTTGTGCTGGTCAAGGGCTGAAGTTTGACTATGGGCACGAAAGCTAGCATACATTTTGTCCAAAGCTGAGCCAGTCACTGAAATAATCTTTGACTGAAAATATGCTGCCCATCTGTAAATAGCCCATCCAACCAACTACCTACCTCATCCCCATATTTGTTTTTTTTTCTGCCGTTTTGCACACCAGTATTTCTACTTGCACATCCTCATCTATCACTCCAGTTTTAATTGCTAAATTGCAATTACTTCGCCACTACGGCCTATTTATTGCCTTACCTACTTAATTTGCACGTACTGTATACAGATGTTCTATTGTGTTATTGACTGTACGTTTGTTTATCCCATGTGTAACTCTGTGTTGTTGTTTGTGTCACACTGCTGTGCTTTATCTTGGCCAGGTCTCAGTTGTAAATGAGAACTTGTTCTCAACTGGCCTACCTGGTTAAATAAAGGGGAAATAAACAAATGTAAAAAAAAAAATTAAATGATGAGTTTGTGATATACCTATTTATCAGCTTTGGCGCACATGTTTATAGTAAATCATTTGACCACACGCCTTGCGGGTTGATAATGATCTCTTTTCTTTTATGTTTTACTTTGTAAAATAAGCTGTTACGGGTCTGTTTTATTTACTATAATGCTACTACTACTCACATTTATTATAAGGGAAACAAAATCATGCTACGTGTTGCAGTAGGCCTTTAGAATAATGCTAAGCATGTTATTGATGAGGGGAAACAAACGATGCCAGTCAGCCTGCCCATCGAAACTACACCGAAACGATACCGAAACTAATTTTACACATAATAAAAGTTAGCCTATAGACAAGATTGAATTGACAATAGTCTGATTAGTGAAAGTATTATCGGTTGCCATGACAGGTGCAGGGATAGGATCAAATCCTCCTTCAGTCACATGCAGGTGTCACGACTTCCGCCGAAGTCGGTGCCTCTCCTTGTTCGGGTGGTGTTCGGCGTTCGACGTCACCGGACTTCTAGCCATTCTAGACATTTTCCATTTGTTTTGTCTTGTTTCACCACACACCTCGTTGTCATTCCCTCATTACTTGTCATGTATTTAACCCTCTGGTTTCCACCCATGTCTGTGTGTGTGATTGTTTATGTCAGTGGCACGTTTCCGGCTGGTTTGCGCCGGACTTGGTAATTTGTACTTTGTGCTGCCGCACTTTATTCTGTAGGCATTTGTTTTTGTGACGCATTGCGTTCTATGTTGTTACTGTGCCACAGTAAAGGGTTTTCGTCCACTCATCCCTGCTCTCCTGCGCCTGACTCTCACGCACCAGCTATACACACGGAACCTGACAGCAGGTAAAACATTTAGTAAAATAACTCTCAAAATTCAAGAGGTACAGCTCTATTTTCAAATGTCACTTTTTTAAAGAATATCTGCCATGACCATACGTTCAGCACATGACCACTCGCAGGAATATCTGCTCTGACCATACGTTCAGCACATGACCACTCGCTGGCAGGAATATCTGCCATGACCATACGTTCAGCACATGACCACTCGCTGGCAGGAATATCTGCCCTGACCATACGTTCAACACATGACCACTCGCTGGCAGGAATACCTGCCCTGACCATACGTTCAGCACATGACCACTCGCTGGCAGGAATATCTGCCCTGACCATACGTTCAGCACATGACCACTCGCTGGCAGGAATATCTGCCCTGACCATACGTTCAGCACATGACCACTCGCTGGCAGGAATATCTGCCATGACCATACGTTCAGCACATGACCACTCGCTGGCAGGAATATCTGCCCTGACCATACGTTCAGCACATGACCACTCGCTGGCAGCATTGCTCTGGCTACTAAGCAGACTAGTAACATTATAAACGGAAAATTTGCTATTTGCAGAGGAGTGACGCCCTCTGACATGAAACAATGGATGAGCCCCAGTCAAGATGATGCACTCACACAGTGTATCTTTGGAAGTCAGCCTGATACTGATGCTTACTTTTTGAATCGCTGACTCTACCTTTACTTAAGTTGATTGAGTAATTTTCTGTCCTCAAGAACCATTTGAAAATAGGTTCCTGAAAGGGTCTCTGACTGTGCTATGTAGTAATCTGTTTGTTTAAAGCCATTATGCACTGAGGCTACCTGACTTGGCCTGTTGGGATTGTGCTATGCTGCTCTTTAATGGGTCTGTCACTGAGACTGAGCACAAACCAGACTGGGAAACAGAGTGGCACCAAGACTGCGTCCCAAATGGCACCCTGTTCCCTTGCACTACTTTTGACCAGAGCCCATATTGAACTATAGATAATAGGGGTTCCATTTGGAACACATCTCCAGCCTTAAATTCACAGCTGGTTGGTTCAGACATGGCCGAGGGTAGGCTTTTATAATCCTGCCCGGGGGATGGAGAATACGGGTATCTGATGGTATTAGAAAAAACATGATGGTGAATTTGTTGATATTCTGTAATGGCTTTTACCAAGCCAGAGAACAGAGAAATCCATCAACCGTTGTGGAAGCCAGACCTTCTAGAACCTTCCATTTGCTGATATTCTGTAATGGCTTTTACCAAGCCAGAGAACAGAGAAATCCATCAAACGTTGTGGAAGCCAGACCTTCTAGAACCTTCCATTTGCTGATATTCTGTAATGGCTTTTACCAAGCCAGAGAACAGAGAAATCCATCAAACGTTGTGGAAGCCAGACCTTCTAGAACCTTCCATTCGTTGCATTGGTTCCAGTGGTTGGGGTTTACTAAGGCCCCTTGGCACTTCCCTGTGTGACACTGATAAATACGCTGGGCTTCTGGTTAATAATGTGACAGCTGTGGCATTTCACTGCAAGGATTCTTCCCAAATGGCAGTAGTGCCCTATATAAGGAATAGGCTGCCATTTGAGACACAGGCATAGTGTTCATAACCACAGAACCAACTTGACAAATATTAACACCAAAACAAACACTCAAAGTGAAAAATAAAGTCAGACAAGTATAGCTGCAAGCAGCAATGCCGGGTTTCAGCTGTGGGCCCACTGTGCCACAATCAGGACAAATTGGACACATTGCCCTAGGACAAGTTACTTCCGTACTGTTTACCATGCTTACCAAATATCAGAACTCAAAATCAAACTGAAATAATAAAATAAAATAATAAATAAATAAATAAAATAATAAATAAAATATGCTTTTGATGTATTTTGGACCATTTTTAATGATGTTGACTACTTTAAACATCTTATTCTCCAGAACCGAGACTCTAGATGAAACATTATGGGCCAATGAGCTTGCATTGTTTTTGTAATGTCCAGCAACACCACCATGCAGCCAAACTGAACCATACTTTACAGATTAGCTAGACTCATTTGCATGACCATGTGTGCCAAATTCCATCACTCTCAGTGAAACAGAAGGTATAAACATGAGCCCGTTATAGAGCCACTGTGTGGTCAATATGAATGTGCTCGCATATGTTGAGTCTTCAGTGTTTTGTTACAACACGAATATCCGTGACTGAAATATATTAATTTAAGTGCCAGACCATGCTCACTTGAAGGCTTATTGTTGTTTTAGGTACTGGTCTGGAAAATGTTGTGTTGGGAGAACTTTGTCCAAAGATATCAAGTCTCGTGCAGATCGGTCATCTGCTGCCAGAGGAGTAGCGCTTTTAGTAGTGCCCAAAATGACAACGTATGTCACGCAACTGAGGGTAGAATGTGGAGAGGAATGGATTGGGTTCAGTCAGTCAACCTGATGAGCCTTTCCCAGCTAGCTAGTTCAGTCAGTCATCCTGATGAGACCTTCCCAGCTAGCTAGTTCAGTCAGTCGTCCTGATGAGACCTTCCCAGCTAGCTAGTTCAGTCAGACAACCTGATGAGCCCTTCCCAGCTAGCTAGTTCAGTCAGTCATCCTGATGAGCCCTTCCCAGCTAGCTAGTTCAGTCAGTCGTCCTGATGAGCCCTTCCCAGCTAGCTAGTTCAGTCAGTCGTCCTGATGAGACCTTCCCAGCTAGCTAGTTCAGTCAGTCGTCCTGATGAGCCCTTCCCAGCTAGCTAGTTTAGTCAGTCGTCCTGATGAGCCCTTCCCAGCTAGCTAGTTCAGTCAGTCGTCCTGATGAGCCCTTCCCAGCTAGCTAGTTCAGTCAGTCATCCTGATGAGCCCTTCCCAGCTAGCTAGTTCAGTCAGTCATCCTGATGAGACCTTCCCAGCTAGCTAGTTCAGTCAGTCATCCTGATGAGACCTTCCCAGCTAGCTAGTTCAGTCAGTCATCCTGATGAGACCTTCCCAGCTAGCTAGTTCAGTCAGTCATCCTGATGAGACCTTCCCAGCTAGCTAGTTCAGTCAGTCATCCTGATGAGACCTTCCCAGCTAGCTAGTTCAGTCAGTCATCCTGATGAGACCTTCCCAGCTAGCTAGTTCAGTCAGTCATCCTGATGAGCCCTTCCCAGCTAGCTAGTTCAGTCAGTCATCCTGATGAGACCTTCCCAGCTAGCTAGTTCAGTCAGTCATCCTGATGAGACCTTCCCAGCTAGCTAGTTCAGTCAGTCATCCTGATGAGCCCTTCCCAGCTAGCTAGTTCAGTCAGTCATCCTGATGAGCCCTTCCCAGCTAGCTAGTTCAGTCAGTCATCCTGATGAGACCTTCCCAGCTAGCTAGTTCAGTCAGTCATCCTGATGAGCCCTTCCCAGCTAGCTAGTTCAGTCAGTCATCCTGATGAGACCTTCCCAGCTAGCTAGTTCAGTCAGTCATCCTGATGAGACCTTCCCAGCTAGCTAGTTCAGTCAGTCATCCTGATGAGCCCTTCCCAGCTAGCTAGTTCAGTCAGTCATCCTGATGAGCCCTTCCCAGCTAGCTAGTTCAGTCAGTCATCCTGATGAGCCCTTCCCAGCTAGCTAGTTCAGTCAGTCATCCTGATGAGACCTTCCCAGCTAGCTAGTTCAGTCAGTCATCCTGATGAGCCCTTCCCAGCTAGCTAGTTCAGTCAGTCATCCTGATGAGCCCTTCCCAGCTAGCTAGTTCAGTCAGTCATCCTGATGAGACCTTCCCAGCTAGCTAGTTCAGTCAGTCATCCTGATGAGCCCTTCCCAGCTAGCTAGTTCAGTCAGTCATCCTGATGAGCCCTTCCCAGCTAGCTAGTTCAGTCAGTCATCCTGATGAGCCCTTCCCAGCTAGCTAGTTCAGTCAGTCATCCTGATGAGCCCTTCCCAGCTAGCTAGTTCAGTCAGTCATCCTGATGAGCCCTTCCCAGCTAGCTAGTTCAGTCAGTCATCCTGATGAGACCTTCCCAGCTAGCTAGTTCAGTCAGTCATCCTGATGAGACCTTCCCAGCTAGCTAGTTCAGTCAGTCAGATCTTCCCAGCTAGCTGCAGTCAGTCATCCTGACTAGCTAGCACATATACCTTCCCAGCTAGCTAGTTTATATGCTGGGCTTACTAGCTGACAATTACAGAAGCATGGCACTAGTTAATTTGATGGTATTTTGATGGATGAGGGAGAAATAACTTGTAGTATTGGTCCCCATCTGTATTTCACTGTGCTAAAATAACAAGCATGTGTGACTAGATAGTGTAGTCAATATCAGACCAGTAAGGAGAGGGAAGTAACTAGATAGTGTAGTTTATATCAGACCAGTAAGGAGAGGGAAGTAACTAGATAGTGTAGTTTATATCAGACCAGTAAGGAGAGGGAGTAACTAGATAGTGTAGTCAATATCAGACCAGTAAGGAGAGGGAAGTAACTAGATAGTGTAGTTTATATCAGACCAGTAAGGAGAGGGAAGTAACTAGATAGTGTAGTCAATATCAGACCAGTAAGGAGAGGGAAGTAACTAGATAGTGTAGTCAATATCAGACCAGTAAGGAGAGGGAAGTAACTAGATAGTGTAGTCAATATCAGACCAGTAAGGAGAGGGAAGTAACTAGATAGTGTAGTCAATATCAGACCAGTAAGGAGAGGGAAGTAACTAGATAGTGTAGTCAATATCAGACCAGTAAGGAGAGGGAAGTAACTAGATAGTGTAGTTTATATCAGACCAGTAAGGAGAGGGAAGTAACTAGATAGTGTAGTCAATATCAGACCAGTAAGGAGAGGGAAGTAACTAGATAGTGTAGTTTATATCAGACCAGTAAGGAGAGGGAAGTAACTAGATAGTGTAGTCAATATCAGACCAGTAAGGAGAGGGAAGTGTCTAGATAGTGTAGTTTATATCAGACCAGTAAGGAGAGGGAAGTGTCTAGATAGTGTAGTTTATATCAGACCAGTAAGGAGAGGGAAGTAACTAGATAGTGTAGTTTATATGTACAACCACATCAAGTCCTAATGACAACCACATTCCTCAGTAACATGTGAGTCAACCAAACTTTTAATCTCCTCCAGGGAAACCAGATCCTGGAGTTTCCAGCTGGTCTGGAGAGAATTCCAAGACCACGGAGCTGACTAACTAAACGATCTGTTCTGATTTTAGGAACCGTTAAAAGTAAGTAGGAGAGAGACGGTAACTGCTATTTATTTTCTGACCTTATCAAAGCAGAACAGAGATAAAGTGGCAATTTTCCCAAAATGGCCTCATAGATCATAGTATATCAATGTTTATGCACCTTAACTACATACTGAATAAGAGTGGGGCCCCGATCCTAGATCAGCATTCCTACTCTGAGACGCTTCATGAAAACCACAACAGACTTGCCAACAACAAGCAAACAAAACAAAACCACAAAAAAAAAAAATATATGTTTTTTCTTTGTTTACCTTAGCGTGTAGAGTATCTTCCCGTCGTTCCATATCCTAAGCAGCTGATTGGGCGTTGTAATCCAATGGGAGTCTGCGTTCTTGGAATTCCTGAAGATGGTGTCGGGGAGCCAGATGAGTCCCACCATGTTGGTGTTCAGGGTCAGGATATTCATGGTGCTGTTGTAGCTCAACCTGCTGTCTGTCCACGTCTGGGCAAAGATGATGTCGATCTGGTACTCCTGAAAAACAAACAAACAAAGGAAATGATCCGATCAGCTGTGAACGCCAAACCAAAGTTTAGATATGATGTCTATGACGATACATATTTCAGATCAGATATGAACGCCCCCCCCGAGCCAGAGCTTAGATTTAAGACGTCTATGATATCGTACATCTTCAAGAGAATAAAATGAAACCCAGCAAGATCAACAAGACAGAGAAGTTTATCAAAGGGAACAGCTTCACCTATTGGCATGTATATTGATTTCCTGTCTAGCAGGCTGGAAAACAACGGAGCGGTTATGAAGAGTTCTAGAAGACAAAGTCTCTCTTCTCTCTTGGCTTTTCCATGACTTTATTAAAAATGAGGGGAGAAGGAGGCTGGCTGGTGAGGGGAGGGGAGGGTATAAGGAGGCTTTCTGGGGATGGGAGAAGGAGGCTGACTGGGGAGGGGAGAGTTGAAGGAGGCTGACTGGGGAGGGGAGAGTTGAAGGAGACTGACTGGGGAAGGAAGAGTTGAAGGAGGCTGACTGGGGAGGGGAGAGTTGAAGGAGGCTGACTAGGGAGGGGAGAGTTGAAGGAGACTGACTGGGGAGGGGAGAGTTGAAGGAGGCTGACTAGGGAGGGGAGAGTTGAAGGAGGCTGACTGGGGAGGGGAGGGGAGGGGAGCTCATAGGAAATAATGAAAAACCTTCTACTGGCTGCCAGGACCTCCTAAAAACCTTATTAAATATTCTAATCTTCTACTGACTGCCAGGACCTCCTAAATACCTCCTTAAACATTCTACTGACTGCCAAGACCTCCTTAAAATTTCTACTGGCTGCCAGGACCTCCTAAAAACCTCATTGAATCTTCTAATCTTCTACTGACTGCCAGGATCTCCTAAATGCTTCCTTAAACATTCTACTGACTGCCAGGACCTCATTTGGCCAGTCTAAAAAGTAAGACACTGAGGACAGCCTGAGGCCGCATTAACAGGGGAACACAGCCTGATGATCAGAGATCACCTGAAAAGTAAACCACAATTTCTCAATATACAAGAGTGACAGTGATTTTCCACCAATGACAGCATAGGATTTAAATTACCTATCTGTCCAGGATTCCTACCCTGTGGAATACAATCGTATAATCCTTGTTTACCACTATATGGTGAAATACCCAGGCGACTCAGCTCACAGGCATGCAGACAACCTGAACAGGTATGCAGACAATCAGATCAGCTTTTAGTAGCTATAACACAGATTATGTGGCTGAGTGCTCCGATGAGAGGAGGTATTTGATATTTCATTAGGATCCCTATTAGCTGTTGCAAAAGCAACAGCTACTCTTCCTGGGGTCCACACAAAACATGAAACATGACATAATACAGAACATCAATAGAAAAGAACAGAACAACATCTATATATATTTTTTTACAAAAGGCACACGTAGCCTACATATCAATACATTCACACAAACTATCTAGGTCCAATAGGGGAGAGGAGTTGTGCCGCGAGGTGTTGCTTTATCTGTTTTTAAACCAGATTTGCTGCT